>JALMGF010000063.1:1767500-2967500 GCA_023333645.1 Sceloporus occidentalis | reverse complement strand
CTGGAATAGAAAAGGTTCTTCCCCAAACTGTTCCCACAAAGTTGGAAGCATAGCGTTGGCCAAAATGTCTTGGTATGTCCACTTCAGCATACCAAAACATTTTGGAAAATGCTATGCTTCCAACTTTGTGGCAACAATTTGGGTAGTATCTCAGTGGTAGTATCTCCCAAAGCTTCTGCTTTAGTGTAGTAATAATAACACTGATTAATCACATTGACAGGCTTATGTTTAGAATTGTGCTAGAAAAATATGTGTTTTATTTTGTATTCAGATCATACCATCTACAACCTAATTAGCACTATAATGAAAATACTCAATTAAATTTTGCCTTTACAAAACACACAATGTAAAAGTTTATTTAAGATCAATATTGATATGGCTATCGAAGTGAGATATTTTCCTACGGTTTTGTGGGAGACGAAAGAGCAATAAAACTCTGTTTTAATTTCTAGACAATTTAAATTTCCCAAAACATATTTTCCTCAGTCCGTGGGAACAAAACGACCGTCTCGACAAACAGTCAATGATATCACAAAGAAACATCCCTAGAAAGGAATTCAATCAACACTTGTGTGCCAGGCTTTTTTAATCTCCGTTATTGTAGACAAAGGGGGAAAAAAGAAGAGTACAACGTTTTGTTGAATAACAGTACATCATTCACTGGAAAAACACCAAGATAAATGGGCTGGGGCTTCGATTAGATGCATAAATAGGTTCTGTTATTAAGTAGTATTACCTATGTTGGTATCAGAGACCTTTAAATGGACCTTCAAATGATTCACTAGGTATACAAATGTGTTCATGCTGTATATGATAAGCTTGCAGCCTTCATTTAAGTGCTAATAAAAAACAACTTGATGGAGCTAGTTCTTCACTTATTTCATGGTTGATCCTGGTGTGTCTAGCTCTTAAGGCAACCAGGGTATGGCAAGTCCCAACAATTGGCCCCTGTTGTGGGTGTTCCAGGCCTGCTTCAATCAATACGCATCCTTTAACACCCTTCACTCGATTTGCATCAGGTTTGGAGGAATAATTGACAGGCCAGTGATGATTTTTTTTTTATATAATGCCCAGCAGCAAGGTTAGGGCTATACTATGTTTAATTTCCACCAGGCGTTGTGATGTCAGGAATGGTGCTTACAATAAAATGAGCCATAAAATTGGCATATAAATTGGTTTTCTGAGCTATGAGATCCACCAGGCTGTCTGTCCCACAGGTTAGAAAATATTTTGGCTTATAAACGGCATTTGTGACAACTTGGCTACTTAAACAAGGTGTTGCCGTAAAAGGGGGCAAATTGGGTACTTTTATTTTGGCAAGGCTCATCATGCTCTGGTGGACTGACTTCTTCATTGGAAGTGACACTAGAGATATGACATATAGGGTCAAGGTCTAAGGCAGTCATCAGACAGACTGTCAGACTCTGACTCTATAAATGAAGTCTATGCTTACTCGGCAGTATACAATTTAGCCATTTTATAGTAAAATAGTTTTTTTTTTATTCCTACTAAATATCTAGTAACAAACTAAACCAATTCCCTCCCAGTTTACCACAAGTTTTTTTTAAAAAAATATTTAATTTTTTTTTACATTTTCTTATTTTTCTCCTTACTTACCTACTAACAAACTAAACTACCCCAATTCCTCCTAATATTCCCTACCTATACACAAATTAAATTCCCAATTCCCTACAAATGAATTAATATATATATGGCGTGCCATCGCTGACCTAGTGTGGCATGCATTGGATTTTTTACATATTGTATCATTGTTGTTGTTATCATTTCTGCCTTTACATTACATTTTCCTCATATACCTCTTAAAGTCCATCTTCTCTTTCTGACATCCCAGTATAGGAAATCCCAGCATAGGAAATCTTTTTTTCTACCCTGTGCCATTTAATGCGGTTGGTTATCATGTAGCTTAAATTAAATTTTGAGGATGGGGAAACTGATAAATAAAGTGAATATATATTAATAATATAACAGCTGTGTAAACAGTAGTGAGAAATCTTAAAATTGCCAAGCGGCTGAGTACTTGAAGATAAATTAATGTGAAAATGGGTATAAACGCGTACATTAGAAAAATTGTAAATAACTCCGTGCCAGCCAGCATGCCATTTCATGCAAATTTGGTAGTTTGCTCAAGTTTTGTGGATTCAACAGTCCGTAAAATAATTTACAAACTTTGCAACTGAATTACACAGAACCGCATGGAAAGTAGGCCTTCCCTCCTGTTCCTTTCTAAAGTGTTTCAAAATCACAGTAATTTTTATGTAAACATCATGATTTAAAAAAAAAATTAATTAGTGAACAGTATTGTTCTTCTAAATTCCGTCCTCAATATATAAATAGTTATCAATATGTCACAAAGTCACATAGAAATTCTTGGTTAAGTCTTGCACCCCTAGACATGCCGATAACTATACCTCCCGAGTGTCCAAGATATGCAAGATTTGAGACTTTTTTCACCCCAGCACCTGTTAAGTGATATCGCGTCATCATCTCTTCCTTGCTCAGGAAACATGCGCTTCACATTGCATTGTACAGAAAGCCATACACTATATACTACAATAACAAAAGAAAGGTTTAAGTATCTTCTTATCTGATCTACTCGGCTCAGCCTTCACAACCCTAAAACATTTATCATATCCTGAAAAACGATACATCTTTCAGCTTGATAAGTCTAACATAAATAGATATGTTGGACAAAGCTAAATTCTACAGCATAATGTTACTCTTGGCTCATTATAACAGCATGTGGTTTTCTCCAGATAAAATCCAGATTGCCACAAATGCTAAAGTACAATTTATATGGCCAAAAGATTTTTATCAGAGCTGAGTGATATTTTGACTCAGACAGGCATAGGCTTTCTAGGCCCAGCTCAGGCTGCAAAACAAAACTGTTCTCAATTTTCCTTGTCGTGCGTACTCACGAACATCATTTCGGCAAAACATAAGCTGGGTGAATTTTGCTTTTAAAGGAACAGTCATGTCTAATTAAATATACCCTCGAAGATAGGGTCAGACCCTGTATTTCTAGCTTCTTCTAGTGCCCCAGATAAACTGTGTCTCCACACCCTTAACATACGCACTTGCTTGACAGCATAGTAATAAATATTACATGGCGGCACCCTTCCTTACAGCTCAAGGCACCAAGAAGCCGCCTAGTTTGACCATTTATTAGAGGCGACCCTGCTCCAGCTTCCCCACCCTCCGCAGGCGCACATAGAAACAAAGTTTCACAGCAGGTAAGAACCATTGGGCACATCTAGTCTGCTGGTTTTTCCCCACTGTAAAGACCTTAAACCTTAAAGTCCTTGGTCTCGCCTTATATTCAGGATAGCCTTATGCCTATCCCATGCATGTTTACATTTCTTCGCCGTATTTACCTCAACCATGTCTCCTGGGAGGCTCTTCTACTTATCTGCCAGATTTCCTTACATGACATCTATACTTCTGACCCTCTAGTTATAGATGATGTTTGGACCTTAGACCAGTTTTTATTTCATTTTCTCTTAACTTGCAGAGCATGATTAGCATTGATCACAGGAGAGGTCAATCCGGACTTCCCCACTAAAATGTTAATAAAAACATGTGGGAGTTAGCAGCTATACCTGTACATTGATACATTCATGAATGTGTATGATAGGTAAGTGGTCCATTTAATTTTTAATTTAGTCCATGCACGCACATGGTGTGATTCTTCTTTTCCCCAACCCCCGCTTACTTGCCATGCAGGAGACGTGTTCAGCAGTACACATCTCGTGACACATGGCATACTTATTCCCTGCAGGCTTGCTCAGTGAAACTCCAGGGGTCTACCAAAAAAAAGCACGTGGGCACATGCAGAAAGCGCTTCTATTCATTTCAATGCTTCAAGCAACCAACAAGTGTCACGAAGCACCAAATAGGCGCTACTAAGGAGGCCTTTTTCCTACAGCTCTGGAGCTGCAGCTTCTCATGACGGTAAGTGTTCATGGGGTATTTTTCCATGGGATTTGAAGAATGCATGTTTAATATCCTCCCAGGACACTGGAGTGTCCCTTTTAGAGAAAATAGAGATGAAGATGTGTTCTCTTTGAAGTCGTGCTGTAGTCAGTTTGGAGTCTGTATTCATACGGGGATCGCTATTAAAAGTGAAGAGTGAGTATACAGTTCCTAGTATGTGGTAGAACATTAAAACCCCCATCAAAAGCATCCTTTCATTTTTGTTCCGCTATTGAAAACTGACTTCCAGTGTTGCAACTACTGAGACATTGTTGGTCTGTTATTGTGAAGCATACTTGTACATAAATCCTTCCTTTCAACTGCCCCAAACCCTTATTTGCTAAAATACTTAAATGCAACTAGAAAGTGGGTGGTTTTTGAAGTCCGACTTCCTGTTTCTTGTCAAAATGTTTTTTCATTTTTGAGAGACGTGGTTAGTTTTGCCGTTACTAGAGCCATTTACTGCTTGATCAAACAGACTAAACTACAGAAGCTTTCATTCAGCGTATACTACAGGAAACTAATGGGATCTAAGACTGGCCGGTTATGCACACTGCTCTATGTCTTTCATATAAAACACTGAAAAAAATATATATATAAACTCGCCGCAAGCTCCGTGATTGAAATGCATAAAATAGACTAAGACAGACTGTAATATATCCGTTTTCAAGAAACGCGGTGTCTTGTGTCTAGCGAAGCAAAGCAAGACAAATTTTATAAACAAGAGCCTTAAAAAAATCAAAGCCGATTAAGAAAAATTTATATTTGAGTTTTACATAAAGCATGCATGGAGTGATGGTTGTATTTTGTCTTTCCTTTCTTCGTACTGGGAAAATTACATAAAACAATACAATGATTGACTTTATTTCTTTTCTTGTTCTAGAATGTTAAAGCAATGTGCTGAGCTGATACTCACACAATCAAGAAAAATGGCGTCAACAAATGATGGAACTCCTCAAGTAATCGTGGTGCACAATGTATCTTCCTACTCGGATCCTCTAGGTAGGGAGACTTAGTATGGGTAACTCTAGGAGATAAATGATGGACCAGATCCAACTCAAACTAACAGGTTGTTGATTTCTCCTGTGCTCTCCATCTGTGTTTTTAAGATTTGTAACCTGGATTACAACAAAGAGGTCACATTGAAGCATAGAATTGAAACATAGAATTGGATGGCAGATGAGAACCATCCGGTCCATCTAGTATGCCCACTTTTCTCGATGTAAAGGCTCAAACTTTAATCGGCCGATCTCGTCTTATATTCATATACCAATCCCATACATCTGTAAACTCCCTTACTGTATTAAACTCTATTACTTCTGATGAGAGTCTGCCCTACCTATCTACTACCCTTCCAGTAAAGTAAAAACATCCTTACATTGCGCCTAAGCCTCTAATCCTCTAGTTTTAGATCACTACCTCTTGTTCCAAAATCAGTGGCGTCTCCAGCTTTCATATTTAGAGGGGGCACATGGGGGGCCAGGGACCAAAGTAGGGGGGCCAATTATAAAACGGTACATATACACTATATATATATATATATATATATATATATATATATACACACACACGTTAGACGTGCATTTTTAACTACATAATATGCACTTATCTCTTTGAAGTTAGCCCCTGCTGCCGATATATAGAAATATTACACCCTGCTTCTGATATATATTAATATTAACCCCTGCTGGGGATATATGTTGATATTAGCCCCTGCTGGGGATATATGTTGATATTAGCCCCTGCTGCGGATATATACTTATATTATACCCTGCTGCTGATATACAAAAAAATTATACCCTGCTGCTGATATATATATAAATATTTGACCTGCTACCAGTATATATTAATATTAGCCCCTACTGCCAATATATATTATTAGTCACTGCAGCCAATATATATAATTAGCCCCTGCAGCCAATATATATTAATATTAACCCCTGCTGCCGATATGAATATAAATACTAGACCCTGCTGCCAATATATGTTAATATTAGCTCCTGCTGCCAATATATGTTAATATTAGCTCCTGCTGCCAATATATATTAGCCCCTGCTGCCAATATATATATTAATATTAGCCCCTGCTGCTGGTATATATTAATATTGGACCCTGCTGCCGATATATATTAATATTAGACCCTGCTGCCGATATATATAGTATTGGTCCCTGCTTCCTATATATATTAATATTAGCCCCTGCAGCCAATATATATATATTAATATTAGACCCTGTTGCCAATATATAAATATTAGCCCCTGCTGCCAAAACATATATAAATATTTGCCCCTGCTACCAATATATTTTATAGTGAAAAAATATCCAAGCATTTCCTTGGGCCCCGCTCAACGCTTCCTTGCATGCAATCACTCCCTCCGCTACCACAACAAAAAAAAGAAATATTTCCCACACTGACTGCAGATCAGGGAAAGACCGTGAGAGTCAGTCCTGCACCGTGACATTGAGAGGTCCTCTCCCCTGTAATCATCCCCAGAGTCCCTTTATCCCCTCATTCACTAAACCATACCGCTCTTTTACTTACACCCTGTAGTTCAGGTATAGATCAAATAAACAACACATGGAAACAGCACATGCAACTAAATGAGATATAAAAAAAACAACTTGTATTTGCAGGTATACATAAATAATGTATGGAAACATAGCATTGCAGTTATAAACCAACAGAACACACAAACCCAGCATTGCAGGTATAGATCAACTGGAAATCACATGTACACTCAGCACTGAAGGTATAGATCAAATAAACAACACATGGAAACAGCACTCCAGGTATTGATCAACTGAATAAGACATACAAATCCTATATTTGCAGGTAAACATAAATAATGTATGGAAATATAGCCGATACAGATGAACAGAATGACACAAAACCCAGCTTTGCAGGTATATATCAATTGGAAATTACATATAAACTCTGCATTAAAGGTATAGATAAAACACCCTAAATTACAGGCATAGATCACTGGTCACACACCCCAAAGCCAGCCCTGGTGTCCACACTGCCCACATAAAACCCGACCAGCACCCAAATTACATATTGTGTCAACTTTGTCCCCAAACAGCTGAACGTACGCCAAGTTTGTCCCATAAACACCTCTCCCTCCTAATCTATCCTATCTACCCCCTCTCCCTCCCAATCTATCCTATCTACCCCCTCTCCCTCCCAATCTATCCTATCTACCCCCTCTTCCTCCCTATCTACCACCTCTGCCTCCCTATATACCTACTCTCCCTCCCAATCTATCCTATGTACCCCCTCTCCCTCCCAATCTATCCCATCTACCCCCTCTCCCTCCCAATCTATCCCATCTACCCCCTCTCCCTCCCTATCTATCTCATCTACCCCATCTCCCTCCCAATCTATCCCATCTACCCCCATCTCCCTCCCTATCTATCATATCTATCCCATCTACCCCCTCTCCCTCCCAATCTATCCTATCTATCCCCTCTCCCTCCCAATCTATACCTATCTACCTCTTCTGACTCTCTAACCCCCTCCTAACTTTCTACCCCCCTTTGAAGTTCACTTACCTTGGGCTTGTCCAGCGGTGAGATCGCGAGGTCTCTGTATCCCTGGTTCTGCAGTGTGCGCGGCTTCACTGCCGGGCGCCGGATATGACGACATATACCGGCGCCCGGCTTGAAATGCCGGCACTGCGACCAAGGCAGAGGCCTCGCGGTCGCGGAGAAGAGTGAGAGGCGCCGAACGGTTGCTGAGAACTTAATCCTCAGCAACCGCTCGGCGCCTCTCTTTCTCTCCTCCGGGTCTATTAAAAAAAAAAGCCGGCGTTTCAATTGGGGGGGCACACCGGGGGGCACAGCATGATGTTGGGGGGCCATGGCCCCCTCTGGCCCCCCCCTGCCGACGCCACTGTCCAAAATTCCTCCTCCTTTGGAATAAACCTTCCTCCTGTCCTTCCTTATATCCCTTTATGTATTTAAATGTTTCTATCACACCCCGTCTCTCTTCTTCTTTCCTCCAAGCTATACATATCGATATCCTTTCGCCTTTGGCAATATTTTGTATTCTGCAAACTATTAAGCCACCCAAAACAGTGGTAATTGCAAATCGTAAGAATATGCGAGAATATCCTGGACTATATAAAAAGAACCATAATCAGTGGAAGCGCTCTAGGGAAATGTGATGCATGTTTGACAACTTTACGGGCTGGTCTAAATCGGATATTAATGTTTTTCTTTTAGTCTTTCGAGAGCAACCCACACAAAATTATCTAGAAATCTAAAGGGTTTTTATTTAATGGGACTATTGTTTCGAAAAGCACTGGGGATTCTACTGAGAATTAGGCTGTATTTTTTTTAATGAAATTTAAAGTGATAATAATAACATCTACTCTGCCCACACAATCGTAATTCACACAGCAGAATGGGTGTGTACATTTTTTTTAATGTTAATTAAATCCAGATGCATTTTTAATCTAAGTTACGAACCTAAAATGACTTATTGGGATTCTTTTTCTTTCAATTGAAAAAACACAGTAACTAAAGAAACATATTAATTACTACACAATATAATAATAAAATGGACCTGAGAGAATATTAGGCCAAGTGCACAAAAATAATTTAAAATATATATAGTCAAATATCCCAAAAAAGGGACATTTTTTTGGTGGGTGTAAGTAAAGATATGGCCAGAAGGTGGGGATGTATTTTATTTACACAATTTAATTTTTAAACCCATTTTGTAGTGTTTCCGACCAGAAATCACTGCCTGGCACCTAGGGTTTTGGGGAGTGCTGTCAAATTGTGTGATGTGCATTTCGCCAGCTCCATTAACACTACTGGTACAGCTAGGGCCCACAGCCCCAGCATTGTGTATGTGTGTGTGTCACTTTGTGTGTCTCTTACTCAGTGTGTGTCTGTGTTTAAGTATATTACTGTGTGTTAATTATGTTAGTATTTTGGAATAAAAACCAGGCCCCTACATTTTTGGCTGGCTCCTGGAGCCAAACCAAATTTTTGGACCCCTGCTAATATCTTTGCAAAAGATGGCAAACAGGAAAGGAAAGAAGGGCAGAGGAATTTGAGTCCCAAAGGCGGACTATCTGTGCTATAGAGAGGCTCTGGAGAAATGCCATCAGCATTAATATAGAAACTGATTACCATAAGAAAGAAGCACAAGTGTGAACGCATTAAAGAAGCTAAAACATTTTTTTAAAAATATATATATTTTTTTTTTATTATTATTGCCTGACTAAAAATTTAAATTTTGCAAAATAAGGGAAAAACATATATTAAAAAATAGTGTATCAACATAGACATGCTAAGATTTCCCAAGAAGTTTCAAGAACTGTGCTGACATGGCCACCATATTTCTTTAATATACTATATTTTATCGCACTCAATTCTTCTGCCTCCTCTGCCTACCATTTCTAGTCTCAAATAGTCTTCTGTAAAAAATATACCTTGTTGGCCTGTTTTGATTGCCCTCATGCAACTTGTACATACGAAGATATTTGTTATACTGTAGAGACACCTCATGGTGGATGATGGGTACTGTTACACCTGGCTCTTGGTGGTGGAGACATAGTGAACAGGGTGTCATCTCAAATGTTTCCTACGGAATATAAAGTAATCTAAGGAGGAAGTGTCATGTATGGGAACATTACACTAATTAATAACTCACATTTTATTATAATTGGTTAACGCTAAATATATTCTTCCCAAATTCCATATAGTTATATATTATATTATATTCAATAAAAAAAGTTTATAATTATGCTGATTATTGTAGAAATAGGATACTTTAAGTATATTTAAATATGTGAAAAAAGTGGACGGCGCTCTGATTTTAATAAATTGCAACCCAAAATTTGGGATTTATCTAAATACATTTTACTATAACAAAAAAAATAAAGTAAAAACAACCATTAAGTAAATAATTAATATAAAATACATACAACTATATTGGCAGAATATTAATGGCAATCTATTGCAAAAGGAATAACCAAATAAACTCACTTACACTTCTGAAGATATTATTATGATCCATGTCGGGAACACCATAGAACACTTGAATAGGTGAATGAATGAATTAATGAATTGAGTAAGTATGTGAGCCAGCAAACTAAAGTATAAGTGTTTAGGGGCAAAAATGGGACAGGTAGGCTGTTAAGGGGGATGAGGAGGCACAGGCAAGCTGTTTCAGGAGCAGAGGCCTACCATGTCAACGTTTGGCTTAGTTAATAATTGTTTTTCAGATTTCTAGTTTTTTTTCCTGTTGACATAGAGTTTACAAATTTGTGAAATAAATATTCTTAACATTAATTTTCCTGTGAATTTTTGTGTGAGTGTCTTTACATAAAGGATCTGCCCCGGGTGCCAAATACTCTGGGTATGCCGGTGGGGATAGGCATAAAGCTATTCTGAATCTAAGACAGAGTCAAGGACTGATTAAAGTCCGAATCTTTACATGAGGAAAAATAGGCGGACTAGATGAGCCAAATGGTTATCTGCTGTCAAATTCTGAGTTTCTATCTGCAGTCGGGCCCATTGGTGGCTCACAAGAGACTTCCAGAAGGTCTAAGGAGACCTCTGCAGGTGCATGTGGATTTGGCACCCCCAATAATATCAAAGTGATCAGAGGAGGCAGTGCGCTAGAGCATTCTAAACAGGTTGAGTAGTTTCGCCCCCAAGTTAAAAAAGGCATATTTAAATTCTTACTAATTACTTTGATCATGTGTGAGGCTGTTTGGGGAAGTAGATTGTTACTTTAAGGTGCTGGAGTAATTGGTGTGCTATTCAGCTGCTAGAGGGCCCCAGTGTATCTAAAACCTATGCATTGCATAACCAAACATTTCAATGATTTGGAATTCTAGGCACTTTGCCAAGCCTAGTAGAAGTAGAAGAGTTGCACCGTGTTAGCCAAGGGAATACAGGAAAGAAATAGAGTCAAGGTGATACCTTTATTGCAAGCAATTTCCTTCCTTTTTTCAGAAGTCTCAGTCTCCTTCATGCCCGTCTTTGTTAATGCTGCGCCTATTATTTGCCCTCCTATATGGCAGCTGCCTGTCTTTGAGCAGGGGTGAAGCTCATACCTCATACACACACGCTAACACCATATACTCACACACACGCTAACACCACACACACATAATCTGGAAGCCTCCTGGAGATTGTAACACTACAATGAATTTGTCACATGCCACATACCATGCAACACAATAGCGTATATATATATATATATATACGCATAATATTAAATGGCGCTCAACTTCCCATATGGAAGCAGTGTATTGCTGATCAGGCCACAAAATGCATGGCTTTATGTATGGGGCTTCTGCCACCAGTGGAGGATAGTATCACCCCTTTTAGTCTGACTGGGAGAAGTGACGCTGGTGCGATGTGAAGAAATAAGTTACAGCAGCTTGTACACATGAGCAAAGCAAGAACTAAGCACACCCCTGCAGTGAATTTTCATGCTCACTGTCTCGCCTAACACCTACCTACAAAACACACATTACTAGACACCCTACCAACTACATAACTATACCAAATAAAAAAACAAAACAAAAAATTTCCCATTTTTTGAACTGCAACTTTCGTATGTTTGTATTTTAAGGGAAAGGTCAATGTTTATCTTTATATTCATGAAATGATGATAAAAATTATTGTGAGACAGATAATTTATCTACTGTATCTATTTATAAGAGAGGAACCTCTGTCATTTTTAGTATGAAACAAAAAGTTTATTGTAACGGAATGAGATAAAACCAGAATTTTGTCAATACTAACGTACATTACTGTAAACTGGGTTTTAAGCTATTGTTGAGGCCATTTTTTTCCTTTTAGACTTTGGCAACTCTATTTCCCATAAACGTTAAATAAATATTGTTAAATAAAAAATGTGTAACCACTACCAGATCACTTGCACTTGACAAGTTTAGGCCACTGACATTGATTGGTAAACCTTTCGTGTTCGTTTTCATGTTCGCCCGAATACAAAGTCTAGTAATTATCCTGTGTACAAATAAATATACGCGCTTGAATGTACCTCTGCAAAACCTGAAATTTCAACGCATTGCCATGGCTTAGGATAAATTAGGGAGAGTTTATATGATCACATCCAAAACCATAAGATAAAGTAAGATAAACCATAATTATTCAATGGGTGAAGTCAAGAAGCTAAAACACAACTCTCCTTGGATAGACCTCTTTGAGAATAAAATAGTGCCCTTCATGCATTTTCAGAAATTAATTTAATTTAAGAATTGAATATTTCTTTGAGGAGTCCAATGAAAATCCAGTCTGAACTCTGGGAAATCCCTGAAACTAAAACGCATCTGTTAAAATTAGAGAGATTACTCCATCTCGCTTTTTCATAGTCCAAAGAGACAGCTTTTATCTGTAATTGTGCAAATGTATTTTTATTATGTCGTCATTAATTTATTGTGGCAGGTGCTTGTTTTGAAAATATAGAAACCGCTGCGATAGATACTCTCCACACCCATCATCTCACGTTTGGGCGGCCCGCTCTCGAAATAGTACATTGAACGTCTCAGGTTGGGCAGCACCAGTCACTCGTCTCTGCAACACCTTTACGTCAAACCCACGCTTTACTTGGCAGAGGTTACTATACAGAAAAACCAAAGGTGGAAATACTTATAGCAATAATTTCCCGCTTTCACGTCACACAGGTAGTGTTATTATCCGGTAAATCTACATAACCAGAGAAATGGTAAGACTCATTGTTTTCTACAGTTACATTACATGGGGAATTCTCAGGGGAACGGGGTAACTTCTCAGCATCACACAGTCTGAGGCCGATTCCTTCATATTCTACTCTAATCCTACCCCAATTGGCACTTTTATTACTGGTATATGATGGGCAAGGCGCTTGGGGCCTTGAAGCACTTAACAAGCTCCTCTTTTCTTGCTTCCAACTATATTCCGTATCAACACAAATAAGTAATGTAAAAAAAGGAAAACAGGTTATTGCAGATTGCTATGCATTCCCTTATGCTGTCACACCCTGTTCATAATACTCGTTGGCAGGAGACGAGTCAGCTCGGCACCGGATTAATCAGGTGATGAACATAACATACGTACATACCTGCTGTAGAGCGGCTCCTCTCTGCTGCTGTCGGACGACCCGCCACATGAATCCGGAGCTCACAGGCGGCGCAGGTTATGGCAGCAGCGGAGCGGCTCAGGCTACTACCACTCTGGAACAATTGCTTCATGCACCCCTTAGTTAAACTGGCCTTGATCATGGGCAAAAAATCAGAGCTTGAATAAAGGTGACTTAATCGGTAGAATCTTTACCTCGTAATAAATTATGGTTTTCATGAGGACTGTCATTTAAGCAATTTAGTTACCGTCATTTGGGAGTGACTGCAATAAAACATTTGTGATCGACTATTAAATGATTGCTAAGTCATCTTATTTATAAAGTTCCCAGGATGTTTATCTGGTAGTTATCTGTTTCCATGGATTCTATGACAGAAGCTACTTTGACATCTTCAATCAGTGGCAAGAATCATCAGACCACTAAAGAGGTGGGCAGTAGAGCCCTGCGTGGGACTGCTTTTTTAATCCTCTCCCGCTGATTTTTTGTCCAATCCCGTCTGCTCCCACAATGTGTGTGTTCCACTCCCGCAACACGTGTCCAATCCCGCCCGCTCCCACCACATATGTGGTCAATCACGCCCACCTCCTTACCCGAACTGCAGATTTCCCGCGCAGTCCCGCAAGTTTGCCTCCGCGTTGCTCCCTCACAGCATCTCTTCTCTTGTTCCACCCAGGAACACAGCGGAGTCGCAGGAAGTGACGTCACATCACGTGACTCCGCTTTGTTCCTGGGCGGAGCAAGAGAAGAGGGAGCAGCGCAAAGGCAGCCTTGCGAGACTGCGCGGGAATACCAGGATCCGCAGGTACAGTGCCTGACCGCCCGCAACACCTGCGCCCGGTACCCGCATCCCAATGCAGTCCTCTAGTGGGCAGCTGCAAGGCTGCAGTTTCTCCTTAGGTAAGTGTAAGGATGCATATTGAAGACTTACAGAGTACTTTAATATGCTTTCTTCTTTTTCAGGGGGTGTCAGGGACAGTAAGCTTTACCTTTTAACTTAACTGGAATCTAAATCCACATAACATGTATTAATAAAAAAATATCTTCCAAGCAGAACTGAATTGCACATCACTGCTGATTAAATATTTACTCAGGTTATTCATACAAAATCATGTCATAAATATGCCAAGAGGAAATAATATCATAACAAAGTCCTTTTACATGAAAAACAAACATTTACATAAAAAGTGTTTCCTTGTAGAGGCAGGACATTGATAATGAAAGCGTACACAGAGAACCATCATTTGCAAAAAAATGTATTTCACAAACATAAAGGTTATGTACATTGAAGTTTAACTCTTCAAATTGTTTGAATAAACCATCATAAACCATCTCGAGTGTCATTTGTCGCGCATACACAGTATGCAGTATTTAGCTCCTAGCACACATGGTGCATTTTATATACATATCCGTCAGACCTTCCCGAACAATAGAAAATGAACACACTGTTCTTATTTTTTTTATTTACTGGGCTTTATTCGCTAAAGGGGGAGTTTGCGGGAGAGTCAAGTCGCAACTTACTCATTATTCACTATTCATTCTGAAAGGCAGTCCTGCTAAGTCTGTCTAGCATAAGGGCAAAGTTGGCCCCGTAGACCTTTCTATACATTATACAGGCTTACCAAGATCTTCTTCCAGTAGAAGCTTGGTGTAGTTGGCTTTTGGTAATACACAGTATCACCGGGAGTTTAAATGCTCAACTTTTCTATGAAGTCCAATTTTGGTGAATAAATCTTTTTTTTTGGGTACAGGGTCACAGGCAGATAAAGGCCATGAAACTTTCTTATCATACAAAAATAATCCTTCACAGTACCAAAAGCAAGCAGCAAGGAGAATCCAGTGTTTGGAAAACACATCTAGTTCAATACCATTCTGACTCACACCTCATGTCAGTTCTTCTACTTTATGGTCCGGCATCAACGGTTTATGACATCACATGCTATTAATCTCGCCCCCCTGCTTCCAGGGGCAACAGTATAACAACCCTTATGATACACATCTCCACTCACACAATGTACAAGCAATGCACATATATAACGCCCCATTCATTCAACCCTTAATAAAACGCATTGTAACTTTTGCGTAGAGCCCTCTAACTTGGTTGGTTTTTCTTGGTCTGTCAACTAAGTTAGACTTTCTAATATACTATAATGATTGCTCCCCTTGACATAAATCTCTGGTTCAGTCTGCTGGATCAAGAAAACCAGGGCAACCAAAAACCAGGGCTACCGGGGGTTAAATAATGTTTTAGACCTCATAATTCATCCGTCAGGATGTACACAACAACATGGGTATGTTACACAGATACAAGAACAACATGAACTACAGTGCATTTCCATAGGAACATAATAACTTTCTCCAAATGTATTTAAAATATATGCGAACCTTCTAAAATGAGAGATTTTCTCCTAAAAAATAACATGGGTGTTCCCAAGGACCATTTGATGCATAAGTAGGATAATACACAATATTACAAACTATTTCATTGTGAATGCTCCAAATTAACAAATCAAATAGATCTAATATAATTGCAATCAACAGAAAGATGTGGTATATCATTAGAATTACACCAGTTCACAAATGGTAGCTTTGTGGAACCACCACGGACCAGAATTTCGCAGAGATGTCCCTCCCAGTAATAAAGATGAAGAATGAAATGCGTCGGTGAAAGTTGGTGCCAGCAATGCTGAGACTTAGCTTATTCTGCAAAGTTTTTCATTACAGACAGTCATATTCTGAAGTAGTTGGTCCGCTGACAATGTTAAAATAGCCAGCGAGAGCTCCAAGGTCAAGGGACAGGGAACGCTGTCTCCTGAGCACCTCTGAATCTTCACTCATGTACAGAGAAGTGTCTGTGGGAAGAAAAATCAGTCTGCTTTAATACTAGAAAAATGAAAATATTAGAACAGAACGAAATTAAGTCTGTATACTTTGACACCCTTTTATAACTGATACCTTTCATTGAGCCAACATAGGAAAAGACCTAATGTTAGTTAGAATATTTGTTTAAATCACCATGTTAGTTATGAAGAATTAGGAAAACCAAAATAAAATGAAATGTGGGGAAACATGAATGAGCGTTGTTGTAGGCATTTTGTGAAACCTCATTCTGTCACATTGGATTTTCCAAATGCAGCCTGGTGACACAAGGGATAGAGCTTTCGGAAACAAAGAGCTGGCTACATTCAGAATCAAGTGCTTTAATCAGCAGGAGGAACGATCAAAGCCCACATGCAATCAGAGGAAGTAACAGCTATAGACTAAAATTCCCCTTTTTTTCCCATGTTTCACTCAATAATTCCTAATTTCTGTAAATAAGTAATATTCAGGCAGTCTGAACTTTTTTAGGGCCCTTGATTGTCCAAGGACCATATCTACAAAATATGCACTTTGTTAATTGATACACCATGTAGTCCTCACACCGCACCATCCACTCAATGGATGCTGCAACAGATTGATCTGATACAATATTGCAGAATATGCAGATAATATAGCATTGTATTATAAGCTAATTATCATTAAGTGAAAGCACAATAATTATCGTAAGTATTCTGCTCCTTATAACACATCTGGAAAATAAAATTTCAGTCCTCTATGCATATTTATATAATTGTATAAAACTAAAATTAGTGCAAAAATATAATATAAGGTATAGAATTGTGTGGATTATCAAGAAAACAAAATGTCAATTAAAATAGCAAACCCCAAATTTGCACAAATTCAAGTCAGTAAGCCATGGCTTCTGAAATACTACATTATGTGCCTTTCTACATTGAGTCCTACAGATGCGTTCCTTCCTGGCTAAAGTTGAAAATAAAGATTGTTCGTGGCTTCTACAAAAACATTACATAAACTGAAAAATACAGGTAAAAGGTCAATAAAAAAGGTTTGTACCTGCAATATTTTCTGGCAGCTCTACTTCTTTCTTGAGCAATCGCTTTCGCTCGAGAAGAGCCGTGTCGAGGCTCTGGCAGCGCGGTTGGTCCTCCGGAGGAGGGTGCAAAGCCTCGTGTTTCAGGAGTTCAGCGGCAGAGAGACGCTTATTGGGGTTCCTTTCTAGTAATTCTGTGAGAAAGGACCTCATGGCAGGACTGCAGTCTTCTGCGATATCTTCTAATGGCGGGGCTTGCTTGTGTATCTGTAGAATTAAAATAGTCCACTGTTACCGAAATAAAAAACTAAAATCATAAAAACCTTTATTTTTTTTTACAAACCTACTTTTGTACCTATGTTAGCATAAAAATTTGCACTAACTGGTCTGAAGAACCACTTATGTTTCAGTGTTCAATAACATGTTACTAGGTAACACAATTTAAACACAAGGTTCATTTACAAGGAAACCAATTAGGTTGGCATGTAAAAAAAGATAAACCTACTATATAGAGGTATGACGGAAATGCCGAGCGTGGGTATCTCTTCACCCATGGAGGATTCCCAGTCTGCATGTGAATAATTGTTGCCCCCATGCTGTAAATATCAGACTTGGTTGAGTGCCCTCTGCACAGAACCACTTCTGGGCTCATATACAACTGCAACCAAACACACACAAAAAAAATTACAAACAGTGAAATCTGTACCCAAGTTAACCTAGTTTTTAAGCAAAGTTCTAAAAATCTACATTGCATCACAATGGCAAACAATCAATGTAACTTTGGTCAATCTAAATGACATTGACAGTGATCATTCACATATGTGGGTTTATTACAATTTTTATATTTTGTCACTTTAAATTTTTGTAATGCTGTCAAATATGTAGCTGAAAAGAATAAAAGTTAGAAAAGTATGATATTTTGGGAACAGTGCATTTATGTTTTTTGGGGGGCTTTATTTTAGCAACAAATCGGATATTGCTGAAGAATAGCATTTAACTTTCTTTCTTAATTTCTTAAAGCACCAATGTGGAGAATATTCAACTAGCAAAATATTTAAAAACTTAAATCCCTTAATTGTGTTTTTTCTTTCAAGAAATTATTCTTAAAGTGCATTCATGGTGATCCTCTCAATTCTGGAAATATATTGAGTATTAATTGATTGCAAGCTTTTCTCTTTTATGCCATCCACACCTGACCGCATTATTGTTCTACGTTAAGGCTGTGCTTTGGGGGTAATGGCACTTTAAGAACAAAAACGACATTGTAAATCAGTTGAAAAAAAAATCTGGATTAATGATCCCTTATATCTCAATTTATTAAATTGGTGAAAACCTCAATAAAAATACCTGTCATGAGGAAGTAGGATAAAATATATTAACACTGGCTAACATTGCTTCCTTCTCTAATTAATAGGACAGAGTGTCCTTCTGGCTTTTAGTTCTGCAATTGCCAAAGCCTTTCAATAGCTTTTGTGTTCAAACCAGGAATTCCGAACAATTGATTATGTAATTATTACCTCAGTTCCCCTCAAGTCCTTTGGATAATACACATCTCCAGTCATCTGGACGCTGAGTCCAAAGTCCACTAAAACGGCTTTTGTTGACATGAACACAATGTTGCTGGCTACAAAGAGATGGTTAGATACGTATAACTTATGGGGCTTTTGTTTTAAATGGCTACACTACTACTACATCTAATGTTACATGGCCTAGGCCAGAATACGCCTCTGTACATACTGATCATCTATGAACCTAAACATCCTCATGTGAACGCTGCTATTCTTATACAGTATTATCAGCAAAGGGGAGTCAGGAACATTACATGATTAGCTAGAAAGAACATAGAAATTGGGTAAAAACAACTATTTTTCTGTAGATTAATCCGCGGTACGTTCCAGAGACTTACGTTTGATGTCATGGTGGATGACATTTTTGGAGTGCAGGAAATCAAGCCCTTTAAGAATATGTTTGGTCACCCATATTATTTCAAACTCCCGCAAAGGACCACAGCTTTCAAGTTTCTCCATGACAGAGCCTCCTTCACCGGCCTCCATGTAAAGATGCACCATATTGTCACATAATATGGCCGCATACAACTCGGCTATATTCTCATGGCAAAACTGTACTTGAATCTCCACATCTGCTGGCTTGAACTGTTCCACCGGAATCTGAGGTGAGGAGAGAAGACAATCACATAGTTAGAGTCATGTGGAGAGTAGTCTTGGAGGACGGCAGCTTTATTCTATACTAACCAAATATCAACCCATAGGTGTGCTTCTAAAAGTAATAATTTGTCTGTTTGGTAAAATGCATTTAATGCAAATTAGGTCAAAATTACTATGGTGGAACCGTGAAACTTAGTATCATGAAACATACAGGGTCAGACTAAACAGATGAGTTAAACTCAAAAACCAGTAGCGCCTATCTTACTGAAGCTGAACTTTTCATTTGAAGAACTGAGTTTCCTTAGATCTTTAGATACTTAGCTTTAATAAATATCTAAGAAATCACAAAGGACAGCCACTAAAAGATAATGCTGATCGTTCCAACTAACTGCTTTATTTTTCTCATTTTATGAATGGAATTATGAATGGATTTAACAAATTCACAATCACTTTCAAATATAATTGAGTTTGCTTTTTAATTTCTGTGTGTTACATCTACTTAATGTCTATGTTTTGGCCAAGTCACGTCATTATGTGTTAAACCAATTAGTGGAAATCTAAGCGCCAACAGTGCTTTTGGTGTGTTGTATTTTTTAGCGCTTTGGCTTGGCTTGCGGCCTGGACTAAAAGTTGAGAGCCAGTCCCTATGACTATTTACAACGTCCCTATATTTCCATAGAGAAACACATTCTCAAATGAACATACCAGCTTGCATGCCATGCGATTTCTGGTTTCCAGATCTTGTGCCAAATGTACTTTTCCAAAAGCTCCACTGGGAACAAATTCAGAGCCAATATTTTTGTAGGTCATCTTCCAGGGAAATAACAGCACGTCCATGTCTTTTTGGTAGCGACCACCTTTAACCGTTAGCTTCTGAAAGGCAAAGGAACCAAAGAATTATTAAGCACAAGGAACAAATGTCAAACCTCTAAGCCAAAGTGCTTATGAGTTGCCGATTATATGCAACACATGATATAAAACTCACAATACTAACATAATTTAGTATTAAAAAAAGTAATTTCATGAACCAGTTGTGCTAATGGGCAAAGGATCTTGGTGCAGTGACATTTTGGTTCCTACAGAGAAGATTGTTCTGCGTAGACGAGTCTCGATGTAGAAATAGCTTGACACATGAAAACTAATAAAAGGTTACCAGAGGAAGTAAATTCCATTAGCAGAGATCTTTCTGATAAAGAAAAAGTATTAATAACAAAAGGTATGACACAATGCTTTGTAGTTTAATAGGGTGGCAGTAATGGAACATTTTACTCATATAATTATAATGAGAAACATGGAAAGGGAAATTTGCATACGTTAAAACAAGAGACGTCATTGAGAAACCTAAAGCTACGTTAGGTAATTATGAATCAGTGTTTTTCACGTTTCCTTCGTTTTCCTCCACGTCTAAATATTGTTATTGTGGTACAAAGTTTTTTCATATTATTTCAAAGCTATAATTTCAGAAAAATCATACAGAAAACACTAGTGCGTTTATTTATTAAAATAAAGTTTGCATGCGGGTTGAAATTGGGTAAATCAAGTGAGCATTATGGGCTGAGCTGGCCCATAATAAGGTATGGTTGAATAAGAGGTGACTTTCAATAAAGCTCCCCACATTACCCATGCATTATACAGGGCACCTCCGTCCTCCTTGCTGAAGATGTTGACTGGCACTAGCCCTTCAGAATTCATAGTGAAGTCAGTAAGTTGAAATGTTAAAATCTTTTGCAAACGCCCTGTTTCTTAAGAGTCCTGCCTCTAAACCCAAGACTATATCAGCCACAAACTGACCTAATTTATCAACTGGCAAAAACACCATTTCCTTCTGACTTTCAGAAAATGAAACCAAAACCAACAATTCTCTGCGCCATGCCCACTCTATATGGACAAAAGTATTGGGACACCTGACCATTACACCAACAGAAACTTTTACGACATTGCATTCTAAATACATAGACATTAATAAGAATTTAGTCTCCCTTTTTGCAGCTATAACCGCTTCCACTCTACTAGGAAGGCTTTCCACAAGATTTTGGTGTTTCTGTGGGAATTTTTTGTGGGGTTGAGGTCAGGGCTCTGTGCGGCCGGTCAAGTTCTTCCACACCAAACTCATCCAACCATGTCTTTATGGACCCTCTATGTCTAATTTATTTATTTATTTTAGGAATAAAAAAAAAAGATAAAAAAGATTTTCTCACCTTATTCAATACGATTCCACACTCCTGCTGGACATACATATGTAAATGACTTTTTGCATCCGACACCTGATTTACAAAGCTTTGTAAGTCCTTTGTAGTTCCATATTTGACAGACATCAAGAAGGAGGATTCTTGACCACTAAGAATGAGAGATTCTGACCTTTCCTCGTACTGGTAGTCTTCATGACGCACTGTAACTGTACTTTCTGAGTCAGCACAAGATTCCCTGTCCAGATACAAAGTTTCCATAATGCTAACAACATCAGACACATTCAAATAATTCAGTAATAAATCAGCATCCTCCTTCTGGTCACCGGTGGTACTCATATAATCCATGTTTTCCGCAAAAGTACCTGTCATACAAAACAAAATCTCAGTTATTCGAATGGTTTTATAATACTTTTTATACACACAATGCTACAACTGATTTTAAGTCCTTGACCTAATTTGCATGCGCCTACCCAGAATCCCCTGTTGTTGTGGCAGCACCATGAGATTTTTGAGGGAAAAAACTAGCCTTCTGGCTTGTCTGGTGTCTGTAGATGAGTGTTTAATAATACTTCTACTACCCCCTTAAATTTAAGTGGAAGGGTTTTCCATCACCTTTACCCACCATAACTTAGTCCTTGACCAAAAGGGGTTGCAAAATCCAGCAGTGGTAGAGTTACTCATGGAAACGTGGAATGAATAGAAATTCCGTTAAAGATGAACAGAAACGATACTTCAGATTGTACCTGTGTCATTAAATAACTCGATGCATTTCAACAGGGAGTTGGATTCCTTTATATAATTCATTATCCTCAAGGCAGGAAATTTTATACTTGGCAGATGCTGAAAGATACATTGCTGGACAATTGCCTACAGCGGGTTCACAGAGGAACGTTTTCTAGATCAAACAGATTTATAAAACCATATGCTGGTAAAAATCTGAATGAATAAAAAAAATGTTCAAAATTAACAGAACCAGTGGCCTCACTGGAGTGAAGGAAAGGGTCATATATCAGTACGGCCCCCAAAGATGAAAATCGGGAGATCCCGTTACCATTGTAGCCCTTATATACACAATGTGAATTTATTCATTTATGAACTGTAAATAAGACATGTTTTAATTAATGATAGATCAGACAGGTCTATCCACTCTATGGAAACAGCCACATGCATGTAGAGAGAACCTTTAAACCATGTGTAGACTCATGGGTCTACATAACATGTGGTCCCAAACAGGGCTACACTGACCAAGAAAAGTCATGGAAGATGAAGGTCATCCACAGCTGGGGTGCTACAATGTTTAGTCTAGAAACACACAGAAACATAGAAAGTACCGGCGGATAAAAATCTCATCCAGTCTCCCCAACAATACATAAAAAACCTTGAATTGAATGGCTACTAGTCCAGAAAAAATAGTGAAATCTGTAAGCGCGAGCAAGGAAGGAACACAACACGCATTGCATGTGCATGGCCATCAAAAAGTATTCTGCCCATTTGTAGCAGCTGTCAGCTGCATAGTCACACAGCTCCTGGACACGTCTCCGGCCAACAGCCCTACCTTTGTCAGGCCAACACCGTCCCTGGTCCCCGTTGTTGAGAGGCAAGCATCTGATTTGGTCAGTATAGTTATACAAAGGAACCCATGCCAAGCAAATGATGTCTTAAGCATTAAGTCAGAATAATGTAATATGAATAGAATACAATGTTTTTTTTGCTAGGTATAAAAGGTCCTGACCTTTCTAGGAAATGTATGTACCAACATCATAAGATCTAGACAGATCGGGGCTCCATTCATTACAAAAATTGGTCAAATTTTGACTAGCATTGCACAAGACTTCTCAGACATTTCCCATCAAATCAAACATTTCAGTAAGTACTGGCATGCAACCAAGACTTACAAGAAATGTCGAATAAAATAATCGCACGTTCTAAAAATATTTTTTTTTTGCTGAACATATTTGGAATCTTGGCCCATTTAACATTTTGAGTGTTGTTTTCTTTTTGTACCATGGCTAAATAACTGACTTTCTCTCTGCCTTATTTACTTTACAAAATGTTTTTACGCCACCTTTAAGAAGTTTTGTTTCTTAGATCCTAAAATAAGAAAGGCCAAACACTAGCCGGCCAATTCAAGAGAAGAACTTTAACATCATAAGCCTTATTTTTTTTAAAAACAATGATGGCATTGTATCCAAAGGGCAATCACCATGGCAACCTCCGATTTCTCTACAGTTGGCATATTCCTCCAGAACAATAAAAGGGATGATTAGCAGGCATTTAGAGAGAATACACAGAATAGAAAGTGTATACTTGTCAGCTATATCATTATACCCTTCTCACAAATTTAGAGTGTCTTCAAAAAGTAGTCTTCGGGTTCCTTTTGATATATTGTTTAGACGGGTGTTTTGGATTTGAATGTGACTTCAACGTTCAGACCTTTGTGGTTCAGGCGCTGATTATAACTGGGAATTCTGCAATCATACAATGGTTTCTCGTATGGGAGCGGAAATCCCAGTTTGGGTGAGGAGTCCCATTTGAGGCAGACCTGGATGGTCTATAAGGCCAACTAAAGTGTCTTCTGAGAGCACCCAGCTTCAATATGAGGTCAACCGTGTCAACATTTGCCTCAATCACCCAAAAAAACTGAATTGGGGATATGATTAGCTCCTATTACGTCAGCATTTACAGAGGTGTTAGAATTATTAGAGATGTTATAATTGGGAGTTTTTTCTAATGGACTACCACACCAAATCTTCAAGGGACTCTCCAGCCATCACATGCCCTTTAATGCATATAATAGCTGCATGGCCCCCTGTAAAATCTTCACATTGTTGCTTTTTTACAAATTCAGAACCCCCCCCATGCATTTGCCTTCATTTTCAATGACCACTTTCCAATAAAAGACACGCTAAACCAAAATGACACACATTCCCTACACACCAACCACGTAACTGCTCTGTGTAATAATTAAATGTGGCCGGTGACATCATATAGCTTGGTATGCAGACTACATAACAACCTGCAACTGTTCTGTACTCGGTCACAGAGCGCCAGATAGAAATAGCACCATACAATGTGAATCATTAGTGAATCACGTCTCGCACTGCCCCCCGCCCAACAATCCCCATGACTGTGTTGAAACCCCTTTCTACTAAACTGCTGAGCAGGATCTTATGACTTCCTGCAATTTTGCCATTCCCTGAAACGTGTTTATTCTCTCAATCATCCAAAAGACAGGACGATGTCATTTAGCAAGGCTTTGCATTTTTAAGGTTTATATATACATGAAAACTACTTTTGTATTGCCAACAGATTCTGTAGCGCAGTAAAATACGCAGTTGGGAAAGGTGTCCTGTAACTGTATAGATGAAACATACTGACATGACAACATGAAACCCGTGATGAACGCCAGCGTCCAAGAGCAGGACCCTCTTCTCTTTCTGTACCAGTATGTCTTAACGTGTGTTAATCTTAATGTCAAATTGTGTATTGCCAGTTGTATGTTATTGTTACTCTTTGCTGTCCCCCTATAGTAATAGCACCTCTGGAGTGCTATAGATACATGTAATGTATGTATAACCAAACCTATCCTTTAAGCCTACACAATTAAAGCCTTATTCTGGGGAGCCATGATCTTAATCCTGATCTGCTTCCATGATAACTTCTGTCTGTAGTGCAGGTGTGATGTCACCGCTTACATCACAGCCTAGTCTATTGAATAAGAAAGATAGTTTACAATAATTACCCACATTACATTGGGAAAGACCAGCACAATATCAATACCCATGTCTGCTATTTAAACATACATTTTGTGGCAGAAATATCTTGTCATTGATAACTTAATGTGCAGATAGTTTGCCATCATCGGTGATCAGCAACCTGGGACTACATTTCCAACAAGCTTTTAAAAACTGGAGCAACTGAGGACAACAACTCCCACCATGCACATCAAGGTATTGAGTACTTCTAACCAGTTTCCTGCAATCCCCCATCCCAGTTCTTTCTCACACATGGTGGCAACCATATAGAAAATGCTAGCCTTGGCATGTATTTGGGTCGCCCCTGTTGTGCCAGGACCCATATCTACATTAAGGTGTCCAGATTGCCCCTTTAAATAAGAATGGGGAATGTATACTGGACAGCCTTGTAGAAGGGGGAATCTGGCCACCCCATTCCACATGCCAGCCCGTGGCTTACCTTCCATATCCCATTTATGATCAGGCATGGCTCCTGGAAGTCACGTTCTGTCCATTGAAGAGACAGGGCAGAGCGCAGGGGCATACATGCAAACAGTCCAGTAGTCCGCGTGAACTGCCCGTGATCTGCGCTGTGCACGAGATCTGGAAACTCCAGAGCAGGAAGTTTTCTCGAGAAACTGGGAGGACACTTTCAGGAAATGATGAGAACGAAACATCGGGGCAGGAGCTTCAGTAAACAAGGGCTTTAACCCTTACAGCACCGGCGTTCACAGGGAAAGATCAACATAACCTCCCAAAAAACAACCTAAAAATGTGAGTGTGCCCGAGAAACTGCCCCAGATCGGGCAGAAGCGTCTGCTGTCAGGGCAGGATCGGTATATCTCGCCCCAGAAAACAGGCTCCAGAGACTGGAAGAAATGTGAGACATACATCGGAGAAGTGAACCGGGAGATGACATAAACTTCCAATTAGAATGAAATGGAAAGTGTAAACAAAAAGAGCAAATCCGATCATAGTATAACGTGTGAACGAAAAACGAATTCAAGCTTTCATTCCGAACATAAAGCACCGGCTCGTGTGTAATATATACACGATGTGTGACGTTTGCAGACATGCAGGTTTTATGATGTTTAAAGGGATTATTAAAGACACTTTCATATCTCTGCCCATCCACCTATCTCTGTCTACACTGATCACTGCTAACCCATACCTCCCAACTGTCCTTCATTAGGATAGACAGTCCCTCTTTTCACCTAGAAGCCCCTCCTCTTCCCCCTCTCCTGGTGTTTCAGGGTACTACAGCCCTAAAGCTTACAATAATTTGTATAAAAAAACAGCAAAAAATGTGGTTATAAATTACATTTTACTTCTAAGTGTCATTTCTAAAAAGTCTTGTAAAGCCCTGCCCTTAGCCACGCCTCTAACCACACCCCTAAAACAACTTAAAAAAAATTACATGTTGCTGACCACCTTCTTTTTAGTGCCTTTCTGCATTATTGGGGATGTATATGTTTGCTAGTAGGACTGCCTTGTAAACAAACAAAGGACAATCACATGCAAACCCTGCACTGCAGGTATAGATCAAATGAGAAACAAATGGATTAACAGAAATGACTATAACATTTTTTTTATAAATATCCTAACAAGATCTACAATTTTATAATAATAAAAAATGTGCGCATGTTTAAGTGTATAGTGTATGTAGAGAGTATGTATATGTGCAGGTAATTATGCGCAGGTGTATGGAGTTGGAATGATTGTGTGTGTGCGTATGTATAGATTATGTGTATTTGTGTGTGTGTGTGTGTGTGTGTGTGTGTATGTATGGTTGCATATGTGTGTATGCACGTGTATTTATTTGTGGAGAGCTGCCCCTGACCATCAACACACATCTTAATATAAGTCATACCACTCAACCACCATATTCATATCTGCCACCATCAACATAATATTCCTCCCCACTATGATTTCCACCCCCTATCATTAGTACCAAAATCGCCCTCCATCTCTATAGTCAGCATTATTCCCCCTTCATACCCTCCCCCAGCACACCCCGATTCATATTTTTGGATGCGAGTTAATCCCCTTTCCTCCCTGAGTCTGTCAGTCTGCCTGCGGGTCTGCGGTGCGGTCTTGCTCTGCAGATCTGCTCACCAGATATGATGTCATAACGGTGCGGAGCTGACTGGCAGACGCGCAGAGGATGGGAGATCAGTCGGCACAGATCTCTTTCATGGCCGTGGGGCAGTTATCCCGGGTAGGCCACCCTGGCCCTGTTTATTTCTGAATGCAGGCTTTATCTGTGGCTCTGTATCAGACGATCGTAATTACCCCTGCACTTAACCACAACCTTCCCAAGCCCTGGTCCTGTGCCGCTACAAAGAACATGAGAGATTGTGATCATGCCATGGAACGCTCCGTCACACAGTGGCTGTTGTGTTTGCTTGTTGCTATGTCCCGTGCTTTAGTAAATATGTTTAAGCCACATTATTGACGAGCAAATGTCCTGCTACAAATGTAACGCTGCTTACGGCTTACCCTGATTTATGTTGCCCAAATCAGATGAGGGAAGGGAAAGGCCTGTGATAAGGATTGATTATCGGGTTGAAGATGCTGTTCCACTAACACAAACATTAAAGGGGTGCGCCATTTAAGTGCATCTGATAGCTGTGAGGTTCCTCAGCACAGCCGCCATAGACTGCAATAGAAGATGCGGCACTCATTTAAGACACGGAATGCCACAAAATCACTTCATATCCCGGCACTCTGTGACGTAAATGCAGTGAAGATGCAAAGAATAAGGTACATATTTTCTCTTTTCCTCTTTTTTTATCAGTTTGTTATTGTGTGCGATTTTAAATGATTCTACTGACTCTCCTGTAACAGCGCTATGGAATCTGCTGGCGCCATATAAATAAATGTAATGTAAAAACAGGGCTGGTGTTTCAGCCTAAGCCCTGTTTGTCTCACCGATGCCCCTTTAATGCTATGAAATAGGTGTCTGCTTCTGTAACTGTTTCTTTCTCAAAGTATATATCAGAAGGAAGTTCTTATCTACTCAACTATAACGTGCCTGGTTCAAGTATGTTCCCAGATAAGACGGCTACATTTTTCTTTCTTACCAGACAATTTAAATATTGTCTTGTATTTCAAAAATGTTCTCCCTGCCCACGTCACTGATTGACAGTCATTTTATACAGCTCTCTGGTAATTGCAATACAAAAAAAGTAAAGACTGTAAAAATTATTATATATATTTTTTTTTTTTTTAAAGTCCCCAAAATGTTGTCCCTGTAGAAACGTTGAATAAAAATAAAGCATTTGTTGCCCATCAACCCAAAATGTAATTTAAAAATGTAAGATTATATTTTAAAATAAAATAATATTGGGCGAAGATCTGACACATCCTGAAGGAAATGATCAGCATAGGGGTTTTTGCTTAATTTCTTAAGAAAACAGTTGTGCAAACTTTACATTTACTATAAGGAAGATAAAATTACTACTTTAAATCCGGTGTGAAGTATAATTGTGCCTTACAAGCATTATGTATGTATGGATTTACTAATAACAATAGAATTGCATAATGCAGTGATGCGGATAGTTCACATTCCAGGTATGAATACTCTTGGGTTCCATCCATTGAGTTTCTCCAGAGTCATACCTGGGAACTCACTGGGTATGCCCCAATCAAACTAAATTACCACATCTTCAGGGCAACCTTCGAATATTACTGAGGGGTCCAAACTCTACCTGCTCCCCACCTAGTTCCCGTATGGCCCTGAGCTTGTGCTGCCCGTACTCAGGTAGGCATGCCTCGTCTAGTGTGACCTGCTCCCAACTCTTGAAGGAGAAGTTAGGGAGAAGCCTCAGGGGAGTAAACCTAAGAAATTCTCTAGTTAAGATCACTCATCCTCAAAAATCACCACTGAGCTGTAGCTTCATGATATGTTCAGCCAAATAGTGATTTTTGACACATAAGAAAGCACTAGAGTGTTCCAAGTCTTCTTATATGACTTGTAGGATTGTAGGAGGTTCATGTAGCTCTGTAGGACCCATATAGAAGAACTCAGGGGAATGAAGGTCTTTTTATGGTGGACCAACCTGTTATACTGGGTGATTTCTGGGTATCACAGCTTATGACCTGGCCTCCAGGGCAGCTTTTTGATCTCCAAGTGGACATGTGGTGTTTAGCTCAAGTCGCTTGCAACCTTTACTGTTGATACCCTGGTAGTTCCCATGTTAGGTAATGCCCTTTTTGGCCAGTGAACCTTATGGTGTACACATCAACGCGCTAATTTTTGTGAATAAAGGCAGAAAGTCGTGTTGTTTTGGTCGTGTTGTTTTCCGAAGTGCCACATGTTCTTGTTCCCCTATTGTTTCAAAGGCTGGTCTTCAATTTTAGAGATTACTTCAGAAAGGAAAACATTGCAAAAGCCAACCGAGTGACGTTGGCAGCGCAGACTTGCTGATCTTTCCGAGAACCAGGTCAGTTCAACAAATAGCATCTGGTTGATATTAAGGTTCAGTGAGCAAACACGCTCTGAATATTGCCGTGTGCAGGAAATAGTTCTGGGTACTGAACAACAGATACCTGTTCAGAGTAATCTAGAATTTAACCCGTGCACTGCCACCACACTTCATAGACATGAAAATATTCTAAAGATACTCAATAAACAAGCACTGATTTTGTTAAAGTTAAATTAAATACCTTTAAAAAAGGGTGTTTTTTCACTTTGTAACCCATATTACATATATGGAAACATATTAAATCCAAAAAAAAGGGACGTGAAATGGGTCACTATGACAGCTGTTTAGCACTAGTATTAGTGTTTCATTACATAGGAGCGATAGGTGTTAGAACAGTCATACCAGGCATGTTTCGGGAGATCAGGTTCTGGCAGCTGATTGTTGACTGATCCATAGCACTCCATTGATCTGGGTTAAGCTTTTGGCTTCGCCTACTCCCCACCTGGTTCTACCCAGATGTAAACAGCAAAATATTTTGTGCCAGACATGCCCAAATGACTTCTGTAAGCCTTATCATAGATGCTTGTGTCCATGTACTGTCTCCCTGGTTTCACTTCTCCTTTCATCAGGTTCCACCCTTCTGCACTTGAAATGCTTTGGGAAACTTAAGTAGCAGCTTCTTAGATACGAGAAGAGGGTATAGCCAACATGCTGCAGATGTCATAAGTCCTAGGAATATTCTTCCGTTAATCTGGAATGTGACTCTGATTTTAACTACTGAACAAAGACAGGAGGGTCCAAGCCTTTTCATTTGTAGAGCCGTTCATGTAACAGTGTCCAACATCCTACAAACACAGAAATGTCTTTGGCTGTATACGGCCATCCAGATGACTAACCCTGTTCTATACAGACCCTACTAACAAAGATAATTTGATCACGTATCGCTTTAAAGTCGGAAGCCAGCCGTTGTAAGGCTACATAATTTAAGGAAGTAATCAAATACCATTTGCAAGAACTGACCAAGATACTGAACGAGTATAGATATGAAGGGATTTCTCAATAACCAGAGGGAGGTTAATGGGCTCCCCGTGGTTTAAGAAGGCTTACTTCTTTCTGAATTAGCACGCCTCTACACAATTAATTCGATGTACTGACTTTTACGATCTTGCTCGTGTTTTAGCCTTTGTTTCATTGTATGTGGATATGGAGTGGAGTTAGAAAGAGGGGCCAGCTTTTCTGATATGCTGCCAGTAATTTGACTAATAAACCGTTAGATCATGTGTATAACTTTTTATAACACCAAACATGTTTAAAAAGACACAAATGAATCTAAGATGTTAACCAAAAACATGCCAAGCTTGTTTCAAACACATTACACTAGAAGGGAACTCCAGATGGGCAGTGGACCCCTTACTCTCCATGTCACAAACTTCACAACTTTATTAAAATTGACATTGTACAGCTTGACAATAAGATAAACACACTATACTGAGAAGAAGGCCTACATCTTGTAAGCTTACTACATACTAGGACTGGAGTTATATAGTAAAAAATAAAACTGTATCTACATGTACCGAGTGCTGACCCTTCACAGAATGATTTAGCATGTTGGTACTTCTACTAAATCTTCTTACAGCTTTCATGTAACCATAATGTTGCTGTTTTGTGGTAGACCCCAGAGAGTCAGACAACCTTTGCTACTTCCTTAACGTCAGGCTGATATGTATATATGCAAACACAATCTATGTGTCTATCTATCTAAATCTGCAATCCAAGAATGAAATCAACTCCAAAATATGAAACATTAAAGAGTCCATAGGTATATCGACCATGGGCCAGAACATTTTATATTTTTGCCGGGCAATAAAACCAGAGGCTGCATATACTTGAATTGAAGCTCGGCGAGGCACACTTGCAGGTAAGCCCATTACTCTGGTTTATGCAAAGGACTTTCGGCAAAACGTGTGGCTGTCACTGGGGATATTTACTTAAATCGCTGCTACTACCTCTCCTTTTATTATTATTATTACTATTATTACCAGGGAATAATAGAATGAAGGTTCCTACTACTGGTCTTAGAGGTCAGTAGATTATATATATATATATATATATATGTGTAGGTCTTTATGACCTAGTTAAGCTAAGATTTGTATTTATTTTTTGCTAAAAGTTTCAAGGGGCAGCTAAAATAACCTGTATATTTATTAAAAAATGTTTACACTCACTTAATATATGCCAACTTACAGTTAGTCACAGGGGTCCCAAGTAAGTACTATAATTACACATGTACATTTTCACCCCACACAGAGAGACATCAGATGCATTCACACAAAATTCTAACATGCTACACATCCAGGGTGGGGGCATACACTGTGATAGCGCAATACAGCGCCCTCTAGTGGCTAAAAGTTAATTCATCAACACAGCAGCACTACTTCAGCTTTTCACCCCCCTAACATTCATCCACCCAGCATCAAAGTCATCATCAGGTCTGGGACCACTTCTCTTTCCCAGTCCCATATTTCCCAGTCCCCTTTTTCCCAGTGCCCTTTTTCCATCTAGAGTCCACCCCCTTGTGCCCATCCCTCTTGTGCCAATACCTCCTGGTCCCCAACATCTTTCTGCATACCCCTCTGCCATAGACCTGGTGTGCTTACCTGGAGAACGCATGGCACCAGGATGCATCCATGGATTTCGCACCTCGCAACTTACAGGACTTAAAGGATCTATTGCGAAGGTCTTGGTGCAGATACAACAGCACACCTTCAGAGTAGAGGACTGCATTGGAAGGCGGGTCCCGCGGGACCCACCAAAAAACTTGCGGGCGCGGGCAGTCTTTCTGGGGCTGCGGGCGGGAGCGGGCGGTCAGGCACTGTACCTGCGGGTCCCGGTGATCCTGCGCAGGCCCCCAAGGATGCCTTCTCGCTGCTCCATTACATTGTCTCCTATCTTGCTCCGCCCATGAACAAGGCGGAGTCACATAAGTTGACGTCGCCTTGTTCCTGGGCGGAGCAAGAGAAGAGACGCTGTGAGGAAACAACTCGAGGGCAGCCTTGCGGGACTGCGCGGGAAATCAGGTAAGGAGGCGGGCGTGATTGGCCACAAATGTGGCGGGAGCGGAACACCCACATTGCGGGAGCGGGATTCAAAACAGCGGGAGTGGGATTAAAAAAGCAGTCCCGCGCAAGGCTCTACGTCAGAGGTCTAGTAGAGTCCACGCCTCAATGGGTCAGGGCAGTTTTGGCAGCAAAAGGGACCCTTAACAATATTGGTCAGGTGGTCATAATGTTATGGCTGAACAGGCAAGTATTCCAGCATTAGATCTTTTACCAACAAATTTATCGTTTACTTGAACCAGTGTTTAGTTAATAAACCCTTAGACTTTAAATAGGCAAATCAGGAAAGATTTAAAAAGGGAACTTCCATAGATTTAAGGTGAAGAATGGAAAATCAAGCACATCAATGGAAAACAGAAGTGCTAAAGATATAAAAGAAGCCACCTTACCAAAAGGGAACTTCCAGGAGATGCGTGCCAGGAGGAAACGGGAACACAAAATAAATGTCCTTCAGAATGACCGGAAGAAAAAGGACTTATGTGGCATTATCTTTTTGATTCAATATTGTACTTTAGTCACGTGCACATTTTTCCTTTAAGTACAACAAGGGCTCGCTCTGAGCACACTATACATGGCTTTTCCACATATACCGTATATATTGATAAAAGACTAATTGCATTATACACTGCTCTATGCATAAAGGGTTACACTGTATACAGCTGTATAAAGGGACTGTTCGTTCAGCCACGGGGAAGGCACCTGCTGTAGCACGCTGTGCTGCTATACACCAAATGCAAACACTAGGTTGCCAATAGATATGTGGAAAAGGCCATATGTTCATATGTGTATGTAATATATATATATATATATATATATATATTTATATAATGTGATACAAGTGATCCTAACACCAACTGATAAAACAATACTTGGAAAGTAAAGAAATATGACATCATTGAAATATTTTAATATGATCAATGGTCTATTTCATTTTATAAGTAATTAGATGAGTTGCATTGTAAATGGCACCGCTAGATCCATGTACCAGTAACAGCAATGATTGTATGTAACTTTCCATACACTGGCTGCTCCTAGGCGCACTCGTATCACACACATACGCAACGCTAGAACACTGGAGTAGTTTGGTAACGCCGGGATGCCGTAGCTGGTAGTGTGACCGCGCATGCGCGGTTCTGCTTGTTGCCCCCCTGTCATGGCGGCCTGCGTGAGAATCCGCTCTCTGGCAAGGGTCACCAGCCGAGCTCTGAGCACCGCCGGCGGAAGACAGCAAAAAGCGTTGGCAGAGGAGGCGACAGGTGAGGCCTGGAAACAGCGTACAGATTACGGTAACCTGGTGTTATTTTATGGCCATATAGGGTTAAAAAGGGAAGTGCTGCTCCCTCTCACATCACGTGTGTGTGTTCGTCGGTGACATTTAACGCTGAACTATATCAGAGTCTTTTGTAAAAAACAAGAATTGTCACCCAATGCAAGTATTCCACTTCCGGTATCCACAATTGTATTTTTTCCTGTCTTAACACGATTATTGTGCATCTACACAATTTCATGTATAAGCAGACCTTCTGATTTGCCTTGGACTATAAGCATTATTGTGATACATTCATACCCTTAGAAGCAAGGGACACCAGGGGAGGAAGAGGGAGCTGTTGGGGTTTTGGTCCTAATCTGGCCATCTGCTCTGGCTCGGGTAGCCCAGGGTCTGCCACATCTGCTGTGTCACCCAAGATTCAGGCAGCTGTTAAGCGCTGTCTGCTGCCTACATCTCATACTTGGTGGTAGAGGAAGGACATGGGCCGGTTGGATGAGATGTGGGCTTTTACTGTTACACCCAACAAGTAATGGTTTGAGGAGACGGATGGGCCCTGTGACAAATACAAGCAGCGGATAAATGGCGTTGATATTCAGATCGTCCGTGAGGTCTTCCCTGGGATTGGTAAATTATGCAGATTAATTCCATGATGTCATGTTTGTAGAAATGTAAAGGTACTGCAGAATAACAGTATGGTTATTCTGCAATATTCCATTATGAACGTTAAATGGGAAATAAAGTCCTGAGCTGAGAGCCGTACGCTGCTATTTATTGAGCTGCTCTGTAACTATCGCCACAGTTTATCGCCGTGGAAGTGGGTGCTTTGTATGCGGCCTCTAAAGTGGCCAGTAAACTAATGGGGGAATACAAAGGTGTATTACATCATCTCAAATCGTGCATATCTTTACCTAACTGCTTTTATCAACACACCTTAACCAAGCTCATACAGCAATGTATAAGCACACGTGGCTAAACTAAGCGTCTACAGGGCTGTGATTACCTGTGATGGGTAATTATCGATGCTCTGCTTTAATAATGCAGAGCATCGATATTACTCTTTACTACCCTTAACCATCTATTCTTACTTTTCTGTTGAAATGGTATGCAGTATGTACTTTCTCTTTGAATCCTGGGCTTCTGATGTCTATATAGTATCAATACAGTAGTAGTTTTCATCTGTGGTTGGCAGAAAGATTTCTTGTTTTCATCGGTTTGTGTCTATACGGCACTATCTGCCTTCGCGTTTCTGTCACCTACAGTAGTAAATATTATTTTTTTTTCCTTTTGATTATTTTTAGATCATGAAGAGGCAAGAAAAACTTTCACAGATCTTCAAAAAGAAAGACAAGAGCAGGCGGAACACACGGTGTTAATTAGCTGCCCTCCTAATATTAACGAAAATAAATTCTTGAAGTATTTATCGCAATATGGAAATGTAGCCAGTCACTTCTTTTATGAAAGCTATGTAAGTATCAGCAAGATAAAAATTAAAATACAATTCTAAATACCCATTTAGAAAAACAGCCCTGCTTAAATGTAACGTGTATTTTGCTCATTGGTGCAAATCTGCCCATATTGTCTTAACGTAACTTTATAAGAGACACTTAGGGATTTATTCACTTTTATTTAGTTGATTTAAAATTTTTCTTTATATTCACTTAATGCATAATGAAGGGCCTGCATAATATACTGTTAAAAGTGATCTTCCAGCCATCACGATAGAGTGGTTCATCAACATAGTGTTTGTGAAAATTTAACTGGCAGTGAGTATCGAATAGTTAATGCAGGAAGAAGAAGTTCATCATCTTGTTTTTACTCACTGTGTAGGAAATAAACCCTATTAGATATATTTAATTCCATTCTATTTCGCCGTCGGTACACCTCTCTCCTTAAAGTACACGTCAGAGCAGGCATTACAACAACTGCAGTGCGCGTCTATCCCGGAATAATCCCGCTATACTTGTATATCTTCAAGCTTGCTCTTTTTGTTCCTGTTGCGCAATGTTCCAGTGATACTGATACTGGGTTTGCTTGTACGTCACGATTGATTACATCACGGAACGCATACTGCACTTTATTACAGCCTTTTATGCTGATACAGGGTAATATAGTCTGTTGTGCAGATGTGAGTATGTGTCTCTTTGTCAGTTTGGTGTTAATGTGCTAATCATAGCAGTTTCTTCCTTTTAAAGGGAGAGTTGAGGTCATCACTCCCTCACATCAGAGTTCATTATGAGGGGCCAACACTAGCAAGTTTCTCCAGTGTGCCGTGATGAGCTGGCCCTGTATAATGCTTAATTCAGTGTGGTTGGAGATGTCTCACTGGTTTAACTATAGATTATACAGGGCTGGCCAAGTTCTTCCTGCAGCAGAAGCTCACTGCTGTTGGGCCTTCAAGTGAAGGATCTGAAAAGCAACTCTCTCGCAAACACACTATATACTCTCTTAGTGAATAAACTCCATTGTATGTAATTTCCCGCGTCTTTCATGTTTTTTTTCTATTATATGGTTTTGTTTGTTGCACCTATAATCGAGTTGACAATCTTTTAAATATGTTCTTTGTATTGGTCAAGGGTACCCATGCGGTGGTAGAATTTTTGGAAAAAGAAAGCGTAGAATCATTACGCGCTGCAACCAATGTCCCACGCGCCGACGACGAATGCATTGTACCGTTCAAATCCCGACTTTTCGTTTTCAAATCAGAGCGTGCGATGGATCGTGTCCCGGTCCACTGCCTTAAGCAAGCTGCGGTTCCTGTAAATGAATTAATTCAGAAGTTATGTAAAGCTGAAAACGTGAGTGATGCACCCCCATATCTGCTGCTGAATTTTTAGTTACAGGTAAACATAGAAACATAGAAAGTGACGGCAGATAAGAACCAGTAGGCCCATCCAGTCTGCCCAACCTCTGAGTACTTTCCTTTAGTACCTGCCCTTATCCTATATCTAGCTTGGCCTTATGCCTATCCCATGCTTGCTTAAATGCCTTTACTGTATTAACATCTACCACTTCTGCTGGAAGGCTATTCCATGCGTCCACTACCCTTTCCGTAAAGTAATATTTTCTGACGTTACCATTAAACCTTTTCCCCTCTAGTTTATGGTAGATGTTTTTGTTTTTGTTGCCATTTGTTCTGTAATTCAGATTTCAGGAGAAGTAATGAATCGTCTTTGCTGTTTAAGGAAAAAGAAATACAATGAATCTTAAATCACTAAATCATTATACTGTTCTAATGTTACTAGTAGGGAAGGTACATTAAAAGGAGCAGTTTAATGGCACTGACTCCTCCTCTATGGAAAAATGCATATTATACTTATCTTTTAATATTCATTTTTCTTAAATATAAAAAAAAAAAAAAAAACACACAAAAGATGCCGCTCAGCTACAGCAGCTCTCCTCCTTCATGGTCTGACTATTCTTGCCATTGATTGGCTGCTTGAAGCACCCAATCAGTGGCAGGAAATTGCTCCTACTGAAGTCAACCGGATCACTTTCCACACATTAGCATTGGGATCTTAACAGACCCAGCTCATACCGTTCACTAAGCTAACCCTGTAGCTAACTGGAGGTGAGCAGATCACATGCAGGGGGAAATGTTCAGCTGAACACATCTCCTACCAAGGCATTTAGCTGCAGGAGCGGAAGGGGCAGATTTAAATGGAAGCATTCTGCAGAATTCCTCCATCCACGTGAAAAAGTGAAGGGACCATATGATGGCTGTGTCCCTTTAATTACAGCAAGGGCAGCCAAAAGGGAATTATGTGCCGTGTAACTTCAGTTCTGTTAATGAAAGGGACATCTTTAAACAAGAAAGGCATCATGGGAGTTGTAGTTACACAGTTGGCTTCCTCCGATCTTCTACAATTGACACGCACGTAATTTTCTAACTAATTTATGCAAAATGTAGATGCCAGTTTGATAATTTTAGGGAGTCTTGATTTGAATGCCTAGATAAAAATCATTATATGTTGCGAAATATACTGCATTTATAAATATCAGTATATGGCACTCAGTTTTACCTCTCGTTCTTAACTTGTGCTGTAGCACTCATGATCATGAACTTAATTTTTATTTCCCATTCAGGTGAATGAACAGGCACAGGCACTCATGGAGGAATACCAGCTAACAGACGAGAATATACGTCTCCGCTTCCTCGTGTCTTCACTCATAAGGCATGTAGCCGCTGCCTACTTTCCAGAAGCCACAGTAAATCCCTATGGGTCCACGGTGAATTCTTTTGGCAAACTGGGCTGTGACTTGGATCTGTTTTTAGATTTGGATACCATTGGGAAAAGCGGGACTGGAAAGGTAAGCAGCAGGCTTGCTTAACTCTTTAATGTTTTGGCTTTGCTTTTCATTGAAAGCTCATACATAACCTTGTGGCAGATCTGCTTTAAGTGTTTGATATTCTGTTGGTTCATCCCAATTTATTTTAAATTAAAGTTTGGTATATTTTGTGCTCTTTCGCCGCTCATAATGAATTCAAAGCGTGTGATGTACGTCACCTTAAGAGTTATTTGCCTTTCAGGTTTCATGTCATCCGTTCAGGTCTAGTAAGTGACTAATGTGTTTAGATGTAATGTAGCAACTTCCGTTTGAAAGAATAAAGCTTCCTTAAAGTGTGTTGTGTTAAGGATGTTAAGTGTTCTAATGCCAATGTGCTAGGTACGCTATCCAGCACACAAGGGATTTATTGCTAATCTCTTATAATCATCAACACAGACAATCAGGTTCTTCATCACATGGTAACTGAGACACTTCCTCTGTATTTTGTTTAGCATTTTTTTTCTGAAACATGTACATTAACGTATGCTTTTTGCGTTCACCAATCCTACTGAGGATTGCAGTTATACGATTCCAGACTTGTATACATAAGTGCTGCCTACTGTTGGCATATAATGTTTTATGGTTGAAAGGATAGTGAAGCTGTAAGACACAATTCACTGTAGTTTTCAAAACTTAAAGAACAGATTTTTTTGTGTAATTCATCCTTTCTGTACTTGATGAACCTGCACAAATTTCACATCTTCTTGGCTCAGGTTTTAAGGACTTACCGATACGTCCTAAGGCAACTGAATGGGTCAAGTCTTCAGGGTATCTGTGAGGTCCGTGTTTTCCTGCCCGATATACAACATAAACACAAGGCTTCTATCAAATTGCCTTGTGGTCTTAATCACCCAGTCTATGAGGAAAAGGGACCTTCTTAACATAAGCAGGACATAATTAGCACAACCGTAAAGAATCTGTTCTCTGTGATGTTTGGGTTTGTAATGGAACCAAAATATCAGAGCTACCTGCAATGGCACCCTACAAGTCTATGCATACAAAAGCCACCCCCCAAGAGACTTCCCCTTAAACCCCAAAGGTAAATTAATAAGGCAGTTACCCGTCGTATATCATGAAGACCGATAGGGGAGGTTGTCTTTCACTTTTTACTTTACAATAGCAATGACATCAAAACAGGAACTGCAATTACTTTATGGTACTCTTCTATCATGGAAGCGCCATGTAACATTATAATAGAAAAATAACATTGTAATAATAAAATAACATTTTGATAAAAACTTTTATAATTTTCTTTTCTATTGTTGTGCTTCAGTCAGCAGGACCTTTTACCTCGGAGTATTTGATGAAGCGCGTTCCGTCTGGGAGAGTAATGACGCAGAGGATCCTCTCTGTCATCGGAGAATGTGTAGACAATTTTGGCCCAGGATGTACGGGGGTTCAGAAAATATTAAACGCACGTTGTCCTTTAGTGCGGTTTACGCATCAGCCTGCGGGACTTCAATGTGATCTCACAGCAGACAACAGGTAACGCAAACTAGTCGGTCGTGATCTCATTCCTCTGTCGATAATGTAGCAAATCGTTTTGACATTGTTTGTATTTTTGACGCATTCCACATAGTTTTTTTGCACTGCTCATTGGTGCAAATGAATGTCACCAATATATTATATTTACAAATGATTAAATGAAATACAAATAAGCTTTTTCTGCGGTTGAAAATGTATATGTTGGTGTTCTGAGCAGACATTGGAGAATACGGGGGCTAAATCGCTCTTTACATTGTGACCAGGGCGTGAGATGCAAAGGGATCTTTACTAGGTATTTAGCTGGTCCCTAAAGTTAGGATTTAGTTTACGAATGCTTTAAAGCAGATTAGCTTTTTTTATTGTATTTTTGTGTTGGGGTTTTTATAAGACATAATAAGTTTTGTTGTATGAAATATTTTGCTTGAATAGATTGGAGATATTTCTTTATGTGTGAATATTCAGTTGAATTGTTTGGGCAAGTCATAGAATAATGGCGTATTTGTTACTGCAATTCATACTCCATCAGCGATAGAGCTGCCAATTACTTTAACCCACAGACTTATCTTGCATTGTTTTTCTTTTTACCTTAGAATTGCCTTGAGAAGTTCCGAGCTGCTTTACTTATATGGCCGTTGCGACCACAGAGTTAGACCTCTAGTCTTCACATTACGATGCTGGGCTCGTGTCCATGGAGTAACAAGTGCCATTCCAGGGGCATGGATAACAAATTTCTCTCTTACCACCATGATCTTATTTTTCCTCCAGAAAAGGCGTCCCCCCATTATACCAACACTGGACCAACTAAAAAACCTTTCAGGCAAGTGAAAACTTCAAAATTTCACCTAGAATCTCCCCAAAACAAAGCACAGTAAGGTGCTAAGAGATATTCTATTGCTTGCCCTGATGATTAGAGGGGCGGGGGGGGCATGATGACTCCAGCCTGATGTCAGACTTTTGCCCTGCTTTCCCCCCCTTAACTGGGTCTTTGCACATTTCCTTAACTATGGACTTGAGAACCTGCATCATCAGGGGCAAATCAGCTCTTTTACCTATGTTTTGTCAGATTTTGTCCTTCATACAGGGAACTAAACACTATGGCTTGCTATAGGAGCCAAGCTATTGGATTGCAGTGCCTAGGGACCAATGGTGTAATGCTACGTCCCCGTAGAACCATCCCTTAAGTCATATAGATGTAGTAATACATCCTAAAGTCTTCTGCATCAGAAGGGGGATCGGCAGTCGATTGACATCCTAATCTCATCACTTTTACCTGCAAACAGCTGTGATGTCTGGTAGCTGATAAAAGTACTTTAGGATCACTTTGTAACAACGTAAGCAGCTGAATGGTTGAACTGGCAGTGCTGGCATCCCTGGTATTGTGTTTTGCTACTATGCCAGTACTGACACACGCAGGAAAGATCTCTCGTGTTGACAAAAACCATACAAATGCAACAGATATAAATAATAAACAGAAATGAAAACCAGGTGAAATAAGTTTATCAGACATAATTAATTCAAAGTGAAGTATGGAAGTGAAAATAATGTAATTAAAGCGTAACGACACACTAAACGTAAAGATATATACCGTATTGGCTCGGATATAGGCCACACTTTTCCCCCACTTTAAGTCTTTAAAGTGGGGGTGCGGCCTATATTCGGGGTCTAGCGCCCGACGCCCGGGACATGCAGTCCCGGGCGCCGGGCAGGCAGCGGGGTTAGGATACAGATCCCCCGCAGCGGTGCAGGGGACCTGCATCCTACTCCCCGATACGCTCAGACAGCCTCCCCTGCCAGCACTTCCCAAGGGGGGGGTACCGGCACGGGAGGTTGTCTAAGCGCATCGTGCGGTTGTCTAACCGCACGATGCGTTTTACCTCTGGCCCCCCGCCTGACTTACCGGAGCAGACTTGCGGGGCCGGCGGGGGACATCTACGCAATACGCGTATACAACTTCCGGTGCCGGCACATCCGGCACCGGAAGTTGTATACGCGTATTGCGTAGATGTCCCCCGCCGGCCTCGCAAGACACCCGGGAGTCAGCTCCGGTAAGTCAGTCGGGGGGCAGAGGAGGACAGTGGCAGCATATCTCGGGGAGGGAGGAGGACAGTGGCAGCATATCTCGGGGGGGGGCAGAGTGGCAGTATGTTTTTTGGTGCTTTTTTAAAGAAAAAAACTTTTTCTTTAAAAAAGCACCAAACTTTTAGGGTGCGGCCTATATACGGGGGCGGCCTATATCCGAGCCAATACGGTATATATATATTTATCTCTCATCATCTCCCATTGCTGAAGTGGTAGAATTGCCTTTAAATCACCTAGATTATCTGCTTTTTAAAAACCTATCCTTTTGTAGTGTGTGTGTGTGTGTGTGTGTGTGTGTGTGTGTGTGTGTGTGTGTGTATATAATGTCTAGTGTGTGCGTGAGATCCATATTTTATAAGCGTAACTGGCTTCCTAATTTTCCATTTAATTTATTTGGTTGTTATGGAAATGTGATAATGGTTGCATTAATTAATACATTACAGGTTTAGACGTCCAGGTTCCATGGTTTAGATTCTAGTCTACCATATTTAAAAAAAATAATGTTTTTTGTTTATTTTAGGTAAAGAAGACAAGCATATTGTTGATGGTCATGATTGTACATTTGTCAGCAATCTTAACAAGATCAAACCATCTGAAAACTCAGAATCTGTAGGCAAGTACTTGATTTGTAAAAGTCTACTTTTTATTGTTTTATTGCAAGACTAAACCTAATGAATTACTTTATTTTTTCTTAGATTTACTGCTCAGCGAATTCTTTGAATTTTATGGAAACTTCGATTTTACTAAGAATTGCATCAATATCCGAAAGGTAAAATCTGTACTTCTTTTCTCTTCCCATGTAGTCATGTCTCACGAACCTTTTGATTAAATTTATTACATTGTGCCACTGAGAGGCTGATCTGTGTTTCAGTGTTAGCACAGGAGTTTTTTTCCAGGTGAAAGGCTATAGTACTATGAGAACCTATCACTTTCTTGAATTCTCATTACTGTAGACAATGCACCCACAGGTAGGCTGTGTGTATTCTTCCCCAAGTGCATCTTAAAATTGGTGCCACTTACTTTAATCCTGAATCCATGCCCCCTTTTTTTTTTTTTTTTTTTTTTAGGATGCTCAAAACTGGAATAGCTATCTAAAAATACATTATGCTCCCAGGGAGGTTAAGATATTTATTCCAATTTATTTAAGCATGTGCACCTTAATGAAGTCTATTCAGAATAAAACCTTTAAACTCGGTGACGTTGTGTGTATCGTGAAGGGCCAGCTTTGATGATGTCTTGCAGGATTGGCATAACTATCCCTGCTTAGTTGAATTAATGTGATGTAATTCATGAACTACTCTTAACTTAGTGGGTTCGTCCTGCAAGGATGGAGATTGCTACAAAGTTTGGACCTTGACAATGCATAGTGTAGGTTGTAATGCTTCATGATTCTCATTCATCAACTTGCCCATAAACCCAAAAATATTCCAGGGTCAGCTGGATGTAAATCCTATATTCTCTTAATTTGTCTGCAGGGAAAGGAACAAAACAAGCCTGATTCTTCGCCTTTATACATCCAGAATCCGTTTGAACAGACACTAAACATAAGCAAGAACGTTAACCAAACCCAGTTGGAAAGGTTTGTCGCTATAACACGAGAAAGTGTCTGGATTTCACAAGAACAATTGAACCGTCCTTCGGAAAGAGACAATCATCCTTGGGGTTTGGCTGCGTTGCTGCTGCCTTCACTGTCTCAGGGCATTGGGAAGGGAAAGAGGAAACGGAAGAAAGGCATGGCGAGCGACAGAGTCAAAAGTCTTCTGGAGTCTTTGAAGACTGATGGGAAAGCTAGGTAGCTGCCTGTAAGGAAATCCGATGGTACACTAAACTCTGAGATGTTGATTTATTATGATGACTCTGCCCAAACTTCAGATGTCCAACTGTCCAAATGAACCTGAAGTCTTCAAAAACACTTTTTTTGTAAACAGACGTGGTGTTGAATTAGTGTGTATAAAATAATTAATGACTCCTTTCATATGTAACTCATTTTTATATTGGGACCCAACAAAATGTTGGACAAATCTAATAAAATTGTTGGGTTATTGTTCAGAAGTACGTGTGTTAAAAATGCATAAGCCTTCTATCCACATGGTTGAAATTTGTGGCATCCTTGCTGGTAGAATTAGTATAGAAGTGCCTTCCTTGTCCATATTTGATGGCGCTATATAAAACAATAAATAATAATATAGAATTTTCTCCGCATGACATGAATTTGACATCGGATAAGAACCATTCAGCCCATTTAGTCTGCAGTTTTTCCTCAGCAGTTTGATAAACTGACCCAAACAACAAATCAGACTTGTTTTGGGTCATCATCCAAACATGACACCTATGAACATGGGGCTTCTGTGTGCTGGCGTGTTTAGGCAGTCAGCATATACTATATGACATCCACGGTGATGTAGCAATGTATGGAAATCAGTGGTGAAATTACCATAGTAACTTTTTTTACCGTTTTCCCGGAAACACTGATTTTTAGAGTTTGTGTGTAATGTGTACAAAGAATGGCACAAACACGTACACATGTTTGAACCTTCAATGTTTTTCTTCGTAATGAATAACTCTGTTAATTTAGCTAATTGTTTTGGATGTGTATCCCCTCTCCCCGCTCCAAAAAAAATATTGCTGTTTTTTTTTAGGCATTGAATTTCTTCTTTAATTTTTAATGCGTTAATACAAATCATGCGGTGTCTTTTTCAAGGCCATGTTTTTTTTCCGCTGGCTTTCTTCTGTCCGATCTCATATAACAGCTTTGCATTTTTAAACGCCAATCAGGCATTCCCTTCCGCGTTGCGTCACTGCTGACATCACCCAGAAGGTCATCGGAGGACAGGATATCCCCTGCAGGGTCTGACCACACTCTGCAGCGATATCCAATCCAATGAGGCACAGACACTGTATAGAGATTGGTGCAGGGGATTGCAGGGAGGGGAGTAAGAAACCATGTTTCTCACCCTCCTCCCATGCTGAAAAATTAAACAGAGAAAAAAAAATGGTTAGTGATTTAAACAGTGAGCTAAGTGATGTAATTGTGGCATTAATAACATGTTCACGAGGTCCCTAAGAGGACCTCTAACCATTTAAAAAAAATATATATATGTATAAAAAAATATATAAAAAAGATACCAATACCTTACATTGCCCTAACACAACATCTACCCAGTATACCCCCCCTGCCTCCGTTCACAACCCCCAAACTTGTTAAGCCATAAGCATAAAAATTCTACGAATAATGTACACCTTATAGTATTTTCCCTATAAGTGCTGGGAAAGTATGGAAAATCTATATAAATTAGGACACCTGAATTGATATGCTTGGGGGGGGGATTTTCCATCACTTTACCTAATTTTGTAAGGGAAAATGTATACAAAAATTAGGTGTAAGAGAATAATTGCCGACAAAGCACAAAAATGGCAAAATTGCTCCGGGATTTGAGGTACCAAAAACCCCTGGGATTGAAGGGGTTAAGGAACTTGGAAGGTAGGTTGTTCCAAACATCTTGGAGAACTAACCACAGTTCTAGTGTGGAGCCTCAGGCAAATAAAAGGAAATGAAAACAAGAAATGCATTTTTCTCAATCATCATTTTTATTAAATATGAAAAAATAGTTTACATGTGAATTAATATTTACTAGTAAAACTTTTTTCCTATAGGGTAGTCTTATATTCAGGCTTTTTCATTTTTTTTCTAAATTAATATTCATATTTCGGGGGGTCGTCTTATAATCGAGCAACTATGGTAGTTAATGACTGTGGCTGTATGTTCCCTTGCATTGCATTATGTTAAATGATAAAATGATAAACTATTAACATGTCTGTTATTAAAAAGATTCTTACTTTACAGCACCTTTTCTCAGCTGCATAAAAGTTTTGCTTTTTAGCTGTAATGAACATTTTTATCAGCAGGGGGTGCTAGAACACTGCAATAATATTTACAGAACTGTTACTATAATCCACTGTTTCAGAAATTCTAAGTTTCTTCTGAAAAAAATACATGATATGCAGACAAAAAAATAGATTTTTAATACCATATTCTTATAGGTATTTAGAGAAAAAAAATCAGTTGCCTTTTCTTTATTAGTTTTCAGTAAAAAATAATCTTTTTTACTTTAGTAGCTTATTTATATAGCATCAACAATACTTTTCAATGTGAGATATACATAACAATGACATATTTAAGAAAGAGAGAAAGTAAATATAGTGCTTGGGTTTCCAAAAGCTACTATATATTTCTGTTCTGTATGATTTGTCTTCTGAAACAGAATGTATAATGCTGAGGGATTATTACTTTTGTTGGATAATGGTTGCGGTGCCATCCTGAGCTAATGTGTTTGGCTCGATCAGCATGATGAGAGTTACAATCCAAGGAGCATTGCACAAGTTAGCTACCATTGAATCCATTTTAACAAATAGGTTACGTAGATACAAAACGAAGGTTTGGGTTTTGTTCAGACCCCGTGTGCGCATGTACAGAAACTATTCCCATCGATTTTCAATAGGAACACTTTCCCGTCACTGGTTGGCTGCTCCAAGCTCTAGTGCTGTAGCTTCTCCTTAAGGCAAGTAATATTTTTCTTAGGTTGAATGAATGCGTATGAAGTTACTTACAAAGTACATTCAGATGTGAAATAGGAGCGTCCTCTGAAACTTAAATATTTAACATTTTTGCACATCAGGAGTAGTTTTGACAATTCAACAATCTAATTAAAATTCACCATAATCAGACTGTGCAGATGGAACCGTTTAGTTTTTGAACCAAATATAGTTTCAGAAATGGGCAGATCAAAGCTACTGCACCAAAAAAGCATTAGGAGGGGAAGTTTTTTGTTTTTAAAGTAAACAGTCCAGTGCAAAGACTTCATATTATTGTAAGAGGCAGCGGCTAAACTCTGCAAAAAGGGTGTCAGGGTCAGTGCAATGGGAAGTGATTTTCTTTTTTTTTTCTCTCTACAGTAAGAGATATTTCAACTGAATGTTTCAAAGGAAGAACACATGAAATTTTACTATATATTGCCAGATAACGTGGCGGCCATCCACGTCACTTGACAGAGGAACAAAGAATTTCATGGCAGATACATCCCATTCGACCCATTACTTTCCCCATTGTTTCTTCTGTAAAGACAAATGCCAATCCCATGAATGTTTTCATTCCCTCACCCTATTAACTTCTATCACTTCTGATGGAATGCTATTCCATTTATCTACTACCCTCTCAGTAAAGTATTACTTCCTCACATTACATCTTACAATATCCCCCGGATATAAATATACACACAGTCTATATATTCCAGTAATCACAACGTGCGTACACTCCCCAGATAATCTCACCCCGTAAATACATTCCATACATCTCAAGCATTCCTCTCGCTTTCTGCGTCCTCAATATTTCTCCGCTGTATGAAATCCTTTTGTGGAAATCCTTAAAGGGAAACTGCTGCCATGACTAAACCTAAATCAGATGATTTATTATTTAAAATGTTATATTGCATTTTCAATCAGTATAAATGTCTTTTTGGAAAGAGTTTTTTGCGTTCTATTATCAATGTCCTGTCTGCACCAAAGTTTCCTACTCTTTATAGTCTTAGGCTGCAGAACCATACCTGGGAGCTCTCCAGCTCTTGCTCTGAGATGCTGGGTGAAGTGCCCCTTCTCTGGCCCCACTTCCTGCCTATTTACCCTCCTACCCCTTCCAAGTATTGTGTGTTTTGGGACTATGTAAAGAGTCAATGTAAGAAGGAGGAGGAACAGTGCAAGCTACACGGATAATGAGAGAGGGAGCGCATGTGTGTTTGTATGAGTGTGTAAGTGTATGTATGTGTAAGTGTATGCTTTTAGAGTGAACCAATGTATATGTATGCTTGTATTTATGTCTAAGTATGTGCATATATATTTAAGTGTATGGTGTTAGTAGGTTTTTGTACACATGTATGTATGTGTAAGCGAATAGTCTTAAATTGAGTGTGTGCGTGCATGTACGTGTAAGTGTATGATGTTAGTGTCTATATATGTGTGTATATGTATGTTTAGGAGTATGGTGTTACAGTGAGTGAAAGTGTGGCGTTAGCATGAATGTGTGTTAACATATAGTGTTAGAGTGCTTGTGTATTTTAGTGTATGGTGTTGGTGTGAGTTTGTGTGTCAGTGTATAATGTCTGTCATGTTACAGAGCAGGATAAATTCCCTACTTCCATAATTTCCATTAATTTCCAAAAAAATATAGGAAGCAATTATTTGTTAAGCAAAGAAGTTGAGTGATATATGGAGCTAAACCCATAGAAAATCCGTGGTGGGAGCTGAAGGTTTGAGTTGCCAAACGTCGGCCTCAAAACCTTTATGACTTGGCGAGGATCTGAGTGGGACAAAATCCCTGAGATGTGTACAACCCTGGTGTCCAACTTCAAGAAACGTCTGACCTCTGACTGCCAACGAGGGTTTTGCCACCAAGTACTAAGTCATGTTTTGCAAAGGGGTCAAATCAATTTATAACTTATTTGAAATGCGTTATTCTGGATTTTTTTGTTGTTATTCTGTATCTCAAACTTACAAAAAAAGCAGGGGATCCTTCACTGTACAAAAAAACCCCATTCATTTGTGTCATACAAAAAAGTGGTGCTCATTGGTTTGATATCTATGGTCTGTGCTCTTCCAAAGAGTAATTGGCCACTTTGCCCTCCATTATCCCAAATGTGCAGGGATATTTTTGTTATTATTAAAGCATAGTATGGGAATATGGGGGGTTGTGAATGATCTCTTGTCTTCCTTAGGGACTCCCCTTAGCTTTTCATGCTTTTTTTTATTTAATAATTTATTTTTAAAAACGTTTTCTTTTATGTATTGCTGTGGACAGGGTTGCTGACTGACAAATCACTTAATTTCCCTCTGAGGATGCAAGGTGAAACTTATGAGTTAGAACTTTGTTCCAACTCCCAAGAGTAAGCCGGTTCATGAATGTGTGAATTGTTAGCTTTTTTTCCAAACTGGATTAAGTCAACTCTCCTGCAGCTTAATGTATGCAAATTGAATGTCAATTTCTGCAACTGCTAATGCAAGGGGACAATAGTAAATTTGCGAGTTCGATTTTAGTTCGTCTTCTGCAAATTTGCTGTTCCAAACTTTTTTTTGCCAACTTGCTTACGTTTAATTAATAATTTAGTTTAAACTTTGCAGCATGATGTCCCCTTTCTTTCATTAAGATCTCTATGGATCTAGTGTCTCTCAACACAGATTATCCTAGCTGTTACTCTTCCGATTTTTTTTAATTAAACAAAATTGGATTATTTGGCATTAAAAACCTGTAGTTTATGTCTCTGTCCCCATACTGCATATATAAGCAGCAGTCGGGATGAGGTAGTATAACTCAACATACAGAAACACTGCTTGAGGAACTGTGTGATGTTCTCTTTGTCGCGCTCTACGCTGTAACAGTATTTTCATTAATTAATATTGTAATCAGCTTTTAAAAACAAACTATCCCCTAAGTAAAGCTCAATCTATTAAAGCCTTACATCTTCAAAATAACTTTTATAAAACACACCGCATGAAGTTAATATGTGTATTATTTTGCATACTATTCCGAAAGTTTATAAATTTTTTCTTGCATACGTTGCAATAGTTTTCCAGATTTTTCCCGGATTTTAAATAAAAAAAACCCACAAAAATAATGAATTACCAGGCCTCTTGATACATTGCATCTGCAACTAAAGAAAGAGCTATTTTAAGTCTTGTACTTTGAGGTGTCTGTAGCAATCACTTATTATGCAAGTGGAACAGAGCTCCAACAGCTTGGAAGTTCAACAATATCTGCAAACTTAAATCAAGTGTTGAAGACCTACAACTTGCATGAAACATCTGCTATTTTATCATGTCAAGTTATTGGGTTATATCAAGGTCAATATTTAAATGGTGAATGGCTTTTGTAAAATGTAACCAGATGTTTTTGAGATATCTGTCTGGAGTTGATCCCTCTGGGAACTGAAGAAGATAGATTTTCCTTCATAAACATTTCCTAGTTGCGCATAATTATAATTTCTTTTGTTTCCATGAATTATCAGGTGTTGTGCTTTTTCCATCACATGCGGCAAACTGGGAATTAAAAGGCTCCCTAAAATAGATGAAGTCTTGTGTTTACAGCTAACGTGCTGTATGAATTCTGTTTCATAATTGGGAATCAGTATACTTACATTGTTTTATCGTGTCCATAAAGTCATACAGAAATCATTTCTAAAGTAGATATTGATTATTTGATGAGCCTGTGCTGCAGTATGTGCTGCTTTGATTTGTTTTATTGTCTATAAATATATGTTGTCTGTCTTGACCATTGACAAGCCTTATTGACTATGAATATTTTCTACCTGTCCCGACTCTTGTCATGTTTCCTGATCATGTACTGCCTGCCCTCACCTTCATCCTTTGCTTCATATCATGGCGTTGCCTGTCTTGACCCTTGCCCTTTCTGTTTTATAATCTTAAGCTTCCTTCCATGACCGTTGGTCTTTCTGCGTAATAATCTTGTGCTGTCTGTCTTGAACTTTGTTGTGTTTTGTCATTTTATAACTATGTGATGGATGTCTTGGATTTCCTTATCATTTTTAAATCTGTCGTAAACTGTACTGCCTGTCTTGACCTTTGCTTGTCAGATAGTTGGGCTCCTGCCTAGACCCTTGCTTGTACTATCATGTACCCCTTGTAATGTCTAGACTCCTGGCTTACTTATTGCACCCCTTGAGATAAGTATTCCTGTCAGGGGCAGGCACTTCAAGGCTTTGTAGCAGTCATATGACTAAATCGTCTTGGATGCTAGTGTCCATCTATGGACACCTTGCCTATCCCTGGTTCCTGTGAATCTTCTAAGGTCTATTAACTCATAACCATGAGGGGGATGGCCATCTGGTGAAGAACATCACCCAGGTATTCAGGGATCTCTTGCCAATTCCATTTAACCTGGATTGATACAGCTGTGGGGACATCATTTCAGTTTTGTTCTAAAGTTCCCCATCTTGGGTTTTGCTGAAGGTCGTGGAAGCGTTTCTATTTTCTAGGAAGTATCATATCACGTCAAAAGAGCAGAAGGCTGTTTCTGCACTTTAAAGGAATACTCCAGCCATTTTCCTGTTGTCCCTATTGCAAATGCATGGAGGTGGGTTTGCAAAATCCAACTTTCTGGGAACAATTTGAGGTGACATCCAATGCCTGATCCTCCAATCAGGGGAGATGATATCCCTGAATGTACCACCCTATTGCCCTGAGTTCACCTAAGGGCAAAATAATGGCATTTTCAGTGATGCCCCCCCTCAATTGGAGGATTGGGGTGAGACCATAGAGACCCTGCTGCCAGGATGTCAATAAACTGAAAAGGCAAGTCCATATTTTTCAAAAAATGGGCTCCCAGTTTGATAGCGATTTATTCGTTCTACCTGGGATTTATTTCCCCATTGGAGCTAAAGCAGTGAATGTTGGCGATCAATCAATCTTATTGTGCAATTTAAATAGTGGACAGAAAATAGTTTTTTGCTTCTACTATTTACATAATCTGTTAGTCTTGGCTAATAAATAATCTTAGAAACCATTCATATTCTAATAACTCTTTTTTTTACTCTACATTCCAAGGTGTTCCAAGAATGAAACATAATTATATTATTAACATGTTTTGGTTTAAGTAGTATGACGAGTTAGTCTTGTAACTATACATTGAGTATTTGCTCTTGAAAGTGTTATAGTCAAAATAAATGTGAAATATAAATCACATTCACAGGTGCACCCAATAACCCAAATTCCACAAACTTGGAATAATATTCTCTCCTTTCTATTTACAGTGTCTGGTTTGGTTTGGAATTCCAATCATACTTTCTTCTTATTACGGAACACTGGGCTGTGTTATCTCTCTTCCCTGGAATTTTCCTCACTTAGTTGGAAAGCTTGTGGGTTTGGGTGTGTAGATGTTGGTGCAATCTTAATAAAAATCTGTCTCAGCACTTTTTAGCTATGCAGATTACAAAATAGTGCTAATATCAGGGTACCAAGTCCTAATACTAGTATTCTATTATTGCATCTCTGTGGGGTTTGTGCTGCTAAAGAGAGATTATCAGTCCTTGCTACTTTTCACAAAATCATTATGATTGTCTAAGGCAGGGGTGGCCAAATTTGGTTAAAGTAAGATCCACATATGATAGTCTTTAGATGTTTGAGAGCCGCCAGACATGCATATTGTGTTACAAAATTTATAATATTCTTCATTCATATGTAGTTTACAGACTTGTGCATTCAGATTCGTATGAATTGCAAATTTACCAACATTTGCTGATTCGTACAAATTACCTGAAAGGAGACCAAACCCCACGTTAAATGGCAAAAATTAAGCAAAAAGCTCAAGAGTTTCATCTGAAATCCTTGGGTTCTTTCACTCCCACTGTCTCACAGTCTCTGTATGTCCTCCTACCTTCTCTGCCAACACTTCCGCTTCCGTGTCTCGTATCTTCTTCTTTTCTCTCTTCTTTCTTTGTCCGCATCTCCGCAGACATGACCTCCAGGGGAACTTCCGCCAAAATGTTGATGCTCCCAGTGACATCCTCTCCCCTGATTGGAGTATCAGGGGAGAGGACATCACTGGAAGCTTTATAATTTTTCCTTAAGATAACCTTGTGTGAACTTCTGCCAAAGAGGATGTCACCAGATGCTTTGTCATTTTCGCTACCTTTGCAGGAAGGTTATGTACGCAGAGATGCGGCTGGAGAAAGATAGAAGAAAGGTGAAAGTGAGTGAAGAGAAGTTAGAGAAGAGATTAAAAAAGAACAAGAGGAGGACCTGCGAGGTGCAAAAGCGTAAGTGGTCAGCAGAGAAGGTAGGGAGCATTCAAAGAGTGTGAGAGAATGGGAGTGAAAGAGCCCATGGATTTCAGAAAACATTTTTTGCTTTGTTTTTGTCTGTTTCATTTGGGGTATGGACTTGTTTTCAGAGATTCATACGAATTCATGGCAAAATCTGCAAATTTGGTTAACTTTGCAATTAATTCATACAAATCTAAATGCAAGTCTAGTGCTGGGGTAAGTTCTTTGTGTGCAATCTGGATGCTTGGCAAGTCCCGTGTGCGTAATTTGGATGCCAGGGCTGGGCTTTAGGGTTCATGACCTATGATCTATCCCTGTAATTTAGGGTTTACGTGCATTATGTGTTGTTTATTTGATCTATACCTGAATTACATGGGGGAGGAAAAGACAGGTGTGGCACAGTGAAAGAGGGGACAAAGGGACTCGTACAGGACACCTAAACACCTAAGGCTAGCCTTTATGTTTTAGTTGCTATACATTATTATTATTATTATTATTATTAAGGATTTCCCCATTTATGCTATTCTACCTTGTAGGCAATTGGCTGCTGCTACTTCCACTGATTTGCTGCGGAGCATGCCCAAGAATTGTGCTTCTTGCTTATGCTGCCTGGTTTCAGTAGAGGCAGCCAGACGAGAGGACAGAGATTAAATGATTCAGAAATCATATGACTAAATGACACAGAAGTCTTGTTTACAATAACTAAAGAATGCATACACAGATTTGCATGCAGTAACGTGCATTGGCGTCCATGCGAAAATGGACACAACAGTCATTAAAATATAAAAACACGGGCACTAGACTGCTTCTTTAATTTTTATGTGAAGCAAGCACAGACAGGTTCTTGCCACAGAAACTGGAGGAGGTGCCTTATGTGATCAAACCTTTAGATCAGCTGAGGTTTATTTGTGTAACATACTAGAGAGTCGAGACTGTAATTAATGTTTTATCTGGTGGGATAGTCTTTACCCCCAGATTCTCTCATCTCTTTCCCCCATGAACGAGTGTCAGCTCTGTGAATCAGTAGGCCCAGGTGCAGTGTACAACTACTTGATTTTATACAGTGAATTATGTGAGTTTCTGCACACAATGCTGCTAAACATCTGCAGATTTTAATCTTGCCTTTTTGGAACAAGATTAAAAGCTTGATTTAGTTTTTGTTGAGTGACTCTAGAGGATTGTCTATTAACCGCCGCTTCCAACTGTAATTTGTGGGTCTTATGTCTATGGTGGATTGGACGTCTGCTTTAAGTATATGGGATTCGTCATATATTGATTAATTATAAGTTTTTCTGTTGATTTATGAACGTGTGTTACATCCTTCTTTTTTTTTTCTAGTTACGGATGTGCAACTGAGCTTTAATGAGTCACTACCCCACAGTAAGGTTGAATAAGAGACACACCAAGTTACGGGGTTTGTGCAGCATTTTAATGGGGTTTATTCACTATAACTGGCCTTGACACGAGGGTGGTGGATTTAACTCACTATACATAATTAAGGACCAACAACAGTCAGCTTCTGCTGCAAGAAGGGCTAAATTGGCCCTGCATAACGGGCAAGGAATCTTTCAAGAAATCAGCTTTAATTATATTACTGGGCCAACCATACTTGTCATATGTTGGTCTGAAGAATCTTTTACACAATATATTAAGTCATATAATAAGAACTTTGATGTGAGTTTAAATTTTTCTTGGATAATAAACCTCTCTATACTATATGTCTTGTAATTAGACGAAGCCATAACTTTTCATGGAGATCAAGCAAAGATACAATGTTTTTTCCCCGTAGACAAAAAAACCATTAACAATTATAAAGGTGGCCTACCCAGTCGCATTGTTGCTGCATATTGTTGTGGCATTTGTAAACACTGGAACATATCAGATAAAACAGACCATGTAATTAAGGCAATTTCACATAAACAGAGTTGTAGCAAGTTGAGTTTTCCCTAATCGGTAAAAATGATGAGAACATTTAGTCTTCTTTTCTAGAAAAAAAACTTCACTGTCCCTTAAATTACTAGAACATTCTACGCGTATTGTTGTATAATCACTAGCTTTATTGTGATAACTTAAATCGGGTTATTATTATGAGCGCTGGATGTAATTTTTCAGGAAGTTATGTTATTTCACTAGTAGGAAAGTCACTGTGATTTTGTTAGTGGAGTTTCTGCTCCAGGTGATTTTTTTATTTTCTTAAAAATAAATATCCAGATTTAGACAAAGGATATATAAAATGTAACATTTAATTAATCAGTTCAAACAGCCAGCCTCCCTGGCTTCTTCCCAGTGTAACATGCGTTGGGTTTTCGTTTGATCACTATAGTTCAAGAGGCTGATTAACCCGTTAGGGAAGTGGCGCATCACTATTTTCTGATGATAGCTAGCTGTACCGCTAATTAGCATTACAGCCTTCAGTATATAGCTTTGCTTTTTAGGTAGGGCAGGTACGGCTTTCTGGGGTAAATGCAACCCTTACCGATACTAGGTATTAACTCCTCCTACCCCATGTTTTATATCATTTTTTTGGTTACCCCTACTTTGTTCCTTATTTTGCCTCCTAGACTTTATTGGTGAAAGGTGATAGTAGGAATGGATTTGGGTATTTTGCTTTCTTTTTTTCAGCTGACTGTTTCCCTCAGAGTTTTACCTGATTAATTAAATATTACATTATATATATCCTTTTGCTCAATTTGTCTGTTGATTTAGCCGTGTGTGGGAAAAGGCTGACAGCTCTTTATCAGCAGATTTAGGTAAAGCCTAACCCCAATCTACTAACATTACCAGCTGGATTTTTGTTAAAAATATTTAAGAACATTAAACATATGAAAGAGACATGTACTCAAGATGAGTTTCTCCCCCCTGTGGGTCTTCCTTGGCAAGAATTTCATTAAACCAGACATAGAAAGAAGATACAAGGAGCCGTGGGCGGAGGAAGAAGACAGAAGAACAAGAAGATGCAAGAGAAGAAGTGGATATGCAGGGAAAGAAGATAAGGAGACATTCATAGAGAGCGTAAAAGAGTGACTGAGAATGTAAGAGAACGTGAATGAGAGTGTAAGAGAGAGTGGGTACGTTTGTGAGAGCATGAGTGAAAGAACTTAATTTAAACATAAATTCTGAGCTATTTGCTTGTTTTTATTTGTTTTGTGTGTGGGGGGGTCCCTGTTTGTTTTCAAAGGTTCATATGAATTGACCAAAATTGGAAATTTTGTTAAAATTTTAATTTGTACAAATCCCAATGCATGAGTCTACTAATTAAGGTCTGAGTTTTTATTTGTTTTGTGGGGGGGTCCCTGTTTGTTTTCAAAGGTTCATATGAATTGACGAAAATTGGAAATTTTGTTAAAATTTTAATTTGTACAAATCCCAATGCACGAGTCTACTAATTAAGGTCTGAGTCTTAACATCAGGAAAAATGGGCAGAATAGATGCGTTGGATCCAGAGGAGAGCTGTCCCTCCCGGTAACTAACATACATTTTGGCACACATATTTACACACACTCCTGCCCTAATATGCAGTCATCTGCACCGGGAACCATTGGGTAGCAGTGTGCACAACCGCTACTTGTTCCATCCCATTATGATGGTTTTAAGGGGTTAAAATACATAATATACGCAATATGAATTCTAACGTGTTAAAATATATTTCGGTTTGGCACTGGAACGTCTCTGTAAGCTAGTTCAACTGGATTTGATCTCATTTTGCTTTTGTAAATTATTTAAATAATATCAAATATGTGTCAGATAGAGAGGACCAGACATTGGTAAGGTTAAGAACACATAATGAGACTAAATGTAATCACACGCACAACAAAAATAGGTTTTAATAGCTGTGACTTTACAATATGGAATTATGTGATTCCTTTGCAGGGTGGAGATTGTTGAGTGGGCTGAAGGAACAATAGGAACACCTAAATATGATTATTCTAAATGTCACTGAGCATTACGTACAATGTTTTAGTACAAAGAAAAAAAAGCCAAAATGATTCTTTGGAGTGTTTTGAAAATCGTATGATCCAAAAAGTAGATTGTTATAGGAACTACAATAAGAATGTGTATGATTATAGTGAAGTGGAAACGGTTAAACAGAACAGAGATAAGCAAGTACTCAAAAACCAGCCCTGGAAATAATTGAATACAAGCCCTGAAAATAATTCAATGCCAGCCAGCCCCAGCTGGGCCACTCCAAAATTAAAAAAATGGCTGGTTCTTCTTAGACCGTTCTGCTGCAGAGACGAGTTACATAACACGATATTAAGTGACCTTGGGGTAAAAGTGCTTTACGCACACAATGTGTAAACAGTGAGGAAAAAACATCCGCTAAGGTAAATGGTTGAGGGGAGGGAGGGTAAGGGATAGAGGCCCGGAGAGAATAAAAGAGAGAGCACGCAAGGGAGCAAGAGCAGCATGTTAGAGTGTATGTGTAAGTGTGTATGTTTTAGCATGAAAGTGTAGGTGTGTCATAGAGGGAGTGTGTGGCAGCATGAGTGTGTATGTGTAAGTGTTTTTGCATATGTACAGTATTAGTGTGTGTTTGCACAGTGGGTGTTAGCATGTGTGTGTGATAATTGTGTTAGCTTGAGTGTTGTATGTGTGTTGTGTATGAATGTGTTAGTGTTTATTAAAATAAATTACAGATTTTTTTTTAAACACAGAAATCACTTTCACAAAAAAATAACAAACAGTGAAAAAAAGCATGTAGTTCTCCCACGAAAATATTTAGAAAGAATGTGAGCTGCATGGATGGTCAAAGAGAGTGTATGTATGTATGTACAGTATGTATGTATGTACAGTATGTATGTGTAAGTATTTGTTGTTGGAGTGGCTGTGTGTGTGTATGTATGTATTTGTATTGTATTATAGTGAGTGTGTGTGAATGTGGCTTTGTGCATGTATGTATGTACGTATGTATATATGTGTAAGTGTAGAGCTGCCCCTGACCATCATCATACCCACCCATATCATAATAAATTCGTACCCCCCCACAACCATTATCCCCAACCACCATGTTTATACCTGCCACCATTGTTTCCATCTACTACCATTATCGCCCCAATCTGCACCACAATCTTCATACCCCCAACATAACTTCTCATCATCTCCAAACCCACCCAGCATTATTTCTCCATCATCTTCATACCCTCTCCCAGTATGTCACTCTGCACATGAATCTCCTCAACTACTGGTGGTCCAGTCTTGCTCTGTGCTTTTGCTAGTCAGCGAGGCACCGTATATGACATCATATCCAGTGCAGTGCCATCATCATTCAGTGGGATTTTGGATTGTGATTGCGGCTGAAGAGGTGGCTGCGGCCACACATATTATCAAATCAAACGCAGGGGAGGGCTGGCATCTTCTGGCCCAGTGGGGGGGATAAAGCCAAGCCAATATTTACATATTCTCGCACTAACACATACAGCACTGTGCAAAAGTTTTAGGCAGGTATGAAAAATGCAGGAAATTATGAATACTATCAAAAATAGTCATGTTAATAATTTATTTTTATAATTTAACAAAATGCAAAGTGAGTGAACAGAAGAATTTTTTTTTTTCAAACATCTTGAGGAACCATCCAAAGTTCTTCTGTAGATTTAGGCCACCTCAGTTACATCTATATCTTCAAATCCTAAATCCTAATGTCTTCTAAACCTAAATGTTCCCAATCTGAGTATCTTTTAAACTAGAATCTAACCCTAAATTGTTATAATTTAAGTAAACTTTACATAAATAAATGGGGTCCTGCTTTTATAGAATAATTAATGAGGTCTGCGAGTTTAAGCTTTCTTTCTTCCAATGCAATTTCTTTCCAAAGAAATCTGTTCTAAATCAGTAAAACACAAAAGTTATTCCCATTTAGTGCTATTTAAAGTCCACCTGGACGTTTTATTTTCTTGTGGGACAATAAACTATTTACATATAAGATAGTATTAGGTAACTGGTTTGGGATGTTTAATGACAATGCCAGATTGTCAATGAGGTGGTTTAAGAAATGTTTATGTCCACAAAGATATTAAAACTATTTAGGATCATTACATGGTTTTGTAAAATGTGATTTACAGCCACCGTGGGGATAATGCATGACACTGATCCATGGAGCGGAGCATGTTACATGTTACATGCAAGGGTGCACACAAAGAAGCCATTCCAATTTACCTATAAAGGTATTTAGGCATATTATTAAATATTTTTGCTTTTGCAAACAAAATGGTTAAATTCAATAACATATACTACATGATGGTGGACACTTTAATAGTAAAAGTTTAATTAGTGACGAAACCTTTTCCTCATTTTCTTCCAACATATAGGCCGCCATTGTTGTCAGTCAACAGGCAGTATGATCAGGAGTGAGGGTGTTTGTATAATAGATTGGGCTAACATAACACAGCTAGAACACATACAAATGGCTAATATGCGGCTATCTGAAAACATTCTAGTAATACAATTTCGTGGTTATTATTATTATCTTTTATTTATATAGCGCCAACAATTTATGCAGCGCTTAATACGATACATATATTCAAGGGGTCTGACAAGACAAGAATTGACAGACTAAGACAAACCGATACATTAGGTGGAGAGAGCCTACAAGTGTTATGCTCTATGGCTCACACCTGGACCTGTTGATATTCACTTTGCAGCTCAGCCTGACTCCTAAGTCACACCATGATATATTCAACCCTTTCCCGAACACAGCTCTATATACTCAGCTCTACGTTCTTCCTGATCCATGGGAAGGCCGTGCCCTAGGCGCTACAGTAGAAGACCATGTTTCTACTGAATTGTAATTGAGCTGTGTGTGGTCCCAGCCACAGACCTCTATTACTAAGAGGCAACTGCTGAATGTAATCTAACTAGCTATTTGGTTGTTTTAATCAGTGTTTGGAAGAGATATGTTGTTCTAAACTTACGCATTCTCTGTTTTGTTTTTTGTTTTTTCCTTGTGGGTCAGAGAGAAGAAACCTTTTGTCCAATTCTGCAGGAGGAAGCCAAGTGAAATAAACCTAACCCCTGCAAGAAATTGATTATTTAGAAGGGCTCTTTCGCCAAGATATAACATTAACTACACTCCGGTATTTTAAACAAATAAACATTACCATATCTATTTTATTATCCCATCTTAAGGTTTACTCAAATTAAAAAAAAAAATAAAAAAACAGTTTTAGTTTTTATTTTAACAGACAGTTTCTGCTTTTGTGTGATATGACATTTAAGGGGAACCTGCACCAATACTAGTATCAGATTAAACAAGAAGGAGGCCGACACGATTCCACTGGTCTTCGCATCTGGAAAAGTGACGGAGACTTTACTATTGCCAGCATCAAACTCCTTAAACTCCATTCATGGCACACATCTCTTGCAGAGCATCCTCGTATCCACATGACACCTATCCGTGCAAAACAGCCTCACCCCTAATGGAATGAGCTTGTGTTATTTGGTCAAAATACAAATCCAGTGCTAAAGTCTCATGTTTATTGGAAGTATGTATTCGTTGGTTCAGATTCGAGTGCTAGTAATCTCTTCTTCTTTGTTCAAGCAACCCAATGGCCCAATCAATAAGAATCTATAGCGATACTCACTTTATAATATATGTAACACAGCCAGTTTTATATGCAACCAAAATGTATGATTATTTGGCATGATGTTGGATAACCGCATAACTCAAGTTCTGTATCCTCTCTGGGGCAAAGGAGCCACACGCAGGTGTTTTACGCTTACAATGCCGTTTGCTTTGTTTCCTTAAGATGCAGGTGTTTCCTCCGCTTACTTTACTTACATATCTGTACAGAGATATCCCTAAGGTACAGCCCTAGACAATCACTTTCCTTGTAGCCTTACACTTAAAGCAGCCATAGAAAATCATTTCCTACTGGCTGCTTTCCTAAACAAGTCTTTATTATTATCTGTAATTAATGAATTATATATAATATGAAAATCAACTATATGTACATAAGCTGGGAACTTTCTTTCTGGAAAATAATAACTGCACATTGTTTTTATGAAATGCATCTGTTGCATCAATGCAGTGCATATGATGTATTTAACATGTGCCACAGAGAACAAAGATGAAAAAATAATAAAAAATTGAATTCTACATCTGGTGCTAGTTAAACATAGAAAATCTTAATCATTTGCCTTTTAATGTAGATGGCTGGAATCAGATTACATATCTTGCCAAATAAATGGCAGTGTAAATGATTGTATTATTTTGGTTGAATATAAATGTGAAAAAACATGTGCTCTGAGATACAATCCATGGTGGGTGGCAAAATAAATAGTAGCCTTCTAGATAACATTGCTCACTATACATACTTATACCCAGGCATAAAATATTATTCCTTATAATGGAATGCTTTGCCACTTTCTAGGTTGGCTCATAAGATGGGGTAGAGCTTTGTTAAAGAGAATGCATGGAACACACGAGTGCAAGCTTGGCCGTTTTTTACAGGGGTGTCCATCCTGCGGCCCTTCAGCTGCTGCGGGACTACATCTCCCATAATGCTAAGGGGCTGACTGGGGCGTATGGGAGATGTAGTGTCCAACCTGTGTCCCTCCAGCTTATTACATTAAAAAATGGGAACTAGGTGTGGGCTGAATTTGGCAAGAAGTGGGCATTACTAAATGCTTCTTTACAACCTATAAAAAAAATAGCTACTCTGAACCCTATGTAGCTCCTCTGTAAATTTGTATCCAAAGCCTTTACGGGCACTTACTCCCAATTTTACTCAACATAGTTGACTTATATTGTTGGATTGATATTAAAAAAAACATTTGGTTTAGGGTCAGTGACATGTTAGTGAGAGGTTATCACACTACCATCATGGCTTTGTTTCAGGTAGCCTTAAAGACCAAGTAGAAGCATTGATTATGATGGACTGGATCTAATTGTCCCCAACACCCTTTGTTTTTCATTGAAGTGCTATGAATTCCTTAGAATTTCTTTAATATAGAAACCATCCACACTGTGGATACATTACATGCGCCCTTCTTAAAAGTGCAATTAAATACGGAATACCAAAAACATCTCTGCTAACACTTAAATACTTCATACATGTGAACCAAATTAATAACCTATAAAAAGCTGCGTGCTTATTCTTTTGTGATAGTAAGAGTAAGTTTACAACTTTCCTTCTAAAATAAAAGCATATGGGATACAAATGCAAAGTTATGGAATGTGGTTCTAATATGAAGGTGGGGAAAAAAATGTATACTTTGCCAAAATAAGGTCATTTTGTTTTTCATAAATATTAAACAGATGTTAATGCTACAAAAATGTAGATGGCCAATAAAAAGTTAAGGAGACATTTTAGTACTTGGTGAAATTGGGAATTCTATATCACGGATTGATAATGAGGAGATTAGGTATTGGAATTTGAGAACCTTCACCATATGCGGCTTCCTGATGGTCTTTGACAATAACTTTTGAGTATCTAACCAACTTTCACGGGAGGACAGTAATTGTTTTCCAGCTACGGCCCTCACTAGTCTGTTCTTAAAGAGAACTGGGTTGTCAAAGTGATGCAGCCCATGTCCCAAATCAAAACTTCACAAGTTGCTGCCAAATTCACCGTGGCCTTGGATTTTAAACCGAATTGAATAGGAAGATGCTACTTGCTCATTAGCTACAAGTTCCTAAAACATTTTGTTGATCTCAGCAGCTCTCTGTAGAATCAATTGTGAAGTTACTATGGTTCAAGCAGAGGCCAGGTGGATCGCAGCCAAGTTTGCTTTGCTGAAACCGGCAATGGTCAATGTATCAATGCATACCTCCCAACAGTCCTGGGCACACTGCCTTGGATAGCCCCACTGTCTTATCTTTGCAAGGAGGCTTTCCTAGTTGCCCTATCTCTTGTCACCCTCCCCACCAATACAGCAGGCCTGATTTTGGGGATACGACAACGTTTTTTGTATGGACACAACTAGAAAGAGGGTAAAGAAATTATTGAGCTGAGTTAAACTCATGTGATTCTTGAACCATGGAAGGTGAGTCTAAGCTGGCCCAAAGTGGAAAGAACGGAGGTTGTTTATATATTAAGATGAAAAAACTTTCTGTGACACCCTCTGATATGTCTTACTTTTGGAGTTCGGAATACCCTACTGCATGTTCTCAATGTTTTTTTCTTTTAACCCTTCCCTTCCAGTGACATCATTAACAAATGAGTAGTTGCCTTTTGGCTTGTTTTGTTTAGTATATGTGTAGCCAGTTTTGATACAGAGAGAGTTATTTCCAGTCTGTATGAATGTTTTTGGGGTTTTTTTTCTTCATTTAGGGGTCTCTTTCACAAATTCCCATGTTCCTATAGTATTTATATCACTTGATGTCCATATGAAAAGATGCGGATGCACGATGCAGTAAAGCCGGTGCCCTGAGAGCTTAAACTGTCTCCTGATATTTTATTGAACCGTTTTTGTGTGAGAAAATGCTTTGTCTCCGTGATCATTTCCACAGCCCCAATAGCAGCGCATGTCTTGCAGGACGACACTGCCTCTGCTACTCTTTGAACTGAAGCCGGTGTCTGTTGTCAGGGAAAAAATCTAATCTTCCGACTCAAGTCACTCCCTTCTGTCCATCTGCTCGGAATGCTAATTTTCAAAGACTCCTACATAGTATATATTTTTGTAGTTCCTGTATATCGTCCCTTTCATGTGGGTTTAACCCCCTAGTCATTGACATACATATATCATTTTATTAGGGCCTTCCTAGCCACAGTTCATGTGTAAGAGAATCGGGGGGGGGGGGGGTAGATTTCCAAATCCAATATGAAAAAAGCTACACAGGTTTTGTTTGCAAAACCATATGTATACGGCCTGATTTATTTTTACCTGCTGAACAAATGCAAGAGCCATGTGTCTCGCACAAGTATGATCATCCAGCAGCAAAATCACAAATGCATCCCAGTATATATGAAATGCGAATGGAATACTATCGAGAAACACAAGTAAATATGGTAAAATTTGTAGGCCCCGGCTCGTGTCCATAGATGCACTATATAGACAAAAGTATTGGGACACCAACACCTCCAGGACATTGTATTCTAAATACATAGACATTAATATGAAGTTGGTCCCTCCTTTGAAGCTATAACGGCTTCCACTCTTCTGGGAAGGCTTTCCACAAGATTTTGGGGCATTTCTGTGGGAATTTTTGCCCATTCATCCAGGAGAGCATTTGTGAGGTTAGGCTCTGATGTTGGTCGAGAAGGCCCGGCTCTCAATCTCTGTTCCAGATCATCTCAAAGGTGTTGGATGGGGTTGAGGTCAGAGCCAGTAGGTTGGTGGACGTGCCTTCAGTTCTACCTAGTTCTGGTCCTGCCCTCTCTGCCTCTTGCAATACCCCCCAAAACAGGTGTGCCAGTTTTGACACCTAAAATGCTGGCAGGCATGCAATGGTGGCTGCAGAAATTTCTCGTGATCAAATTTCCATGCAGGTGCTATGGGCAAATTTCTAGTGGGGAAAGTGAATCAAGAAAAATACTATTTCTTAAAAACTATTACTTCCTCTTTATTACACCTTTACATGATAATCTAAAACCTCACTAATCTCAAATTCTATCTATATTTCATTTATTGACTTTTTGTGTCCGGTTTAAACTATTGAGTTCAGTGTGTAAGCGCCATATTAAACAATAAAACCATCAGCTCTCTCTAGCATTTTATTCATAATCACAGAACACACCTCTCCACCTCCCACATATACTTGTCCAAAAATATCACAAATGCTTTATTCTCTCCACAGGCAAATGCTGTATTACAGAGTCAACGGAAAATATTTTCCATTTTTTTACCAAACAGAAAACATATTTTATCCACTATATGTGAATTGCTGAGATTGAACCGTAAATAATTTATGTATGATAGAGATAACAATTGTGTTTACAACAGAATTCAGAATATGCATGGGAAAAAAATGTACACTAATTATTAAAAAGAAATAACGCATTAAAAAAGCTTGCAGGGCTCCAGGCCGCTATTGGAGGAATGTCTGCTTCAAAAAATTCTAAATGATTTTGTTGTTATGTCAGGCTTAATGATGTTTGATGTGTCCAGTGTCATTGTCCATTCTTAGTGTTGGGTTTAGTCTAGATTGACCATATTTCCCCATTTTCAAAGAGCTGCCCCCCTGAAACCTAATGCTAATATTTTAAAAATATCTTGTGTTTACCTTTCAAATGATATTTAGTGTCATTAAAAAAAAAAATAATAAGGAATGATAAAACTCATAAAAAGCACATCTCACTAAATAAATAAAAATTTTTGTGAATTTAGCTGAAGAGACAGAAGCCTCAGGACCCCGGTGCGAGAATCTGTTAAGGGCCCCCCCCACCCAATCTACCCTCCTCTCACACCATCTACCCCCTCTCCCCCCCTTCTCAGGCTATCTACCCTATCCCTACCCCCTTCTATCTACTTTTTTGTTTTTGTTTTTATTTCCTTTTATTCGCCAACCTGACCCCTCCAGTTATGCACATCTGCCCCAGGCTTGCCACTCTGCCCCCTGATATGCCTTTTAACACCCTATATGCCTCTCTGCCTCCAGAAATGCCTTATACCCCTATACGCCACCCTGGTTAAAAGGCATATAATGGGACAGAGTGGCATATAAGGGGGTATAAGGCATTTCTGGAGGCAGAGTGGCATATAGGGGGTTAAAAGGCATTTATAGAGACAGAGTGGTATATAGGGGTTAAAAGGCATTTATAGAGGCAGAGTGGTATATAGGGGTTAAAAGGCATTTCTGGAGACAGAGTGGCATAAAGGGGGTTAAAAGGCATATCATGGGGCACTCTGCCTCCAGAAAAGCCTTATGCCCCACTATATGCTACTCTGCCTTCCTGATATGCTTTATACCCTCCTATATGCCACTCTGCCCCATGATATGCCTTTTAATCCCCTATATGCCACTCTGCCTCCAGATATGCCTTTTGACCCCCTATATGTCACTCTGCATCCAGAAATGCCTTATACCCCTATATGCCACTCTGGCAGAGTGGCATATAGGGGGGTATAAGGCATTTCTGGAGGCAGAGTGGCATATAGGGGGACACACTTACATACACACACATGCCTATTTTTTGTTTTTAACAAATACAAAAAAATATTATAGTTTGTACAAAAAATACATTAGTTTACTGACCTTCTACTTCTCTTGACTTCCTGGTAGCTGCACACTGTTCTCCTCTATGCTGACAGGATGCCACTGACCTGATATCCGGTGCTGCAGCAGTCTGAGTGCGAGGGGGCGGAGCTTCCACCTCACGCTGCTCCCATCACTATGCAGCCATCAGACTGCTGGGAATGTAATCTAAACGGCCGATGCGTGCTGATGCCGCCGGCCGGAGCTACTTTAACACTTTTTTTTTATTTATATGGTAAGCTGGATCGGCTTGCCATATAAAGTAAAAAAAAAAGTATTAAAGCAGAACCAGCCGGCGGCATCAGCACGCATCGGCCGTTTAGATTACATTCCCAGCAATCTGATGGCCGCATAGTGATGGGAGCAGCGTGAGGGGTGAAAGGTCAGTGCGAGGGGGCGGAGCTTTCACCCTTCACGCTGCTCCCATCACTAGGCGGCCATCGCACACGGCTGCTGGGTGCTGATGCCGCCGGCCGGCGCTGCTTTAATAAATTTTTAAAATTTAATATGGCAATCCGGACCAGCTTGCCATATTAAATTAAAAAAACAAGTATTATAGTAGCGCCGGCCGGCCACATCAGCACCCAGCAGCCGTGTGCGATGGCCGCTTAGATTAGATTTAGGGCAGCCTGGGGGCCATTGTCCCCCTGCCTAGCCCGCCCCTGGCGCCGGAGGCGGCTTCCAATCCCGCTCCGCCGGCCGAATCTGCGGGCCCACCGGGAAATTTCCCGGTATCCCGGTGGGCCAGTCCGGCCCTGCTTGGGCCCCCTTGAGTGGCAGAACTCCAGGGCCCGGTCGCAGTCGCGACCCCTGTGACCCCGGTAGTTCCGCCACTGTGAAGAGATAGCTTAGCCCTTATCCGCATAGGCATAAGAGCTATTAATATGTACATATGCCCACAATTCTCTCTGGATGGTATTCTGTAACAAAATAACAAAACATTATAGACTTGCATGTTGACACCCTGGGCATACATGGCCAGCTATATTGGCACCTACAAAGTTCAGTTAAGTACAGCTTTGTATACATACATTTGTTAGTGATTTGTGGCCAACAGTATTTTTGTATAGATATCTCCTTAATGTCCATGGACCTAATTTAAATAATCTGGTTAGTTGTATTCACTTTACAGTTGGTTGTCATGTTATGATGAAAGATTTGATGTCACCAACTAATATTAGTTGCAATGCGTATGGCCAGTGATGTAATGTGTTCTGGCACAAGGGCTAGACCCCGGATTACCAGGGAACTCTGCTGGCTAGCCATGCATGGGGTAGGGCCAGGGCCAGTGCCAATTAGCCTTCAAAGGCCAGAAAAAAATATAGGACCTGGGCAGAGTGGGCACTTGGTATAAACTATCATAAGTTTCAAAGTTAGAATAGTTTTTCAGAAAAAAATGTCTACTTTGTGTGCACAAACAGATGAAATATAATAGCATAACTTAAAGAATGTACTCGATATGAAAACAAACAACTCAATTAACTTGAATGGAGGGTGTAATACAGGCTTAAAACACTGGGGGGGCACTAGTCACAGGTGTATATAAACACTGTGCAGATGAAGATGGATTTTTTTTTTCTTTAGGTTTTTCTTTTTGGTGGTCTTTAGAAATGGCCAGAATTAATATTTTAGAGCTTCTTGACCCAAGGACAAATAACTTTCCTTAGGCAATACAGGGCCTGTAGGGGAATAACACAGAAGCCATATGTGACTTGGAGAAAGGAAAGACAATATGGCCACGATTGTTGGATGTCCCAGTTTAAGCACAGACTTTACAATGAAAATTGTAATAACAATTTGCGGCCCTCAAGAACTGGGGCTGTGCAGTCCTGGTTGCTGTAGATTAAGAGCCTCAAATATGTGAACTGTGTAAATTTCCATGGTAGATGCAGATGGTAAATTATTATAGGAGAATTTCAAAACTCTAAAAAAAGTATAAACAACGGCCCAATACCTGTTATACTTATTTAAAAGAAATCCTAAGCAAATTTGCAGGTTTTTTTCTTTTTTTGATGCACATTTTGTGTATACACTACTACACTAAGATTTATATATATTGTTAGCGGGACCTAGTCAACAACCGTGGCCTGCTGATTGCGTATATGTACGTCAGTGTAACAACAAAGAAAAGTTGTTTTAACTTTCATGCATCTTTGTCTGTGGTTCCATTCCTTTCCCCTTAAGTATTATTCCTTGGAATGCTACTGACTAGAGCGTTGGCGTCTCAGGCTGAGCGGTGCTTTTACTGTCTAGGCGTGAATTTAAAAAGTTCCCGAATTGTCGAAGGAAATTGTAGTAATCCTACTGAGCAGCCAATGTCTGGCCAATACAACGTACTATCTTTACATCATTTGGCCTTAGTAGAAACCTCTATATATTTAGTATGTTACTAAAAATAAAATGTTTAAAATGGTCTATTTTAAAGGTCTTTTATGAGTCCATTACACAGGGCCTAGGCCTGTGAGACTTGGCAGCATCCCCCATCCTTTTGGGGGAACCTTGCAACAGTGTTGCAGGCTCTAAGGGTTTAAAGAGTATCTGTAGGTACAGTTCAAGCTTTCCCACCCGCTCTCGCCCTGTTTTGGGTCAAATGTAATTTGTTGAGGTTTGGTTGGTTGCTCCCTGTGTTTAGTGTTGTTTCTCGTTTGTATTGTCACCGCGGGGGTGTTTCCCCCCCTGGCTAGTGCTTATAAGGTTTATGATCCTGGTGTTTTGGTGTTTGACCAAAGGACTTGGGGGGGGGCATGACCTGGAGATGGCTAACGGCCTCGGATGGACTAGGACCCTTGGGCAGCTGGCAGGTTGTTTGGGTCATGATTGTATCATGTTGTATTAAGTTATGTTATGTTTTGCTGGTCAAAAAGGGGCTATGAATAAAGCTGTGGCCTAAAGTCCCACCCAAACCAATTTGGCTACTGTGTCCTTATTGCATAAGTGTAAAATGAGTAGGTCAATGCTATATGCCTAATTCACTCCATAGGCTCAAAAAGTCACAGACGTTGCATGCAAACTGCTTTATTATCTGAAAATTCTTATCTTTTTTACTTTTAAAACAGTGTTTTGGTTTCAGAAAGCAAGATGATTAAGTTGCTCTGTGTTACTGATTCCTGGGTGGTGCTACCATGTAATGTAACACAATAGGGAGGATAATAATGCTGTTTTGGATAGCTTAATTCTTTCATTAGTAATCACACAACTCTCCGACCAGTCATCACCCCATTTCAGACCAGTTTCCTGACTAAAGAGAGAGCGTGGCCCCTACAGGCCTCATCACCTGGCATCTGATGAGTTAAAGATGGCTCAGTATCCTGTCATAACAGAGATGCCAGGCTGTGTTTCTCTATCATTATGTGACTGCATGAAACAGAACCTTCCAATTTTCCATTGTCCTCTAATGATTGCATTGCAAAAACACAATCCTCGCCGCTAGACAATAACGGTGGACCATTTTTCACACCAGAAAATTTATTTTTGTGCTTAAAAACTCATCCAGAAAACAGGGTGGTCACAATCAATGTCGACTTGCAAACAGGAATTACAATATCACTTGCCTTGAATAGAAGTATATATATATATATATATATATATATATATATATATATATATATATATATATATATATACCGGTATATATATATATATATACATATATATATATATATATACATATATATATATATATAAATATATATATATATAGTGTTAGCGAAAATAGTTATATAAACATAACTAAACTAAATGGTGGTTATGGGTTTCATATACCAAATATGTCGACGCTCCAAGAGTATTGAAGTCAAAGTCTTCAAAGAAATGTGTTGGTTAAATATTTTTTGGAAAAAAAAATATTTTTAACATTGCAGCATAATAATGTATTTTATGAGCATATGCTTTGCACGTGTATGCAACTTAAATACCTGATTCTTCTCAGTAATATTTTTACGACTGTTAAGAATGTTTCCCAACAGGGAGGGACAGATATACACGACGCATAATCTCAAGAGTTAGGGTTCATTTATCATATATCTAATATATTAAGCCTATAATACACTACAGCCTATAGGATTATTAGGCAGGTGGGGCACAGGGTATAGTAACCCTTGAGGGTCAACTAGTGTATTATCGTTTAAGGACAATATATTGTATATGCTACAGAGGTGTCTTGCCCAATTAGAAGTAGTGTATCACATAATAACAATATTGACTTACAGGAACAGAAGGTATGGAGGGCCATTCTCAAACAAGTTTAGCGTTTAGTGCCACTCTTAGCAATAAACCAGCCATGTAAGTGTAACCCAGTATAAACACTAGTTGAACAAATAAAAAAATAATAATAAATACCACTTTCCATTACCAATAAGGGGTTAAATAATACCAAAAGAAATCTCAAAGTCTGGATAAATCTAAAAAAAACCACCTGAAACAGCTTTATAAAATGTGACAGGCCTTCTAAAGGCTGACACAGGAGATGACACTAACAAGAATGGTCTTTTCCGATATAGAAAATTAATACACATGAAAGCAAGAATATATTCCCTTTGAAAGCTAAGCTTTAAGCTAGAAATTTACACATGCTTTAGCCTTTCTAGAGCCAATGACTATCACAACAGCCTTGCATGTTGTATCCAGATGTGCAGGTGAAAGGAATTGCAAAACATTCATTTGAACCAATATTTACGGTAATATGTATTTGTGCTAAAAAGAAAAAAGAAAAAAACAATGCAATCACACAAAATTCCCAAAGCATAAGAAAAAAGTACTACAGAGTCATTAAAAAGTTTGAATAGTTTCGTTAAAACACTTAGTAGTTTCTATGACCTTGTTTGTTAAAGGATTAAACTTTGAAGGTCATGTTTTTGAGGAAGGCTGTACACTAACAAGAAATTTTAATCCCTTTCATAAGCTACCTCACATGGTGAAATGCTCTGCTAGGTGCCAATGAAGCCAGATCCCATGTAATTACTGGTTATAGCCCACTGGTGATTGGGTATATTATCTGGTATAAAAAATGTTAAGAAAACCAAAGGATAATGAAACACACATCAAAAACAGGATAAAAATGAGGGGAAAAGACAGAATTCTGTGTCTAGGTTATAAACTAGTTTCCGGAAGTCCCAATTGTTATGTTACCTACTAGTTATATCCAGTTTACTTACCATTTCTGATGAGAGGCTCTTTTACTTTTCTACTACCCTCTAAGTAAAATAAAACTTCTTTACATTACATTTTAATGTGCAACTCTCCAGTTTTAGTCTATGGCCTCTTGTTCTAACATTACTCCTCTCAAAAAACCTTCCCTCCTGTACTTTAAAAGTATTTAAATGTTTCTATCCCATCTCCTCTCTCTTCTTTCCTCTGAAAGATCCATATATTAATATGTCTTTCTTGATAATTGATAATTTTTATCCTTCTCCTCTGAACTCCTTCCAGTAAATAAATAATAATATTAATAAAGTCAATGCATGATGAGGATACTACAAAAAATATGGTATGATGCAAAATCGGTTAGAACAAAGTCAAGGCAGAAGAAAGTTTGGAAAAGTATAAGTCAGGGCAGGCGGCAGCTAAAGGTTATGAAAAAATGGACTACAACAACGAAGAAGACGCTTACTCGCATTTCCATGAAAAGAAACAAATCTGATGTTGTATGACCTGTTTATATGGCTTTTTATATAAATCATTGTTTTAACAGCCTTGTGTGGCTGCCTTCTTGCAGTTTCTCTTTTTTAGGGGTAACAGTGGGGTTCCCCAAAATGCTCGGGTTTTTGGGGTTCGGGGCTCATCACCCTTCATAAGAGGTACTTCTGGTTCAGGTAATCTTGAACAACAAATTCAGCTAGGAGCAAGTGGTAAAAAAGGATTATTGGAAAAGGGAATAAATTCATGAGCCAGATACCAAAACACTGAAACACGGTTCTTGAATGTTTGCATAATGTTTTGGTATCAATTGCAATTTTTTTAAGCTCTGAGGCTCCACGCATCCATGTGACCCCCCCCCAACTGTGAACAGTTTCCACAAAGTAAACCAGATCTTCTGGTCTTCATCTTCAGAGGTTGCACTCCTTGAAAGGATATGCAAACCCTTCTTCCATCCCACAGGCTGAAAGCCTCCATGAGAACTTCTTGGTTCTTCTCCTTAGAGAAGTTGTCTAGAGAAGGGGTGTCCAACAAGGGGCAGCACACCTCCCTCACCAAAAAAAGGAGCTTTCCCACACTGCTGCTGACAACGGGCAGTTTCCTTCTCTTCTGTTGATTAGACATAATTATGTATTTAATGTCAATAAATCTTCAGGTCATCATGTACTAAACCTACCAGGACAAAGAACAAGAATGGAAATCAATGCACAGTGTGTGCCGGGAATGACAGGGGCGCCTTTGATCTTTGTGCTGTGGGGTACCAGCTATGTAAATCCAGCATCGGCACTGCTGGTGGGCTCCTTGTTAACCTGTGATCCACTGGCCAGTTCATAAACCCAGCAAATGGCCACCAATATCTCATGCAGGTCCATCATTCACAGGTATAAGATACTGTATTGACAAGTTGTTGTTAAAATATCAAAGACTATATTATACAGCGAAGCTTTAGGTTGCTCAGAGACGAGTAAAATAATCAACATGGTAATTAGCATTTTCCTACAACAGCAACATAATTATGGCCCTCAGTGTCCAAGCTATTTTGTTGGCAACAACATATAGGGTGCTGGGTCAATAGAACCCCAGCTCTGTTACGTTAGCTATTGTGGGCTATTCCCTCATGTTGGCTGAGCATAATTGGAGTTATAGCCTACAACCGCTTGACTCTAATAACATCACTTCCCGATCCATGACTTTTAGAAACTGACATAATGGCACTAGGAATGAGGAAAACCAATAATCAATTCTGGATGAGTGTGATGGGAGTGAGCTGGTGTGGCATAGCATACATATGCCTAAGGGGTAATCAGCTCAGCTTTTGGTTCAATAAAGCAAAATATTGACGCATTCAGCTGTGCATAATGGGAGTTGCAGTCCAATGCAGCTTCTGTGGCAGCCACTATCTATTCCTGTCCTGGATTCTATGTCTTCCTTTTTAAACCCAGGGAAAATAAAGCAAGGTTTTGAAACAATGTAACAGGAATCATTTGTAAAAAAAAAACAACAAAAAAAAACTCCCATTATAATTTTTTTTAAAAACATTGTCTCATTATATGGGAAATCCTAAAGTTCAGTGTTTGCACCTTTAAAACTTTCCTGCTGTCTGCAAAATCATTAGGTTGCTGAGGGAAGCTTATCCTCTCCTAGTTCCTTTCCAAGTGGCTGCTTCTACTAGGCATGCCCAGCTGAAGCTTCATGCAGTGCAGTATTTACAATTCTGGAGCTGCTGCACAGCAAGTAGACATCTGAAAGCATGGGGAACTCACAAGGTAAGCCCTTAACCTTCCTCAACATCTGCAAATGCAGACCAAGTTCTATGGGGGCAGAGATGCCCAAAGGAGAATTGTTTATTCCCTCTGAATACCAACCTCTGGAATAGAAAAAAAACCCCAGCTCAGTGTTACTAGGGGAAGGCAGCCAGTCAGGAGCTGCCTGCAGCTCTTAAGTTTCTCTCTGGATTTTGGGCTTGATTCACATGTAACAGTGGGCTGTGTGGACTGTATGTTGGCAGATGGGTGTCACACAGCCTCTGGTGGCTGTCTCTTTGCATGGACACATGTGTTTGTGTTCTACATCTGTGTGTGTACGCGTGTGTGTGTGTCTCTGGAGGTAACCTTCTCCAGAAACCACTGACTGTTTGAAGGACTGAGACAGTGTCTGAGTCGTGGCTGACAGAGACAATCTAAGGCAGAGGAACTCAAAAAGCAATCTGGATTCTACCTCCACCCACACCTTTGGTATTCTGCAGAATTATTATTATTTAGTCTGCTTTATTATTATTGTTGTTGTTGTTAAAAAACATTCTAAAATTGTCACCTTTTGTGGGCAAAGTCCTGGGAGGAATTATAGATTTAAAAAAAAATAATAGAATTATGCCTCTTATTTTGCAGATCATTTCACTACCCAAAAAAAAAAAAGAGAATATATTGAAAGGGCAGGGATACAATATAATCATCATAATCTAGCTGGATTTATGCATCCTTGGCAATGAAGTTTATATACACAGTAGGTTATAAATGGACACAAAGTTCTCGCTGATCTGATACGCTGGCACAAAATGACCTTGTAATGTATTTTCATGCATTGGTTGTATTTAAAAAAATAAAAATTCTGATTGGAGGTAATCACATGTGCGCTTGGGTTAAAAGGGGTTAAAGCGTTCATTTATTTTTTAACAACCGCTTGGGATTTATTCAATAATTTAGGATCAGAATTTTTTTTTTTGGAACTAAGGCAGAGCTCATTGGTTCTGCTTAACCAGGGATTTTCAGTGTGTTTCACTTTCAAATGCTGGCACACTGCAGACAGTCTGTCCTGCTGACTCCATGCTGTATGCTCCTGGTGGATGGGTGTAAGGGATCTGCAATTCGTTACCTGGAAGCCCGAAAAGCACATATGGGTGTTTCAGTGCCGGTGTTTGTTGTTCTAGATGCCTCCTCCTACAGGATTTCGCTTATTCCAATATATATGTATATGTATATATATATATATATATATATATATATATATGTATATGTGTGTATAGTTAATCTATTCTGCTCCACGGTTTGTGGTAGAAGAAACAAATTCACTTTTATGCCCCCTCCCTAAACAATTTTAGCAAAATGTCTGCAGAGTTGCATGCTAGCGGTATCTAACACAGTGGTGTGCTCCTGCATCATAAAAAAAATTGCCTGGAACATCAGAGAGATGAAGGTTTCAAAAGGCAGCCTTTCTTAGGAACGTTGCAGGCATTTAAAAAGTCCTCCATGTACGGGGAATGAAACACATCGGCTATTTATCTCGGTTAAATGGGATCTTGGTAATTGCTGCCTGGGGATTTTAAATGTTTTGAGATGTCACATCTGACTATTGCAGCCACTTGCTGTAGTTTTTATCTTGCTTGGATAATCTCTGAGGCATAGGTTGCCACCTAACTGCACCAAGATTTCCATCACACACACACACACTCACACACACACACTCACACACATACACTCATACACAAAGCAGTAGGCAGCGAAGGCATATTCATGTTTAATGGGAAACAAAGTTGCAATCGTGCATAGTTTCTGTGTTTTAATTGTTTTTTAGGTGAGTTGCAGCGGGACGTAAGATTTTATCTCACAGGTTTAATAAGGTGTTATGAAGGGTAGGCGCTAGCAAGTATCTTCTGTGCGAGAGGCCGGGTGGGCCTTGTTAGATAAGCTCCTAGATGGAACTACATCTTTAATCAGATCTGCTCTTCGTATTGGCAGACACTTTCAGGTTTACCCCTTCATAATGCAGGGTTAGGGCAGAAAATTACAACCACTCCACCTATCTAGTCTGAATATTTTCCTGCTGTAAAAACTTTATTTGATCCTTGGCCTTGTTTTATGGTCATGATAGCCTTATGTCTACCCCAAGCGTGTTAACATTTTACCACTGTACTAACTGCTACCACTTCTCATGGGAGGCTGCTCAATTTATCTACCGCCCTCTGAATTAAGTAGGACTGCCTTACATTATATTTAGGCCTCCGACCCTTTAGTGTCTTCTCTAGTCCTTCTGTCCTCTCCATAATGGGCTGCATAGGCTTCTCTTGTCCTCGTAAAGAATTGTTTGTTGTCTACAAAAAAGTTTTGTTTTTGATGTGTTTTATTTGTTAGTTGTGTATGTAAAGTAAACAATTGTATGTATTAGTATAGTACTTATACATATAAGTAAGCAACTGCATGCACATGTATTGTGGGTAGGGAAGTGGCATTTATGGGGTTTATTCACTAAGTGGAAGTTGACAGGGGAGGGCCACTCTGAAAGAATGGCTGAGTTGGTCCTATATAATCATTCATTTAGTATTTGATGCATTTGATCATAAATAAAAGATAATAATAATGGCTCCTATCTGCTGCCATATTGTATGTGTCATTGCCTTGGCCCCTTCTGCCCCACCTATAATTACTTTTGTTTAGTTTTTCAAATATTTTTTCTTACTTTAGGCCCTGAGAACAACAGCCTTTGGGACGCCCTAAATGCACCCAAAACCTCTGCAACTCTTCTCATGCGCCTATGTGCGGGGAGTCTGCCGGCCCCCGATCGCTCAGTATTACAGTATCGATTTACTTATTTTTGTCCGCTGTCGATATAAACTTAATACAGAGATTATTTTGGTATTTAATGATAAACCTCTAGGGGGAACCGTTATAACCCATGTAGCATCCGAATGACTGCTGATAATCGTATCGGAGCTCAGAGAGAAGGAGATGTGTTAATGTGCCACTCCTGGACTGCTGCTTGCAGGACACAAAAGCATCATATAATACATTTTATCGCTGGCCGTAAGTCATCCAGGAATAGTGCAGCCGTTTACTGGGTAACCCTGGTGCTGCGCCACGTACTCTGTATTAGAAACATCAGTACAGTTCCATGTCCAAAGCCTTCCCAGAAATACATCTTTAATAGTCTAATTCATATTATTTTACTAAAAATGCTTAGCTGTGAATTGACAAAAAAAAAATCAGGCAGCGATAGGTTGTTTCCATAGAAACTAAAAACGCCTCTTTAAAGTTTCTGTGTTTTGATGTGATTAATCTTACATAGGAAAGAATACAATACAAATGCTAAAATGTACTTGGTTACCATACTAAAGAGAGTGAATAATGTTTTAAGTGCATTAAGTCATCCAGGTCTGTCCAAGAACTTACCGACCAACTATATAGCTTCCTTATTTCGCTTTCACTTATGAGATCGTTTTAGATCTGTTTTGGGCAGAAGCCTCGGATCCTCCAAAAGCAAGAACACTTTACTGTCTATGAACGGTTGAGTTAAACTCAGCTGATGCCAGGTGAAATTATTCATCTGAGTTTCTCATGGAACCCAACTGACAAACCCGACTCAATAAATATTACCGTAATATTAATAATCTTCTTAGATCACCAGTGTGGGTATCCAACACAATAAACCAGAACATATGGCTGATGGTGACGTATGGTGGTACAAGGGCCATTACTTTAGCCATTCATTCATTTTATATATATATATATATATATATATATATATATATATATATATATATATATAATATATTATTTATTTATATATATAGCGCCATCAGATTCGGGAGTGCTGTACAAATCTATCTATCTATCTATCTATCTATCCATCTATCTATCTATCACTCTATCAATCACTCTATCAATCTATGTATCTATCAATCTATCTATGTATCTATATATCTATATACATAAGTACACTTTTATATACTCACGTTGACAAGTGATCTGTTAGTATGGCACATAACTAACTCAAACTACACTGCTTTTTTTTTTAAGGAGACCTCGGGAAGTTCCTTTAAAGTCTTCTCTTCCTGCTTTGTCACAGGAGCCTGCTGGCCAGGAAGTTTAGCAAACACCCCCCACCAATGTAAAAGCAAATGATTTTAGTTTTTTTTTAAATATGGATTTTATTTCACTTATTTACTTATTAATTTCCCTTACTGTATTACATCTTTCAGCCGGGAGGCTGTTCCATTACCTACCACCTTTTCAGTAAAATAAAACTTCCGTACATAACATCTAAGCCTCTGATTTTCTAGTTTTAGATTATGATCTTTCATGATTTTGATTTCAGGTTAAATCAATCTCTCTACCTCTCCCTTCTCTCCTCCAAGCTATACGTATTGAGATCACCTGTTTCCTGATATTTTTTATCATGCAAACTTTTAGTATATTTTCACACTACTTTGATAGCTTTTGTAATTATTGCTTTTTAACCTAATTGTTGTTAACCAAAACAACGATTGGGGTTACTAATGACACTGGCTGTGGTCCAGCCTAATGAACCCTAAGGGTTTAAGAGGAGGAGGAAACTCTGCAGGAAAGAATTGTTCCTTTTGTTATTTTCTGGATGGGTTGAATCACTAAATTTGTTGGGTCTCTCCATGAACACCCTTTTATTTGGATTTCAACCTGCAATGTGGAAAGGATTAGCTCATGTGATAGTTATCTCATTCAGTAAAGTTATGTTCTTTGTTAAGATGCATAGTATTTTCATAGGAGGGCGAGCTGCTGATTCACTTCTTCCAAAAGGGAAGTCAAATGCAATGTTTTCTAAAATAGAACATATCCAACACTCAGTTGTGTCTAATTTAGCTTTACTTTCAGAGTGTTTTAAGTTTTAACAATCATTTTCGGTACTAATATTCAACCTATACAAGGTTATCTATATATACCCATTGTACAGCGCTACGGAATTTGATGACGCTATATAAAACAATAAATAATAATAATAAATCTCACTCTGCCATTACCATGGCTGCTTGACCCAATTATCAACAATCAGCAACTTAATTATCCAAGGGAGTTGTGAGGATGGCTGCTTTATTCTGTAAACGTCAGTATAAACACGTATTTTTTTTGTAGTGAACTGTAAAATGTAGGGATTTGGAAAATTATGGAATCATTTTAAACTTTTTTTTTTTTTACTACCGAAATAAAGTTTCTTTCAAACCAGTTCTCAAGTTCTAATTTTCCAGGTTCCATGGACATTTGGTTTGAATATAAAGGTGTAATGTTTAAAATTGGGGCCTTCAGTTGTCGTTAAGGACTGAGCTTCTTGTATTGTTTAATTAATTTAAAGTGATTTAAATGGTAGATCTATGCTGGCATTAATCACTAAACAGTGATTTTTAGATTACATAAAACGATTCACCCCTTGGTATTAACTGTGCATTAGAAACGTAATCCATATGAGCTGTCAGATTTCTTAGGTAGGTGTTGTTGCTCTGTTTACTCTGCAGAATTACACCGTTTTTTATATTATTATTTATTATAATTTTTTTCTTATATTGTGCCAACAATTTACGCCACACTTTTTATGTGTAATATATAAATATTATCACTGTTATTTGGTTATATTTATTTACATAGCACCGACAAGTCATATAGTGCCTTGCAAATTATATGAGGCATGACATACTTATATTGACATAGACATAGCATACCTTACAAGTGTTTTTTGGGCTCCATATGACTTCTCAGCCCAAGCCATAGGATCAGTGATTCCACCCTACTTAGTACTACTACACTTTACTTGCCCCCCCCCCCACTGTTGGAGGGCAAGCCGTTTATGTTCTATAAGCACCTCAGTTGCCTCTATTAGCTCAAATTTACTTGGTAGGAACATCACAGAGTAGAAAGCAATATAACTCAGAATTGTGGGCTTTTTCCACAAAAGAATTAAAGTGTTTCTAAAGCCAGCCTTCAAGAACCGCTCATGGTCAGGTGTCGATGGCTGCATTGTGTTAAATTGGAACTTTCTTAACTGAAGCTAATTAAAAAGTGGGCCTTCTTTTAAATTGGTTAATTACATAAACATCTCATAAAATCTTCTACCAAAGGTCGGTATGCCTTTTAAAGAAGTCATGCTCTAACACAGAAAGAGTGACAAGGTCGCAGGAATGCAAGGAATGGAGCCTTTGATGACAGGGAGGCCCAATACTCAACTATTATCTCAACAGCGATGGTACCTTTCCCCTTTATGGAATCATTCTTTGTGTGGACCAGAGGTTCTTTATCTTCTTTCTGTGACATGATTTAAACAATAGGAGATGTGTGTTTTTAATTCAAAGGCTTTACCCAATAAACCACCATTTGTTTACCTCTTTTCCTTAGGGTTTAAAAATTCTAGATTGTAAGCTTGTTAGCAGGGCTCTCTCCACCAAATGTATCGGTTTGCCTTAGTCTGTCATTTCTTGTCTTGTCAGACCCCTTGAATATATGTATTGTATTAAGCGCTGCGTAAACTGTTGGCACTATATAAATAAAAGATAATAATAATAATAATAATATTTATTGTCCAACTATCTAGACTGAGATCTCAGGCTTATCCTGCGAGTCTGGAAGAATTTGGAGAAGGACGTCAAGTTTATCTATCTTTATTGGTTAAAATTCCGATTTTTCCAAAATCAAATAGTTTAGAAGTGGGAATGTTTGGTTATTCTTAGCATTTTTGCTGCCAACGTATGAATATGTTGAATGGTCAAAGAGACACACTTTAGTTTTAAGGGTTGTGTTAGAGGGAAGTTTAGGGTCAGGACTAAACTAATGTTTAATCTAATTTTTTTGCATCCTCTTTTTGTGTTGTTTATGATGGCATACACCGGCCTAGGCACTGGGAAGCAGGATTGCGGGGGACAGTAGCCCCTCTGCTGCATTATTAGGGGGCAAATCTCCTATTATGTGATCAGGCTTCTCCATGTATCCGGTTATTCAATCCACATCAGCCAATTATTGAGGCCTCATTTCTACCTATAGGTCTTGAAAAAGTCCTGGAATGTCAGAGTCCTGCTCACTTTTCAACTCCTCCTGGGGTTCCTTTAATGTTTCAGGCAAGTGTTGATGCTTTGGTATCAGGGAAGAATAACTTACATACCTCACTGCGATTTATTACAAGAAGAAATCAGTTTTGTGTTTTGGTAGAGATAGTTTCCAAGGTTGTGCAATTAAGATAAGAGGAAAAGAAATGTTGTTCGTAGATACAAATTATGCGGTCTATGTGAGCTCTACCGTGGCGGTTTCACTGTGATGTGTTACAGGTTATATGAACCAGCATTGGTTTTCTTACATTTTTTCCATACTTAAAGAATAAAAATATGTAAAGAATGGTGTTACGGAATAGCTTAAACATTTTGGAAAATTAGCAGATATTATGTACTTGAATGAGTAGTCATGTCCATACCTTGGAACTTGCTGGGTTTCACCCAAGAGCTTCTGGGTAAAGTTTTGCTTTTCCAAGTATCTTCAATTTCTAGGCACTGGAATGGAATTTAGCCATGCCCACTCCTGCCTACACACCGCCCACTCCTGCCTACACACTGCCCACTCCTGCACAAACCCCACCCATTTTCGATTCCTTTAAAGGCTAACTGTGGCTAGCCTCACTCTAACGCATGCCTAGCCCCGCTCCATGATTGCTGCCACGCTTCCTGAATGGGGGCGCTCTAACGAAACAATCTTGGGAATCCAAGGTTCTGGGATCCAAGCTTGTCTCACTACCTCTACGTCAGAGACATCTGGGCAAGAGTTTCAGCAGAAACTACTGTTTGCTTACCACCTAGTAGGCTCCTGAAGTCATGGGGTCATTCACAGTTAGGAAAGTTTTTTTTTTGTATAAACATTTAGACATCTGTTACACAGATTAATGTGTCAAGTAATAAAGTATCTGTATATTGCTTTTTGCAGAATATTAACATAAAAACATTATATTAACCATTGGGGTGTCACATTTAGTTGTAAGTGTTAAATTTAGCAGAGTAGGTAGAAGAGCACCTTCAAATGAATTCTGCATATGGTGATGTCTGTATAGATTGTCCGTAGAACTAGCTGCACTTATTAGATATGGTTATGTTGTTAAGTTTTTGGGATGGAACTGTTGGTAAATAGTACTCCATATATTTGCCCTGCACGCGGTATGCCATCTGCACCCTCGCCGTAACGTATTTTTGGATAATGTGAGTTGCAGCTTTTGTTTTAAAACTGGTAACCAAGTTGAGTAGCTGCTGATTATGTGGTTCTTCGGCTGATTAACAGGGTGGAAACGTGTGTGTTGGTCTGTATCCTCAGGAAGCAAGGTCTGTTACAGAGTGATGTCACCAGAATTATAACAAAGCGTTCCTCTGGGAAAACACCTTAAAGGCAGCATTACTTTGAAGATCCCGGTGTTCGGCTTGAGTGATAGGGAGAGCTTTGAGCTCAAGCAGAATTGGTAGATAAAAACTGTTAATGAACACTGAGCCCCAAACCAGACTTATAGATATAAAATACCTCCAAAAATAAAGTTTTTTTCTTTTTTCCACATACATCTAAGTAAAATATGCCCTTTCGCATTAAAAAGGACAACATTGGTCGCTTAACTATTTTCTAACTTTTAGATGATCAGAACACACAGCTCGGTCACTATCTTTACGTCCACAATGATTCCTTCTATAGTAGTTGCTAAATTCAAGTAATCCAACGCCAGTAAATGATGGTCTTGCATAAGATTCACTTCCTATAACAGTATTAAAGGGACACTCCAGCCTCCATGTCCATGTTAATGCATACAATTGCTGGTCCTTTTAAAATGCATGGAGGATTCTACAGTAACCTTCCATATACGTTTGCCCCTTTCCCCAACCCTCCAGCTGTTCCAAGCAGCCAATCAGTGGAGAAATCACCATACCACAAAGTAGGGATCTATAGCACTGAAGCTGCAGCTTCTCTGTAATGTCATTTTAATTTTACTTTTCAAAGAGTGCATATTAAAGTTCTTGTATAGTATTTTATTATGCATTTTCCTTTGGTGAGACTGTCTAGGGCATTCAAAAATCCTTGAAATAAATCTAAGCCTGATTTGGAAGGATTACTTAATTTGAGTACTAGACATTTTTTTTTTTCTTCCTTTGAAATCCGAGTTAAACCTCACAGAATAAACACCGCAGCTTGGCCTCCTGTCTCTACTCCAGATAGTTGGTGTTGATGAACAAACCATGTGTGTTTGACAAACTTCTGCTTTCTAGCTGTCCCGCATGTAAGTAGCGTTACAACCCCTCTGCAAAGTGATGGCTTTAGGTAGTTTATTTGAGATTTTTTGCAGGTTAGTATCCCCAAGTAGCTGAGTGTTGGAGGGGGTTCAACATTCATCCAGCGGTGATCTGAAGGATTAACTTCAAACGTAAAAAAATGCTAACATGGCCATGTATGGTGACTTCTTGGCCCTGTAGACGGGTCAGGATGATACTTCACGTGAGACACTGCTGTCCACACCTCTTTCTCTGTGGGAGACCTCTTTTGTACAGGGTTAGATAAACATTAAAGGCTTAGGTAGTACTGATAAGACTTACTAAACACATTAAATATTTAAACGAATAATAACGTGTGTTTCCAGAAACCTACAAGACAAACCCCAGGTTCCAGACTGGACCAGAGGCACCATAAACTTGCAAGAGCGTCTGCTTTGTTGTGGGCTATAAATATAATATTTTAATATAGCATGGCAAAGCTTGTGAGTGTGTGTTATTATAACATACTTCCTAAATGTCCCTGTTCAGGAGTGACAGTCCCTTTTTTGGAACATAAGTCCCTCCTTCCTCCTCTAATGCCTCCCCCTGTTTGCTGGATATGAGTGTATGGTGGTGTTCTACAGTCACAATAATCTGTGTAGAAACAGCAAAAAATGTGTTTATAAATTAAATTGGGTGAATAAAATGCCAAATTCATTTTCCAAGTGCCTTAGTGACCTACTGACCTAAGTTACATACAAAGTCTTGTAAAGTCCCCTCTGCTGGTCGCCCCATTACCCACACATTATAAAGTGTCCTCCTTTGCCTAAGTGTTGGCAGGTATGTTATAAGTATATGTTTGTGTGTATCTACTCTGGGGTGGCCAGGTGACAGTCCTGAGACCGGGCTGCATTAAAGGTCTACTCCTATTTTCATGTTAAATACAATTTGGAGCCCATTATTTACCTGATATGAGTTAGAAATTGAGACTTCTGACTCACATCACTTGTTCTCTGTCTGGCTTAACTGAAAGCAAATAGCATTCATACGTATAAGAATAAGAAGTTAGAACCATTCAGCCCATTTGTCCTGATGTAGAGACTCAGACCTTTGTCAGTTCTTTGTCTTGCTTAGATGCAGCAGCCATATGCCTATCCCATGCACGTTTAGATTCCATGACTGCATTAGCTTCTACCCCTTTTGGTGGGAGGCTGTTCCATTGATGTACTACCCTCTCTTGCACATGCTCAGTAGCACCCTTTATAAATCAAAATTGTGACTGTAGAAAACCTGCATGGAGGAAGAACAGATTGAACAGATTACGCCGCTTCCTGCACTGGGAGACCCCAAAGACCACCGTATGCTAATTTGTGTCCCCCCCATTACTGAAAGGGGTTAACTTGGATACCTGAAACGTGAAACTGTTTACCAAAGTATGTTCAAAACTGTTATCTTTCAAAAAAGATTTGTCCCCTCTCCACCAGGTACAAGGATGTGCTTGGGGGGTTTTATTTCAACATACTATGTTCTTCAGCAGTGGGAGAACTGCATACCTCTCTATTAACCTTTTCATCACAATTAACCCTTATAACGACATGCCATCCTCATACAAACTACTAATCCCTTTGCATTATAATACAATAGGAGCTGAGGGGTAGAGGGGTTCCCAAAGAGGGACTGTCCCTCCTAATAAAGGGCACTTTGTGAGTATGCACTTGCAGCCCGTGTAGTCACACTCACAGCTAATTCTCATACATGTACCAAGTGGATTAAGTCAATTAACTGTGACGTTGATCTTTTGTGGGATGTTAGATCACATTTTGCTGCGGTAAATGTGTGTATATTTGTTATAGCGAGTTCTTGCTTCTTTTTAAAGTAATGTTAAAAGATCCCTTACTGTTTGTGTCTTGATGTTCTGTGTCATATTGTGTTTTCATGCATATAGAACAGCCTGCAGCCCCTCTTTCCTATGTAGCACTTTGTGCTTGACACACCATAGGCTTTTTTTTTCTGTGGGTATACTACCAAAATACTCCAGCAAATAATAACAGATTCCGGGTAGCGTTCCCTGTTACCTGCACAACTTGCATGACTGAGCAACTTGTCCCGCATCCGCCAATGGATCTAGATAAGATAAGACTGCAGACAATACATCAAAACTAAGGCGCAGATGTGGAATGTCACAAATATTACATTTATTTTCTTAATCAAGTTCAATCATCTTTTCTGCTAGGTCACCTAAATAATACACACCTAAAATACTATACAGGAGCTTATCTGTTTAATAAAGCCGTTGCGAGTTGAAGTCACATTAAATTGGTAACTCACAGGTTCTCAAATGACAGCATGACTACAAACGTGGCAACTCAACTCAAGTTAACTATTTGAGGGTAAAGTAAAATTAATATTAGTAATATAATAATAATAACAATAAAAATAATAGTAATCATCATCATCATCATCCTGCATGTCATACCACTGCAAGTCATGGTTTTTTTTTTGTTAAAAACACCATTTTCATTTACAAAATATAGAGACTTCAAAGTCCCTATAAATAATTCTGTATGTTGCTTTGCTTAACAAGGTACAGCAGTGGAGGATTAATAACTTTAGTTGCACTATTCTTTTATCTCACATTAAGCTTTTATTGAGTAATTTTGTTGGCTGTTTCCTGGACTGCTTCCTGATCCTAAGGAACCTTCTGAAATAAGCAGAGTCAGCATCATAAGCATTGCTCTGCCTGCACACAGAACATTGTTATCTTGGCAGAGACCTCATATTACTCATCAAAGCATCTGTGTACAATTTAGCATTCGGTAACTGAAAAGAGTATCAAATGAAAGAAGTTGATGTGAGGGATGTAGGACAGAATGTTGCAACCACTGGGATATATTTATTTTACTCTGCTTTGTTTTAGTGTTGAAGGATGCTTGGAAAGCAGACTTTTTCCTGGTATAGCTGCTAGTACGGCAAGCACAGCATGTTCGGCGTGGAGGATCTATTAGTGTCTCATGGATACAAAGTGTCTAAGAACTCACTTTCCTCGTGCCAGTCCCGGAATGACGGAGACCACCAAGAAGATAACAGGTCAGGCAGTGGGATGGTGAATGGTTTTAAAACAGACCAGGAGGTCTTTGCCGCCAACCCAAATCCACTCGCTAAGAGCTCCATCATCAATGATCATGAAAAGGGTTGCGTGAACAAGAGAAGGCAAATCAATTCCACTGGACATCACAAAGGCCAACCATGTTTTGAAGCATGTCACAATTCAGAAACAGGGTAAGAATTTTAAAATATGATTTTGTGTTTGCTTTCAAATAAAATATATGTAAAAAATAAATTTCCATACAAATCACAGATGATACGAAGAGTGTAGAGAGTTTCAAATATTTAATTGTTTATAAACCCTTTGAATGAATGAGGGGATCCTATCCAGAGCTGAACAGGGTTATGCCTATATATATGCAGGGCGTTGTAAAACAAAGGGTTAATGTGTGAGTCTCAAAGGGCACCATCGCACTTTATTGGCATTCACCTATATATATATATATCTCTGTAGCTCGTAAAACGGTGGTTACAATAGTCTATCACAAATGGGAATTTACTACCGCTGCCACTTACAAAAGATATTTATGTCTGTAAAGACATATGGACGGTGTCACGTAGATGACATCGCACAGACATACAATTACAGGATGCACATGTAGTGATGGAGGGAGGTGGATTAGGATTAACATGGAGGGCCACACATAGGTGTTAACAGAAATTCTGGGTGGTTTTTCATGTAGTAAATTTTTTTTTTCTAGTTTAGGCATGATTTAACCATTCTATGTAAAGTATTGCTTGCTCATACCATTCTTAACTGGTAAAGTAGACTTTAACTGTTTCATCAATTATAGTTTTGTAAAAAAAAGAGTGGTGACTTTGTTCGGCTTTCGTGACATTTCTTTAGGTTAGAAAGCTTAGATGTAATTCTATCATGATAAAAGATAGAATTCTTTCTTCCTTCTCCACAGTGATTTAAGAGGAGGACCTCAGCAAACTCAAGAGTGTCGGAGTCTTTGTATGCACACTTTATATTACTATAAGAGTATACTGTATATATATATATATATATATATATATATATATATATATATATTTATATGGGTATTGCAATATAAAATAATACTTTTTATTGGACTAACATTCCATTTTAAGGAATGTTAGTCAATTCAAGTCAAAAGCAATACTCAATATTTCAAGTCAATAATAATAGAATAATACCTTTTTATTGTCGAGCCAAAAACCAGTACTAACCACAAAACATCTAAGTAAGACATGGGCAGTGGTATAGAGATTAAGGAGAAAGATAGAGGCTGATAAGGTGCAGGTCATGGCAGTTTAAGGTCATAAATTAGTTTTAAGTATTGATTGTCTCTGAAGTTGTTTTTCTTCACCTTAAACTGCTGTGACCTGCACCTTATCAGTCTATCATTCTCATTAACCCCCCTACTGCTGCCCATGTCTTACTTAGATGTTTTGTATTTCTTTTGACATGCCAAAGGGAGGTTGATACTCTCGAAAGCCCACTGTCCTTAAAATGGAATGTTAGTCCAATAAAAAGGTTTTATTCTATATTGCTATATGCATTTCTTTCTCTCTCTGTATGTATATATATATATAGAGAGAGAGAGAGAGAGAGAGAGTGTGGCAATAGCTGCTAGTAGGAAGACCATTGTGTAGCAAACAAAGAGAAACAATAACTTAAAAAAAAACAGAGATAACTTAATGGGGAGGACTAGTTTGTAGGACAGTCAATCCCTCTGCCCCTCTTTCTGTCAATGATGCCCTTCTTCTCTGAGAGTGAAGAATGTTGGCTGGGTATGAGTGTATCTACAGTACATCCCAAAATAATAATTCCTAATCAAGGCATCTGAATGATCAACAACCTCTACATATCATCAGGACCCAATCAACTCATCCCCATCCAAGCCATCCTCTCCTACTGTTTCACTTTCCCCTCAGCCGAAGAGTAGATTGTAACCTCACAGGAACAGGGCCCTCTTCTCCTTTTGTACCAGTTTGTTGTGTGTGATTTTAAATTATGCCAGTGATTGTAGTAGTGCTACAGAATCTGCTGGCGCTATATAAATAATGTAATAATGTAGTGTGGAATAGAAGCAACAAAAATATGTTAATAAGTCACACCTCTAAAAACACAAAAATAAAGTATACATCTTCGCATATCTTCCAAGCTCCCCACTGGCACTTTTGCTGATAGTGGGGATCATGGGCCGGGTAGGGAGATCAGATTTCCCCTGACCGACCCACTGAGCTGTGAAATAAATCAAAGTCTGTGCTTTTGTTGTGCAGACCTCAATTGTATCCCCCACATGGACATACATCACGACATATTCATGCTGAGTGCTTCAATATGACATCATAACCCAACGTTCTGTTTCAATACATCACAGAATAGTAAGGTAGGTTGATTGTCCTGCCCTTGCTTCTATCTATGTCCCAACCAGCTCTAACCTTGGCTCCTAACAAAGGGTCTCCCACTTGGTTGAGCATGGTAGGAGTTATGCACCGACCATAATGGAGTGCTCTATTTGATGCTCAGGCATTTTTTTTAAACATGTAGGGTATATTTAATTTTGTTATGAGGCCATCCGCCAAAACAAGAAGATTTCAATTGAAAAGCACATGATATTTCAGATACACCTTTAAAATAAAACAAACACAGGAAGTATCCAGGATATAAACAGCCATTGGACAATTACTAGCAAAACATTACTTCCTGCTAGGCTGTACAGGTGGTCGAGATAAAAACATTATTATGTATTTTCCAAAGAGTACGATAAAGCTATGACCACAAATGCTATTAAAAACAATAAACACCAGAACATTTTGTAACAGACCGATTCCATTTGAATGACAAAGTGCACATTTCATGCAGTTATTTGCCACACATCTGTATACCTCCCAAGTGCCTCGTTTCAAAAGGGCACTGTCCTGTTGTCTCACCAAGCTGCAACGTACCCCATTTTTGGAGGTTGTGGGGATCATGGGCTGATTAGAGAGTTCCTCTAATTTTCCAATACCGGCTCACTGGGCTGTGCAACCCCCATGTGGCCACCATGCAAAATCTTGAAGCTGAGGAACATGATATGACTACTTATTTCAGCATTCTGCTTCAGTACATCGAGAGGTGACTGAATGGGTAGGGGTGAATAGTCCTGCCCCAGCCTCACCCGCAACCATGACCACTAAATACCCATTGCGGGACTGTCCCGGGCAATCCAGGACATGTGGTCACCCTACGATGTGAACTGGGAACTCTCTGGGTTTGACCATCAGCGGGAACTCCCCCAACGTCAGCAGGAAGGCCCGCGGACGTCAGCGGGAACTCCCATTAACGTCAGCGGGACCGCCCACCGATGTTACGGGACCGCCCACTGACGTCAGTGTGCAGCCCTGGCCGCGTCCCGCAAGGGAATGCTCCGGGTAGCCGGAGCCCAGAAGTTCCCAGGTGTGACGATGCGCACATCCGGCCAGTTCTGCCCATAAACCCAGATTCACCATCCTGTTGTCCTGTTATTTGAGTGAATGCATACGTAAAATGACAGTTTTCAAAACTGGCTTTAGAAAATAGAAAACTTTTATGCTCCACTAAACTTAGACACCAGATGTAGTGTTTGTGATCCTTCTTGGCAGCCTCTCAAAACAATAGGAAATAATTTCTACGGCAGGCAAGCTGAACCCATCATTTAGCATGAAAAACTATACTAATAAATGGAGAAAAAAATCCTTTTTTATATAATAATTTGCATACGCCTAGTTTAAAGTTGATGGTTTAATTACTAACTTGAATCCTTTTGTTACTTGCGTTATTAAATGAAGCATTAGAAACAACCTTTTACAGAAAAAATCTTTTAGTCGAGTAAAACTCTAAAACAACTAAAACACTTAATTGTCGTGGGAAACTAAAAGCAGGCTCTGGTAGGTCTGTACAAACTTTTAAAACTAGATTATGATTTAAACATTTCAAATTTTGGATTTGTGTATACATTTTAGACTATTTGTCTGTATAGAAGAGCCTGCACTTTATATACCACCAATCATGTAGGTTGTTGCCATAGAAACTGGAGAAATATCCTAGAAGTTTTGGGGAGGTTTTGTATGTAATTAGACTTTAAGAGGAAAGAACTAAATTACAGATCTGCTATGGTTTATTTGGGGAACAACCTAAGGAGTTGAATTCATGTATTGTATAAGTGCAACAGCAACGACCCCCTCTTTTCACCCTTCCTTTTGTTTCAGTTGCCCGTACTATTCCTTTAGATTGTAAGCTCACACCACGGGTTCCTCATAAGACCACCATGGAGCTCTGCACGTTCATATGATGCTTAGGCCTTGATGAAGGAAGCATTAATGGAGAGGTCTGTGATGACAGCCGCACCGACCTCAACCTACAGGCCAGGGTGGCTGTTGATAGGGCCCATGGAACACCCCAAGGATAAGCCTTGGCCCAAGGCAGCTGCCCCTTCTTCCTATACATCATGAAGGGCCAACTCCAGTGAGCGTCTGCTGCAGTTATATGACCCTGTATAATGTATACTTAAATCCTTGCCCCGTGAATTATGTTATACATGACCAAGTTCAGCTCTTCTTGCTGGAGAAACCTGCCAGTGTTGGCCGTTTATAATAAACAGTGAAAGGGGGGAGTTGAAACCAGACCTGTCCTGCAAACTCGCCTTTTAGTGAATAGTGCCCTTTGATCTTTGTGGTCCAGTGATCATATGACCAGTTACAGCCCTGTTGTTTCGCACAGGACAGCCTTGATTCTGATGGAACCAGCACCTCGCGTGACGCTCCATGCTGTCATGCTAAAAATAAGGTGATCTGGAAATCATGATGTCATTAGCGATGTAAATGGGTTAAACAAACACTTCATATCGAGTTTGTTACAGTAAAAATAATATATTTTGTTAAATCAGCATTTATGAATAAATTCTCTCAACCACACGCAGCACTGCTGCATAAAATGATATATGGAGCAAACCAGATAGCTTAGGTGGCATAATGGCATTTTGTGAAATATTTATTCAGCAAAAAAAAAAAAATGTTCATAAAATATATGCGTTTCTCTAAAACTAGGCAGGCAATTAAGATCCAGTGGGTCTCCCTAACCGTAATTCCTGTGCGGATCTATTTTTAATTCTCAAATAAATGAAGCTACAGCTTGTCCGCCAAGGTTTTGTGTGTGGATATGCTAAGCCATTGCGGATATAAAGTACTAGGGTGTTACTATAATAAGCTTCTTAATTATCTGTCCATATACTGCGAGGACCAAGCACTTTACATTATTTCATTACAAAGGTCTAGGCCTGGAACTCTGTGTGTCAATATATTAAATACAGATTCTTTGTTGGTATGTATAATCTATTCAGTGTTCTTTGTAACTATCTGACTTCTCTTGCATCTGGTATCTACAAATGAACTACGTAGGCATTATGAAAACTGTTCAGCGCTATAACAGCCGAACAGAGAAAGAATGGACTGGGAAAACATTATATGTTCTTCATCAATCACTCATACATGTTCTGTTTTATGTAGGAGCCAGCTGTTTTGGGACTTGCTTAATTCATGCTTAAGGGACACTCCAGACATCATATAAATATGATAGTTGGGTGGTTTTCTTTACATTTTTGTGAGGTCTCCATTGGAAATTCCTCCATATGCATTAGTGTTCTTCCCCCCAACTATTTGCCATGAAGCTCTTGAGGGCAAGTTTGCCAAGTTTTTTTAAAAACTGAGATTTATTTTACCACCAACTTTGGAAGTAAAGTTCAAATATGGGACCAACATAGTGCTTCAAATGAGACATGGGGTCAGTGAATCGATTGGTAAGAATTCCAGGTTTGAAAAACAGAAATCTTTATATTCAAATTTCCTCCAACATCCCAAAACATGACATAACTGTGTATGTGGGATTTGTCTATGTCCAGAAAATGTTGTTGAATGCAAATTAAGATTTTGTTTCTGTATTTGTCATTTTGGGTTTTTGGTTGTTTTTGCCAAAATCCTAATATCTTATAGCGTATATAAATGAGAATAGTTTCCTAAGCCAGAGTTGTCCTGAACAAAACAAAATACATGGTTGATGTGGGTACAAAACATGATAGGGGTTTACAGTTGAACTTAAGGGGTTAAAGGATGTCCTTCTAAGTGCAGCACATTCACTTTTTATGTTACTTGACAAGGATAAAATTGACTTGTCAAAAATGATATTCAGTAATTCTCTCTGGATGATTAATTTCTAGCGTACCTAGGAAAGACAGAAGACTTTACCATATTAAAAAAAATAAAAACTGCAAGAAAACATTTTTCCTCCCGGATTTAACATTAGGTCTGAATGCTAATATTGCCTTCAGTTACTTTTACAATGAAATTTGCGGTGACGATATTAGGTAACTTGATTGGTCTCCACAACATGTTTCTGTATTGACTCGTTACAATATGGCACCGCAGTGCAGATTTCTTGTTATTTCTTGATGTTAGTTACATGTTTTTAGTAATGTTTATTCTGACCGAGTTTAATCTGTGATACATAGTTGCCAAAGTGGACACCAGGAGTCAACAATTTATGTCGTGGTGGCATGAAATTGCAGCAATCAACTCCTGAGCCAATCAAAAACCATCTTTTACTGTTTGGTTTGGAATTTATAGGGGAAATAATATGGAGATTTTTGTGTGTTTTTAGCACTGTTTCATGTGATCAGACGTACAGCTTGCCCTAGACTTGTTATCTACTAATAACTGAACTCCTGCTTAAAAAAATGTAGGTTTCCCTACATAAAGTGTAATGTGTTTGTTTATAAACCTAACTATAGAAAAACTACAAAAATCAGACCGATGTCCCAAAGGGAAAATGCGCCTAGACCCCTGGCACTTTTTATTTTTAATGGAATATTTTTTTTAAAACAATTGGCAATCACTGTTGCATTATTCTATGAATTTCACCCCCCTTCCGTGCATGGAACTCATTTTATGTGTATTTCCCCTCTACACTCTTTATCATACTATGAGACCCCTTAAGTTGTAGGTAACCTATTTATATCAAAGTGTACATGTCTGCCTCGGGTTGCGTATGCTGATTAGTATCTAGCTCGTATTTTATCACAGACATGTTTATTCTTTTATGCTGTTAATATACCCTCAATCAGTAGCTTCACATGTTCTTGTCCTGCAGAGTTCACCATGTAAGGTACTGTTTATAATCTATATAGTTACATTCTGATGTTAAACATACCTCTACCTCTTACTGTGCCTTAATCACACTTTAATCAAACCGCATTCTACGAGTTAGTATGGGAACGCATTAAGATCCAGTGTACCAATATCACTCATAAATAAGTGCTTGCCAAATATATTTGTTTAGGCAATGTCGGTTGATAAGATGAACACACTCTGTATTACAATGCCTGTTACTCTTTCAGGCAGATGTCGATTTCATGCTTCCACAAGGAAAGTCAATTTGCACAGTGTGTTCTCAAATGCATAACATTTTCCATCTTTTATCTGATTGAAAGGCGGAAGAACCTGGTTCCTCCAATTGTGGCAGAAGGTTACAGCTCCCACTGTACCTTTTTTATTTTATGTATCACCGCTAAAGAATGGAATTTGGGTTACATTCATGAAGGACCCAAAATGCTTCTGAACCTGTATGCATATTATTATTATTTTATTATTTATTGTTTTATATAGCACCATCAAATTCCGTAGCGCTGTACAATGGGTAGACAAGACATAACAAATTGACCAACAGAGACAACGGGTGAGGAGGGCCCTGCTTAAACAAGCTTACAGTCTAGAGCAGGGGCGTCCAAGTTTTTTCTGCAGTGGGCCACTTCATCAGAATTGTATATGTGGGAGGACCGCACTGATTTTTCACTGTGAGAAAATATGGCCTTTAATAAAATATGCTTATTAAAATAAAGTAAATAACACAAAACCTTTACTTTTCCTCTCACTGATTCCTGGGCCTAGAAAGTTTTGTGACTACAAATTCAGGATTCAGGATAATTAAAAATTAAATAGTTCTATTTATTCTAGGGATGCACCAAAATGAAAATTCTGGACCAAAACATTCACGGTTCACTTAGCGAAAACCGAAAATGACCCCCACCTTTAAAAATAATAAAAACTCACATTTTTTATAATAGTAGGTAACACACCACAATTGGACAACAAAAAATTGCAATATGACTTGGCATGATAGGAGTGTGATTGCTAACAGCAGTCACACTCCTATCATACCCAGGCAACCAGTAAATGCTGGTACCTAGGCATGATGGGACTGTGCTTGCTGTGATTGCTGTTAGCAATCACACTCCTATCATGCCAAGTCAGCCAGTACATGCTGGTACAGGGTGGCTGTAAGTGATGTGCAGACCCCATACTGCTGGCAGCATCAATACACAAGGGGGCAGCTAGCCAGGTTTCATCATGTACTGGCTGACTTGGCATGGTAGGAGTGTGATTGCTAACAGCAATCACAGTCCCATCATGCCTAGGTTCCAGCACTTACACATCCATGCTATCACACACACTCATTCATTCATATACTCATTCATTCATTCACAGATTCATTCCCTCAATCAAACTGATTCAAACACCCTCCCCCACCCCCTTACCTGCACTGCAGCTTCTCGATGCCGCTCACAGACTTCAGCAGTGGGCGCAGCCTCCCTCTGCGTTCTCTGGTACTGCACAGAGGAAGCAGGACTGGAGCAGAGTCATGTGATGTCACGTGAAAGACCCTCCCACAGGTAAGTAGCAGGGCTCTTGTTGTAGCAGGGCTCGAGGTGCGGCCCGCGTAAGATTGGTTGCCCTGGCTGCCGATCTTACGTGGGCCGCACCTCGAGCTCTCGCGGGCCGCATTTGGCCCGCGGGCCGCATGTTGGACGCCCCTGGTCTAGAGCATTGAGCTTATAACAGTTTTGAATGGATCTAAAGTATGTCTGCTCCGTATTGGTCTGAAGTCTACCAGGACTAACAACAGTGCTTAAAAATGTACTCCTGTCTTGTGGGCACTTACTTCTTGGGCTGTTCGTGGTTTATTTTTTTTTTTTTTTACAATTTCAGATATAGCCAACAGGCTGTCGAGAGAAACAAAAATATTAAGCTGCATTTCCACCTTAACTAGCTGGTTTGTGTGTTTGGTGCCTTTTGGATAATGTGTTTTAAATAGGACTAAAAAAATTCTCACCTTTTTATTTTGTTGCAAAGTTAAGTAGGATATTGTTTCACCAATTATGTAAATTCACCTTTCTGATCAGTCAATCATTGGGGAAACAATCTCTTAACTTGGCAACATTGTAACAAGTTAAGCAATAAAATCTTGCATGTGGTTTCTAATGGAAATCTAATGGAAGTTGTACTCAAAAAATGCATAACACAATCACTAAATAGTGAAAAAAGTATATAATTTATTTTAAAAAAAAACAAGTAAAAGTGTATAAAGCACTTACATGGCTGTTTAGGCAAACATGAGAGAGACAGGAAAGCAGAGAGGTCCCCAATGTTTTGACCTAATTGGTCTTTATCAAGGGCGATCTCTCTCATGAGAGATTAGAGAAACAGCATTAAATATCAGGTGTTTCAGAGTTACATGTGCTAAACATATGTGTATGTTTAGTGTATGCGTATGTTTTAATAGTCAGCACTTGTTACTTGACTAGTGCTCTGTTAGTTGAATAATAGTGAGTATGGTTTAAGTGCTTGTTTTTTTCCCATTAGTCTGGAATTTGGACAGGTCATTGAATTTGAATTACTTAATTGATTAATAGAGCCCAGACCACAGCATGCGCTCAGTCTGTGCTCCCCTAGTTCATTCACAGCATCATCAAATGTGTTTAACTAGGTTTCTGAGCCAGAACATGAACCAAGCTTGATGTACCCTCTATAAACATGGGGAGGGAAGATACTCTTTTAGTTGCTTTGGTTTCCCATTTGAATCAGGGTCATAAACCACCCCAACTAAAGAAACCCACGCACGCAATGTGCTTGGGGCCACACTGAACCTTCTATCACCAACATTTCATTCATGCCCATTACATTTAAAAATGTAAAAGCAAATGATGGTTTATTTAGTCTGCATTGGAAAGGTAATTTACAGATAGTTTAAACAGTGTAGAATTTTGAAGTATTTAGAGAAGTAGCCAAAACATCATTGAAATCATCTAAAGAATCAAAACCATTTGTGAAGTATTAACCATCATGCACTTTTAACATGCAGAAAAAAAATCTGCACACATGCATGTCCTATTTGTGTCAAATCCAATTTTTGTCAGTTGTAATTTTGCTGGTGGCAGAGATGTGAAGTGAAATGGTGAATGGCTAATTTCTGGACACTAAACCTAAATTATTTTTAACATTTAATAATTCTGATGTGGGAGTTTTGATAATAAATTATTTTTATTTAAAAACAAAAATCGCATTAGATACAATAGTTTGTAAAAGTAATATATAAATAAACCTCACGTCCACACTGGATGATCTGGAAAGTAAGTAAGGTAGGTCATGTAAAAAGAGTTCTTGAAATATTTAATCAAGAAATGGAGACTAGGTTTAAATTTATTAATTTATGTTTTATTTTTTAAACTAATAGAATTAATGTCTGAATGTAACTTACACTCAAATACATTACAAATGTGTGCTGAAAAGTAAACAAGCATTGAAGTTCATCTTGAACTCTTGTGACGTACCAAGATGGAATTATGCTGGTGGGAGAACATTACAAGTTATTACAGACTGTGATAGCTTCTTGTACTTTATTTTTAAAGGTCCAACGCTGCGTGCCAGGTATCTCAGCCTAGGCTCTGTTTACAATTATTGATAATCATCTTCTTTACAATGGTGCCTGATATTATACTATCACCATATACTGTATAATAACCCACTGGCTGTCAAACCCTACCATTACCAGAACTTAAGCTTACTGAAAATATCCCAGGACATCTTCCTGTAGCATTGATCATTATTTTTGTGCATTGATCCTTACGAAAAATTACTGCAGTTTTTTCTGAAGTAATACTGCAGTTTTTTTGGACATGAAAAAACTGCAATACTGCACGTTTACTGCTAGATGCCCTTTATCAGAATCCACACACCTGCGGACCTCAGCCCCCAACCTAACCCTACCTTCCTTAATGAGCACACTTCATTTCTTGCACATGCAGGAGGAGAAATGTTTTCCTTAGAGACAGATTTCACTCCAATATTTAGGATAACACAGCCAGTCCTCTTATGTGCTCAGCTTGGAGGGTGTACGCTGCCCTTGCACATCCTTCTACGATATGGCACATCCTTCTGCTAACCTTCTTATCTTTTCTAACAGAGTAAATAGTGTAGGTTTGATTAGATTCCTTTCTCCCATTGACTGGTTGGAATTCTTTAGCTATCATAGAATTTGTTCTTAAAATGCCACTGCATGTTTACAATTATATTTAATAGTTTCCAAAGTGGTAAATGGGCCTGCTCACTCTTGTGTCCATACTCATTATACACTGAATTCTCAGTAATGTATTTCTTACATGGCTGTACCCTCCAATATTCAAGGTGTCCAAAGCCAGACACCTTGGTTGGGAGCGTGATTAGAGGTGAGACAAGAGTTTAGTTCTGAGAAATCTGAGGGCAAGGCCACGTAACTTTACATGTCCCGCCGTCTTGTGATAAGGCAGAACTATGGATATGATATATTTTAGGATGATCTCTCTCTTTTTAATTAGTTTCAGTCATTATTAATATAATCCCTTAGGTCTATATCCTCGTAGATCAGCCAAAAGTTTAAAAAAAAAAATTGTTTTATTTTTATTTATTTTTTTTTGCTTTTTGCTATGGCATAGTTTCTAAAGCTTCAATTATTCACTTTCCCAACATAAGCAGCCCTTTAGGACTGATGCCATGATGAAAGCTGCCTCTTTTATGATATGTTATAAAATTAAGGTCCTGACAGCCTTATAATATGTTTTTTTACATATCTATAATGATTATGTGTGGCCTATAGCAGTGTTTGTGATATAGTGATCCACCCCAGCGATCTTTAGGATGGCTCTATGAGTTTTACAACTCAATACACTTCCCATTTCTGAAGACTTTATTTAAACATGTTGTTTTTGTTGTAGGATCCCCGACAAAACTCAAATGGAAAGGTCTTATTGGACGAAGACTGATAAAGATGTTCAGTACTGGAGAAGAAGAGGCCAGGACTTCAGTGTGTTATTAGGATACAGAGATGATGGAGTGGCAGGAGGCAAAATAATATCCTCACCTGATTCTGAAGGACAACAGGAGTGCAGTAACATAGACAGAAATGCTAAAGAAAGTTATAGTGGTATCCTTCAAAACATGGAAAACACAGGGAACAATGCTGTCTATAAGAAATGGAAAAAGACACTTGAAGAGCAGCCAGAAAATGTAAACAAAAACACAACGAAAGATTTGAAAATAAATGAGAGAGATTTGTCAGATGGACACAGTGAAAAAACATTACAAGAATTCATCTCATGTTCACTTGGAGACAATGTTCTAGGGCGTGCTAATAAGTTAAAATCACAGTCCTTGCCAAAAGTTATTTCACCCGACAGTGTAAGGCGCCTAGAAGTCCACTCCGTCGCTAGTGACGGTTCTCAAAAGAAGGAAGACAAATGCATAGTAAATCCTGACTGTAGACGTAATTCGTTCTCAAAGCCCAAGTACAGTAGACCATTGAAACCTCCTTCGTATGAACTTCACCAGCAAACGTGGGGGGCAGCTGAATCCAATGGAAGTCCGGATAATCAAAAAGATGATCGCCCATCCCTTTCCAGCTCTCTTGACTCACCCCAGGACAGTTGTTTTCAAGAGTCAGGTCTTGAACCGCCAATTTACATACCACCCCCGTCTTACAAGTCTCCACCTCTTCAACATGCTACTAATCAATATTTTAATAAAGTGCCTACCACTGCCAACCACTGTCACCCAAATCACCTGGTGGAGAAAACCAGCACGAGTAATAAAGCACCTATAAGCTACCCAGGAAATTTCGTTCCTTACAATAAACTGGCCAAACATGGGCATGCGGACAATTGTAGAGAATCTGTACAGTATATTTCTTTTGAAGACCCTCGTATAAAGCATTTTGCAGGTGGACAAGATACAGAAAAGCAAGAGTGTAGTAAAAAGCGCATGGAATTAAGAGAATCTAAAAATCAGGAAACCAGTTTTCAGAAAAGAGACAGAGTCAGTGCCTTTACGAATTCCAAAAATGCGGGACATAATAATGTAAAAAGAGAAGGTATCAAGCACAAACAATGGTTGCACATTTCAATCCCTGATCAGATGTGTTATTCGTTGCCTGAACATAGAGAAGGGTCCACAGCATGTAGCTTACCAGACGAGCATGAACCTAATCACAAGCTTTCACTAAAAAAGACACACTCTGACAGTGCATGTGAAACTGTAACAAAAGTGAGAAAGTTTGAGCCTGAGGCCTATCTCCAGAACAGAAAGAGTTCAAAGAGAAGGCTAAATGAAACAATATTTTGCTTGGTCTCTATTCCGGTAAAATCAGATTCAAATGCACCAGAAATGTCTAAGAAAAACAAAGATTTCACAGACAGCACAGTCAGGATGAACATGTTAAAACACACCAACGAGGGTCTGCATGAGCAAACGCTTTTAAGTGCGTCTTCCAGTGACTTAGAGCTACAAACACTTACAGGAAGCATGAACAATAATATAGAGCTACTAAAACAAGCACAGCCCAAAACAGAGGAAAATAAACAAGCGAGTGACCTCAGATCTGTAGAGCAGAGGAAACATCGAGAACTTGTGTATTCTGGTTCTTGGCCAGGTGATCAGTACAAGGATCAGCAAACTCAAACTGTCTTTACAGATATACAAAATTCACCACGTTCCGATAGTTCAAAAACAAATGAGTTGCACGATAAATGCTTGAAATCTCACTGTGTTCCTGTTACTGGGCCAGTCGACTCAAAGCTTCCTACAGAAAATGGCAGACTCAGCATGTTCAGTATGAAAGGCCAAATGAGTCTCAATCCTTCCAGCAACAGTGCATTTTCAAGGACATCTTCATTAATGACAAATGTAAATAAAACAGAGGCATGCCAAAGGCTTCCATTTTCTAACGAGATTACAAATGAAAAAGGAAACATGGCATGTGGTAAGAATGAGCTAGAGGATGGAAATCCTTGCAATAAAAAAGAAGTTTTTGGTCAGTTTCTTTTAAAACCAGTTAGTCGCCGACCCTGGGATGCAATAAGTGAACTGGAAAGTTTAAATAAAGAATTTCAAGAACAAGAACGTACATGTGATGGTGACAAGAATGTAGCAAAGGAGCAAATCAAAGGTGTTCCAATGGAATTGTCTACAACAACCAACGTGCCCAAGAATGGAATGATAAATCTCCATCAGCATGTGATAGAAATACAAGAGATTCCATTGTTCGAGCTTCAAGATAACAGTGAATCGGAAAGTCGAGGCACAGAAAGGTCAATACATGATAATAAAGAGTCTGGGGCTATATTACAAAAATGTGCCAAAATAAAAGATTTCAGAAGTAAGTCGGGAAAGTCGTTAGATGAATGCTTAAAGACAGAACTACACATCAAACACAAAAGAAGTGGTAACATCACACATACAAATAACTTTGTTATAACCCATGTGGACCAATCTGAAAAGAAAATCAAAACACATTCAATTCAAGCAGACCATGACAAATTTGCTGTAACAAATTTATACCATTTCAGAGAAAACAAAAATTGCATTGAAAGACCAACTGTGGATGTTGAGAAAATGACCTCCACCAGATTTGGCCAGATTGATGATAATACATTAAAGAAGCTCTCTCTTGCCGATAAAAGCCATGGTCTTTCTGTTCCGGATTTGACCAAACATTTGGCCAGTGCAAACCATAATGGAGAGCTTCATGAAGAGCATCAAGGTGTGGAAATCCTAGAGAATGAATCGCTTTTTGAAAGAGCCGCCAGAATTCTGGGAATTGAGGTGGCAGATGACAGTTTAGTCTCTACTGAGAGTTCTGAAACTCAAAGTCCAGAAATTCTGGTCTCCAAAGAGGTAAAAGACACAGATAAAGTCAGTGAAATATCCTTTTCTACAAGCAAAACCCCAGGAATTTCAAACAATGGCCTTCATTCCACTTCAGACGCAGAAGGAGCCACACAGAAATTAGTAAACCTTGATCAAAGCCTCCGGGCACCTTTGGTTTGTTCTCCAAATAGTGAAACGAATGTTTCCCGTAGTGCTGAGAAAAGATTGAGGAACACATCGAAAATGATTGAAACATTACAAGGAAAGCTTGCTTCCACACCGGTTCGCACAGCTGTGGATCGCCTGGCTCGAATGAAGGAAGTTGACTCGGTATCGCGAATAAGAAGACTAAGCATTAAAAGCACAGATTCAGGCGATGAAATAGATGACGACAAGCACTTGCACAGACAACAGGATTCGGGTCCGCATAAATTTTCAGCGGGTTCCATTTATAAACGGGTTATATCTCTTGACGAAAGTTTATTAATCAACACAAAGAGCAGGGAAACTTTAAATCTGCCATTTACTGGTAAGAAAAATGACATCTCCCATGCTATTTTTACTCCTGTGTTTTTAACTATGTAATGAGGAAGCTATCTTATTATATATATATACTCTATGAATTGGTGTAATTCATGCCATGACCTTCACTGCAAACTATTGATATAGAATATTAAGTTAAAAATGCAGCCTGAAAAACAGGACATTTCCAACCATGTAAAAAGTAATCATTTTTTTTTTTATTTTTTTTTTAACAATGTTGTATAGATCAAACCCATATCACTAATATTTGCAGGCCTACATTGATCTGACTTGAGGCAGTGTAGCAGATGGATCCATTATCGTACCAGGGATTACCCTCTAAATGTATAATCTGCCACGGCTGGCAAATATTTCCTAGTTGCCCCCCCCCCCAGTCAAGTCGTACTGGTTTACCAGCGTTCCCAGGGAATAGTTTTCAGCACGGCTGCTGTAGTCACCCGAAGTGAGCCTGGAATGGCTCTGATTGATTGGAGTGGAATCTCAGAATAAAGAACAAACTGTGATGAGGAACTCAGATCTTTTTATTACATTTATCAGATTTAAATTATGTTTTCAAAACTATTGTGCTGTTTTCTTTAAAAAAAAAAAAAAAGTTCTAGTTTTTGCATAAAATAATGTTTCCAAGCAACTCCATATTAATCATTTGAATGTGTTCTAGCTCTGTTGTCTTCTAATCTACTAGACAACACCCCGACTCCTTATCATACTGCTTGTGGGAAACAATAGAATGACCCAGTTTTAATCACCTAGTCAGACAGTAGAATCATCTCAGTGTGGGGATTGTGCAGTGAATGTTACACAAAATATCACATCACTGAGGCTGAACTTGATGGACACGTCTTTTTTCAACTATGTATGCAACTATGTAACTGACAACAATGGCAGCCACCAGGTCCGCAGATAAGAGATGTTTATTGGAACAATTAAGTTGATAAACCGGGTTTTTGTGGATGCCAGCCTACATTACTGTATAAAATACTTCCATGGGACTCCCCATTTAATAATTTGTCTTCTCATTACCGTACCTGGGAACGCTACGGGTTTGACCCAAAGTCTCCAGGAGAAGCTCTGCTTTCCCAGGTCCCCGTGTTAGCTTCTTTTTTTAGCAGAATTGTGCTTGTTCTAATCTAACAATTTTGTAAGATTATTTTCACTGACTTCTCTGCTGTTTTATGTTGCAGATGCATATGACCCAGCCAGAGTGGAAAGAGTTTAGTGTGTGGATCGTGTGCACGTGATGTCAAGAAACATGAAGTTACTGGAATCGGAGGCCAAGTTTTTATCAGCGAAATCAAATGAGAATTGTGGGGCTTTTTGTAAAAGTTATTAATGGCGTGTATATACTGCCTTTAATACTGCCAAAACATTATTATTCACAATATACTCATATAAGATATAACCCCGAGAAAGAAAAAAAATCAGAGTTACTTGGAGCACATTACTTTGATTTTGACCAATGCAGTTCACATTAGAAGCGTTTTTCGGAACTCCTGATACAATTCTGTTGTACATTTTGAATGTAACATTGAACCGTGCACAACTTTAACGATGCAGGCAAATAGTTATTTAACACTCTACATAATCTGAATGTATACACACTGACACTTTGCATAGGACTTTGAAGATTATTATTTGTCTATTAGAAAAATACTTTAAGATTATTATAATTATCATCATTATTTTGCTTTTGTTATGCCTTTGTTGCTAAATGGGTTTTTTAGACATTGCCGCATTACAATCAGGTGGTAAAACATGAAACGAGATTGCAACGTTCCGTAATAATTGGACTTCATTAATGCTTTTTGAATGACAGAATATTTTAATGGTTGAAAAAAAACTAGTTTTAGGGATTCAAGAATGTTATCCAAACAGCTGCCTTGCCAGGATGAATAGACCTAATTGGAAATGTATCCTGTTGGAGAGAAACATCTTTTCAAAAAATATTAGATTTTATGGATGAGAACTGTTACTGTCTTTGAATTAATACAGAATGAGTATGTACAAAAAGGTGATAAGTATTCTAACCCTTGCAGTCTTTATCAAGCGATGATAAAGGCTTCCAATGGGTGGGTAGAAACGTTGACCCCTTTTTTGTATTTTAATAAATTCAATTCTATTGTAGTTATATACATACACCCAACAATACAGAGCGTGGGCACCAATAGTATACAAAATAAGCAAATTTCTTTTGACAAGCGATTCTACCGCGAGAAACAAGCTTTGATGTGCGTAATTTCTCTGTACAGAAGGAACCTCAAGGGAGAGCAGACATGTCAGAACCCTTGAAATTTTCCACAAGAATACGACGTATAACTCGTTCTATCCAAACGGACACGAAAAATACTTTCTAGAAAATAAGGCTTTTTAGCCAATGAATGGACAGAGCCACAAAACCAACAAGCCACGTTATTATTACACATCTAAGAACTAAGGGGAGAGCCAAAAAATCTGCTTTGTTATGTGAAAGAGATAACTGCTTCTAAAAATATTCTTGCTGCGCTGTGATCTTTAAGATTAACTGAGACAATGTGGCAATAAAATGGCCCAGCAGATACATTTAAGTTCTAACTCACAAACCTGCCAACACTTGCCTTGTCTGATTACGTTTTGTGGCACCAGTTAAATCCCTTTACAAAAAGTATATCTGGCTTCGGGATATCTATCTATCTATCTATCTATATATATACTGTATGTATATATGTGTGTATATATGTGTGTGTGTATATATATATATATATACATATATATATATATATATACTGTATATACGGTATATATATATACATACATATACATATAGCAACTTATCAACGTATAAGGAAAATTAACCTCTGGAGTGCCAGATAGTTAGGCAGGGCATGAGGGTAACTTCGTTACACTCATCTGGCAACCAGATTTTTTCCGGCCAGTGTGGCATAAAAGCAGGCAGCGTTCCACATACATATGCATATTCCAGATGTATTATCGAAAGAAGACAATTAGATGAATTCCAGACATATCTAAGGCAGTTGTACTAGTTTTTTTTAATAATGCACCTTGCTAAAAACATGAAACAGAGTTTCATATTATAACGCATTTTTGTATAATCTGTTTCATATAGCGCAGAATATTTGTATGGTGCACTGTAAACTGTTACAACTGTTTTCACTGAAGTTACTTATGTAGATACAAAGGATACGAGAGCTGAGTTTATTAAGAACATGACATTATCTCAAGTCACATAATATCTTTTAATGTTCAGACCTGTTCGTTCAATGCCACATACCGGTATGGCAAACCAAAGTATTGATTGAGATCTTTAATTTGCACATAGATCTTACCTAATTTTAGCACACTTCAACAGATAGGATGAGTATAAAGAACAGTATAAGTATGAGTATAAAAAAAACAGTAACAAGTCCTCAAAGAATTACAAATCAATTCGATTTAAAAAAAAAAAAAAAAAAGCCTTATTACACCCATGATGTTGTTTAGTGATCAAACCCATAGGTGGCGCTACTATATAGTTACGTAGCTTGAGGCCTTTATGTGAAGATGTATGGAGAAGACATATTAAATAGATATAGATTTGCAATATTAGTGCACAGGTAAAATGTTTTGTTCTTTAATTAAAAAAAGAAAAGACATGAATGTATCTGTAATTAAATCTATTAGTGATATTAGTTATATCCCCATTACATTTAGAGCCTGAGTTCGGTGAACCAAAGCCCAGCAAAGACCACAATGAATGATCTTCTAGGTTTATTCACTAAAGTGAGTAGAGAGCAGTAGAGTTGCAGTTTCAGGTCAATCAACTTGGCCATCCATTATAAAGGACCAACTCCAGTGAGCTTATTCAACAAGAAAAACTTGCTTGGGTCTGTATAATGCATAGTTCAGGTTATCTTTAGAGACAACTCATCAATGTAAATATGCATTACACAGGGCCAGCTCCACAATTCTTGCAAGACTTCCCATCGTTGGCCCTTCATAAAGTATAGTGAAGTCAGGGAGTAAAAACTGCATCCTCCAGCTTTAGTGAACAAATCCAAAATGATGTCCAAAAATAAAACATGAAGCCAAAATGTGTCTAATCATCCGCATTCAATAAAACTGCTATATCCATGTTCTATAAAGAGTTAGTTGTTGGTCCTAAATGTAGGAGTAGAGGATGTCCACGAGGACAGCTCTTCTTTATGAGATATAACACTGTAATCCATTTTCTTCCCATTGCTTTAACATTGTGAGGGAGTAAGACAGCTGGTAAGACTATATATATATATCATAAAGTCTGACTAGTCCTGCCTTGAAGCCCCTCTCAGCTTTTCTCAGGCTCGCAGTAGTACTGGCTTTCCAGCAGACTGTTATCCCATATCTTCCAGGTATATGTTTAGCTTTGCATTACTTGCTTAGTTATCCACCATTAGATAACGGCCCTCTCTTTACTTTTCTTTAGTTTTGGGTACATTCGTAATAAGTAATGTCTTACTTGATTTATGTAGAACCTATGTCTAACATGCATTTTTACTTATCAACCACGTCATCTTGAAATAATGAAATCCATCATTAGATGATCACATACATATATTATTTTAAACATGTTGAGCATTGCATTTAGCCTTTAAATATAAGCTATACTAGGTGTGTGTTTCGAGGCCACGCAGTCCTGAAATATATTCTTAATACATGCAAATGTCTGTCCTGTGCATTGTCCAGCAATTATAAGTGCCTGTTTTTTTTGTCTTTTTCAGAGTTATATTAATCAAGAATTGTTTGTCTATTGTATGTAGCCATGTAGAAATCGCTGGCACAATACAAATATTAATAGTCAGAAATGTTTTATTCCTTAATATCAGCTATTTAATGTTTTAAAGGGTTAACGTTATTAACCTAACATCCTTATGCAGCACAAAACATGCATACATCCATTGTTCTTTGGTACGTATCCTAGAACACAACGTTCATCAAATGGTTAATGGGGTAGGCTGGAGATACAAGAACGCTAAACTCAGCCACGTGAAAAATAGATCATTTCAAGAACCCAACAACCTGGAAAACTTTTATGCAAGTAAATTACTTTCACTGTGCCACAAAATTGTGTTGATAGGTACCTAGATGTAAAAGTCACATATAAAAGTGGTTAGGTGCAAGCAGGGCAGTGTTAGGAATTATGCCTCCTGGTATTTGTTGCTGTGGACGCTTTAATATCTCTGATATAGATATCCTAGATAAACATTTAGGGGGCGGGAAATTAATTATTATTTGAAGTCTTATTTTCCGGCAGATGGGTTCGCTCCATAATGACTCTCCCATTTGTGTGAAATGGTATGTAGCTGGTCATAATGCCTAATATGAGAGTAGGAGTAGCAAAGCATCATAGGACTTGTAGTCCGTCGGTAGATAACAAATACTACTATGCCCCCTAGCCTTTAGTAGCTGCTTCATATTAATATTGTTAATGGGTAGTATTTATAAAGTAAACAATATCATTGAAACTTTTCTTGTTACAACTATTTTTTTACTTAACAACGAATTAATGAAATCTATAATCATTACACGATTGCATTGAGTATGTGTATAAATGATATGTAAGCTTTTTAGTTGATCAGAAATGCCACTGATATTTTGCACTTGATGTGACCTATTTTGTTTTCTATGCTGTAGGAACAAAATTATTTGTATGGCAAATATGTACGCGAAAAAAAAACAAAAAAAAAACAAACAAAAAAAAGCTAATTCAAATTATCTATTGCTTTTTACAAAATATGGTCTATTTTTCTAATGTGTACACATGCCACAGGTTGCCAAATAAAAAATATTATATGTAATAAATACAGTATATTTGTTTTGAGTCTTATCAAGATTATTGATTTATACCATAATTGTAACATAATCACAAGTCACAGATTTTCTATTCAATGTCGGTTTTGGCTTTGTGTGAGAATGCCTGCTCTGGCCTTATCTCACTTCAATCATGTGGACACCCCCTAACGCAGGGTAGTTCGGTGGAGGTTTTTTTTTTTTAAAGAAAAACATTCCATTTTCATTAAGTATTCTCTGGAATTGTTCCACAATATCTCTCGATTTACTGGCCTGCCTTAATCCCTGCATTATACATATGCCATTTCACAAATACTTTCTAGGTTTTAGAGTCTGGTTATACTCAAGCACATATTGTGAAATGTTTTGGCAAGTATATGGGGGGTATGGCCAGCCACCGAGAAAGAATATCTTAACCCTTAGATATCACTCACATGGTGCCGTATACAAAACACATATATACAAATTAATAAAAAATATTTTTTTTTACTAATAAACCTGTAAGAGGAAGATTACCCTGTTACGCCTAACATCTGCTTTTATAATAATTATTATAATATATAATTATAATTATGTATAAATATAATTGTTTTTTAATTTTTATATTTTTTTTAGATTTTAATTATTTAAAAAGTTTAGAAAAAACTTTGTAGATGTGTCTAAATAATAACGTCACTGTATTTAGGGTACAAATTCAGATGTTAACATTTCTAGTCTGCAAAAGATAATGTTAGTAAAAATAATGACAAAGAGATTGTAACCAGCTCTGCTCTGTATCCATTTCTTAGCACCACAAGTTTAATAAACAGATGATTTATTTGCCGTATTTATATATATATAAAAAATAAAAATAAAATTGTACAAGCAGGGCCGGACAAAGACAAGGTGGCCCTGGCATTTTAAAGCCAGCAGCCGCTTGACATAAGTGATGGCTGATGGCTGGATGTGCACGGCCATATTTATACTCGTACCAGGCATTTGCGTATAAGTGGGGCCATGTGTATAAGGGTTTAACCTTTTGGGAAAAATACAAAATTGTTTGGAATTTTTTTTTCCACAGGGCTATAGTTGGCCCTGCGTCAAGTTTTAAATTATTTTTCTTAAAATGTTTTTATAGCTGGCAGCCCCACCTATGACTGAAATACTGTCAGTAAAGAGTGACTGACCATTTTCCATTCCCATAGTTTACGTTATTTATTATAGTGAGCAATTTTTAGTGTTTCATTTCCTTTGATATTGTTGCTTTTCTGTTGTGTCAGAGAAAGTAAACTTTTACACAAATAGAGTCAAGTTATTTTGCTACGCAAGCACCAGGCGAGTGAATAATGCCAACACCACTGACACTGAGAAGATCAATACTTTGAGATGCATCCACCGGAGATCTGGCGCCATTCAGTGCTGTGCAAGTCCTGGCAAGTAACCCTTTAATATAGGGTCCTTACTAACATTTGGTAGACAATACGTAATAGCCTCTAATCAGCCCTGTGCTATGCACATTCTCTTAAAGTTATGCAATGAAAGCCCGTAAAAGTAAAGCAGAAAAGATTAATCAGCATCGAAATGTCCCTTATAGTCTTTGTGCCTCTAGACACCCTAGTGGCTGTATGTGGAATTGCAAATGAACATACGAACAGGCTGCTGTCAGTGGTCCAAAATGTTCAAGTCCGAGCAGCCCAGAGGGCAACTACCTGCTTGACCCCTTGCCAGCCCTCCCCTGAGTCTTTTCATAGATCTTTCCATTTATATAGTGCTACTTTAACAAAATGCAACGATGTATAAATATACCTACAACAATTAAGTAATAAAAAATCAAAATAAAATGCTACAACAGACTTCACATGCAAAATTGTTTGAGGATAATAATATAGTCTGATTTACATTCACCGGACTATATAGATTAGGGAACATCTCAAGTTTTAGCTCTCTTATGCCATTACAAAGGAAAAATCTTCATCAACATATCAGGCTTATCCTGCCCCCAGAGCAGTCCAGAACTGAAATGTGATTCAAATATCCCCTGCACGAGGGAACCAACAACCCCAGACATATGTTTCGGCCTTCATTGGCCTCGTCAGTGGGGTCTACTTGCTATCCCTCTAGGCACAAAAGGGCAAGGAGGTCCACATCTAGCCGGAATAGTCCGGCGCTCAACATGAGATGCCGGCACCGCGACAGAGTCACGCAGAGTAAGGGGCGTCGAGCGGTTGCTGAGAGCTTCACGAGCAACCGCTCGGCGCCCCTGCCCGGCACATAAATGAAAACGTTGTTTTTTTTTGTTGTTGTTTTTTTTTTACTTTATTTAACATCCGCCATGTTAAATAAAGTAAAAAAAAAACCCTTTATTTAACATGGAGGATGTTAAATAAAGTTAAAAAATCAACAACAAAAAAAAACAACAATGTTTTCATTTAGATGCAGAGGGGGCAGCAGCGGACCCCGCGGCGGCGGAGGAGGACCCCGCGGCGGCGGCGGAGGAGGACTCCGTGGCGGCGGCGGCGCCCCCTGGAGTGTGGCGCCCTGTGTGGTCGCACAGGTCGCACACCCCAAAGGCCGGCCCTGTGTGTTTGTCTTTCTATGCATGTGATTGTAAGGGATATGCACCAACAAAATAAACCAGCTTTAACTCATACCATATTATAATAAATAAAAACACTGACTACTTGAATTGGAGAAACAGGCCGTGGTCCTTTATTTAGCTTACAATGTAACATCAACCAATTACCGTATTTGCTCGATTATAAGACGACCCTGATTATAAGAAGCCCCCAAAATCTAAATATTAATTTAGGAAAAAAACAAAAAGCCTGAATATAAGACTACCCTATAGGAAAAAAAGTTTTACCAGTAAATATTAATTCATGTAAACAATTTTTTCATATTTAATAAAAGCTATGATTGAGAAAAATATATATTTTTTTATTTCCTTTTATTTGCCAACCTGCCCCCCCAGTTATGCACATCTGCCCCCAGGGTTGCCACTCTGCCCCCAGAAATGCCTTATACCCCCTATTTGCCACTCTGCATATAGGGGGTTAAAAGGCATATCATGGGGCAGAGTGGCATATAGGGGGTTAAAAGGCATTTCTGGAGGTATATATATATATAACTGCTAACAACAATCACACTCCTATCAAGCCAAGGCAGCCAGTACATGCTGGAACCTGGGGATGATAGTAGTGTGAGTACAGCCTCCCTATGCCATGCTACCACCACCACCCTTACACATCCATGCTATCACACACACACACTCATTCACAAACATTTAAATACTAATTCATTCCATTAATCACACATACTTGCTCAAAAACCCTCCCCCACCCCCTTACCTGAACTGCAGATCTCTCACTCGAAGACTTCTGCAGGGGCCCGGCTGTGCGAGCAACTTCTCTAGCCCCGCCCCCAGAGGAAGGGGGGGGAGGCAGAATTATGTGACACTCTGCTAGCTTCCTGTTCTCCTGCTGCTAGTAGAAGAGATGCTGCTCTCGACCAAAGTACCGGTAAGCAGCCTGGCCCCAGTGGACATTTTTTTGAGGTCTGATGAGAAGACGACCTCGATTATAAGACGAGGGGTATTTTTCAGAGCATTTGCTCTGAAAAAAAACCTTGTTTTATAATCGAGCAAATACGGTACTTAATATCAACATAAACATTATAACCATAAAGCACTCTTGGCCCAAGCCCCAGAGTGCAACCATACTTAAATACTCAAAGACCATCAGTCAAAATACCACTGGTTCACCCTCTTTCCTCCTACATTTTTTTTTTTTTTTTTTTTTTTAAAAAGGGGAACCTTAACCCAAATAAAAGCCACGACAAAGATTTATTTATTTTTTTGGGTGGGAGAGTGCCTTAACACCACATATTCCTTTAGCTCACATTTTGTTAGGCATTAATTGAGAGGTCTTTGTTCCTCACATTAAAGGGTCAAGAAACATGTGAAGTTTTTAATCATCCAATAATACAATCCAAAATTGTGACTTTTATGTAGTCTGGTAGCTGCATTCATGGAAAGCTATTTAAGAGTAAAGAGCCAATGCCGTCTTTAATGCAGGGGAAAAGGGGCAGCTGCTTTAGACCCCAGATAACCCTAGGGGCCCAGAGTAGCTTCCCCCCTTTCCCTCCCATTGGTTGGAGGTCGTGATATAGATATATGCAGCCTCTACCATAGACTTTTACCATATTGATTCCTCCAGTGGGATTTGTGCTAGGACATGACATTATATCCTGGACCCCAGCATCAGAGTCCAACTCTGGACCAGTTATAATAAGGCAGAGGTCTGTGCTGAGGACTACAGGCGCCTCCATCGCACAACCAGGGGTTACATAGTTACATAGTTCGTAAGGTTGAAAAAAGACTAAGTCCATCAAGTTCAACCCTTCTACCTAACCTTCCTATTCTTGACCCAAAAGGGTTGTGGAGCAGAAGAATCCAGAGAGCATATGACTCCAGACCCAGACTATAGTAGACCTATGATCCAGGGACTGTCCACCTCTGTCCTCAGTTACAGTTACAGATTAACAGAAGAGGATGGGATTTGTTACAGAAATATTAATTTTCATATATATACTAAAATTTGTAAAGGAACAACATTATCATTAAAATAACAGGATTTACGTTTATTCTTAATAAATACTCTGCAATATAAAATGTAGGAAGTATTGAGAAAGATCATCAAGCATTGCACATTTAATGGTAAAGCTGAAATATACTTAATGTGTTGAAGAAATTAAGTGGTGAAGATATTTTTTAGGTGTTGTGTACACTCTTATCTCCCTTTTTTCCGTTCCAGCAACTCATCCCACAAATTCCATTCATATTCCTCAATCTGTTGTAACAATCTCTTATCTCAACAACCTCTTCTATTGCACTCACCCACACACATATAAACCAAGCTTCCTCTGCAACATATGTCAACATACATTTTCAAATTTCAGGATATCATTCTTCCTTAAAGAAGAACTGTCACAGTGACTGAATTCATTTGCATACACAGATTTTGATTTGTTAGCAGTGCAATTGCTCTAGAAATGTTTTGTTATCGGAAAAATAACCTAAAGGAAGCACAGACCTTTGGAAGATTGTTATTATTATTATTAAGGACAATGGGCGATCCCTAAACCCATTGAAAACAATGCATTTTGAGCCTGTACATGTACAGGCTTTGTCATTAAGGGGTTAATCTTAGGGGTTAATATAGCGGCAACAATTTACGCAGCGCTTCTTACAATACATATATTCAAGACGAGAATTGATAGACTAAGACAAATCAGACTTTTATCTTCTCACTCCACCCACAAAGGCTGCCAGAACCAATCAATAGCAATCAGCAACTTAACAACATGGAGAGATAACAAAGAGGAGGAATAATCACACAATTACCAAGGACAGGAAGTTGAGATGGCTTCTCCCAAGCTATACACATAAGGCGGATTTCTCATAAGGTTTGCTTATTTTTGCCGTTGGTTTATTTTGTGTATAGAACCGCAAAATGTAATGCTGGGAAAATGCAGCAGATGCACTTTAAACTTTTAAAGCCCATCAAAAGGATTTGCAGGGTCTTAAAGTTCTGTGTTAACAGCTGCTTCCAAATGTAAGAACATTGAACATAATAAAATAATAACATAATCAAAGTGATAATTGATAAAAACAAAACTGAGTCTATCAACATTTGAATTACTCCACTCCTTCCCTCCGTTGTCTCATTTTAATTCACCTCTTTCCAATTTCAGCTCCAAGGTGAAGCTTCAGCTTCTGCTCATGTTTATGGGCTTTTGGTTGCTGTGTGACAGATCCATACATTCAAACGGAGTTGATTTTACAGGTAGTTCCATATTTTTGGGGCCAAGGTTTTACGGGTCAGTGAGTAGGCCAATGCCCCGGCCAGTGCCCCGTACCTCCATCTAAAGTAAAAATGTGTTACCCGAGGGTATATGTGATATTATTGAATCGACACACCCGTGTCATTTAAAATGTGCCACTTATTACAGAACACGGTTATCAAGAAGATGATAACGTACATATTGATAGCTGTCAATAAACCACTAGAACACGCGGCCTACTGGTTCACTGCTTCTAAACCAACTGTGGATGAGAACCACCTGTCAGTTATTGGAGAGTTTCCGATATAGTAATTATTTTTATCCATCTGTCTCTGGGGTGACTTACTTCTCTGAATAGATAGAACCTGTGGATATGAAACAAAAAAGAATGCAAACTGACATAATATTTTCTTCTCCAACACACATATTTTCATAAGAAGAACTCATAATCAGATCTCAGGTCTCCTCTTTTTTCACAAATACAGACTCCAGAAGCACAAGGGAGAGCGGGACCCCCACTTGTCCTAAGAAAGGGAACCAAGGAGCCCCCAAAGACAGCCCCGGTGATTAAACCTCTTCTTCTCTTTTAACTCACTCAACTCACAACGGTGGCGGTTTGTTTATCATTACTCCATAATCTGGATTAACACATGTTTTGGTGTATGATTTATAATTTATCACAATTATACTGATGCCATCTTTTTGAGGATGTGGGGTTATCACTGGAGGTAACTTTCAGCTTGACCCGTAGATTTGTTTAGAATACTTTTCGCAGACAGATTTAATCTGGCTATTTGGCTTGTTTAAAATCTGAAAACTACAAGCAAAGATATTCAGACATGGCAATGTTTGCAACAAACAGGAACAGGATGTGAGCATACAATGCTTTGTGTCACACAACCCTAAAGATTACATCCCATGTGTAACAATGTGGTATATAAACAGACATTTATCTCTGCGGTGCATATCCACGAGACTTTTAAGAACATCTATACATGTGTCTTGGTAGCATATCTAAAAAATGACCTCTGAACATTTGTGGGAACATTTAGCAAGTTTTTACATATTTTATTTGCTGATTTATTGATATACTAAAGAAAGTACTTGAGTTCAAGATAGAACTGTTTTTTAAAACTATATACACTATATCAGGGGCATCCAACCTGCGGCCCTCCAGGTGCTGCAGGACTATATCTCCCATAATGCTCTTTCAGCAAAGGGGCTGGCTGAGGAGGATGGGAGATGTAGTCCTGCAGCAGCTGGAGGGCCGCAGGTTGGACGCCCCTACACTATATGGACAAAAGTATTGGGACACCTGACCATTACACCATCAGGGACTTTTATGACATTGTATTGTAAATACATACAGACATAGACATGGTCCCCCTTTGCAGCTATAACAGCTTCCAGTCTTCTAGGAAGCTTTTCCACAAGATTTTGGAAATTTTGCCCATTCACGCAGTAGAGGATTTGTGAGGTCAGGCACTGACGTTGGACGAGAAGGCCTGGGTCTTGGTTCCAGTTTATCCCAAAGGTGTTCGATAGGGTTGAGGTCAGTTCTCTGTGTGGGCCAGTTACCCCTGTTTAGAAGGGTCATGCAGTGTTTTCGGACCAAATCCCTATGTCCTTTTTGCCTTCCAATTATACTCCTCAATCCTAGAAGTTTAGAATGTTTGCTGGGCAAGAGCAAGTGTTCTACAGGCCTACAAAAACACAATATTGTGCATACAGACAGCAGAAAAATGTGTATACATGTCAAACTTTGTAAAAAAAATATATCCTTGTCTTCTAAATGCATTAATTACATAAATAGCTATCAATAGGTCACAAGGTCACATACAAAGTCTTGGTAAAGCCTTGCCTCCTTCTCACTAGACTTGGGCACCAGGGGGCTCTTCGTGTTCGTCTTCGTACTCGTCTTCGGAGAAAAAAAAACTTCGTATTCCGCGAATAGTCGCCCGTTCCTGTCTTCTTTTCGAGCAAATATTCGTGGCCATTCTTCGTGCTCGTTTCATCTTCGTTTTCTCCCGGGTGCGTAGCAGGGGTTAATACAGGGTTAAGAACACATCGGAGCAGCAGCAGCAGATGCATTCGCGCCGTGAAGGAACGTGTGTGCGACTCTATTGGTCGCTGGAAGGGGGCTGGTCTGGCATCAACAAATGAATTGCAGAACTGCAGAATGCGCCTCATTCGTTGATGGCAGGCTAGCCCCCTGCCGAAACGGCCAATAGAGTTGCACACACGTGCCGAGGTGTACTGTACACAAAATGACCTAGACAAATGCTCCAAGGAACTTGGCCTCCGTTTATCATACACAATCACACATCCATAGATGTTTAATAAAAGAATAGGGATTATTTTAAATTGATTTTGGACCACTTGTAATACATGCCTAACATTTGCTACCTATTTATAATGGCATACTTTGCAACAACCCAACTTTTACTGGACAGGACTGGAAAAAAGCAGAACTGTCCACAAAAATGTTGGGTGTGTTGGCAGGTATGCGAATGGAAAAATGTTGGACAAGAACTAAAAAATAGCTTAGGGTTAATGTACGGTTATTTTTAAGATTATTAGCAGTGCACTGTTTTGGTTAAAGATGTATTATGTCTAAATAATAATTTTATTTTAATTTTTAAGGGTTTATTGAATTTTATTTTAAAGTTATATTTATTATTATTTACTTTATTATATTTATTTAATGTTGTAGTGCTACCCTACCCAGCTATACCTATGTGCACTAGCATACCTAGTTTAGCTAAATTTGATGGGACAGGAAAAAAGCAGGACTGTCCCTGAAAAAGTTGGGTCTGTTGGCAGCTATGTGGATGGAAAAATGTTATAGGGTGAAGTGTGAGTTATAGCGTTAATGCTAGTGAGTGTAGAAGTGAAGGCCAGGGCAAATAACAGGAGGAAAGGTCCTTGTGATTTGTGAATTGTACATGTGTGTGTTATGTGTGTTATGTGTTATGTCACTGTGTTATATGTGTTATGTGTTATGTCACTGTGTTATATGTGTTATGTGTTATGTCACTGTGTTATATGTGTTATGTGTGTTATGTCATTGTGTTATATGTGTTATTGTGTGTGTTATGTTTGGTAGGTTGTGTAACAGATGGAAAAAAATGAAATGGAAATGGAAAAGGAAATGGAAAAGGCGAATGAGTGGGCAATTGGCGACCCACTCACCTGTTTCACCCCAGGGCAAAGCATCCAAACAACTGTCAGTCCTAGACGTTTGGCAGCGGACTTACAGAACTCAGACACAAGGCCCTAGCGTAAGCTGGCTACACCGGCGGAGGTAGCAGACGTTGCCACACCACAAACACGTGCAACCAGGGGGAGAAACTACCTTAACCCCTTCGTGACAAAGGCTGATTCTATTTTTTGTACCCTTCGTGACAATGGCTGTTTTATCGTTTCTGCGGTGTTTGTGTTTAGCTGTAGTTTTCTCTTAACCCATTTACTAAACTCACACAAGTTATATATTGTTTTTTTCAGGACAAGAAGGGCTTTCTTCAGACACCATAATTTTTTTCATATGATGTAATTTCCTATAATAAAAATAATAAAATATGACGAAAAATTGAAAAAAAAACTAATTTTCTCACTTTTATTTGAAAAATCTTTTATTCACCATAAAAAACTACTGAAAAAACCTGCTAAATAGATTCTACTATTTGTCCCGAGTTTAGAAATACCCAATGTTTTTATGTTTTTTTGCTTTCTTCTACACGTTATGGGGCAATAAGTACAAGTAGAGTTTTGCTAATTCAAAACCATTTTTCTCTGAATCTGGTAATTCTGTCTCTATGTGGTATTTGGGGCATCTTTGAAGCCAGCAAATTAAATTTACCCCACCAAACCATATATTTTTGAAAACTAGACACCCCAGGGTATTTTAGATGCTGATAGTTTAACCCTTTCCATGCACAAATCCTACCACCAACCCTTGTCAAAGTTTGTGATAGTAATTGTTTTTGGTGTTTTTTTCACATACTTTGTACTTCAGGTGTGAAATTACAGCTCCTGGTATATGTTGCTGTCACACAACACCCCGATATGTGTTCAGCAACATCTCCTGAGTACATTGATACCCCACATGCATGGGTTTGTCAGATTGTTTGGGGGCAAAAGGGCCACATTTGGAACATGAGCAATTCAAATTCAGTAGGAATTTTACATCTGGGTAAAGAAAAATGCTTGTACCCAACTATCAGTAGGGACAGGTTACAAGAAAGCCTGGCCTATCTCCAAGAAGGGATTTGATCTAGCACCTTAAGTGGTCCCTCATGCCACGGAATGGACACAGGGTTCACTTGACAGTGCAAATAAAAACGCTTAAAAATGGAGGAGCAAATAAAAGCTAAAAAACAGTAAATGTAACAAAAAAAAAATATAAAAAAATACAAAAATGGAGCAGGAACAAAAAAAAATAAAAAATGGGAAACTGTGTGATACAGCTTGAAGCAGTCACCGACACAGAGTGCAGGTTTTCCAGGGCAATCTGGACAGTAAAATGTGGTGTCCTTTCTTTGCCCCCTGCTGTAGCATACCCTGCATCTCTTTTGGGGATTCTGCTTCTTTGCTGTAGGGGGGATTTTAAAAATAAAATGGGTAGCCCCAATTCTGTTGGTTCCCATCACTACTTGGGGACCAGGTGCATCACGGTACAAGATACCTGAAATTACTTTGAGCTGAAACTGCAAAAAAGACAGCTTCAGCCCAGTGTCTGCTTTTTTGTGCAGCAAAAAAGCGTTATAGGTTGCAATTTGCATTAGATAAATTGCAACCTTCTTGTACCAGGCCTTTGTCTTCCTCATAATGAGGTAGGGCTGTAGGAGTTGATCTGACAGATCAACTCCACCCATGTGCTTGTTATAGGCCCTGATGCACACTGGCTTTGTAGTGACCCCAGCTCTGCCACGGACAGAAACCTCCACGGTTCTTTCATCGTGGATGGTGCTCAGCATGCACACCTCTTTTCTGTCCCTGAACTTCAATGCCAAAAGCTCCTCTTGGCGTAGAGCTGAGGTCTCCCCCTTTCCTAGCCGGGTTCGTACCAGGTGTTGTGGGAAACCCAAGCGGTTCTTTTTTATAGTACCGCAAGCTACCGTATCGAAACAATACAGCAGCTTGAACAAAGGGACGCTTGTATAGAAGTTATCTACATACAAGTGGTAGCCTTTGTTCATAAGGGGGAATATTAGGTCCCAAACAATCTTGGCACTGGTGCCCAGATGGTCTGGGCAACCTGGAGGGTCAAGGTAGCTATCCTTACCCTCGTATACCCGGAAGGCATGAGTATATCCTGTCTCGCTCTCGCAGAGCTTATACACCTTCACTCCATACCTAGAGCGCTTGGAAGGAATATACTGCTTGAATCCCAACCTTCCTTTATATTTCATCAGGGATTCATCCACGCAGATATCCCTTCCAGGTGTATAAACCTCTGGAAACCTGGCAGCGAGATGGGTAATCAGGGGGCGGATTTTGTAGAGCCTATCAAACTGGGGGTCATCCTTAGGGGGGCACAGGCTGTTGTCGCTAAAGTGCATGAAACGAAGAATCATTTCATACCTTTGCCTAGTTATAGTTTGGGCATAAATGGGGGTACTAAAGATGGGGCTGGTGCTCCAGTAGGAGCGGATGGAGGGCTTTTTTATAATGCCCATTAACATTGTGAGTGCCCAGAATTTAAGAAATTCTGGCACGTCAATGGGAGTCCATGGCTGTTTTGCCCAAAAAGAATTAGGGCTAGCAGCACGGTGCTGCTGGGCATAAATGTTTGTTTGTGTGACAATGTCTCCCAAGACATCGTCTCCCAAAAAAACCTGCACAAATTGCAGTGGAGTGAATCCTGTAACATCAATATTGATGCCAGGAATTCCAGAAAAAGGAGGGATAGCTGGCTTGTACCTATTAGGCGCTACCCATGCCTCTGGTGCACTGCCACGACTACGTGTGGCAGGCGTCCTAACAGCCACAGATACATCACTAGATGTATCTGTGAACTGACCAACGTCAAAATCTGACGCTGTATCAGTGGCCTCAGAATCTGTGGCCAAAAAGGCATACGCCTCCTCAGCCGTATACCGCTGCATGGTAACAATTGCAGCAAAAATAGTGGGGAAGGAAAGGGTTAATGGCTATAATAAAAACTAAAAAAAAAAACTAAAAAAAGTAAAAAAAATATGTAAAAAAAAAACAAACCCCAAAAACAATTGCCACTATGCAAGATCACTGTTTATGCTGTGATCAATGGCAATGAAGGGGTTAATATTATATGGGTGGCTCTTATAAGAGCCTTTGGATCAATATATATATATTTTTTTATTAGAGAATACCTGAAATACCAGAACACACCGATCTGTCTCTCTCCCTCACTAGAAACAAGTGAAGGAGGGAGGCAGATCCAATACTGATCAAAGGCAATGTTTAGAAAACATTGCCTTTGATTTAGCAAATCATGATCACTCTTATGAGTGATCTGACCACTAGGGGTGTTATTCACTGGATGTCCATGACATCCAGCAACACCCCCCCGATGATGACAGCAGGCTCCGCCCCCCGGCTTGATGGGTGCCGCCATCTTGAAACACCGCGTGTGTTTCGAAGACGCCGGCACCGGGAAGGTAAGTTAAGCATTTAGGAAGCGATCGCGAGTCGCTTCCTTTGCTAAACAGGTGTTGCAAAGATGCCTCGATACTGAGGCATCTTAGCAACACCAGCTAAGCAAAGGAAGCGACTCGCGATCGCTTCCTAAACCCGTTTTTCGGCGGCGGGCGCCGCCATGTTTGAAAGACGTGCAGTCTTTCAAACATGTTTTTTTATTTGCTCCTAGGAGCGATCGGGGAGGGCCGGGAATGTTTTTTTTGGTGTTGCTCAATGCCTCGATGTCGAGGCATTAGAGCAACACCGTTTGAGTGAAAAAATCGATCACGGATCGATTTTTTCACCCGTTTAAAGACGTGCCGGTCCTGGCACGTCAATTGTCATAATCGTCACGATTTTCGGTGACGTGCCCGGACCGGCAATTGTCATCAAGGGGTTAAACATTAGAGAAAAAAAAAATTAACTTTCCAAGCTAAGAGCTGGGTAACCCAACTTGGGCAGATTGAATTTAAGAAAGGCAATCTGCTCCATCAGATGAGGTGCCATGCGTGAGCGCTGTGGACTCAGTATGTTTCCAGTCATAGAAAACACGCGCTCACTTTGAACAGTGGTTGGCGGACATGATAGAAGCTGCTGCGCAACCCATGAGAGTGCAGGCCACACACTCTTCTTTTCATCCCAGTAGCTAAGAGGATCAACATTAGGTGCAGAAGGAACTTCACAGAGGTAAAGTTTGACCATTTCAGCAGCACTACTCTCCTTTCTGCTGCTAGCTCTGTCAGTTGGTCCAACTATACTCCCAAGTGCCTCTTCCCAAAACGCAGCTGCTCCACTCAGCTGTGTTGTGAGGCTTGTGGCACTGCTGCTGATGCTGCTGCTAGGAGTAGCAGACCACATAATCTCTTCCTCCTCCTGCACCTCTCCCTCCTCGGACAGCATTCCCATTTTACGCTGCCAGTCACACACCTTGTTGACCAATTGCTCCTGGTAGCTACTGAGAACATTGAATTTCAAAGCTAGCTTTCCCTTAATTCTTGGATCGCAAAGGCACGCTAGCATCATTTCGGGACACTCTTCCATGCGTTTGCGAAGGTGTACTTTTAGCAGATCCTTCAGCTTCCTGACTATGGCTGCTACGTCAGGATGTAGAGTGCCACCTTGAACAGCCTCACGGTTTTCAAGGAACACATCCATCTTGCTGCCTAGATGGGAGAACACTGGGATTACCTGGGCCAGACTGGCAGTGTTTGAGCTTAAATTTTTTGTGGCATCCCTGAATGGTTAAAGGACTGCCACTAGCTGGGCGATCACTGTCCAATCCTCCCTATTCAATGGAGATGTAATCCCAATATTGTGCTCTGAGGCAAGATTATGGATTGCTCTCTGCTGCTCCAAAATCCTCTCCAGCATGTCTAACATGGAGTTCTACCGTGTACTGACATCCTGACGTAGGCAGACCTGACCTCTCTTGCTCTTCCCTCAAAAGTTGGCTAGCCTTAACACTATGGTGAAAGTGCCCAGCGATCTTTCTGCAGCTGCCACATTAGTTCCTTCTGACATTGCTGCCTTCACTACAAGATGGATGATGTGGGCTGCACAGCGCACACCAACAATATGACCATCTCGCAGCGCTTTCACCATATTGGCACCTCCGTCAGTTACCAGAAAACCAACTTCAACATTGGTGCCCGCCTCTGCTCCCACCCAAAGGCTAAACATTTTCCTCATTGCATGCAGAATATTTTGGGAAGTGTGCTTTTCATCCAACACTTCTGCATGGAGAAGGAATGATCGGTAGCCTGCTGCAGCAGCTTCCTTGGGCACACCGGGCTGCCACCAGTGTGCTGTCAAAGAAAGAAAGGCATGCTGCCCACTAGGTGCACTCCACAAATCTGTTGTGAAATGAACAGACTGACCAACAGCCTTGGAAAGCTCCTCTTTCACTGCTGCAACACAGGACCGATACAATGAGGGGACAATGTTCCTGCTGAAAGTGGAACGTGACGGAACTGTATATTGTGGAGCCACAGCCGCCATCAATTGTTTGAAAGACTCTCCTTCGATCATAGAGAAGGATGCCCCTCCAACAGCAATGAACTGACCAATAAGTCGCGTTACTTTATTGGCCTGCTGTTTGGGCATTAACCTTTTGGATTGGAATGCCACAAATTGTTCCAGGGTGGGATGGACATGCAGTGCTCCAACCTGCCTTGGTCTCTGGCTGCCAGCACTAGCTGCTGCTGCTGCTGCTGCTATTGGCTCAGAAGAAGAAGCTGTTGGGGTTTTTCCACGGCCACCAGCTATGCTGCCTGCACTAAGTTTTACTTCTGCATCTTTCCCCAATAGCACAGCGTTGTGTTGAGTGCTGAGGTGATGCTTCATGCTAGCACTGGTAAAATGGCCAGACACTTTCCCTCTGCTTATTAGCTTCCCACAATGTTTGCACTTTCCATAGCGCCCTTCTTCAACATTTTCAAAGTGCTCCCAAATTGGGGCGCGCATAGCCTTGGAGTGTGCCTTGGGTGCTGCTCCTACTGCTTGGGGTGGATGAACAGAGGCAGAACTAGTGGTGGTGGGACTGGTGGTAACAGTACTGGCCATAGTGGGACTGCTAATTGCTTTAACTTTAGATTTGCTAAGTTTTGCTGCTGCTGGTGGTGGTGATGGTGATGATCGTAGCGGAGAAGGTGGAGGCTCAGGGGAAAATTGTGCACTAGTCATTTGGACACTGCTCACTGAGGAATCTGATTCCTGACCACTCATTTCCTCTACTTCCTCTGGCTCATAGTCTAGTTCTTCATTAGCCATATCGAATGGAATTCCTGCTAGGCTGGAGCTAAGACTGATATCGTCGTGAGACTCGTGACTAGTAGTAGAGCGAGCAGGAAGAACAGACTCTGTACTTGGCCTCTCAGTCTCAGGCTTCTCTGCTACCTCGCTAGGTGGAGTTCCACTATGTGTAGCCCTCTCTCCAACTGTTTTCACAAAAATATTGTAAGGACTTGGTGGCTTGCTAGAGGTACTAGGAGGACATGGCGTGGCGGTACCGGTGGGAACAGTAGGCGCAGCACTAGTGGTGGTAGAGGCGGTAGAGGTGGGGGTGGGGGTTTTCCCTACAAAGGAATGAGATCGCTTTGGTTTTGGACCCCTCTGAGTCTTGCTGCTAATTTGGCTCTGCTTGGTACCTTGCATGCTGCTCGTGGATGGGGAAGATGCTGCTTGGGGCAAAAGGCACTTCTTTTTACTCACTGGGCTAGTAGAAGTACTAATTGTGCTACCCTTTAACTTTGAACGTGCTTCTGGTGCTTTAGGCTTTCCGTAAAAAACCATAGAGCTTGTGGGCCTAGCCGCACTACTACTGCCTGCTTTTGGTGCCTTTCCTTTACTTGATGATCCTTCAAGCAATGCTTCCCCAAATGATAAGCGAGAACTTGGCCTACTTGGCCGACTAGACTGACGCAAAGGCTGCATCTTAGAGCTGGTGGTGGTGCTGGTGGTGGTGCTGGTGGTGGTGGTGGTGGTGGTAGATGGAGCTTGTCCCTCCTTAGTCCCAAAAGGAGGATCCATTTCAAATTTTGTGTTGTGTGTGTAGTGTAGTGTTTAAAAAAACTTAAAAAAAAATAAAAAAAAGGAGGGGGGATAAAAAAAATTAAAGACTTTGAATTTACACGGGCCTAAGAGCCTATCCTACTACTATGCTAAACCTAAAGCTATATTAGTATTCTAGTCTAACTCTAGGCAGACGCTCTCAAGCCCACTAAGCTAAAGTGAGGTTAAATTATATATAATATTATATTATTAATAGATTAGAATTACTTATATTATGGATTATAGATAGGATATAAATTATGAATTAGAAAGAATTACTTATATTTATTATAGATTATGAATTAGAATTTATATTATATTATATAATATAGTATAGATAAAATTAAGAAGATTAAAGATTAGAATTATTTTAGTACTACAGCTAGTAGCTTGAAGCTTTGCTTAGTACAGTTGTTATCGTCACACAGTCAATTTTTCTTGAAAATAAATTAGAAATAAAATAAAATGTCACAGCAAAACAGTTAGCTTCACTGCTTGCTGAAACACACAGCACTTATGCGGCTGCACTCACTAGCCCAACAAGTTCACTTCACTGATGGACTGAGGTGAGCAAAACACTAAGGGTACTTTTAATAAAATTAAAATAAAATGTAAAATAAATGAGAAAATCTTTGCAAAACAGTTAACGTCACTGCTTGCTGATCAAAAAAGAACACAGCACTTATGCGGCTGCACTCACTAGCCCAACAAGTTATCTTCACTGATGGACTGAGGTGAGCAAAACAAATGAAATAAAATGAAAGATTATTAATTAAGAAAAATTTACTTGGTCTCTTGCTGTTGCTAAAACAAAGCACAAACTATAGAGCTGCAGCACCAGTACTAATAAGATTAGCTGAACTATAAGCTAGTAGTATAGTAATTATTAATTATATTTTTTATAGCTAATTTAATTAACTATTAAGATAAGAATTATAGAATTATTGATATTAATGATTTTAGATTAGACGTAGTAGATGTCTTGAATGTCTACAGTACACTCTACACTAGTATACTATTACTAACGTAACTATAGTATATATAACTGACAAATATATATATAATTTTATAATGTATTCAATTATTAATTATTAATATTACTGGTTTTAGATTAGACACTAGTAGATGTCTTGAATGTCTACAGTACACTCTACACTAGTATACTATTACTAATACTATACTAACTATAGTATATATAACTGACAAATATATATATATAATTTTATATGTATTCAATTATTAATAATATATTCTATTAAATTATTTATAAATTATATTATTTAATTTATTTAAGCAGGACAGGCAGTAGGCTCTAGTGCCAGCCCAGGGCAAGGGCACCCCAGTGCCAGTGAGGCACTGAGTGCACTGTCAACTCAACAGCACTACACAGTTGATGACAGACAAATTAAATTAAAAAATTATTAAATTAATCAAATTATTATTATTAAATATTATTAATTCAGTAGAACTGAAGTGAGGATGAAGTACACTGTGAGAAATGGCAGGCTAAGGCTTACCAGTCTCACACAGAACAGAACAATCTCTCTCTGTAACGCTCGGATGCAGCACAGCAGTGTTGCCAAAGCAGTCACAGCGAAAAATGAATGGATCTCTCAGGCAAGCTCTGGTCTTATAAAGGCGCCTTCAGAATTCAAAAAACAGCAGCACAGGCATTGGACGAGACCCTTAGCGTGACATCACAAGAGTGAGCTGATTGGACAGACGAGATCAGCTCACTCCTGTTTGAAATTTTGGCAGCTGTGCGGCAAAAACGAAGACGATCACAAAGAATCTTTGATTCTTCGTGGTCGTGAGTCTTCGTCTTCTACGTTTTGCCGGCACTGTATTCTCTTCGGCGCGTCTTCGGCACGAACAAAAAAACGGCCTCTTCGTGCTCGTTTACATGTTCGCCCGAAGACGAATGCGCAAGTCTACTTCTCACACCACTACTTGCAAACGCAAACCACAAGGACCTTCCTGGATCAGCGACTCAAGATGTGCTCTATGTCAAATAAAGAACGGAAGATATATATCTTCGAAATCTGGTACTAGATTCTCCACAACCAAAAGGCAATTCAATAAGAGAGCTCAAGAGTGGCATCTTCTCACAACCAGCAGCAGGGACCAACACTGAGTGATGAGATTACTTTGGGTGAAGATCTCCCTCCAGTGGAAGCTTTTCTTCATGCATCAGGAGCAATCCTTTCCAACTTCTATACAGATCAAGAGTTGGAAACAGAGCCCTCTTTGAATCATATATATATATATATATATAGTGTGTACATAACTATAACGTAATACTATTCTGATTCTAAAATGCTTAAGTGGAAACATTATAGATTTTGTAATTTCAATGTAATTATGAAAAGTGACATATTTTTCATTTCCAACTTGAGCTAATAATGATTCTGATTTATTTCCATAAATTACAGAGCACTTCAAAGTACCATATATAAGTATGTATATATATGTGTATATGAGACAATAAGTGTCCCATGCCAGGCAAATTTAAATGAGAGGCAACATGGCAGCTTCAGTCGGAATTCATATGTGTATAAAATTTGGAATGGTTTTTACCACTAATCTACAGAAAAAGCTAGAAAGAAGAGTATAGGAAGTGGAAATGACAATTACCATCCATATGGGGAATATGATCATTTTAAAGACATAAAGTATAGTTCAATAAAGTAAGGTATTTGGGAGGAGATGTAATATGGCCCATCTTGTCTGCCCACATCTAGATAACTAAATTGTACATCATAAGACTGCGTTGAATTCTATATGTCTTTATATACAATTTGGGTAATGGGTTTGGTCTGATAAATTAGTATTTTCAGGGCTGTTCATATATTTGTACCTATTGTATTGTATCACATTTCATTCCCGTCACACCTCACTCCTATAACATATCACTCCCTCACACCTATCACACCTCACTCCCATCACACCTCACTCCCTTATACTTCCCACCTGACACCATTACTTTACTGGATCCTTTCTTTATAGCAGATCACACAGTGTGCGACGAGCAGCAATATTACTGCAGGGTCACGCAACATGTGTGACCCACTGGCTCCCTGGGCCAGCCTGCTCCTGCTTTTTTCAGTAAGTATATAATGTTCATTATGATTTATAAACACTCTTATATTTCTGTAATGAGCTGAAAAAATCAAGGATTTGAAAAAGTGACATATGCTCTGCAAAAATGTTTAAAGTAACATGTTTTTAATTTTAGGTTTCAAAATGTAGAAAGCTCGTCGCTCAAAGCCTCTCCATTGCTTGCTGTTGCTTGCTATAACCACATCTAGTATGTCTTCACCAAATTGTAGGCATAAATATAGAAATTGTCCTCCTATTTTATGAAATAAACAAGGGCTTTGCTTCCGTTTGGTATGTAGCCATGCCAGTCTTTTTGAGCCGTTGTCTTTGGCATATTCCGCTTGCTTTCGTGGTAGGCTATCCACAACTTCTCCAGGCTCACGTTCAGCTGGAGTCCAGCATGATGTGAAGGTCTCCCTCCTTGTAGTCGTCTAAGAGTTGGTACATGTATAAGAGAGGGTCGTTTTAATAGGATCTATGAAACATGGATGCATTATGGGGAAATTGTGCTAAAGTCATTCATCTTCACTCATCCTTGGAGCCTTCTTCTGTTTTTCCACTGCTTCACTAATCATTGTATCTGCTGAAGGCAACTCTTTCCAGTAGAACTAAAAGAGCTGCAAACTCACTATACTCTCCTGAAAAATGCATTCTGTCCACAGAAATAAAAGAAATAATAGGAATAAAAAAAGAAACTATAGTCCAATGTGCTTTTCCTCATGACTATGATCAAGGCTTCGTCAGCTAACGGATTTTTTTTTTTTCTGTGGTCCAGCGAAATTTGTTTTTTAGGACAGTACATTAATTCATAATATTATTTCTGTTTGTTAAAGCCCATTGAATCACTCTATTACTTTCGCATACATTTCTATGAGCATGTTTTTAGTAGTCCTCCAGGTGCATCTTTCATAGCAAATCAAGCAGTTTTCATATAATCAGATTTTTTATGGGGAATCTATCAAGATCATCGCAGTTGTAACTGAAGCTGCCACTAGATGGCATCTAACCACCAACATTCTAAATTATTTCAGTTTTAGAGCAGATGTGCGTCAATATTTTTGCAGAAAGATCCTTATTTGAGTGACCGGCCTGCTTTATCCACGGATAACTATACCATGATACCATGTCAGTTTTATAAAGTTACTATGGAAGGTAGTTTTCTTCATCAAGTTTGCTGAAACCCCTGCATGTGCCGCATCAGCTCTGGATCAATGAGCTGTGGTCTTATAAACTTGGGTCTCCATTCATCTGTTTATATGTGGGCAGCTGTGGTGAAACCTCTATTCTATCTCCAATGTGGCTGTGGTGGCTCCAATCTTTGCAAAGAAACGGACCAACTTTTGTCCATATTCCAAACATGAACCCCAAATCTCCTCTTTTTTCCTCTTTTATTCGATTACACTAGTCTTTCAAGGTCATGGTTTGATACATCAATCAATGGCAATTTAGGTAAGTGTCTTAACGGGCAGCGACTGATAGGTCTAGGTCAGTTTACAGGAGCTTAAGGTGATTTTTTTCTGCCCCAGTGTGGCACATGTTATGCTGTGCTCTAGATTATCATTCTTGAACTAAATGGCACAGTCTTGACAAGGAGTTAATGTATGTGCTACATGCCAACAGTCCCGTCATAATTCATAAATAAAGAAGCAGATTTGGCTGAACTGTCCCAGCTTGGTAACCACATTTTACTCCTCTTTGTGACACTGGAGACCCAATGCAACTTGGGTACCAGAAACCCTAGGGATGACATTGGACAGTTAACGCAGTCAGATGAGAGGAGCCTGGAGGAGTCATTCTGGATCAACCTCCTCCAGCATTTACAGTGTGACCTCAAACACAGACCCCAAATCCCACCACCAGTTCCAGGCAGGAAGGATGAAATTAGTGGGTGTTTAGGCTGGTCAGACTGGGTCAGCAAAGTCTAACCAGAGAGGGCTCCAGATGGGAACTAGGCGTTATTTTTATGATTTTTTCTTTTGTGGATGTTTGTTTGAAAATCCCTGGTCCTGAAGCTTATTAACCTAAAACTTACATTATTGACCCTCAAAAATAGTTATGATTAAAACAATCATCTCAGGTTCTTCTGGGTCACATCAGCTCATGGTTTACAATTCTTTAATGAATTGGCTTTGAGTTCATCGGTGCAGTAACTATTCCAACAATTTCTGCTCAAAGCTAAAACCTGGCAGTTGGTTTATTTAGAATTTTAGCCTAATTAACATTTATAGGATTTTTTCCTGACTTGTTAATACATTTTTGACTATATAAAAAAATTAAAAAGGCTAATAAAAATTGACTTCCCCAAATACTAATTTCCAGGCCACTCATGCATATTTTTTTCACGGGTCATTTCATTGTATTTTATCACAAAACAGAGGGTATATAACCAAGAAAGCAAATATTGCTTACAAATGTCTAAGGCTTTGCTTATATCAAAATACATGCTAATATATTCCTGAACTTACTTGTTTGTTTAACTGAAGAATAAAAGATTAAGGATAAGAACATAGAACGGAACTTCAAAGGACAAGGGTTTCCCTGTAGGGTGAGAACCACTTCAAAGCTGAAATCCTGACCAGCTGTGACCTTCAGTACATGACTTCATGGTTCTTTTGTGCTGAGGACAAAGATTGAGACCGAGGGGTCCATTAGGAACACGTAGCGTTCATTCCCACTATCCTTCAACATATTTTTAATTTAACAGTATTAGAAATCATACCAATGTTGTTTAAACGGAATTTATATGCATGTTCCTCTCTTCTAGAAGTTCCAGAGTGTTCTACAGTCCTAAAACTCAAAATAATATGTAAACAGAAGATCTGTTTAATATATTACATTTTGTACGTAAAATATGGTATTCCTCTTAGAGCCTCTTTATAAGCTGCTTTCGATAGGTCACATGACACATAAAAAGTCAGTACCATAAATTAGACCTTTAGGAATTTAGGGTCTTGAATTTAACAATGCATACCACCCTAGTGCCGCTTGAGATCCAATTCCTCTTTTGTATTCTTTAGCTCCGATGTTGCTCTTCATCTCCTGATGCCCCTCTTTTCCGTGAGCTCAGAATGTTTGGAGGATGTAAGTCGTATTTCAGTGTTCTACTGTTCTAAAAGTCAGAATAATGTATTTATTTTTTTATAAATCCATTTATACAAATAAAAAAGAATATTCTTCTTGTAAACACCTTATTCATTTCAACCGCTTAAGGACCTGGCTGTTTTTTTCATTTTTGTACCCGACTGCAGTGTTTGTGTTTAGCTGTAATTTTATTCTTTCTCATTTAGTTTACCAACAAGTTATATATTGTGGGTTTTTTTCAGGACATCTAATTTATTAGAAAACTGCTTGTGACAATTGCCCATTGTATCTTATGTGTAGTATACCCACTTGCAATAGGGGATTCATTTATGTTTGTTCGTTGGGATATTACATTGACTTGCTATTTTTGTCCATGTGCTTTTGCTTTCATCTGGCCGGAGTTACTACCGTATTTGCTCGATTATAAGACGACCCTGATTATAAGACGACCCCCCAAAATCTGAATGTTAACTTAGGAAAAAAGAAAAAGCCTGAATATAAGACGACCCTAAAGGAAAAAAGTTTTACCAGTAAATGTTAATTCATGTAAACTATTTTTTTTAATAAAAGCTATGATTGAGAAAAATATTTTTTTTGTTTTTATTTCTTGTATTTTCCAACCTGTCCCCCAGTTACGCACATCTGCCCCCAGGCTTGCCACTCCAATATGGCACTGTGGCCCATGATATGCCTTTTAACCCTCTATATGCCACTGTGCCCCATGGTATGCCTTTTGACCCCCTATGTGCCACTCTGCCTCCAGAAATGCCTTATACCCCTATATGCCACTCTGCCTCCAGAAATGCCTTATACCCCTATATCCCATTCTGGCATTTAGGGGGTTAAAATGCATATTATGGGGCAGAGTGGCATATAGGGAGGTATAAGGCATTTCAGGAGGCAGAGTGGCATTAAGGGAGTTAAAAGGCATTGTATAGAGCACTCTGCCTCCAGAAATGCCTTATACCCCTATATGCCACTCTGGCATTTAGGGGGTTAAAATGCATATTATGGGGCAGAGTGGCATATAGGTGTATAAGGCATTTCAGGAGGCAGAGTGCTCTATTAAATGCCCCCTTAACGCCACTCCAGAAATGCCCTATGCCCCCATTTAACACACACACACACACACACACACACACCCTATACCCCCATTTAACTAACACACACACACACACTCTCCCCTCCCCTCCCCTCTCAGCCCTCTCTTACCGGTGCTTCCAGCCGGGGCAGCGGGTTGACGTCGCCTTCTGCTGCAGCCGGAAGGAGGTGGAGTTGGCAGCGGGGGTTTGTATGCGTCCGTCGCGTATACTTTCCCCGGCTGTCAGAGATCAGAGTTCCCCGCACCGGTGCGGGGAACTCTGATCTCTGACAGTCGGGGAAGGTTTGCGCGACGGACGCAGACAACCCCCGCTGCTAGCCACACCTCCTTCCGGCTGCAGCGGACGTCAACCCGCTGCCCCGGCAATACAGCAGGAAGCACCGGTAAGTGTGTATGATGGGGGGGGGGGGTGAGACAGGAGGATCCAGGTCCCCTGCAGCGGTGCGGGGGATCTGGATCTTAGTCTCCTAATCAGACTCTATTTGAGGTCTGATTAGAAGACGACCCCGATTAGAAGACGAGGGGTATTTTTCAGAGCATTTGCTCTGAAAAAAACCTCGTCTTATAATCGAGCAAATACGGTAACTTTCATATTTGCCATGTGTCCCTCATTACAGCGCACAAGATTTCTAGGTTTACAGGTTATTGTTAATATGGCACAAATGTGTCCACAGATGATATGAACTAAGCTTATATCATCTTTACAATAGGTTTGCATTTAATCAAAGCACGGTGTGTGTTGAAACATACCCACTCAGCTAATAAATACATGTTTTTGGAAGGCCGCAAACTTCTTACCTCATCTCACCCTTCTCTGTGTCAGAGAAATCTTGATTATAAAAAATTAATCACATGAGCAAAACCCCTGCTGATACTGTATGTCTCCTATTTGTGTTCCAGGAGGTGAGTGCGATAGTAAACTATCTATATAAATGATTTATTGATGCATTTATGATGTATCAGGCGTTTTGATATTAACATGCGTGCTGATATTAACATTGGGGTTTTCCATCAAAGCATTGCTAGTCAGCAAATCTACCAATAACAACTAACAGATAACCTAACTAATCTTAAACTAAAAGATGTTGTGCTCATTATGAAAGAAATGAGGAATGTTTGAAGAAAACATTCTGCCACACTTAAAAATGGTGAAGCCACTTTTCGCTTCACATTCAGAGATTTTGTGGTCAGTAATGTTACCAGCACCATACCATCTATATCTTAATGCACTTGGTCTTTGGCATGGGAGGGTTAGCACCTTCTGGGCTGGGGGCAAGTAAAGCAAAGTGGCCCCATCGGCCCCCTTCTTCTTAACTAAAGTACACAGTGGCACACATATTTGCACACACTCTCACACTAATGCAAATGTATACACTCACACTTACACACACTCATACACACATACTCCATCTCACACTAACACACACTTACACACTCATGCTAATATACATTCCCTCTAACAGACACTACACATACATACTCATGCAAACACACAAACCTTTACACATACACATTAATGCTAACACACACTCCCTCTCACATACACATTCATGCCAAAACACACACTTAGACACATTCATGTTAACTTTATCAAATAATTTCTAATCCTGTTACTAGAGACTTTGAGACTTTCAGACTTACCAAAACCAAATTTTTGAAAAGATCCTACCATTTCTTACTTACACACACCCGCTACACTTTCCTGGCTAAAAAAAAGTTTGTGTTTCAAGAAAATATCTATATCCATGTATACCAACAACCTTGGATGCTACTTCCACAAGTGTGTTGCCATTTTCTGTAACATTTTTTTTTTCCTTTCCTGAAGCTGAAGTTCTTTTTTTTTAGTATACCTCATTGCAATGGGCCATGTCATTTATTGAATATATTTCACATAAAACATTGTGTGTCTAATCTTGAGCAACTGGAACTTAGTGAGTAAGCCTCGTAGTATAGATTATCCATGAAAATCAGACTGCACATTGAATATATGTGAATATATTTGTTAATTCACACTGTATTTTGTGTATAAATAACAACATTTTATGGGTAGAGGCAATCATTTTAATAGACACCTGCACCTAAAAAAAACTTGCATTTTTTCCCCCAGATTATTTCAGGGGGTCAGCTGCCTTATTGTACGAATGGCACACAGCAACTGTCAAGAAGATCTGAACAGGAGAGCCTTTTCCCCATAGATGGTGAATACATTAGTTTATTGGTTAAAACCAGAGTTACCAGCTTATTATGAAGGGTTAACCCTAGTGAATTTTTACTACAAGAAGAGCTTGGGTAGTCACTGCATTAAGTGGAAAATGCATTTTGTATGGAAAAACCTTTTGAGGGTTAGCATTTCCTAATGGATAATGAATCAACAATTCTCCTGAAAACTCCAGCTTTCATGAAAAACTTTGTAGCCATCTCCCTCTGTTGTTTGCCAGGTATGCAAAAAAGAGGAAATGGTGTGAAATGTTCCAAAAATTGCATTTTCTGTAAATGTTTCCATCTTGATGAAATAAATCTTTTTCACATGCTATATTTATTTAATTTATTTCATGTGTGAATAAAGTGTTCCATTACTTATAACATAGGAAGGTGCTTTCAAATGGATAGGTTAGCAGAAGTATCACATATGGCATAATTTCATGAAAACCTGACTTTAATTATGAAGCGAAAACTGTTTTTTTATTCACCGCACCTAGAAATAATTGGTTCATTTTCATGCCTTAACATTTAACTTGTTTATTGTAATCCCCGAGTTGTTTATGGAAAGTCTCAAAACCTTTAACTTTGGAATCGGAAAGCCTCATGGACAACATTTTGAGAAAAAGAGTGCGATGTACAAAAGTCTAGATGTTTGGCACGTGAACTGTATTCTTTCCAACATTTCAAATGGATAATAGAAGGGCATTTTTGTTTTATGGAGTGCAGTTAAAAGTGTAGCTAGGAGTTGGGGCTTCTCTGAAGAGCATGTGTCCACTATTTATATACGGTACCTATTATTACGATTTAAAAAGATTTTGGCCTCTAAAATGTATCATTTTATTTTGTTTCTGTTGGCTAAAACGCTTAATGATTTGCAAAGTTAATCAAAAAAGATTTAAAAATGTCTACATATTTTACAGTCCCGTGAACAATGTTGTGTGTTTTCCAATAATATGCAACTATAAGTATAATACAAAATCTAAATGATTGTGGATTCTGTTAGCGTTAGAGGAGACGACAAGATGCTTTGTAGCGCAACTCATTAAAAAAAAACATTTTCATTTCCCCCATTCCTTAAATAACCATGCATACTCTTAAATTTGTTTGTAGTCATATACACCGATCAGCCATGACATTATGACCACTGACATGGGAAGTCATAATCTTGTTTCATGGCACCTGTCAGTGGGTGGGATATACAGAATTTTTTGTCCTGCGAATTGATGTGTTAGAATCAAGAAAAAAAGGACTGGGTCAGAGCATCTCCAAAACTGCGGCTCTTGTGGGGTTCCCGGTCTGCAGTGGTCAGTATCTATCAAAAGTGGTCCAACAGGTCATGGGCAGCCAAGGCTCATTGATGCACGGGGGGGGGGGTCATACACTGTTATTTGCATCAAGGGCTGGTTTCCTGAGAATTGATTTTTTTTTGAGAGCGAGTGTGAGAGAGGGTGACCATTGAACTCTTTCTCACACTCGCTCTCAAAACAAATCTGTGCTGAGGTCCTCCTCTGTGCCTGCACCCTGGTTCAAGGCCCAAGGCAAAAAAAAGACCTAACAGGCCCATTACTCTGTACAGCTTCTACCCTGCTCAGTGCTCTGCTCTCTGCACCACCTCCCTGGCTCCACCATACAGCAACACACTGTTCATGGACAGTTCACCCGATCTACTACCGTATACTGACACCCATCACACACGCTAACACCGTACACTATATACTGACACACACAATCTAACATTGTACACTGACACAAACTGTGCACAGTTTAATTTGTACACTGTTGCCCCCACACACATTTATTCTAACCCCGTATACTGACACATATTTTAACCCTGACCGCCTAGACCCACAGTCACACACATACACACTCATTTTAACCAAGGACATGCACAAACATGGTTCGTGGCAGACATTTTAACAGTTGTTAGAATGAATGAATAGAAAAGTCAAAATCTAAACATATACACATACACTAACCTTAGAAACACCTGCCCATCACACATACATACACATTCGCACATACTGACTCACACCTTGTGTGCCCTTAGACACACTTGCCTCAACATATACACATATACGCACCTTTTTCTCCCCTTAAAATTGAATTAGTCCAATCAAAAGGTATTATTTCATATTGCAATACTCATTTCTTTTTTAAAATTCACACTACTGGACTAACATGGCAATCTCAATATATACCATATATATATATATATATATATATATATATATATATATATATATATATATAACCACTTTATATATGTTTAATGGAAACCATTATGTAATACCACTAATGGTTTTTCACAACCATTATGATCCAGTGTCACCCAGCAATTTTTATTGACATAATTTTACAATTATGAAGATTAACAACATCCGCGGAACATCGTAACATACTTAGTGATTATCTTGAAGGAATATTAAAAAATACATATTACAAAATGTTACGATTCTGGTTGTCATAACGGATTGATGCTATAATTGAGCCCGATATAATAATATTATGTAGTGCTTAACCTTCTAATGTTATTTTTCCAGCAGAAACAGAAAGATTGTGGTCATAGGAATGTTTAGGTAATTTCAATAAGCGCTAAACCTAGAATTTCATTTTCTCCATAAACTTAAACATCTGGATCGAATTAAGCCCCCTTTCAGTGACTTCATCGAGGATCTGTACTGTGTCCCTCAGGGGAATTTTTTTAAAGAATGAAACCAGCACTTTATTATTCCACTCTTCCATATAAATACTTGTATCTCTAGTGTATTCCATTATGGTTAGTGTTTTATATGTATTTTGCTCTTTAATGACTTTTGAATATACGTAGGTCAAAAAGATTTTCTCTGGAAATAGTTTTAATGTTTATAACAAAGACATCTATATGGGCTCTCTGCATCCACAATCTTCAAGGAAAGTTGGAGTTTCAGTGGAAACATACATTTTGTGCCAGCGGTCCTATGATTTTACAACCCTGTAGAAATGTAAAATTAAAATAGTTCTAAATGACTAAAAAGATGGATAGAATAATCTTCTGTGTTAACCATTAAGCATACAATTTTATAGCATTATTTTTGGGTTTAATTGTTTAACAATGCATAAAAGCAAATTATTAGTGTGATAAGGTGAGCCTTTTGGAAGGTAGAGTCATGGTCTTTGAAGCAGCTGATTTGTTGTAGAGTACATTAGTTTCTTGAGTATAAGATGATCCCAATTTTAAGGTGACCCGCCAATCTTTCGGTCATAATGAAAAGAAAACCAAAGAAAAATATTCTCAATTATAAGGAAGTCCAGGCTATTTTCAGATAACAACTTCTACATTAGTCATTTTGCGTTTGTTTCTGGATAGGGAAACTGGTAATAAATATGTATGGTCAACCATCTCTCCCCAAACCCATGGACTTGACTGAGGGTATTATAGGAGTCCATGGTAATTTAACCCTATGTAACAGCTAATTCTGCTGCATAAAACTATTGAATGATTCTTTTACCAGGGGATATGCTTTCTGCAGAGATATGACTTTTAATGAAATTACATTAACCCCTTAATGAAAAAGCCCGTACATATACGGGCTCAAAATGCATTGTTTTCAATGGGTTTAGGGACCGCCCATTGTCCTTAAGGGGTTAAAAAAAACATTGACACTGAAAAATTATTACACAACACATAAATATTTTACTACTTATGATATATTTTTGGATAACAATGGGAGTCATGGTTGGTTCACTGGCAAGTCAGCCACAAGATATTGCAAGCAGCAGTGGCCACTTTGCACCTCCTGGTGGTCTAGCAGGGTAACCGCAGGGCATGCATTTATCTGCACGTCTCTCTCTTCTTGCATGCCCCAGCAATCAATACGTATGCATTACATGAAGTGTGAGTTATACGCAATGTTTATAGCTATGTTTCAGCAGCAGGGGGAATGTTTAACAGCAATGAATCACTAGATATAATAAAACATACATTACTTTAAAACTCAATGTTTCCACCAGCCTATTGTACAATTGAGAGATTTCGTGAGCATAGATTAATAATTCAAAGACTTCCATTCAATTCATTCATATTATAATTAATCACATCTTTTATTTTTCTGTTTTTAACATCTGTGGCTCCATTTTCCATTACATATTTATTTGTATGATTTTATTTTTTTTAAAAAAGCATTAATGGTATTTCACTCCTTGGACAGCAGCTAGAAGTGACAGACAGGCTACATGGTTTACCCTGTGTGTCTCATTAGATTTTATCAATCACATGAGCCCCACCTTCCACTAAAAGGTTAGTATGTACATATCAAAAGAAAGTAGAAATGGATTGTATGATAAAAAAGGAGATGGTTCATAGAGATGGTTTCTTATTTGAAAATATATTCTAAGTTTTAATTAAAATGTTTCTAAAACGTAATTTGTTTCAACCCATAACTATATTGCATTATTAGCCTGAAAACAAAAATATATTCCTTTAACGCCAGCATAAAGAGATATTAGCAAAAAATACCAGTAAAATGCTCACACTACTAGCTGCACCACATTGGTTGGAATGAGCTTCTGTTGTGGCAACATCCATACTAACATCAGGCTGTGGTGTGTTCATGAGATGTTTCAATAGGTGAGTACATGAATTTGAGTGTTCTTGGATTTGTTCTCTGGTAGTTGGAAAACCTACTAGTGCTTTTTAATAATTTTAGCATGCGATTTTTAACACTATAGTCACATTATCAAGGGTCAACTGGAATGCCCATCCATTGGTGAGCTTGCTCTGCACAATGCATAGTTAATATGAAGGTGATATCTTGAAAGTTGTATAAGTAAGTGAACTATGCTTCATGGAGGGGCAGCTCAGGCCTTCATTAAAGAAAATCTCTCCAGGTTTGAGCGATTTATAGTACAGAGTGATATTCTTCAGCTAATTTAGTGACTACACCACAAAGAACCTGATTATCCATCTTTGTTCACCAACAGATGCATCTATTCCTGTGCTGCTACATCATGTCTATTATTTTAATTTATACAATGTTACCCAACGTGTTATGTATACATTATACTGAGATCCTGAGAAAGAGTATCCATAGTAAAGAGGAAAACTTTCCTGATCTCATTTAAAACACTGCTAAGAACAACCTGAGAATAACATTACTTCCCTAGAATTCTATAAATTGTGGTAAATGCATAGCCTCCTGCCTGTGTTCCTTTTTATCGCTGAATACAACGAGACTCCGTACAAAGGGCAAAGCATGATCACATAACCGATAAGGGAATTACCCTATTCACTAAAAATACATGACGCAGTATTACCCAAAATGCAACTGGTTTTATGCTCCGGAGCATGTACTGTCTTCCCATATTTGAAATATTTTAACCTGTTTTTAGCTGACTGTTCTTCTCTAAGGAGTTTTCACCTCAAAAGTTCACTAAAATTATTATTATTTAAATTATTATTATTAAGAATATTATTATTATTATTATTATTTAAAAGAAGACCCAAAACTTTTAAAAGTTAAATGAAAATTGTATTAACCTCTTTAGTTCATATGTGGGGAAATGCATCAGGTTCTGTACTTGCTATCGACCTTGTGTACTTATCCCAGATGCCATACGCAATGACTGAAGTAATTAAGCAACATAACCTTATTTGTCGACATTTAACAGTTTTTTTCAGAAACACAGCTCTTAAATTTTGCTCTTGTATAAAACAATAAATAGAAACATTTCACGCATGTGATATATAGCCTGTTTACTGACATTTACCGCTATCTGCGTAATAAGAGAGCATTGCATCTCTGCACAACCAAATGTTAATATAATGTCAACAACAGGCCTCAGTCAATATTTATGTCTGCAACCTTTTATTTCTTATTTATGCAATAAAAGATCTGGGAAAGCAATTTAGGGATTAAATGTTGCCAATAAATCTTATTACAGATGCAAGCATGAAATGGCTTTCTGTAGTTAGTTCTTATTTATTAACAAGCATCGGAACCACTATTCAAAAATATATTTGTTGTTGTAGAATTTAAAGGCACATGAGTATAGAAAACACCTCTAAATATATATTTATTTTATGGGTTTTTAATGTTTTACTTCTATGGATCTAGGAAGCCCCTACGAGAAGACTAGTTCTTTGTGGACAATGTTCGTTTTATGCATTTTATATAACAATAGTAATTTAATTAACAATAAAATTATCCTCGTCCCTTGTCTGACCTAAGATGTTATATGGGGAACCAGAAGAAACAAATAAAAATATCTTCAGGTGTAATTTCCTCAAATAGGGAGACCCACAAGATTATAGACAAGTTATCACAATGCAATGTTTGTTTAATACTCTGTAATAAGATCCTCCTAGTAGATACAGAACAATAATCACTTTCTGGAGGCATGCCTTTATATAAAGTAAGATATTCATTTTGCATGGAATAATAAAGAGTTAATGTTTTGTAGACTCCAAATGTATTTCATGTCTGTCACAAGCAAGGCAATGGGAAAGTTGAGATAAGCCTTCCAAGCCAATCTTCCATGTTCCACCTGTCGATGAGCACAGTATCTATTTATCCATAGACAACATGAATACAGGTAGCAGAACCAATCAGGGAGTGATGAGTAATTCAAAGTAGACGTACCATAGTGTCTGGTTCAAGATGACCTAATAACTACATTAAAACGATCACCTTCAACATCCACATCAAACAATGGAATGGTCAAACACTCCCCTCTCAGATGCATGGGTTAATTGTAGAAACCCATAAACACATATACAACATATATGTCTATGTTGTGACAATGTCATGATGTCTTTTTGATGTCTTCTAAACATGCGTGGTCAGTTCCCAACGTGTTCTTTGTTTTGGATATTATGTCATGTTTTACAGCATCTTGGTAAATCATAGGCCAAGATTTTAGGGGGTTCTTGTTATGAATTGTACACCCTCAAAAGTATATCTACATACAATATTTATTTATCATAGTTATTGTCCATCCACAAGGAATAGGATTGACTGTGAACAGCTAGGAGATGTTTAGATAGTATGCCGTGAACAAAGACAACCAAATAAAACCCACTACATACATTGGAAATACTGTCCTCTTCTCTAGTGATGACACGGTAGAACTAGTAAAATTTTCTCCAACATCACTGAAAATCTGTGCACAGAGTTTTCTTTGTGTATATAACTTATTTTATTTTTATTGGTGTACTGGGAACTTCTTTTCCATGAATATTTTTACTGGTCCTGGGAAACAAGCCATCTGTGTAGTTCTATACATATATTTCTATTTTGATATACCTTGCACACATTGAGTTTTTTCTTTTTATTATTTTTCATATTTTGTCTTTTATCAGTAGAGATCTAAAGGATCATTCAACATGAGACTTTGAAGAGAACTCAGAAACTAATACAATTAAGTTTTAAAAAACAAACACTCTCATTTAGAGATTAGTAAGGTTTGTCAGGTTTTTCACCAGTAATCTTTGGGTTTTAAATGTGTTGCTACTTCATTAGGCACCAGGGACTTTGCCTTTGTCTTGTTTAGTCTCATAGTTTCCACCTTCTACTGCACATCAACAGTTTACTGCTTCAGTCCTGCCTTCCTTTGCAGCTGGAACATAACAGGTTATATCTGGTCATAGATCATAGATATAGATCTGGACCTGTATTTCACTGTGAGATATTTTACTCTTCCACTGACACCTTGTAGATGTTTTTGGATTTCCCTGATCATGTTTTTGTTCATTGTAGAGAAAGTTGCATGAAGAAATAATTTGCCTGGACTTCTCAAAAGTGGAGAGAGGAGATGATTTCTAATTGCTGTGGGTGTAATGTGATTGAGGAACTGCATAAACAAAGGGTTAAATTATAAAAATACGGGATGCAGCAGCGAATCGGACAGATCTATTCACTAGTGCTAGAAAGTTGACAAAAAGTGAAATTTGCAGATTCGCTAAAGCCAACTCGCATTAGCACTTTGAAAAAAAAGAAAAAACAACTGACATATTTTCCCCAGTAGGCGATACAATTTGAGAAAAGCAGACAACTGACAGATTATGGGATTTGTGACTTTACATCTTGAAAGTTTCAGGTGAGGACATGGGAGTTCACAATTAACTTGTATGCCCTTGCCTGAAATGCTAAAAAAATCGAAGTGACATGTAGTCACATGTCTTTGCAAACAGCTCCCAGATTAGTGAGGGCATTCAACTGAAGTTGAGTCTGTTGAGTCATGTTAACCCTTGACTTGAGTGGCCACTCAACTTATTAGTGAATAGACCCAAGAGAAGCAGTGTGGATGTACCTAGAAGGGAGAGATGGGAGGTTTAATGTAGACTCCAATTGCCAGGTGATATGTGTGGCAATTGGAGAACAACACAACAGTCAAGGATGCATGTCTGAATAGTCCAGCGTAACTCCCATGCGTTGACTTCTCTATGGATGTGTAAACATATGCTACATTGTTATGCAAAGCAGGAAAAGTGTAGTGTCCCATATAGCCCCAAAATGTATTTTGTAAGTAATTAAATATGCATTCTTTAAATTGTATTGAAAAAAATAATAAAGTACTAAATTTAAGGAGAAGCCTTATCAAAATGATATCAATATGACAAACTCATCTCCAGCAAGCCTAGCAGCTGGAGTGCTTGGAAAGAGAAAGTGATTTTACAGAAGGCTTGTAAATACACATGATGACTGAAGTGTCCCTTTAAGTTTTTTTACACCTGCACTGAAGGTCTGTTTTCAGGAGATGAGAAATACAATATTCATCTGGGCATTTCCAAGTGAGTTAGACTTTTTCACTAGTGGCCTTTGGCAGCTATGGTAAGAAACCAAAACTTAAATAAAAGTTCCACTTTCCATCAACTCTACGAAAAGAGAATGATGTTATTAAAAAATCATACCATTAAAAAAAGAATTACAATGAAAATGAGACATTTAGAAATTAATTGAATGGTTGAATGGTATGCACAATGAGTTCCTTGTATTTCCCATGTCTGGTGACCTTTTCAATCTCTCCCATCTTTTCTTTTACATCATCTTCTTCAACCTTGTACAATCTGAAGCTGTTAACCCATTCATAGTTATCATAGAAATGCTGCTCACCATGTGGACAAGTTTTATTATTCTTATTTCTGCTGTATAACTTCTTTTGTTGAGAAGAATAAATTAATTGCTGGTGAAATTAATCTTAGTAGATTCAAGGTTTATCCATAACAATAATGCTTTCTCCTGTATGCTTAAAACAGGTTTATTCAGGGGTAACGCACATGCACAAAATGGACAAAGCTCATCCAGAGCATGTTGTGACATCACAACTCGAAAAATGACACGTCTACGGAATGCCATGATGATGATGAAATAATGTGGATGGAGATATTTTGTGATATCATAGCTATGATATTAACTATACTAACTTTGATAAGTCTACCTCTGCCCAAGTGGCAGCAAATTAGTCTTACCAAAATATTAGTATTACCAGGTAATGAGCAACATTCTCCTGCACGATGCATAAACGCAATATACCAGCTTACTCAAGCTAATAATTAAAAACACAAAACATCTGTCCCTTTGTGTGCCCTTTGTGAAGCACTCTTAGTCAAGCTGAAAGTCTCTGTTATAAAAGACAGATTGTGGATACCCCCCACCAAACCTCCCTGTTGCCTCTGAAGTTCTAAAGATGTGCCTTGAACTCAGGTTTGGGTTAATCTGCACATTTTTCGATACTGTAAATGTTTATAAAGTACAGGTTTATGATGTCGTTCTGAAGGACAAGGCAGGTGGCTTAGTACCACTATTCCTAGAAAGAGGCTATAAGTCACATTGAGTAGTAGAATATAATATAAACCAAGCTTCGTGGGATTAGGCTTCAGGCAGAAAAGAAAGTCACACATTACAAATGTCAAAATTATTCCCTGAATGGGACTTCTCTAAGAAAGAAAATACCCTTGGCTTTGATTGTGGACCCCCAACCCTGGAACATTTCCTAACTTTCTAACCACTAAGCGGTAGAGACTACTGTATCGTTACTGTTTCTGTTGTTATATGTTTATCATTGTTATAATGTATTTTCATAACCCATTGGCAGTTCTGTTCCTCACCCCAATAATCATCCCCTGTACTTCTGTGAATCTCCCCGGAGCATACATGACCACATGCACATTTCCAAATTAAATTGTAGGCACCATTTTGGTTGGTCCCCATGTCTCACCTTCCTAAGGTTTGAATCTATTGGCCACACTTGTCCGTCACATTGTGACATTGTCTAGAGATAACAATGAGTGAACCAATTTGTGTGCTGTATGTTTAACCAGAGACACCATTGTCTTTAACCCCATGATGTGCCAGGATCCCTACAACCTCTATTGACCAATGCGAAACCAACAATCCCCCCTTGGAACAAACTTGAACCATTATGCAACTCATTGGCACGTTGCTAGTTAATGAATTTGTGAGTTGACTGCTTTCTTGAAATGTATGCATTTTTTATGCAAGTTCTAATGCAATTTGGCTTTTGTCCAACCAATACGAGTTTGCAATCTTGCAAGCACACAGTTTAGTGAATAGTCGTGCTTGTGGGACCTTTATGTCACCAGCGGTAATATACCTGCCATGGTGGCAAGAAAACACAAATTAATTTTTTTTTATCACAATTAAGTCACAAAACAGTCCTAATGATGTCTTGTTATAGACACATTAGATTTGAGTCTGGTTCCCTAGGGATGTTTCAGAAAAACAAAGAAAGTTTTTCAATGGTAAATATAAATTATGGATCCAATTTATACTGTGAGTGGCTTGCGTAATGCTTTCAGAGATCAACTTGACTATTATGTAAGACGGGTTATATTTCACACAGCTAACACTTATCCTAGAGGTTTAACTGGGAATAATGTAACAGTCTCACAAAATCAAACCAGGTGATGCATTCCCTTTTGAACTCTAGATTTCAAGGTTGTTTGTATAGTTTCTGAACCAAGCTTTGGCTGTGTCCAATTTATCATACATTACTTTGTATTGTTTACTAAGTTCTTTATATGGTAACAATTATTTAGATGAAAAATTGCCAAAAAGGTGTGCTAAAATGTTATCTGGCTATATTTACTTATTTCTTTCTATGGCTAACACGGTACAACTTTATACCTTTGTCAAAATGCTATACAGTATGATTCTATACCATTGAGAGCCTCATTGTGCTTCTGATTGGAAGGAAGGTTGGAGTCTACAATATTATTATTTTATTTATTTATATAGTGCCATCATATTTCTCAGATTTGTACAATGGGTAAAAAGGACATAACAAGCAGTGTATAAAATAACAATCTGGACAAACGGTATAAAAAAACGTCTGCTTAAACTAGTTTACAATCTAGTCGATACACAGCCAAGTCTTCGGATACTTGATAGTGAAGACCCTAGAGAATGAAGTGCATAAATGTCCCAGTCACATTTTTAGTAAATAACCATACCTGGGAACTTTCCTGGTTTTGCTCTGGGCGAAGTGCCTCTTTTCCGAATCTTCGGCCTGTCGGACCAGTGTTTAGGCATGCCCCACTACCTGCCCATTTCAAATGTAAGTGTTTCACAAGTTCATCAGCCTTCACCCCCTGACATCATCAGCACCATCCTCCTACATCATCGCTCCTTCTGTATGGAAAGGGCTCCAGGTAGCCGGAGCCTGGAAGTTCCCAGGTATGTAAATAGTATTGTGCCCCATTGTGCCAACGTTCATACTAATTCTTCTACAGGAGACCTTCCACATCTTATGGTCGGAACAGCTGAAAGAACGTTATTAGATAATTAATATAAGCCCTTCTTATAACACCGTGCTAATATTGTTTTGTGGGAATGAGGGTATATTGGCAGGATAAGAATCGCTACCTATGTATTTTCTTTTTCAGCTGCAACTAGTAAAATCCCTGCTAACAATAGTACAGAACAAAGTGTATTTATAGAATTTTAATAATACAAAAGCTTATTGGTCTAACGTTTATCATGTTGTCACAATTTTTTCATTTGGTTGATTTTCTGCCTGTATAGCCACGTGTTAGCAATAGAACGGATCCCGGGCGTAGTCTATCTTTTATATCTATTATCAAAAAATTTAAGTTATTTTCTTTTCTTCTATTCAACACATCTAACGAAAACCACCTGGTATTTTTATGCATTCACAGCACTTCTACTTGTTGGGTGGCAAGATATTATTCTTGGCGTTCAGCACACATTACCAAATGACATAAAGCATTTTATCACGGGTAATATTTCACCATTCCTTTTAACTGAATAGCCACACATTACTGCGTCTACCTGAGAGCCTGACAACTATTAAACTGATTTATTTTACAGGAAAACGAAGTATAATATAATTAGCAATGGGGGTTATAGAAATAGGATTCTTGCGGTGAATGTTTTCGAATTGTTTGCTGTAAGTGAATGCTAATACTGAATAAGAGAAAGATGTTAAGTTTAGTCCCTTGTGGTCTTGACTTTTTTCCCCCCAGAAATCTGCAATCTATAAAGACCCCATAGCGATTTAACCTTCCTTGAAGAACTGTTTTTTTGGAGAACATTGGACAAATCCATAAGTAAATCAAAATATATCTGCTATCTGACCAGTGGTCATGGTATATGGTTAACATGACCATGATGGCCATTGTGACCCATTACAAATAAAATAAACCCAGTCCCAATCAATCACAATACATAACATTTCCACAAGGCAGAACCAGAAGCTGGTCTTTGTACACCAAATATATATATACATATTTATCCTTGCTATGTATTTTAGTTATCAATATCTCTGTAGGCTACATACACATTCAGATCCGATTTATAGTCAAAAGAGTCAAGCAGAATTTAATACAATAAAGGAATCTAAAACAGTAAAAAATGGCACCATACTGGTGAGGTTTAGGGATATTCAATATGCCTTTTAGGACCATTTTTACTGGCCAACTATATGCTTTCCTATCCAGTACATTAGGACAGAAGCAGTATTCCGAGACAAAAATCAGTGACTTTATTTTTTTCTTGAAACTTTTATGCTCCAACTGATAAAAATATGAATGAGCAAACACTGACGGAAAGTTCCCCCTTTTTTTTAGCACAGATATTTGCGCTAATGTTGCAGACCCTTTTGGCTTGGCGCATATGACACATTTCAAAATATTTAAAAAATGCCTATAAAGAATGTATTTTATTGGATTTTATTTTATTTTATTGGATCCCTCTTTTACTAATTGTGACAGCAAGAGAGCTCTCTTGCAGCCATGGAGTGAAAAGTCTGTGTGTGTGGAAGCCAAAATCGCTCAGCAACAACAAACACAATCTCTGCCCAAGTTCTTTTCTGAATTACACAACTATGACTCATTGCTCTTGAAAGGATTTGCACTGAACAGCCTAAATTAGGTCAAAGACGGGAGTAAGTTAACTAAGACACATAATAAAGTCTCATTGGGCTTAAGTACTTTGTAAACTCACGAGTCGCAAGCAATAAATTGTAGTTGAAAGTTATGTTTTTTTTCTTGACTGAGGTCTCTTGTCCAAAATAACAAAAGTCACGAGTATTCTAAAGGAATAATGGCAATATCAGTTATGAGCTGCTTAACTTGAAAGACCTTGGTACAGACAAGTTGGCCCCAGTTGTTGTTTGGTTATGCCTTGTATTGCGTTAAAGGGACAGTGTGATGTCCTTGGCAGTCTCACAGAATGCATATTAAAGTATGTTTTCAGTACTTTTAATATGCATTCTTTGAAAATAAAATTAAAATACTTACCTTAGTGAGAAACCACAACTACTAAATGGGTGAACAAAGGGTCAAATAGATATGGGGACACCATTTTAAAGGGGGACACTATGATAATTTAAAGGGACCTCTCAGCTATCATACAGATCGCCAATGTTGACACTGTCGAGAACATGAAACACATGAAAATACATTGTCATAATATTTACAATTATCAGCACTACGGAATCAATAAATAATTATAATAATATGCATTTATGCAAAAAGAAATCGCAAAAAAAACCTAACAAAATCTTAGATGTGTATACAGTAATTAATAGACTTGTGCACTTGTATTCGGGCGAACATAAAAACAAGCCTACCTTGCCTAGCATCATCGCAGGGGTTAATGGGAGCGGGAATCCGTAGGTCAGTGCGAGCGACTCTATTGGTTGCCTGCCAGGACCTCCTCTGGCATCAACCAATGAAGGGCAGCTGCCGTTTATTGGTTGATGCCAAAGCAAGCCCCTGCAAGCGACCAATAGAATTGCTCATACGGACCTTTAACTCCAGGAGCGGGGAGACCCCCAGGCCGGGTTTCAGCATCAGGAGTTACAGGCCCGCACAAGCGACTCTATTGCCAGAGGAGCTCCCTGCCGGTGACCAAAAGAGTTACTCAAAAGGACCTTTAACTCCTGGAACCTCCCCAGGCCAAGTTTCGCCATCAGGAGTTAATGGTCTGTACAAGCGACTGTATTGGTCACTTGTACGGACCTTAAACTCCTGGAGCAGGCGGAATTTCGCCGTCAGGAGTTAAAGCCCCGTACGAGTGACTCTATTGGTCGCCGGCAGGGAGTAGGTCTACTACTGGTCTCTGTAGATGACTATCGTTTACCTGGGTAGCTTATTGAGGGATTGGGGCAAAAATGTCTGGCTGAATGAAAGTCATCTTGGCTTGTGTAATGTTAAATGTTTGGCTTGGTATTGGGTCTGCCTGTCCCAAGCTTCGGCTAGCTCATCAGGTTCAGGTGTATGTTAGAATGTGTTGTCTATAGCAGCCAAAAAGTCATCCAACGATCCTAGAAATTCTAGTATCAACAGTTGGCATGCCCAAGGCTTATTATTCCTGCCCACCAACTCCACTTCGTAAAACTGCCTGACCACGGCTCCTGTAGGATAGATGAAGCATTAAAGGAAACCTGATCTTGCAAATATGCATGTGTCTGGACTACAACAAAATGCTAAAGGTGTTTCTTATTTTCTCCTTAATTCGTACAATCAGATACATCTGTTCCATGCATTCTGGATCACAACCAGAAAGCTTTAATCATGTTAAATATGTTTGGATGTCTCCTGTTCCATACACTGATATACTCTCACTTTAACTTAAATAGACTTCTTTATGAAGAATGCCTTAATAATACACTGTCTATGGTTACACGCATGCACCTCTCCTCGGTTCAAAGATCCTGCACAAAAACGTGTGTTTCAGAGGCTTTTCCCTCACTGGGTGTCTCAGTGGTTTACGCATCTCCGACATATAGTTACAAATTTTGAAAGGTAATTAATGAACCATGTCGTATGGGATCAGAAAGACCTTCCATGATTTTTACACTTTCTCCTGACAGATTTCTCCTTTGTGAATACGGTGCATCGGGCTATTCATCTCTGATCAGAGTTGATAACTGACCTGAAAATGGAATGTCTCAGTCACACAGAGGGACCGTCTGGCACTTAAAAGTCTATGGAGGAAAGGACTTCACGAGAAAAGCAGGACTTCATTAGCATTACTGTAAAGAATCCGCTCAGTGTGGTGTTTGAGCAGGGAAAGTCACCCAAAATATCCAATGACTGACAACAATGGCAGCCTCCAGGTTTGCAGATAATATATTATCAGCAACAAGCTTTAGATTTTCCTTAAGGCAGAACGAGACTGCACAATGTGCCAGTTATTTACTTTGATTACAACCTGCCCACTGCCTTTTATAACTTTTACTGATTTTATCTGGATTTGTTGGTTTAGAAGGGTTTTGAGCCTGGGTACCGTAATACATTACATGTGTTTGAGCTAATTCTATGTAATGTTTAAAAAATAGCAGGTTTTTCTACATAAAATGCTACTACTTTATCTTCTATGTTTTTAGATAATGTATTTTTTTTATTCATAACAGCCATTAATTATCATGGACGAGTGAACTCTATAGCATGCAGAATGACCCTGATAAAATTACACATCATTATTATGTTCAGTTTGTAACCGCGCTGAATGTTTCATTTGTTTTCTCCGATTGCTCACGTTGTAGCGTTGACATTTTTCACTTAATCTTCAGGAAAGGCATGTTATCAAAACCCAGACAAAAGCCATTATTTATTTTCATGTCAAGTTGTTCAAAAACAAATTAAATGAACACAACATTTCTTGTGAAAATACATAGTTTGTGGAGAAATGAACCTTACTTGGTTGTATTGCTCTTCCAAGATCAAAATTAATTTAGTTTATCTAATAGTTTTGTTTTTCTAGAACATTCGCCAAAAAGTTACCATATAAAGCCAGTGATCCTTGGCAAACTTTCATCATGACTATGAAAAAACATGTAAAGCTCGTGAATTTAGAAAATTACATCTCAAAATAATACTTTTCTCTACAGCCTTAAAGGGAACCAAACACACAAAAATATCCCAGGTATAACGAGGCCAGATTTTGCCTTATGACCAAATAATTTATCAACATATGCATCAGAAGCTAATACAGAAGCATTTTTCCATTATAAACACCTTGATTGAGTGTATTCACGAACAGAACATACATTTCATAGAAGGCAAGGTGTGTCTCCTACGGAAGACTGTCCATGTTGGAATAGTCTTTCAGGGAGCGAGATATCACCCTGCACCAGACTTAGTGGAAGGTCCTCCTTAATGTCTGTCCATGCCATGATCTCCATTATGAACATTACTATATCAGTGCCTTACTTTTTATCCATAATAGGTATATGAATGTGTATTATAGTTAATCGCCATCACCTACTCACCTGGCAGCTTATGACCAAAGTCCCCAAGCAAAATAAAATACACATATGATAAGATAGATATGTCTAAGACATCACACAACAATACAAGTTATTATATATATTATAACTACATTAATATATATTGTTATATATTATTATATTATATATATTATTATATAATTATTATAATTATTAGATTAGAATTATTGTATAACATATGATAACATATAACAGTCTAAGACACACAATGATACAAGGTATTTTCGATGCTTCACCAATTATTATTCACATTATTTACATATGTCTTCTGATTTAGACATACTTTTCATGGCAGCATAGGCTCGATAATAATGGGCTTGTGCGTTCCACCTACTTTTTCTTGGTTTCTTAACAGCAGAAAAGGAATATATTATATAAGGAATATGAGAATAAATCTGAGAAAGTATATTTTATTTTGCTTGCTACTAATACATCAAAGTATGCATTTAAAAGTGACTATTCTATATGTTTGGCTTAAATAACAGCTGTGTAATTGTGCATCGAAACTCTTATTATTGCGTGAATAATTTTCATCTATATTAAATATTAATGGTAACTCGCATTAGTTATCTTGGAGCTGCATGGAAGTACATTCTATTCAGAAGTACATGAGATGAACTCTCATTGATTTAAATGGAAGCTCAAACTGCAGAAACTTAAGTAGAGCTGAAGTAATGAGCACACTGCCAGCTGGACTAGACAGGGGAAGATGAAAATAACGTAGTATCATTTTCTAATAAGCAGATAACTTTATCTGATCTGGTTAATAGACCACACACTATTTCTTCCCAGAGGGACTATCATATCATGTAATTAATAGCACATGCTGTTTCTATAGACATGACCGTGACTTTTAGGACCATTAAACACACACCCAACAAACACGAGACAGGAAAAACTGGATTTGGCTTTCCTTGATAAAGAGTAATGCACTTCCCGCGCTCTACGTGTATTGCAAAAAAGGTCTATTCACTGAAATGCGAGTGCTTGCAGCTTTGTCATAATGCGCGATTGTGAACTAACTCACAAATCACTCTAAACTCACATACACTCGACTACTGGAGAGCCGATGCTTGTTGGAAACCCATTCAAATCAACAGACCACTGGAGAATGCAACTAATCTTCCATTTTAGCATCCACTTCCATAGGGCAAGATTTATTCTAAGTTAGAGTCAGGCTATTATTAAATTACTTTATGTTTGGAATATCCCCTCTCCTTATGCAGAAATGAGAATGATGCCTTCACATGACAGTGCCGGATAGCCCCTAAAAGGTATTCTGAGCTATGTTTTGTTTCTCTACAGGTTGAAACCTTGTAATGATTTCACTATCCAGCTTTCTTGCACCCAAATGGGTACCTGGATAAACCTCATTCCCTCTGCCTGAGGGACTTGGGTTGGGATGGTTATTATTTTCCCACATAGTTCTTTCTCCATTCAACAGGACAAGAATGAAGGGCGGGGAAGAGACCCAGAATAAGGTTCACCTCACTTGTAGTTCACCTCACCATATTTACTTTTAGGGATGGAGAGTAAATGGGGTGTAGGTGGGTATTATACCCACCCTCAAGGTTTATTTATTATTCCCGTTCCGTTACTTATTGTAGTTTTTCATTTTTTAAGCTAAGCGCTTTAATGTGTATATAATGAGGGAAGGCTGATGTAGTTTTATTTAACTTTATGAACAGAAGAGGACATGCATTTTTTATTTAAATCACACAGCCTCACCTTAAACTCACAAAGTTAGAAGTTGCGAGCACTCACAATCACCTCATATTTTAGTTAATATTTAGTTGCCTAACAAGTGTCAGCATGCAAAGGTGTGCACCTTAAGTCAGGTATGGTCAGTTAAATTAACCCTTACATTTTTGGTTAGATCTAAAAGCAAGAAGACAATAAAAAAGGTTCACCCAATTCAAAATGGCACATTCAGTAAGATTATTCTGCACAATTACAGTCTTAATGACCCTTTAGCTGGAACCATCCCAGAACCATTATTGCCAGATTCTGTTGTGTTGGTCAATAGGCTCATTCTTATTATTAACTTTCCTGATTAACTGTCACTTCAATAATCTTCCTTCGGTTGTCCAAGATCATGTAATGAGAGTTTTGCCTGCTACTAAAATATGCATCGTCTGCTTTCTAGAAAGTTTCCCAATACCCCCAGGGAACATATCCAGTAAAGCAATCTTTGGATGAGGAGGTATTGGGATTTGGAGAATACCATCATACATACTATGCACTTCCGTCTCTCTGCAATTATGCCAGCGAGACAGGCTGATGTTTGGCATAAAGAATTAAAATTTTTTGACATTATTTATTATATGACTTCTCACAGCAAGACTGCATCCCAAACCTGTAATGTTTCTGTGGTCGTGCGTAAGAGTGTTTAAATGCAAGGCCTTTCCCACTTGTAGATCCAAAACAGCTGGTGGCAGTCATAGAGATGCAGGAGATCTTTTCCATTTCTGCCCAACGTGATATAATTATTTCTTTTGACTGAGGGCAATTTAACTTGGCTGTTCAAACATACATAGAATAGAAATAATTGTTTTATTGATACTTCAGTTAAAAGAAAGAAACATGATGTATATAGATGTATTAATTAAGACTTTAGATAAGTGATGGCTCCCTTTCAGTGCTAGAATAACAGAAAATAAAACTAAATAAAATAAAAGCGTAACATTTTAAAAAGACAAATACAATATTGCCCTTCACGCTCTAGATATCGCTTGGGGAAGGGGATAGAAGAGGGAGAATTCCGTCCGGAAGAAAGGACAGAAAATGTGAGTTGTGTAGGCTGTAAAAGAGGTGAAATTAAAAGGTCATATAAATAAATGCAAGATCAATAATAATTCCCAAGAGAACTTTTCATGCCTAGGGCTATATGAATAACACAAGGTCACAACCTTCATTAGAGGAAACCATATTTTAATTTCCACAAGGGAAAATGTTTTTTTACAATAAGGTGGATAAGGTGTGGAATTCATTAGGTCGGGTTGGCTAAAACAACTGGGGGGATATAGAGTTACAGTATGACAGTGTGATTTATTTAAAAAATAGGATGTTTATAACTATGCAAGGAATGGCCAGTAAGAAGGGTCTTTATATTGTTGAGCTACAACATAAATATGTTTTTGGTTTATGAATCTTTTGCCCAAATGTATGTATCTATTTGGGACGATCGCCTGTCCTCTCCCACAGTTTGCTCCAAACATTTCAAAGATTTTTTAGGACAAAAAGCAAGATTGCAGTCCTGTATTATATATCATAGCAGGATTGGGGGGGGGGGGGGGTGTTCCAAACTAATATCTGTATTACACGGCATCTAGAGTAGCGTAGGTCATAACCTCTTATATCCAAAACAACCTCATTTGTTGGAATGTACTGTTTCTTACAGTTTCTGACAAAGTTCTTTCCATCAAAACAAATGTAAACTCAGTCTTGGAAGGACTTGTTGCATCAAGTCAATCTCCATTTGTAAGATTAAGAATATGGAAAAAGTTAAAAAGTACTAAAGTTAAAAAATATAGTGTTCAGTATAGGATATCTGGGGCAAGAAGTAAATGGAGGAGAACAAACACAGGAGGGCGTTAATGATGTTTAAGGTCCATCACATCTTCCCTGGTAACCTGCTAGCCTAGATAACAGTTCTCGTGAAGAAAAGAAAAACTAGTTGAAGCAGCAGAATGTGGTGTAGAGCGTCCTTTCAGAATCTGTTTCTATTTTACATTTTTATTTCTGTAATAACCGTAAATTGTGTATACATGTTTCCCAGTCGGTTAGCAGAACACAAAACAAAACATTTATGACGCATTCCCACTTATCAGGATTGTTAAAAGATCAGGCTAAAAAAAACCTCTTGATTTATAAACTTTCACTGATGAGCTTCAATTGACCCAAAACAGAAAAAAAGAGAAAGAGGTCTACATTGTGCAAGCTTTATTTTATGAGTGATTTAGTCCAGGTTCATCTTGAACGGCATGATTCCAAAATATCCTTGGTTAGTCATGGTATAACCATCCATCTCCTTGTATTATGAATAGATTTTCCCTATTATTTATAGCAGCTGGTCATGTTATCCACAAAGAACATTTGTTTGACAAAACACAGGCAATCAGTAAAGTACTAAAAACATTGTATAATATATTTTACCATCTTGTCTCTGCTCTAAGCAATGTAATTCATGAACACGTTTGCTTGGGTTGCTATAAATGTAGGTCTTTTCCTGGTGTCGATGGACAATTTCTTTGACCTTGGTGATGTAATAAATAGGTTATCACATATAATCTATGTGCGTCTACAACTAAAAAGAAAAGTATACATAAATGAGTATTTTATAATAACAATAAGTTTGCAGATAATTAGCCAAATTAATTTTCATTCCTTATCCAACATACCATGAATGTAAACATGTCAACAACAAATATTTCACTTAGTTGTTTTGTAGATAACATGGTTAGGTAGTTTTGTTATCAAGCTTATTTCATCTTTGTTTAGGATGTCCTCTTTTGCACAGATGTCTTCTTCAGACTGAGGTATCCCCAACCACCTTACAATTAGGGTCCGGTTATCTCTGTAGCTATAGTCTAAAGGTTGGGCATCTGTATAAATCATAACTCACAAGTGCTCTCCAGAGACATTTGGCAAACATTTGACTAAAGATCTTGTACCCAATCTAAACATGATAGCCCTTACGCACCGGATGCTCGGAGACTCCAAGTGATACTTACTTATACACGTTTAGTTTCTACACAATCTGCCAGAACATGCCTGGTATGAAGTGGCTGTGTTTGACCTTGATGTGATCTTTCCTGGTTAAAGTTCACTAGCAGCAAAATAAAATACAGTTATGTTAATATAGTGCAGAGAACAATTGCATACGCTCTACTGAAAGCTATGTAGAAAGTAGCCTGCAGATACAGACAAGGGAGCCTGTGTAACTGCGGGGGGGGGGGGAAGCGACATGCTCTGTATCCTTATACTCATGCCGTGCCTTGTATACAGAGCGGGATTGTTTTTCGAGGACTTTTACCGGACAACCCTAATAAATTAAGGACTTATTAGACTGGGCTCTCAGCTTTACTCTCTAAACTGTAGCAATGTCTTTTACTCCTACCTATCACCCAGGTTAAGGGTAAAGTAATAACTGGAAGTAACACACTACATGTATTTCTGGATCTGTGCTCCTAAAAATATTATTTTACCTTTCTGTTTTGACAGCAATGTGTGTACAGCTGTCATGAACCAGGTAAGCAGGTCAGGTAGGATCCCAGTCGCAGGGGTTCTGTCTGTACCCCACAGTGCATGATGGTTAGAGGGATGATACAGACAGGCACAAAGAAACACAGCACAGGCAGAATACTTTGTAATGGACTGTATTGAAGAAGTTGGCAGGAACAGGCGGTAAGTCTCTTGGCAGGAAGCCCACTGGCAGGGAAGACGTCAGGAAGCCCACTGGCAGGGCACACGGCAGGAAGCTCAATGGCAGGGCACACGGCAGGAAGCCCAATGGCAGGGCACACGGCAGGAACAATACAGGGTCAGACACAGGGCCAGAGCAAAGCGGTCCAAACACATTAATGCAAAGGCCCTGACTGAAGGGTAGGTTGATATAGGCAGGGCAATCCAGGTAATCAGGCTCAGCTGTCCCAAGCAATCAATAACGGGTGCTCCAGAGAGGAAAGAGCGGCCACTAGTGTATGCAGACACACATGACAGAAAATAAATATTGCATGGTCTGGGCTAGTAATGGAATCCTGACAACAGCAGCCTTCTCCTGACCTTGTTGTCGTCGTCATGTACAGCACCAGGATATGGCGCTCTTCATTAAGTCACTGAATTGTTGATCTCCCCAACTGGCACATTTAATGTGCGGCACACAAGGGAGACCAATCGCCCCTTTGAACCTTTTGTATTATGCCTTGTCAGCCTGGGCAATGATACCCCATTGAGCGTAGACACTTTCCAAATTGGTGCTGCTAGGGAATTGGAGATAACAAACTATACTCCACTCTATAATCTGCAATATTTCACAAGAAAAATAAAAATCAATGAATGACAATAATTGCCAATCCTATCCAAAATGTAAGACAATTCCTAACGTGTAAATGATTAAAATGTCTAATGTATACAAGGCAAAAGCCTAAAATGAAGGATGATTAGTCAACAAAGAAGGCATATTAATAAAAATGAAACCAGGGAACGCCTGCACTGCAGAAATCAATTTATTCAATATTACACGGCTAGCTTCCAAATCCTTACGCGATACCCAAGTTGGAAGAAACTTCTAAAATGGAAATAGCATGAAATCTTGATAGAAAAATAGGGGAGTCCTTACCTGCAATGGTTTTTACCTGCCATCAAATTCTATGTTTCTAGATTAAATCTCTTAAAAATGCACTATAAATGATCTAATTTGATATCATTAAATATTAATCCATCCGGTAGATTGCCTGGTTAAACCATTTAACTAAGCATGCCGCAATGACCACCGGACCATAAACTGCACATCTTGCAGAATATTATGTATAAAAGCAATCTTTTAACACAGCTTTAACATGATTACAATCAGGGACGTAACATAAAGACTAATAGGCAAATACGTACAGCTGTGTGTCGTAAATTGTTTGAAATGTTTAAGCACCGCTGTCCTGATTTGAAATTTTATTTCTGATTATTGGTTACTATACTTGGCGCCTTCCCCGAACTACATATTTTGGACAACATCTTCAAAGAGTTCACCGCTCATACTGTATACAATATGCAATGGACCACTGGCCTGTTTATAAAACTCATTAAATTCACTTAATAATTTTCTTTCCCATGCTTAAATAGTTTCCATATAATCTCCGTAATGCAAAACATCTGATGTATATCACAGGGCGGTTAGGAAACTGGGAATCATATGCTGGCAATGCAGTTTTACATTTTATTTTGAGTCTTATATTACATTTTATTTAAGACTCAAAATAAAATGTTACGTGTAAATATTGAATTTACATTGGGAGAAAATATCCTATAATAGCTGATAATGAGGGAATATATACAGAGCTAGGGGAAGCTTAGTATAATGTACACATTTCAGACTGTAAAATTGTCTAAATGCTGAGAACCAAACAGGAAATTATGTAACATATACATATTTGAGTTAAATTATCAGACCATTTTTATGTTCTGAAGAGATCAAATTTGGTTCCATTAATGTGTCTAATGCTGAATGAACGCCATCAGATGGTCGATTAGTTAGTAAAGAGTCTACATCTGGCTCTGCTGTTCAATCCATGCCAATTTTGTGTCTGACAATGAATTTGTTGGGTTCTTACTGAAAATACATATGAGTGTTAGTTTTATAGAACGTATTCAGGCAAATGCTGCATTGTAGGGTAAAAGAAAATAGCGATCGTTGATCGCCTCCTAAACTCTTTTAAAACAGGTGTCCGCGGATGGCGGATGTTAACGCCCGGGGAGGGGCCAGACATGGCCCCTAGTGCCGATCGTGGTGTTGCTGAATGCCTCGAGGTCGAGTCATTACAGCAACACCGTTTGGGTGCAGAAATTGAACGTAGATCGCTTCCTGCACCCGTTTAAAGTCATGACGGTCCTGGCACGTCAATTGTCACTAACCGGATGTTAGTGCATGACGTGCCAGAACCGGCAATTGTCATTAAGCGGTTAAACATCTGCAGATGGCTATGCTTTATGGATTTGTAGTGTGCAGACAATGGAGCTTCAGATAGCGAAAGGCATCATCAATTCAACCAGTCTTGGGATGTTAACCATACGAAGATGATCTGTAATTAAAGTCAAAGCTCCCAGTTGGATCTAGAGTAAATAATAATATTGCCCATGGTTAAAGTGGCAGCCCCAGTATACTGCAGAACATCTAGTTCCAAATGTCTATTATTTCATATGCACTAAATTACCATTTGTGATAAGTTTGAAAGAATGAAATTCTGATGTTATTGCACTAGCAATTTCCTTTCATCGTTAACTGTGTATTATCTCTTCTTTACAGAGAAAATTATTTTAAGAAACATACACAAAGTTGCACATAAACTCAAAAACTGCTAATAAAACAAACACCAGAGTTTATTTTAATAGCGGTTAAAATTGGAGAAATATGCTTTTAAAAAAAACCCACACCTGTGTTATTGTTATGTTCATATGATTATATGTTTATGATGTCAGGAGGAATGCATTAATCAAGTCATCACTGGGGAAATCGTGATGGAAAGTTGACACAGGTTATGAACGGAATATGTTTTTATTTCTCATGGTATGCTCTGGATACCAGGTGATTTAAGAAACAAAGTCACCAGAGCTTGGTTGTATCCCGTTACTCTCTAATTAACATGCTGCCCTTCTGGGACTCAGTAAGCTTTCCATCATTGTTACTGGATATTAAATAGAATGAAATTCTAAAATGACATCATTTGGACCATCGTCAGAACAGCAAGAAACATACTGTATGGGATATGGGTTACGTGGGGGAGACCCGTCATCTGGAATTGATACCAGATGTTTAACGTTCATAAAAATGTGTTGTATGAAATAAAAAGCAATCTGGTGCACTTTTGACATTAACATTTTACATTCCATGTAGTTTCTAAACACCTACTGAGTATGCAAGCCATTGGGTAGTAGTTTTTGTTGGTCCTTTTCCAATTTTGAAATGCATTCTAGCTCCAGGGATTTTCTAACAGAGGCCTATTGTTTGACAGTCCTCTGCTTGATTGTAATCTTGATTTCATGACATGTTGTGACTCTTTAAAGTGAGCGGTGCAAATTGACTTCATTATAGACATCTTGTATATTTCTGGTTGAGTACCGCAAAATGGATAGCCCTGTTATTAAAAAAAAAACCCCAAAAAAAACAGGGGTTATTTATAAAAATGTTGAAAAGTAGTCCTATCACCATAGCAACTAATGAAATTGAATTGCAGATTAATTGATAGCATAAGTTATGGTGATAAACATTTTTGAAATGTTGCCTTTGCGTATGTTATATTGTTTTTTGCATTTGTGTACATATGAGGCTTTTGGGTCTATTCACAAAGCAGTTGTGCAGTCATGTAAAGGCTTAACTCAACTGACCAGTCTTGACTGCATTTGCATGCCCCTCCATTTTAACACTCAAAAAACAACTCACAGATTCACTAATATCTGTACCGCATTCTCCATTTAGTTCAATGGGCCCAATTCAAGTCTATGAGTCCATACAAGTCTAAGGACACCATACAGGTTAACGGGGGATGCAATACAGGTTCCAAACACTAGAGGCCGCTGATGCACAGGAGTATAAACAAGCTGTCAGGGCCATTTTTCAATCCAGTAACATCAGTTGATGATGGATTTTTTTTTGAGGTGGGTTTTTTTGTCTGGCTTTTTATATTACTCATATTTTTTGGATGGCCAAAATATTTTTGTTTACTTTTTTAATGTATATATTTAATTCAAGGTAGTGGGGGGGGGGGTGAGCCCAAGGGATTTTACAACCGCCAGGGCTTCTGACTTAAGTTTCTGAACAATTTCGCACTTTAGAGTTGCAGGCAACCTGCACGTTAATGTATTTGTGAGTTACCTGTTTTTTTTTAACCAACTTGCTCACACGTTAGTGAATAGACCTGTCCACACTCCCTGTCTAACTAGACCAAGAATTGCATTTTTATCTAAAATAAAATGGTTGTATAAGGAGGAGCAGAGTGGACCTTGAGAATTTTTCTATTTATTTTAATTTATTTGATTATTTAATTTTATTTATATTTTTGTATGCAAGTCTGCAGCTTTTTGAAAGTATATTGAAGGAAAAACATATTTTTTCTTTTAATAAACATGGAAACAAGAAGTAAACACTTCCAGCAGACCTATCACACCTCACTCTAATATTACCTCATTCCAATCACACACCACTAATATGACACCCAGCCAGCACATCTAATGCCCATTACACCCAGCCAGATAGTCTCTCCCCTGTCTCTCTATTGGTGCTGGCTGCTGCAGGGGAAGCTCCGCCCTTTTGAGTAAATCTGCTGCCAACCCCCCCCCCAGTCACAAAAACAAAAATACCGGCTTCAAAGGGCTGATTACCGGGGCGGGGGAGGGGGATTGTAAACTCATAGGGCAGCTGCTTTGGGCCCCCAATATTAACTGCAACCGAGGCTGCTGCCCCTTTTGCCGCGCATTAAACGCGGCCCTGGATTGTACTCGCACCCAGTGACACTTGGGGTATATACATACAGACTAAAGTGCACTCATTTAAATGGACAGGGACGTTAAAAGAAGTCATATTGGGCACATCAATCAAAGTCAATATTTCCTCCGGAACAATCTAATAATCATTATCGACTTCAGGGATTTAAAGTGGTTTCTGCTTTTTGTACTTAAAGGATCGGTGTCATATTCCATCCCTGTCACTGCTAAGCGCCCGTTGTTGAAAAAGAGACTTCTCTGCCTTGTGGCAATGTCCAGCATGCATTACCCACCAGCCTATCACACAACTGCCAGGAATTTTATTCCTATATGTCCCTTTACATTACATAATTCATATTGTTTGTTTTTTCTCTCTCTACCTGTGGTCTGGCTTCTTTTGAGCTTTCACACAGAGGCCTCCATGGATCCCGTCTAGTCGCCCGTTTTTCCTGCTCTAAAAACTCAGACCTTAATCAGTCGTTGGTCTTGTCTTAGAATAAGGAGCCGTATGCCTATCCCATGCATGTTTAAATTCCCTCACTGTATTAGCCTCTACCACTTCTGCTGGGAGGATCTTCCCCCTTCTACCATCCTATCAGTAGTAAAGTTCTCTCTTGTACATTGAGCAGGTGGTAGGTTATTGATAACTCTTCCCCCACATCAACCATTTTCAGCCATGCCCAGTTACAGTTATAAAAACTATAAAGTTTTGTGTAAATGTGCGTGTAAATAAAGTTTTTTTAAAAAAAAACTTCCACCCATTGTGATGTCATAAGGGAAGGTGCACAGATCTCCACACAGGAGCGAAGCCATCACTCTGGAGCATCTTCATCTACAGCAGCAAGGAGGTCTGAAGAACCATGTCAAAACTGCTGGCTGCCTGACAAAGAGATCTGCGGAGTGTCGGCTCTCCGGCAAAGAGATTCGCAGAGTGTCGGGATCCCAGCAGAGATCCGAAGATTGTAACCTGCAGATCGACATTTGTGATCATATATTTGCATTTAATTTTGAATTTAATGTTGCCCCATCTACAAGATAGAATTAACCTCTTAATGCCCAGAGGGAAGGGCAATTCTGCCAGCCATGGTCCCTCATAGGTTTCCACCAAAGATGTGGTTTTTCCTATCCTGCAGGCTGGAGAATGACTCTTTGTGAGTCCAGAGGTGGCCCCCTCCTCGACCTGCTTTAAGGTCGATTAAATAGAAAAAAATTGATTATATAATAAAGTTTATTATTAATCTCATAATCGGTGTCTGTGAATTTTTCTTCCAAATAGTTCAACTCATTATTTGCTTTTAAATGTCATTTTCCAATTAACGGAGGAGAAACAAATTAATTTAACCTTTAAAGGCTCTTATGACAGCAGAATTTTGTGTGGGGGGGTCACATTTTCCACACATTACCATCTTCACAGGGCAGTGTATCCCATGCATGTTTACATTTCCTTACTGTATAAGCCTTTACCACCCCTGCTTGGAGGCAGTTCCATATATCTACCACCCTCTCAGTAAAGTAAAACTTCCTTACACTACGTCTAAACCTCTGACCCTCTAGTTTTTAAACATCACCTCTTGTTCTAACATGTCTCCTCCTTGCATAAATAAAGCACAGACTTGTCTTTTTTTATAAAGATAAAGGAGGGTTAGAAATATTTTTTTATTCATATCTCTTCTGTTGTATACATTGCTGTCAGCAAATATTTAACAAGTACATAAATTAATGTTTAAGGCACACTTTACTGTTTGATGGGGAACTGCCATATCTGCGATAAGACGAGTATTAATTCCAGCATTTAATAAAACATCTTACGTTATTATATGTGACTTGTGAACAGAGCCGCTGGGGCTGAATGCGTTGGGAGCAGCTGCTGTCCAGCCAAATGTGGCTCCAAGGACAGGCGACCAAAGCTGCATCCTTCATGTTTATTAATAAACGGAAATAACGGTAATCCAACAGTTATAGGAGGCAACAGTGAATTTGGATTTTTTTTTAAAGGGGAACGCCCACTTGTTTATTAGTATCAGATTAAAATTGCGTTTTTAAAATATTGCTCTGTCCCATTCAAATTTTTTCAATATTTAGCTGTTTTCTTTTTAAAGCAGTTGTAGTTGATATAGTAGACAACAATGGCGGCCTCCACGTCCGCCTCCAGGAAGTTTATTGGAATACAGCTCTTGGGGGTTATTACTCTATACAGTGCCTCCGTTGAACACATGTCTACTTGAAGGAACTGGATTCAGACAGAGAAGAATACAGCTACCCCAAGGGTCTCATTTCCACGCAAAACATATAAGCAGTGGACTGCTCAATTGCCCACATTTTTTTTGTTAACTATATTACAGTATATTGTGTTTTTTTCCTTTTCTGTTTATATATATATATATATATATATATATATATATATATATTCATATGGAGTTATAAGGTGCCATTGTTTTATTTTTGAACACTTGGGTGTAAGAAGCGCAATTGATTGAATTTCCTTAAAATAAAATGTATAGAGGTAGGAACAGAGAATAGCATTAGGTAATAGGTTAGTCATAGACCAGGGTGCGCGTAGATATCACTAAGCACTTTAGTGTCACTCTAGGGAAGTGCTATAAAAATATACCGAGATTAATATTAATTTTCAAAACATAATAAAGTCTTGCACAAAACATTAATTATAAACAGGACAGAATTTCTAGAACAAATAGCACCAGGGTATCGTCATTTGGTTTGTCTCTGTTCAAGGCTTGATCATTATTGTCCCACGTGCACTATAGTCTGACGCATGTTGAAGAGTGAATCTCCAGATTGGTCCAACTTGCGACAAAATGATAATCATTTTTTGTTCTCCTGTCTTATGTTTATGTAAAGCTTTTAAAAATGGTTATCTTACACTTTCTCTGTTACTATTTACTTTTGAGATGAAAAGATATCCTTCAACTTCTGCTTCTAAAAGGGACAAGATTGTCAACTCAAAATTGCCATAACCCAGTACCCTGTGTCTCTAGCCTCAGGCAGACCAGAGTAGAGCATGACTAGGACACAGAAGTGCGCAGAAACATGTATATTAACACCCCAATCATAAGGAAAGTACATGATCGGAATGAACCGATTGGACTTGATAATATTGAATGTTGCTAATAGTCAATAGTTGACGATTCAAATCATGTGAGAAGTAGGGCTTGGCCCTTGGAAACATCTGAAACAGCAGAGTGTAAAAACCCATAGTAAATACTTTATTACAACTTAATTAATGCATCAACTTTACAGATGTTTACGTACCGTGAGAGAACTGGTTAAAACAGATTTAGGACATTTTTCCCAATTGTCCCATCCTTGGTTAACAATAAATTACTTAAGTGGTCAAGGCCAAGGTCCCAGAGCTTGGCAGAGGGCTGTAGAAAGATTGTGGAGAATGGAACTGATGTAAAAGACATCTGTGCCAGGAGATGCAGTATGGGGGATAAAGGGGGCTCTCAGGCATGACTGGTCTGGGTGACGGTCACTGGGGAAGCTTAACCTGGGCCCCATTGTGATTCAAGGTGACCCTGTCTACGGCAACTCAGTAGGTTAGTAAGTAGACTTGCTGTCATTATTTTTGGGCATATTGGGCGCCTTTCTTCTGGCAGTTTTATCTGCTGTTCTTAGCACCTGTAGAACACGCAGTGCATGTCACTTTTTCTTTTTTTCTTGGCAGTACATAAAGGGAATTTTTACACTAGTAGGTGCCCTCAAGCTGTTAATACACAATATACAGATGAACTAGGGGTATTGTCTGTATTATCCAAAGGTCAGTTCTGCTATTATGAAGGATCATTAACAAGAATCAGCGAGGGAACACCAAGGAAAATGTTTTGTTTCAGTGGCCACCTCAGGTTAGAAAATTGTCCTCTGTAACTTTTGCATTTTCTGCATTGTTTAAAGGTCCTATAAATCTTCGGCTCTTCAAGCTAATTTTCTTGACAGGTTCTAGTAATAAAACGTGACTTGAAAAAATATGATTACTGCATGAGTGCCCTGCAATTAATGCTGTCGCGCTCGATGTATTTTCAATGCATTCTCTTCTCTTTTTCAAGGGCGGATACAGTAACCAAGTCTGGAGGTTCTAAACCAATGAACCCAATAAAACAGGAAGTGCCGAAGACAATCATGGTATCTATTCCACAGGAATGCAGCAGCTGGACAACTCTGATATAAACCAAATATAGCATTAGAAATGTGGGCTGCTGTATTATTAACCATTTGGTGCCAGAAAGGAACACATGAGTGTTGTCCGAAACGCATATCTTCCACTCTCTCTCACCCTCAGCTCCCATCTTCTACCATCTTTACTATCACAATATTTGCCCTTAAATACTTCCATTAAAACCATATTCTGAATCCCCTACTGAACCTCACCGTTCTTAAACCTGGTACCCTTGTTGACCAAGACCAGAGTGTGTCCCCTGCCATAGCAACAGTTTTATAACGCGTAGATCTCATTTATTTAGTTTGAAATACTGGAGTAATAGATATTTCTCTAAAAGCTAACCTTCTGTGAATAGCAAATAAAGGTGACCATAGGGGAACCAAAAAAAAAGTTCAGTGTTACCTTTACATAGGAACTAAACCACAAAAGAAGCCTAATGTTACTCCAATCTCTTAGGAGGCGACCATGTGCAGCACGTTCATGAAACACACATTAATGACTTATCTAAATTAAAAGAACCAAAACATAAGTAGGTTTAAATCCTAACCATGTACGGTCTAAAAATGGAGATATAACTCACAAACACAGAAAAGATGACGGCCCCACATAAAAATGCAACATATGGCAGCAAATCAAAAAATGGGGAGATTATTTGCGCTTAATATATTCTCACAGTTTATTAAAAGAAAAATAATCTCCACATATTGCTGTGTTGGTTTACCACATTAAAGTTTGGAAATGATCTGGAAACAATTTAATTCTATTTAGTGGTCACACGTGTGTGTGTGATTCTAATTTATGCCTTTTTATGGAGTCAATAGAACTGTAGCGTGCCAGGCACAGAGGTGTTTAAAACAGTTTCAAACATAGCACAGCTTGTTATTTAGCACTGATGAGTGCGGAAGAATGTATGGCTCAAACCTGGCCAGATGAAATGTAATGAATCAGCGGATGTGCCGGCACCGGAAGTTGTATACGCGTATTGCGTATTTGTCCCCCGCCGGCCCCGCAAGACACCCGGGAGTCTGCTCTGGTAAGTCTTGGGGGCAGAGGTAAAGCGCATCGTGCGGACGGTCACCAGCTGCGGCGATGCGGGTAAACAACCTCCGCTGCCGGCACGTCTGCACAATGCGCTTAGACAACCTCCCGTGCCGGCACTCCCCCCATTGAAAGTGCTGGCAGAGGATGCTGTCTGAGCGTATCGGGGAGTAGGATGCAGGTCCCCTGCACCGCTGCGGGGGATCTGTATCCTAACCCCGCTGCCTGCCCGGCCCCCGGAACTGCATGTGCAAGAAGTGTACATACCAATGCTTCCTGCTTTCAGTAGAGGCAGCCAGGGGGAGGAGTTATATGCATTAAATATTAAAAACAGACTGTTCCATTAAGTGCAGATGCAAATAACACGGGGGCAGGTTAAATGTTTAAATATGGCATTCTGTTACTGACCCCCGCGCTAAGGAAAATCATATCCCATAAGTTCCACTTACATGGAAGCAACAAAATAACATCAAATTAGAACTACTTCCTAGTAAGCTATTGTTTTTAAATGTTGTGGTCTTGGCGCAGAATCATGTAACGTCAGGTGTTGCATCGTATTTCCATTATAGTTCAGATGCAGATGTGAACTTATCTGTTTCTGCAGCTTGTCCAGTTTCCTTGTGATCTTGAAAACCTCAAAACATCTGTGTCCTAGATGATTCTCTTGTAACATTCTGAGATACTTTTTGCAAAAGGGGGGGTTATTATAACATTTTTGTTGGGTGGGGTTATTAAAAGGTGCATTATATACCAGGCACATGTTATTTTACTATGCAGCCCAATAAAACAATTATTGGGATAATAGAATATACCTGTGGAGCTATAAAATGAAATAGACACATGGAAATGATGCCTCTCCCTCTCCATATGTAGTAGGGGTGGGCTGTGCTGAGGAGCCCATGCTAGGCAAGTATTGAGGTGTAGGTAGCCCTGAATGTGAAGGGAAAGGGGAAGGATGTGGATGCCACTAACTGGATAAGCTGGGAAAAACCAAGCCTTACTCCCAGAACGTACAGACCAAACAATTGCCCCAGACACAGCTTAGCGGGCAGATGTGAGAGTCCGAGCCTTGGGAAGGTCCAGAGAGTTCCCTTGTATAGTGGCAAAGTTTATTATTTCATCTGCCTATTACTATGTTATATGTTCTCCCAAGGTAGGAGAAAGGCACAGACCCACTTACTAGTAATGGATGGTAACTTCTTTTGTATGTTCCGAGAATTGGAATTGGATTGGCAAAATTACTTCTAGTCTATTAATGTGAGTTTTGGCAAATCTCTCTAACAGATGACATGTGGCATTATTATTATTCTACAAAACATTTTAGGTCATCACATAGTAACATAAGTTAGAATGAAAGACGCAGGTCCAAGTTATACTTGGCTGTTGATTCAGAAGAAGGCGAAACTCCACACTGAAGTGATTTGAAACTGTGACTCACAAAGGGGAACAAAATCCTTCTTGAGTCCAAAATCGGATTTCTCACTGGATAACTGTAAAATTAAGTGACGTTGTCTCAATACAAAGGTTTAACAATGCAAGCGGTAAACTCGAGGATGCTCCTTTGTTGCTGAAGAAGGTTGATCAGTTACCAGGCTGCATGGGGACAGAACAGCTATAGAAATATCGCTTTCACAACTATGACTTTGTTGAGCCACCTAGCAGACCTAAATACATGCATAAAAACAACAAAAAGCTTGTTTGATAAAAAAAACACTACTTGAAAGGCAGAGTAGGGCAACCAGTGCAACTTTAAGGAGTAAAGTTTAAAAAATTAATGGTATGAAATAAAGCAATTAAACAAGAGTAACAAATTAGTAAGGTCATTATCATTAAGGAGGCCGTAGAAGACGGTGGACCGTAGGCTTCATTACTCTTGGAGATTATTTTTGGGGACGCCCATGGCTTTTTTTCTTCAGAGATTAGGTTCATTGATAATGCCTCAAACAAGATCTGGAACCTATACTCTCTGGCAGCATAAGGCAAAGATACAGTAATTGTAGGCTTTCACAATTTTCTAAATTACTATTACTGATGGATATTAAAGGTAACAGAAATGAAAGCATTCATATGTCGCAGTGTTCCAAACCCCTAAGAATAGTCTTGTTAAAAATCCAGGTAAGTAAAATGCAGGTTTAAAAAGGCTAAAAGCAATTAAACTTTGGACAAGGTAGCAGGAGTTCCCCGTTGAGTTAGCCAGCTCTCACCATCATGACCAGTGGTACATATACCCCCTACTGTGAAAGTTATTTGGTTGCTAAGTGTCTGTGAAAGGGTTACATTTGTCATTCTGTATTTAATGATACAGGCAGTATAATTTATGAATGAGAGAATAATTGCAATAACATCAACAATCTCTGTTTGTGTAATGGTGGAAAAACACTTGGCACGCCAATTACCATACTGGCAATGTGACTGCATCACAGACACCGATATGCCTGTCTTGCTATTATGTAAGACAGGATTAACTTTATCCCGTGAAATCAGAAGAAATCCTCCAAGTTATTTAAAGCTAAACTTTAAATGGATCCAAATCTGATGAACAATTTCGAAGAAAAAAGGCTGTTCTAAATCCACCTCATTTTTATTTATTTATTTTTTCATTTTTTTGGCTCCTTTGCTTAACTTTTGTTTGAGTGTCCATCAGGAATTTACAGGGCATAAGTTCTCCAATAATAATTGTAAAAAATGTCCCAGGATCATCTTGGGCTTGCGCTTTAGGGCAGTCATGTGAATGTCACATTGCAGGGCAATGTTCTAAATAATTTATTTATCTCCAGTATACGGGTAGGCATGTGAATGTCACACTGCCGGATAGTTCTGGACATTCCACAGTTGCCTGTATCTGTGAGAGGCCAGCTGACCAGGAACAACTGATTTTCTATCACACATGAATTGTCTATGAATGAGCGCATAAACACACAAATGTGGCTTAACTTTATTTCACTATTAAAAATGTATCCACCCTTTACTAAGGATGTATTGTATATATACATATAGATTGCACACCCAGTTGACGGTGACAATACACAATAAATGGTAGGATAGGGACAAGATAAGATTATAAATATCATAAATATACTGCAAAAATGCAAATTTTTTACAAGAACGCTAGCCTTATGCACATTCCGTCCTCTTGCTTCTGTGGACTAGAACTCCAAACACCTTTATCACCAGTCCGGCGCCTTTCAAGAAGTCTCAGGTCTACATGTAATCGAGAGAACTTCTGCTGGGATTGCAGGGAGGTAGGAAAATGAAGATCAAGATATTTGTCCTGATTTAAAATAGGTTGCAATTCATCCTCCAACCACTTAGGGTCACTGGTGCACAGGAATATATATTATAGATGCTTCCACCCAACCACTGACCATTTTAGAATCTGTTGTCATTATAACACTTTTAATGAAATGAAAAGGCTTTACACTTTTTTGCCCTCAACATCTAGGTCTTTGATATGGCTAGAAAAATCAGTTCTAGTCAATAGAACCGTGTCATTACGTGTTATGCAAAGATTGTCAACATTCTTGAAACACTGCGGTTTTCTTCACATGGTATTCTAAATCCATAGGGTAAAGCTATCATGGCAATTACTTTTATTGTAGTTCATTTCAGTTTGGATCGGAAACTGTGTTAAAAAAGATTCTTTAGGGCATTTTGTTATGCAGAATAACTGCTGTGTATTGATATCAGGGCACAATGGTTTCATAGAAATTCAAGTGGTTATTTATTCTCAAGGACCTAATTAAAGAAGACCTGCAAGCCATGAAAGTCAAGTATGAAAGAACACAGCAAATGCCTCTTGCTTTGATGTGTTTTGCTTTGTTTTTAAATCGGCTTGTTACCAATCAATTGTTACAAATCATTTTTTTAGTTAATGAAAAGCTTTGTATCCAATTTAGTTGCAAGGATGGGTGAAATGCAGTAAGAAAAAAATAATTGCTGATTATAATGAACATATTATTTAGGAATTATTAATATTATTTCCCTTAGTAGGAGTGATCTTTGAAATTTCACAAGGGATAATTGCATACTATTTTGTTTTGTAATTTTGCAAAGATGTACTAAGTGGAGAACACAAACTGCTTAATAAGGACAGTTAATAAGTATAGTAAATAGGTAAATCAGTATGTATAATTATTAGCGATAAATGCCTAAATATGTTTTGTAACATGTCTATCAAGGAAATACAAAAATAGAGTAACAGCTAATGCTTTGGGTCGGCTGACCAGTAGTCCCATATTACTAGTAGCCACGTAGCAATGGCAAAAATGTTATACACTTAGGAATATGTTGAATGAAGATGAGAAGAAGTGGATGTCTAACATGTTTTGCAATTAGGGCTAAAACAGGAAAAAGAGGAAGGTCAACTACTAAAATCAAGTGTGTTTACAAGGAGGGACAATTGAGCCACTTGACTCTTTCCTGGAGTTTTGCCAACATCACCTGGGTTTAGTAATCAGGGGCAATATGATAGTTTAAAATTTTAAATTCAAAGGGGGGTAGTCACAGGCTTATTTCAATGACTTATTCAAACATTAATTGGTGTTGGAGGTAGGAAAAAAGCTCGGCTTGTAATTCAACTACATGTCTAACGTCTAGGTTTGTGCGAAAATAAAAAGGTTACATAGAGATCAATTGAAACAACCATGCCTGTGATAAAAATGGGTGCACGAAATGTCTTGAGACTGCTTGAAACGGGCAAAAAGTAGATCTAGAAATTTAAAGACATATCTGAGCTAAATTAAATCACAGCCAAAATAAAAAACAAACACACAATACATGCACAGAATAATATAATGACCGTTTAACACTGACAAGCCTTTTGTTGCCAAATGAAATTAAATATGTCCCATAATCACAAGGTTTATTTTTTAAAAAGTAATTATTACTTTTCAAATATTCTTCCCTTTTTTAAATGGTTAACAGACTTTGTCCAGCATGACAAATGAAGTAGGCCTGCTATTAAAAGGCAATCAGCTTTGTAACATTGTCACCAATGACTTGACATGTTTTTTTTGTGAAAACCCCCATCTTCCAACTTTGTTACCATGCCGTGTATCAAAGAAGTAATAAAAAATGGTTAGGTTAATTGACATTGCTGACAATCCCTAGAAATTAAATGCAGACTAACCCGGCCTAGATTAGCAAATAAAACAGTATGTTTTTCATTAATACCATTTAATAGAAGGCTCTACAGTTCATTGTAATAAAAAGAATATCTCACGATTAATCTCCTTGCTATTAGGGAGTGGTAGCCAAATATTACATGATTACCTAAAATGACGACGTCTTAATCTGCCAAAGAGACAATGAGATGTTTCTTCTCAATGCTGCATCATACTCTTTAATGCTCAAAGAAAAATATTTCTGTATGACTTCCCCTTTAATTCTTTTTAACCATTGTTTGTACAGATTGGACAGATAAGTAATTGTCTTGTGGGAAGCTCTGTCTACTTATTCCCCATCACAAATTCAATTGTGGTTTTCCAGAGCCTCTTCCAGTGGATAAGTAATGACTTGAGGATCAGTGTAATGGCAAATTGTTCCAACTCTTTAAAATATTTATATACTGGTTACAATTATCTCTCATATAAAACACATTTTGTCAAACAAATACTGTTCATAGTATAATAAATACAGATGTCCAATACATTTCTAATTAATACCTTTTTTGTTTTACATTTACCCCTTAATTTTTTTATGTGCACAACATATTTAACTTAAATCCAATAAGAAATCAATTAATCATCACTAAACCTGGTTTTGCAACAATTTGATGTATGTTGTATTGAAAGGACCCACATTTTTGGCTGCACCTCTGTTGGATTTGGCTCAACAAGCCATAGTCAGCATTTACTCTATAGAGTGCTGGAGGTTGATTTGTTCTGAAAACCAAAGTCAGGTGGAAAATACCCTTCCTGTATTGCACACCCTTTCTTTAGTGCCTAATTAGTCTTCTTTGTAAGTTCAGGTGGCTAACCAATTCACCAAAAAGGTAATTGGGAATCCAGGTCTTCAGAAATGATAACCATCTTTGAGAATTTGAGATTGTATCTCTGACTTTTATAGGTTCAGAATAACTGTGTTTAATGACCAATTATCATGTATCATATGTATTGTTCATTGTACTTATATTTTTTCAATGCTATTTTTGTAAAATACAATTTCATTTCTAAAACAATCACTATTTAATTTTAACTTTCCGGGCTGTTGTGAGTGGGTGAGGAGGGCAGTGGAAGGAACCTTGGAAGGGCTTGTCTTTAGGTTTGTTCAGGACCCCAAGACTTCTGATGGCGGCCCTGTCTGCCACATACATTTTGCACATCATGCATGGAACATTTAATATATATTATACTTGCTTTACAATAGCCTTTTGTTCCAGTATGGAGGCTGTAGAACAATTGTAATCCACAGAGCAAGGCAGAGCTTTGAATCCTTCTTTCACCATGCGAACACAAAATTCACAGTCTGCTTTATTAAACTATCTACAATAATTAGAACAAGGATGAAATGAGACAGTTATGTATGCTTGTAGTAAGTCTGTATAACTGAATTTTATTTAAAAAAGTAACTAAAACAATAAGTTCAACAATGGTATCTCCAGATTTGGCAAACTTTATTTTACTTATTTTATTTGCTATTTAACTGACAACAGACTGCTAATCACCCAGAGCATCCCCACAACGTTCTGTCCCCATAATCCTCCATATTTTCTGGCTGTTACGGGCTCACTCAGTGAGCCAAACTGTGCATCGCAGGACTTTCCATGAAGCATATTCGACAAATGAAGCATTTGGCTTGCAGTCGTTGGATTCTCCCCAGCCATTGTCGTGTCAGACAATAGTTCTAAGGTTTTGACAGCACTGAGGAAAGGGAATTTCCATCACAGCCCCGACTGTGTATATAGCATCGACTCCATTGTGCGGCGCTTCCTTAAGAAGAATCATATGTGCTGCACAAGCTGGCTGGAACTCAAAAGAAACTGGGACTTTTTCAGCCTCATATTTTGACAGCACAATCTTCAAAAGGTGCTATAGCCTTCCAAAGATACCAGGTCAGACAGGGATGTCTCTTGACGGTAAAACATCTGAAAACGCACTAGATATTCCAAAGAAGCCCCCCTTAATATTACATGACTGATAACAATGACAGCCTCCAGGTGGGCAGATAAAGGGAGTTTATTGGTAGAAAATGAGCTAAAACCAGCTTTTTGTCAATGCTAAACTACATTACTTTGTACGGCATTGGATTCAATTCTCAAACGACAATATTTATTTTTCCATGAGCCTCACCTTTTAAATTATGCATTCCTGACTCCTACTTTGGCAGGCCATTTGGTTTCAGTCCACATGGTTATTGAGCCTGTTTAAGCTTTTGCATAAACAACTTACAAAACCAAAAAAAATTAAAAACAATAAATAATAAACATGCACGTCATAGCATACCATTTACATTTTATTTCCTTTTTATTTAAATAAAAACTTATGTGGTGATCACCGACCAGCGCGCAATCCGGTCCTTCATATTGTTGGCCACATCATGAATCACTAACAAGTGATACAGGAATTGATTTACTTAAAGGTTGATTAACTAAATAATGTTACTAAAGTAAATTACTTAGACCAATCAGTGATAAATTCTGGTGTTATAAATACAACTTATTTTAAAATGGGACCCGGGCCAAGTTGAAAAAGAAATATAACTGGGTTGTTCTGCCATTGCTGCTAAGTACTATGGTGGACATGTGAAAAAGTGACTATTGTTCTCCCACCCGAATAAATAATCCATTATTATTTAGTTTTTCATCAATGAGGATTTGGGAAAGGACATACAGATGGCAGGTTGATTAACCTACACTGGGCGATGGCATATTGTATATATATTTATTATTATCACTGGTTCAATGTTCTAAAATATATTATATTAATTACAATGTACATATGGTACACTTTAATTTAAACCATCAAAAGAGTTAGTCTTTTATATCCAAAGAATCGTGGAAAAGAATTTACAGAGACAGTCCTTCCTCAGAGGAATTTATGCAACCCTTTAAGTCCTTAGCAATCAATTCTGAAAATGAGTGGGTCAAAATATGCAAGTCTAATCTGCCAGGATCAAAGAAGAATGTGTTTTGCAGACTCACACTGCTTGTCTGTAGCTGTCATGATGTTCCAAGTACTGTAGTTTTTAGGTCAATATTACTTTAGTTCTAAAAATAAATAAAAATACTTTTAAATGTTAAGTTCATCTTTATGTTTATATATAGTGTGTGTTTTTGTGTGTACATTTATGGATAAGTAGTGCCACCACTCCATATTGCCGATGTCATGGCCTCACACACACACCTCACTGTGTGCTTCCTCGGCTTGGGGTCTACCACCAACGATGTCCATGGGCATCCAGATACACATCCATGGGCTTTGCAGCCATCCCTATATGATGCCCTCATCCAATGGTTCTTCAGTCACTGATGGGCTGTGACAGGAGGCACTTCCACCATTAGGACAGCCGGAGCTGTTTGAATACTGAGATTAAAACAGTGGGACACACACCGGTATGAGGGATTCAGGGGTGGATCAGATGCACTGTGAGAAAATCAGAGATGGTTGAGGTTAATACAGATTGCAGGTGAGTAGTTGGATGAAAGCATGGAGACCATGGATGGACGTCTGGATAGTCCAATGTAACTCTTATCTGTCCACTTATAGAGAGTCCAATTGGGGTTAGGCCACTGCAGCTTCATTCCACGCAAAAGATAATAATAAATGCTTTATAATGCTATTTGTTAGTCTTCATTGTGGAGATTATTATTATTTATTGTTCTATATAGCGCTGTATTATATATCATATTCTATAGCGCTGTACAATCGGGAAGCACATGAGAAAAAAATATAATCCACAAAATTTCATGGAAACATTTACAAAACAAAGTTACATCAGGTGGAAAACAGAAAGGACTGCAAAGGCTCAGTAGAACTGGAGGTCCAACTTAGTTCATTAGTTTAATTAGAGTTACTCAGATCCCATCCTTTCGGACCCCCTAATATATTAATATTAGAGAGGATGAATTTGTGCTTCTCAACAGGTGGACTTCCTTTTCTACAAAGTTGACTGTAAGAGGTGTATTATTTTATACAGACTTTATAGGAGAGGGTTAGCATTGATGTATGAAATATCTCTAGATGTTCATGACATCTATGGGGGGATAACCATTGTTTCATTAAGTCATCTATCACTGGCTTAATTTGACGTTGGTCATCCAGATGTAGTCTTCCAGGATTCTCCTCAGTCTTGAATGCACTCAACAACCCTACAGAAGTGGAATACACCAAAAACACCATCCATTCTATTGTGGAATGCCTTGGTATTTCACTTACCCTGGGAATTTCCATTATGAGCCCAGACACCTCCACCATGATTGACTGGAGGATCTGTATGAATATCAATAGCATATAGTAGCAGTAGCATCCATGTTCCAAAAACATGTGAATTAGAAATCTCCTATCTATACCACCAATATTTGACAGCCTTGTCTTATCTTTTCTATGTTATGAAGTAGCATTGTCTATCATTAGTTTCTTTAAGCCATGTAACTATACTATTTGATATACCGTATTTGCTCGATTATAAGACGACCCTGATTATAAGACGACCCCCCAAAATCTGAATATTAACTTAGGAAAAAAAGAAAAAGCCTGAATATAAGACGACCCTAAAGGAAAAAAGTTTTACCAGTAAATGTTAATTCATGTAAACTATTTTTTTAAATAAAAGCTATGATTGAGAAAAATATTTTTTTTGTTTTTATTTACTTGTATTTTCCAACCTGTCCCCCAGTTACGTACATCTGCCCCCAGGCTTGCCACACCAATATGGCACTGTGGCCCATAATATACCTTTTAACCCCCTAAGTGCCAGAGTGGCATATAGGGGTATAATGCGTTCCGGCACCGGTGCGGGGAACTCTGATCTCTGACAGTCGGGGAAGGTATGCGCGACGGACGCAGACAATCCCTGCTGCTAGCCACACCTCCTTCCAGCTGCAGCGTCAACCCGCTGCCCCGGCAATACAGCAGGAAGCACCGGTAAGTGTGTGTGGGGGGGTGTTAAATGAGGGGGGGAGACAGGAGGATCCAGGTCCCCTGCAGCGGTGCGGGGGATCTGGATCTTAGTCTCATAATCAGACCTCTATTTGAGGTCTGATTAGAAGACGACCCCGATTAGAAGACGAGGGGTATTTTTCAGAGCATTTGCTCTGAAAAAAACCTTGTCTTATAATCGAGCAAATACGGTAGTATCCAAACTATTTCTATTTCATTGAAATCCACATGTTCACACAGTGGTTAAAGAAACATTAAGAAACTGTAAAAGCTACTTTGTCCTTTGTTGAGATGCCAGATTTAACATATATGATCTCACTAGAATAAGGATGTTAGAGTGCTGTGGGGTTCAGCACAGACAGGAAAGATAATATATGAATGTATGCTTTAACCACAAGGTTACTAATTGTTGGAAAGTGCTCATTAGAATCTCTATTTTGATAGTTCTGCTGGAGCACATGAAAGGAGTTTAAACCTAGTAAATCTGCTGGTGACTGGAAGTCTAGGGAACTCAATAATGTTCCAGATACTGTAACAAAGGCAAACAATAGAGTCCCTGTTAGCAGAATTTTTCTACTTAAGTATTTATAACCTATGGAATGAACATCTGACATAAGCAGAGATCCCTGCTGACGTTATTGAAAAATATTCATATGACTAGAGCATATGAATAATTGAAGAGAGGTAACCCAGTGAGAGAGCACCAATATACTTTGTATAATGTGAAAAAAAACATCTTAACCATTAACCATTTTTAAATATCGCTGAATGTGTATATAAGTGTATGGTTTTAGATTGTGTGTGCATGTAGTGCAAAGTGTTCGAGTGGCTTTGTGTGTGTATGTATACATGTTTGAGTGATATTTAATTGTATGTTGTGTGTATGCTGTATGTGTAAAGTGTTAGTGGGTACGTGTGTATGTACGTATGTTTATGGTGTTAGAATGGGTGTATGTATGTATGTATGTATGTATGTGTTAGTATAGAGCTACCCCTGACCATCATTATACCCCAAAAATCCCAACAACAATCATTAACCACCATATTCAAACCCCCATCATCAAATTGTTCCCCACCATCACTTCCGTCCCTTACGATTATCACTCCATATTGCACCATGATCACCCCCCCTCTATTGTCATGCTCCCTAACATAACCACTCATCATTTCTATACTCATCCCTTATTTCCGCATCACCTTAATACCCTTCCCTTAGTATGACTCCCTTCATATTTATACAATATTCAACAATAATTTTCATTAATTCAAACACTTTAGCACAGGAGCTTAACTAGAAACCACAGGGCCACAGTGCGAAAATATCCCCACCCCCTCTCAACTTCACATGCAACATGTCCCACAGTGCTACCTTTGTACCACCTTTGCCCCAAAACAGCTTGTCTGTGCCATCTGTTCTCCCAAACAGCTTGCCTGTGCCATATTTGCCGCCACGCAGCTTGCCTGTGACATCTTTGTACCCAGACAGCATGTCAGTGCATACAAAAAGCTTATTTTTGCCATCTTTGTCCCCAAACAGCTTGTCAGTGCCCCCAGATTGTCTGTGCCATCTTTGCCATCCAACAGCCTGCCTGTGCCATCTTAGCCCCCAAACACTTACACATCAATGCTCACACATACAAACACCTACATGAGTACACATGTACATTCATGTTAACACACACGTATACATACATTCTCATTCAAACATACTACTTCCCTTACTCTTCCACTCACTAGTCCACTTGCCACATACTACATAGCTGTCCTGAATTTGCCAAGACTTTCTGTTAATGGTACTTCTTTATACAATCTGTTTTGCCAAAAATTTGGAATCGTATAGTCCAAAAAAAGCACACAAGTAGATCCAGTTTGGTTGCAACAGAATTTAGAAGCCAATAATTTTGTTGCAAGTCAAGTTCAAAGATGATGCACCTTCAATTAAATTATTTGTTGAGAATGTAATGCCATAATATGAAACAAAATCCCACTTTAGATCTAGGTGCCAAGGTCCCTATTTACAGATCTATGATGCGACTATGTAGCCCATTTGTGATGTCACTCTTTAGAACACCAGTTGCGACCTTTTCTGCCTTTGCTGGGGTCCTTTGAGTCTTTCCATATGCCACTGTGGTCTTTTATTGTTTGATCCCTTATGCAAGACTTCTATATAGAAAGGTTCACATTTGTGTGAACATTTGCTGTGGAAAAGAGTTTGCTGGTGATTAGGTCAGTGATGACACCAACAGCATCTGGCAGTTGATGTTTTGCAGGGATTGGGCATTCGGATGTAATATTTGTCAACACCCCAAACAGACAAATATAGAAATAAAAAGACAGAAACACATTTAATACATGTTTTATTTTCAATTAGCAAATTGAGAACTACAATTCCCATTACCTTGATTGCCAAAATGATGGAGTGGGTACACCAGAGTTCCATAGCATAATTATGGTATAGAACCAGACTTACATATGTCATAAAGATATTTAATTATCGGTGCTTTTATTTGGTTTCGTATTTACTGGGAATGGCGTGCAGAGCAGAAGCAAATATTTATCATCCAGATAGCAGTCCAGACTCTCTAAGTGAATTCCCTATTTGTTCTCAATCTAACTAAATTGCCTTTAAGTTATCATTAAACCAAGTTGCAGAGAGAAGCCACCCACAGTCTAAGAAACTATAAACTGCATTTACTGTACCAGTTGAAATGTACCATCAAAGATAATGTCTGGGTCCTTTGGAATTCATCTCATTGCAGACACTGTGACCTTTGCTAATATATGCTAAACAAGCAAAAAATGGTCATTTGAAAGTGTAATCGCCATTCAGGAATGCATTCACATACGAAGAACACCCCATAATGCTGCATGGAATGAGAACAGAAACAAGCAGCTCCTTTACTCGGTGATATAATATTCAGTAAAACAATCAAGTGTCACTAACTCACATGCTATACACTATGCAGGGCCAACAGAACTATTCTCATAATGTATCATTAATATAATAAGATATTTCTGCATAACTCACTGCTTGGTTGACAAATGCCAGTGACAGGTGGATGTAAACCGGCTGGATGTGTTTCTGGTAGACTAGATGTCAATTTCACAACTTGACAACTAAAAAAGGTCGAAATATGGATGAAATGAAATCTCCATTGGAAGACTGTAGCCGCATTTACGTGAATTACACTGGAGTGTGCAAATAGGCGGATGATGTCCCTTAAAATTACCATACTCTTAATCTAAAATAATAGTTATAATAATAATAATAGCAAGTAAATGTAGTTTAAGGATATTGTATGTAATGATTCTAAAAACACATTCCTATATGCAAGGTGTACCCTACGAGAATGTATTGCTGGCAGCTAGTCTCATAAGCTAATGGCTTTCAGTGATGTATTATCTGTGCTATGTTCTTCTCCCATTTACAGTCCTGTTAAACTCTCTTATTCTTCATGTTTTTGGTCTCTTAATTGTCTCTTAGTGAGGTCATAGACGTTAACGCTACGAAATCATGTGTATTATCCCAGTATTATATTAGTCAAAATTCCTTGTTCCAAGACTTGGCCAAATTTGACTTAGAAGCTCTAGAGTGTCTTCTTCATACAATGTGCCTTCAGTCTAAGTAACACTGACACCTCTGTTTAGCTCGCAGTTTGACTCTAGACTGGCATTCTGTCCTGCGTATGGATTTAGCTACTGAAAATAACTCTTAATAAACTGGGCAGGTTAAGTTAATTACTCTTGAATTAAACTTAAAGTGGATTTGCTCTCTTGAAAGTGTAACATTACGGAGGCTTGTAAACAATCCAATTTAAGAATTTTGAGGAAAACCCAGTTTTATTGCATTCTGTCTTTGCATCGGAAAATAATTTGATTTGATTTTTATGGGTTGTTCGTGTTACATTTTTTAACAAATCTGTAATGCCTAAACAATTATTAGATTTACAGTCATAGCCACAAATAAAAATGAACATCAACAGAATTAGGCAGGAACTGTTTTTGTTCTTACAGTAAGTGCCAAAGGAACTGGTGACCGCATGCTATGTCATTGACAGCGAGGTTCTTATACAGATACTAATATCACGATTATTCTAATAAAACCATTTGCTATAGATATGTCTGTATTCAAGCAGATATTTCAGCTGTGATATACAGGCTGCAGTTGGCCATCAAGTACACAGGACTCAGCAGAGAGGAATATGAAGGAGTCAGCTCCAGACTGTGTGACCTCGACTCTGCCTACTTACTCGGACTCTAGTGTTGAAAACCGAAGAATCGCGGTCACACACTGAAAGTGCCCTCGTATCATTAGGGGCATAATGCAGTTTGCCGCTCCTGGTACAGTGACTAGTATATTAGTGTTACCAGCCTGTAACGGGCACAAGCAATGGAACAGGCTGGAGTGTAGATGCGAGGTTGTGGTTGACTCAAAGCTCGGCACAGGGTGAGCACTCTCCATCACGGGAAGTAATAACAGTAACAATAAAAGTCGGGGTCTATGATTCTGTAGGGTATGCAGGGTTTGGAGCGTAGCGCAGTGAGACACCAGATATGCAATAGAGGCAAACAGGCAATATCAGGAATAGCAGCAAGTTTATTCCACAGAATAGAAAAAGGCATAAACTGTACCGTGTAGCAATTCCTGAGGTCAAGGGTAGGAGAAGTGTATCAAAGTCCATAAACAAGCCGAGATCAAGGGTAGGAGAAGTATATCAAAAGTCCATAAACAAGCCGAGGTCAAAAGTCCAGTAAATCCAGTAAAGAGGTATCAGCAAACAGGTTCAAAACAGGTATCAGCAAACAGGTAGGTAGAGACTTGAACAATCAAGTAATGAGGCCTAGAAGCTGTGGGTTTAAATAGCCCTCTAGAAATCAACTCCTCCCCACCAATAACAGAGACCCATCCCTCCTCAGTATGTCCAAATGGAGTAGTGACTGTCAATCACTACTCGTCCCGCCTCTAACCAGGACTTTCTCATCAGTGGAGGTGCAGGCCACGCCTCCCCGCCATCACCCCACATGTGGCGTTTCTCCTGTGCGGCATTTGCCGCACTGGAGTCCGGAGATGTGGCCTACCGTAGGCCGCAGTGGGCCACAGTGGGTACAACAAAGCCACGTGGTACGCGGACGAAGTCCCGGACGTCCCGCGACTCCACCATCGGTTGGAGACCTTTGCTGCAGCCAGGGGATGGAGGTAGGACCCTGACAGATTCAGAATGGTGAGGAAACAGCCTGGGATCAATGGACTGCAGAATGGCAGGATGGTCTGGAAACAAGCTAAATTCATGAACAACACACAGCAAATCCAAAAATATAAGGCAACTGACAAGATTTACCAGCACTGATTGCTCGTTAAGTGGCTCGTTAAGTGGTAACCATCACCTCAGCAGCTGGAGAGAGAGGGGAACAGGCAGAGAACAGAATACTTCTGCAACAACAGGCAAGAAAACCCGCAGGTGACATCCAGAACAGGAGCTTCCACCAGCAAAGTCAGGCCTCGAATCCCAGTGGATGATGACACAATGTTACGGGCATAACATCCTACCAAAAATAAGTCATATCTGACATGCCGGGCACATGCTGATCTTCATCAAAGTTCATATCTGAGGACATGAAAATTATTATGTATATACACATTACAGAAGGCCATGATTCTCCTACTGAAAGGACTGAGTTATTCCCTCATAAACATTGTTCAACTCATGAAAAATAATGGGTTGCATCAGTAGTGTGAGCACACCCTGTCTCTGCCTGATCCTTACAACCACATACACCAGTTCAGACATGCGCATGCAGCACTGCTGACCAGGTTGTGACTTCTTGGCTTAACAAAACTGACCAATATTTGATCTTTACTAAAACTGCCTGGATGGCACTGATTTGCAAGACAAGACAATTTAAAACTGAGCTTTGCCTTTAAGGAATATGTACTAGAAAAATCAGATATAGCAAGGGCTTGATTAACCAAGAGTGGTAGGAGCCCTGAGCCCCCATCCTGTAAAATGTGTTGACACGGATAATACATCTTTAACATCACAAGAACCTGGCATTTTTACAGGGCGTGTAGACTTTTTATATCCACTGTAGTTGGCTGCAAAAATAGAGGAGCCCGTTTGCAAAAGTGCCCCGGGGCACCAAGATCCTTTTATATATATATATATATATATATATATATATATATATAGTTATTGTGTTTGCCAATTTAGAAGAAAATGGCCTAGGTCATCATTAATCAGGATATCAAAACATCCAAAGCAAGCAATGTAATGCTTTCAAGATTCAACATGCACTTTGAATAATTTATGATCATCTGAGGATTTGGTCTGTTTTCAACAACAATTGTTCATTTTCCAGTGATCCGATTATAATGTTTCCAGTACTGACGCCGTGCTCCTGGCACACTGTAAATCTGAACCATTTTGTAACCCAAACGTATTAGGAATCCAGATTTAATCTTGCATGGAACTGATGTTAATTCAATATTCCAGCGAGTAATGCTAAGAAACAAAACCATTGTGTTGTATTCTAGTTATTGACAAAGGTGGGTGAATAACACATTCATTTGAATTTGACATGAAAAGAGAAATCACATCCTAAAATATATAATGTGGAGCTATTAGAATAGCACATTCTACACATGCTCACCTTCAAACTCTTCGTATAGTGAATACACCGATGTGATCTAGAGCACATGGGTGCTCTAGATATAATTTAAGTCCCTCAACCCATCTTATACCTCTGCTCTGATCTTTTTCAGAATTTGAAGTGAAGGAGACGTGGGTTATTTAATAAATTCCATAAAATGTGCAGGAAGCCCTTTACAGACCTTGTCTATAGACCATACGTGGAATAATAGAATAGTCAAAAACTTACAGTACAGTAAAAACCTTTTTAATAATACTAGCCTTTAAAGGGACACGCCAGCCATAATATGCACTTTAATTTTCATGCAGTCCATTTTGCAAATACATGGAATCTCCCCAGATGCATTTGCCCCTTTCCCCATACCCCAGCAAAATGCCCTGCAAGAAATGCATTCGGCTGAATGCATCTCCCTGCACGTGATGTACTCACCTCCGGTAAGTCCCAGGGCTTGGTCTGCTAAACTCTGCGAGCAAGTTCAGACGCCAGTATGCATGTGTAAAGTCTTTCCATTGATTTCAATGGGAGTACTTTAGTGCCACTGATAGACAGCTAAAGCAGCCAATCAGTGGCAAGAAATTTCAGACCGTAGAAGAAAAAAGAAGATTTTGCCCCATGGCTACAAATTCTCAGATGTCGGGTAAGTGTTTTTTCCCCCATTTTGGAAGAATGCATATTAAAGTACTCACAAAGGCTCAGCGTTACTCTGAGAGTACACAGTACTACACTTACAGAGTACTTGAATATACAATAATCTACAGTAGGGGTGTCAGGGACATTAGACTGTCCCTTTAACTAAATTTAATAAATTACTAAATTATTAAATAGTTTGAATTCTGTGTTTCCTGATAATGGGCCATGGTGCTTTGGTGATAGAACATGATACAAACATTTTGCTCAAACCATAGAGCAAACACCCTGTTCTTTGCTGGTTATCGTCCTAAATTCTAAGAGTTAAATAAAACGGTCACAGGATGGAGAAGGATATGTTAAATCAATGGCTATCGTGACAGATATCCTGAAGAAAAGGTCACATGTCTGTCTTGTAGCCTCAGACAAGTTGATATGACCAGATCTGTAGATTGTATGATATTCCATCCTGACAACATAAACAGAGTCGAGCTCGGAGGCTGGGAAACCTGCTTCATCTCATCCCATACCACTGATGTGTCAAATAAACTAAGCTCCTTTGATGATGAGTAAAAACAGTATCATCCCTTCAAGAATGTTATCTGTGGTAAACAACTGGATCTCAGATACCAAGATGGTACTAAATCAACCCAACCAAAATGTGTATCGTTTTATAGATAACTGATTATTTGTCTAGTCTGCCCTTTCCTGACCTTAATCAATCCTTGGTTCTAGATTCAGGAGAGCCATATACCTATCCCATGCATGCAGGGGCGGGCTGGGCCGGGGGGTAGGGGGGCAATTGCCGGCCGCCCTGAATCCGGGCTGGCCGGGCGGCCAGCAGACAAACATTCATGGCAGCCGCAAAGTTAAAAACTAAGCGGCTGCCACCGGGACTGGCCACCGTGCCGGTAGCGTACCTGGTGGGGGGCGGTCCGCCTGGAGTGCCGCTCACTGAGGGGTGCCGGGACGCCTCCGAAAATGATGCGCGCGGCAACTGTGGCTGTGTGTCAGGACTTGATGTCAAATCCCGGCGCACAACACTGAAGCCACGCACACCGTCTTCCGCGCACCGGAAGGACAGGACACAGAGGAGGAAGAAGAAGAGGAAGAATGAAGAGGAGGAGGAAAAGTGACAGTGCCAGAGGAAAGGTAGGAAAATATTAGTAAGTGTGTGAGAGTGATGGGTGTTATGCTGTAGTTTATGATGAATGTTTGTGAATGAGGGTTTCAGATTGCATGGAAGAGTGGGGGGATAGCATGGCATAGGGAGGCTATCTAGGCATGATAGGAGTGTGGTTGCTGTTATCAATTTTTTTTCGTCCAATAATTCAATAACAGTATTAATAGATATATATGGTTGCAAACAGCAATCACACGCCTATCATGCTAAGTCAGCCAGTACATGCTAGAACCTGGGCATGATAGGATTGTGATTGCTGTTAATTATATGTATATATATATGTATATATATATATATATATATATTAATATTGTTGATTTTTTTTTTTGTCTAATTTTGGTGTGTTACTTTTAATAAAGTATTTTAAAAGGTTTTTTTGGGGTTTTGGCCAAATGAATGCTGAATTTTCCGTTTCGGTCCAGAATTTTCATTTCGGTGCATCCCTACTATATACTATGCCAGTCACTGAAGTGTTAGGCCTACACCACATCAATGTTTGGCTTAGTATATAGTGATAGGGGTTGTACTGCAGTATTGTCAGTGTCTGGCTCAAAGTATAGGCACACATTGACGGTGGTACAGCGTAATCCCTAAGTATATAATGATAACAGTTATGCTGTACCACCGTCAATGTGTGCCTCAGTATATAATGATAACAATTTTGCTGTACCCCTGTCAATGTTTGCCTAACCATAGAAAATATGCAGTTTTAAAGTGTGTGTGTGGGGGGGGGTGCCAAATACAGGATCTGCCACAGGTGCTAAATACTCTAGGTACGCCCTTGCGTCGTGCGGCAGTCAGCCTCAATGGCCATTCCTCAGCTCTTCGTCCCACGTCTTAAAAGGAGTGGGATAAAGAGCTGAGGCACGGCTATTGGCGGCGCGGTGCATGCACACCGGCCGCTTTAATTTCATTAGGCGCCAGTGGAGTGACTGCTATCAATGTCGCTCGCAGCCGCTTTGGTGGCGCAATGGGCCACTTGACTAGACTTGCCCCCCAGGGCTTAGGCTGCCAGCCCTCCCCTACATGCATGTCTCTGTAAACCAAAACCTCCTTACATAGCATGGAAGCCTCTGACCTTTTAGTTGCAGACTATGACCTCTTGCTTTAACTTTGCTCCTCCTTTGAAATAAACTTCTGTACTTGTGTTAAACCCCATTATGTACTTAGACGTTTCTATCACAGCTCCACTTTTATTCGTATTATTATCATTATCTAGAAGCCAGTAATAATAATATTTAGAAGCCAACTTGACATTTCAGGAGACTGGATATAACGGATAACCACTGGGTAGTTTTAGGAACTATGTCTACTCACTACTAAATATGAAATATTACCAGGTTGGAGCCATGTGGTGTCCTTTGCCTTTCTTCAATACGAACAAAGACCCCCATTATTACAGGTGTAACAAAATGAAACATATATAGTGCCTTCAACATAGAAGTTCTAAGGTTTTGAAGTTTTGGATCTTCTGTACATGGCAAGTGCCAAACAGATTGGAGGACCAGTGAAATGGATCTTTTTGGGCCATACAAATGAATCAAAGTGCTTTTACTTTAGATAAATGAATTTGGTACACATGGCTAATCCATTAATACCGTGATGAAATTTCAGAATAATATACATCTATTTCTTTTTACTCTCTGGTTAATAGTTTAGCCAAAATAATGTGTTCATATCCCGGTTCCTGCATGTTTAGGCAGGGAGACAATTTATCTTCCAACATAAACCCATTTATCAAAGTTTATGAGAAAGTTGTTGCATGATCTTTCTGGATAAAACAACGTATTCTGCAGTAATCTGTAATTAAACCCATAAGGAACATGGGAGAGGGGCAACTCCCACCCGAAAATGTTTCTCCTGGCAGATCAAAAAGGAAACATTTAAAAAAAAAATAAGGTGGGTTTATTATACCCGCCAAAGTGAGACGTGCAACAGTAGTTTTAATCTGCGAAGTCAACATACGTATGGAACATAAATCAATAAAAAAACTAAATTTTTTGAGTAGACTAAACTTATAATGTATATGTGGCTATTGTGGATAGTGGAATATTCATAGTGGAACTGTCTCTATCACAGTTTTCAGTACAAAACTAAAAAAAATGTTCTTTATTTGCCAACCAATTGTTTTGGAGATGTATACACATAAGAGCCTATTTTACCTTGCAGAAGCTTTGATTTGTGGCAAAAGGTGGCAGAATAATATATCAATTAATTTTCTGTGATATGACCCCTGGTTTTACCCAGCTCCTGCAAAAGTAGCCAGAACAAATAAGCAAGGACCAGCGGGGACAACTAAACAAATGTATAGAAATGTTTATTTAAATATTCACTTAAATACCTGGACATAAAAGTTATAGGACACTATAGCCATCATATGCACGTTAATGCTACATGGTCTCTCTTTTGGTTTTTGTGGTTTCCTTGTTGCAAATGCATGCGCTATTCTGTGATATACATGCGGCCAGTCAGCTCCAGCGCTGGCTCTGTGAATACTGTGCGCGGGGTTAATTCAGACTCCCATGTGCAAAGAAAGCACTTCTATTAAAGCAGCCAATCAGTGGCGAGGGTGGTTGGACCACAAAGTACTAGGCCAGCTGCGGAGATGCAGCTTCTACCTAAAGTAGTTTTGTACTTTTTTTTCCTTTTCTTCCATCTTTAAAAAATGCATTTAAAAGTGCTCACAGAGGGATAGGATTCTTTTTTTTTTCTTTAGAGGGACTATCGGTGACATTAAACTGTCCCTTGAAGTCCAGATGGCATACAATACACATGCACAGTGCAAACTCACCAACATTTGTGACCCTGCAGCACTGAGCTCTAGGCTGCCCAGTACAGATACCGGGTAGTTTTGTAGCTCATTTACAAGGGTTTAGGCAATATGTGTCTTAGACATACACAGTTAAAATGCAGTGTTGCCTATACACGGTGTAATGCACTGTGGATAGGCAGTATTTTTATGCTGGAACAGACGTGAATTTCCATGACAGGGAAAACGGGACTGTCCCGAGACTGTTGGCAGGTATGACAGTGGCAAGTAGAAAATATGTTTGCCTTAACAGATCCCTTGCAAGCCTAGGGGTGGGGAAAAGGGGAGAAGGCATAGGGAGAGGGTTGTATTGCACATCATGGCAAACACTGCGCTGATATAGAAACACATAGCTATAGATTCATATATATATATATATACCGGTATATATAAAGTACCATGTGGCCATATAACAAAAGTCATTAGAACTGTGCAGACAGAAATATAATGACATTACTACCAGCTAAATTAGCACAACTTCCTCTGAAGCAAAGATACAAAGATAAAGATCTGTGGAACTTGGACCTGCTGTGCAAATTCACTTAAGTAGGGCTGCTTTGGAAAATCGTGTCCTTTCCTTTTAGTTCTCAAACATTTCTGGTAATTCTCTGCTGAAATTATGGGAATTTCTAGCGGACTTTCCGACAACAGGGAAATACAGGAGAAGGGTACAATATAGGGCACTTGTAATCATCTTCTCCACATAACATGAGTACGATTGCTACAAGGCCAGGGGAAGAGGGCAATTGCTCCCCCGATAGGGTCTTAATTTTTTAAACAGTGCCAGACAGTCTTTGGATGGCAGGGAGTCGCAGCCGCCAAACATCGCTACCCACACATGGCGCAAGAAGGATCACAAAGCATAATGTTTCTATGTCTCATTGTACAAAAAAAGTGAATAACAAGCAGCCTGTTCACTCACCTCTACCCGCAGTAGCTTAAATACTGTCACCTATGTTTAGCTCACTTAGTTTTCTGGATGGCTGAGCATCACAGGAGCCGTAATTTCACAACTGTTGTTGACGTAGGAAGAAACTAGGCTATGCTATTTCCTAGCAAATCTATATACCGGTAATTAACTAAATGCAATTGAAAACCATGTAAAGAAACAGTGAGTTACACCAGCAGAGTTACGCCAGGTTCCCAACCCATGTATCACAACCTGGCAAGCATTGCTGGAGAGATCTAGAGATTCACCTGTCCATGCATTAGACCTTAGTGTACGTGGGATATGCAATGTTAGTTCAGAAGCATGATGACATAAAGTCCCGTTTACCCTCCCAGCTTTGATTTAATTACTTTGTGATGTTATGTTCCATAATGGACTATGGGTTGACTAGAATTCTTAACAAGACATACATAAAATCAACAAAGCATTGAATTCAAGGAACAATCCTAATGTGTATCATACCTGACATTTGTATTATGATGATAAGAGGAACGGAGGATCTCCAGTACTATGGGTGGTAAATCAGCTTGTAGAAGTCCTGCTGTCAGGAGTGGTAATTTTCTAAGCAAAAAAAGTAAAAAGGTCATCTGATTTTGGGCTGTTGCTGAACAATGGCCCCATGTCATCTTCTGCAGGTGTGACTCCACTGACATGCCGGGGCAACCAAGCTATCATGAGCCCAGGTGAATCTCCTGGGCATGGACTCAGTGAAAGACAGTGGTGTCCTTTGATTACTTGTCTTCAACTGGCTACCTGGCTCTGAGATGACCCATTTTGTTGACACGATGTGATGCTGCTGGAAATATTACCTGGTTTTCACTACTGTCAGTTATCAACTATGTATGGAACACCATGACACTTTACAAGGATAAACAGATGTGCTCGCTGGGCTTGATATGAATCAATATCAGTATTCTTATTCCCACAGAGTGACCTTTTCCAGGAGAAGATACGGGTAAAATGTAATTTATTGTTTATTTTAATTAATTGTTACACAACCAGTGACATCACTGTGTGGCTAGATGTAAATAAGCTCCTAAAACCTAACAAAAATACAACAATTCTTGTATATATATACAGAAACGCATAATGAAAACCTTACATTTTTTAGATAGTAATGTCAAGGGACAATTAACAGTAAGAAAAAGGAGCAGGTTACCTGCTGCTGTGTCATTTATTATAATTGCGTCCACTGCATAGGAGAAACACCTTTTTTTGTTGTGGGGGGCAATGTGGGAGCACAGACTGGGGTCACTCTTGGTCCATGGGGTCCCTCCTCTACAGCTGGGGTATTTGCAGAGAAACAAAAAGAATCCAGTTCTTTAAGATGATTAGTGAAGGCACTTCAGTAAGAATCAGTCAGTAAGAAGCTTCTTTCTTGGAACATGCTAGAGTCAGTAAGAGTGGAATCTGTCTGGTTCTTTGTTTCTAAGGATAAAGCGAGGATCAGAGTCACTGTGTCAGGATCTCCCAGTCAGCAATATCAACCCTATGACCAATCTCTTAGATTTTATGAGGAATTAGCTCCATAGAGCAGCAAGTCCTCCAGCTCAACGCAGTAATGTAGCAGCACAGAAGAATTTTAGCTGCTAAACGATAGTTGCAAGAATACAAAAATATGAATATTTGAGGTACTAAATCAGGGGAGGAAACCGGGCCTGGCTCTTTAAGGCCAGCAGCTGCTTAATGATGTGCGGCTGCCGGCTGTATGTGCATGGCCACATGGATCATGTTAAAAAAATGTAAGTTCTTGTATTCTAAACTTTGTTCTTTCAAATTAACTTGGAGATTTTGGGAGGGAATGAGTGGTTATATAATGATAATGAGAATATGATGGCGGTTAGGGAAATTTAGGAGGTGCAGTGTTTAGTATGGCCGATGTTGAATAATAATGACACTATAAACCATGGGGCTGGTATGCCATTATTTCCAGGCTTGTTTAGACATAGATCAAGCACTGAAGGAGAAAAACAGAACTGCAGGCAGGGAGTGGGACCGGGAGATATTTTTGGATTTTTCTTTAGAAACAGAGAATTTGACCGTCGATAAGAACCATTCAGCCATTATAGTCTGCCCATTTTCCTTATGTAAAGGCTCAGACCTCAATCAGTTGTTGGCCTTGTCTTAGATTTAAGAGCCATATGCCAATCCCATGCATGTTTAAAAGAATTGTTGTATTAGCAATGTGATGTGTATTCGGGGCTGGCCCAAGACAGTGTGCTGCCTGGGTCCAAGGATGAAATGCTGACGCATTCCGAAACAACCCTGGCTCCTCTTGTCTGGCCTACCTGTCATTCACCCAACTCTGTTTTGTGCCTAGAAGGAAAGGAGGTGCCATGTGTTACGCTATTTATGAGGATCATATCGGTGGGAGATGAGTACTTCCCGGTTACTTCATTTTTAGATATAGGTGTAAAGTTTTACCCTTCTAGTCCCAAATAAAACTGGCGCTAATACCTCTTCCCCAACCATGAAAACAAGCAGCCGATAGCACTTTAAATCTGTTGATGTTGGCTGGCAGCATTATTAAGCTTTGGCAAGCAGGGAGCGTTATATATCTGGACAGGCATTGCAGGGTAGGGCAAGATGGTATTATTATTCCCCCTTGGGATTGCGCACAAAGGAAATCTGTCAGCCTCTCAAGTTCTCCGAAATAAATGTTCTTTATTGCCATTGATTGCTTGACAAGGCCGTTTATCTAGTGGGTGGCAGCCTCTTATACTGCCTCTATTTCTGCCTTGAGGCACCATGGATGTAATTCCAGCCCCTGGTTTGCCACCCTGGAGCTTTCGGGATACATTTCTGCAGACTTCCACATCTGTCTGCAAAATCATTTTCGGGAAGAGACTGATATAAGGACTGAGTTTTATATGATATAACCTTTAAAAGGAAAAAAGGGGACGTGGTATATGTACTCCATTGCGAAAAAACAGGGACTGCTGTATCCCATCTTAGGGTTTTAAGACTCAAGAAAATGTATCTGAAAACCACAGCTTGAATTTTAATAGAATATAGTATGTAATAATTTGTATTAATAAATTGCAGAATGTAAACGTTAGAAATTGTGTGAAACATCAATGGAAATGTGAAATTTGCCGACAGCCTAGAAACTGCCGGCACTGAAAGTGTTAAGGACGCATTGTGTTTGGATTGTGAGACAAACATTTGTTCTTGAACTGTTTACTGATCTGCAAATGAGAAAAGTTCTCATATTTTATTTACAAAGTAAAATTCTTTTTTCAAAAATATTGATTCAGCCTAAGAGCAGCACATATATTATCTAACATAATCCTATCTATCTATCTATCTATCTATCTATCTATCTAATGAATCTGCAAAAAAAAAAAGTAAAAAGTGCAACATTGGTGCAATGTTCTAAAAGTTGTGCAATCACAATAGCAAACGATGAAGGTTCTCGCTGTTTTTTCACCAGAATAGCTCTTCATATAGAATGAATGTCTCTATAGCGTTCGCATGGTGAAATGATTTAATATTCCGTTTTATAGACTCGCCTAATAGTTCAGGCTGGATGGACTCATTGCACTCAGAGATTATTAGATGGGGGCTAGAGGTGTGCAGCCTTGATAGATGTAGCGATCGGATTTGCACCAATACATATAGGGTAGGAACGCAGGCTGCGGCACATTGGCTGGATATTCCCGGCTGCACGAAACGTGAACATAAAGATGTAACATGCGGCTGTACATATATATATATTATATATAGCCACTGGCCTTAAAGTGCCAGGAATGCCTTGGCATCCCAGTCCCGCCCTGTGTACATTCATATTGTGTATGCATGTGTACCGATATATATATATGTATATATATTTATAGTATATATGAACAAAAGCATAGGTTTGCTCTATAAAATTTTTAAAATCTGATCACGTGATCAACCCTTTATTTGGCTACATTAAACAAGCCCTGTGGTCACATGACTCTTTACCAGACTATTAATACGTGCTTGATCAATATGGAGGAGGGGTCATTATAGATTTATTTAGTTAGTTATAATCCACACAAATAAACAATTTACTGTTACCCCAAATTTAAAAATAAGAACAAGAACATGAAGGCGACTCCCATATACATTTTAATAAAATCACTATTGTATGAGGATGACGCAACGTGCCCATAAAAACTTCCACTTGACTGAGTTGCTTCACTTAAAATACCACATCCTATTTTGAGAGTAGCGGTCGGAGCAGTGAGCTCGCACCGGCATTTATAAGCCGCCGCCGGTTTTTTTTGTTTTGGATGGCAGAAGTTTGGTGTTGCCGCCCGGAAGCCGCTGTGTTTGGAACCTCGACCTGAAGTACAGGCTGAGCGTGCTGGCGGTACACGGGAGCGCGCCCGGAGAGGTGAGAGCGAGCGGCACGCGGCCTTGGCTGGTTCAGGGGTGGATAGAGGGAGTGAGACACGAGGGTGGAGGAGGAGAAGTGAGGCAGGTCTGCTCCGCTCCGCCCCGCCGCAAGTAGCCGCGCTGGGGTTACCCCGGACTGGGCACTCGTGTATCCGGCTGCCTTTGTTGCCTGGAGCTTGCAGGGTGAGTGTCCGGGGTGTGTGATGTGCGAGCTGCCCCGGCAGGCGGCGGGGAAACTTTCTAGGGTTTATCTGAACAGGTGTTATTTGTGCTCTTCCAGCAGGGAGGCAGATCTTTGACCGGTGCAGGTGAGGGCAGAGGGAGAGGGAGAGGCAGATGTCTCAAGAGGGGCAGGTGAGTGCAGTTGGGGCTGGCAGACTTCTTGAGAGGGGCAGGTGAGCGCAGTTGGGGGTGGCAGGTGTTTTGAGTGAGGCAGGTGAGTGCCGTTGGTGGCTGGCAGGTTTTTTGAGTGAGGCAGGTGAGTGCAGGGTCCTCCAGAGACAGACAGTTCAGTTGATGCTGGGAGAAGTAGAGAGAGTCTGGGTGACTGAGTCAGCTTAGTAAGTGAGCATGGAGAATGCTGTAGATAAAAACATAAAGGGGCCTTTTACTAGACTGGAACTCTTATATTGTTTCTCTGGGGTGTGAGAGAAATGAGTGCTGCAGGGTGCGCCGGTCAGATCTAAAGCATTAGCGCCCGAAATAACACAAATACTCCAGAAAAGGGTTTAGTGCCCTTAGAGTCAGTGGTTGATCTGTGATATAAATGGACTTGTTATATTGCAGACATGTCCGTGTAGTAATGTTACCATAATCCGGTATCTGTATAGTCCAATAAATCCCGCTTCCTACAGAAGTTACACATAAGCATAAGTGTGCGTGTGCGGGTATACTGGTTCTAATGTGTTTTATGTGTATGATATATAGCTTATGTATGTAACAAGCGTTATCTTGGATATCTGTGGTTTGTCATTTCTTTAATCCATCTGTCAGGTGTTTTAATACGCTATGTTGTAAAATGAAAGCTGTGTTAATAGATTACTATGGATTCCAAATCTGGTTTGGCTGTTCCTTTATCTGAATGACATCACATTTACAATTCTTATCTTGAGGGACACTCAAAATAATCTTTGGGTCTATTTACTCTAAATATATGCAGCCCATTGTCATATTGTTCTGTAGACCTAGAATTCCAGATCATTTATTTTTGGGGGGGATTTCACACGGTAGAGAACCGGATCAGGTGAGCGAAATACAAACCACTCAATCTGGCTCTCATTTGCTGAAATACTGGAAGTGACGACGCTGCATGTGAACACAATGTTTTCATTATCCCGTTTAAAGTAAGATACTTGACAGATTACATTGTTAGATATCGTATTATTCTGACCTAATAAAAAAAAAATATATATATCGTTTTAAATCTGACTTTTCGTGGTTCTTCTCATTTCTCGCTCGGGCGTTCTTGTATTCGGCCCCTATGTGCGAACGCTCTAATAAGTGTGCTTATCAGCTGCCGAATTCCTGATCGGACAGTGACACGTCTTGAAGCAGACGCTGTAATACATATTTTCGCAATCAACATTTTTCTTAATTTTTTTTTTGTTAAATCTTAAGTGCCCATGAATGCGTTGTGGACAGATAATGATAATGCTGGCATGGTGAAGTCATGGAGTGGAAGCTGCAGCCTTTCCTGCAAAGTCCAATGATATAGGAACTCCTCCATGGACTAATTATGGCTGCAGGAAACATGGCTTTTTATTAGAATGTTCTCTTTTGTCTCAGAAGTAGGAAACAAACCTTCTGAAAACAAGAACAAACTGTTCCCAATGTTTTGTTAAGCTTGTTTTACCTGCACGCTTGGTGGTTGCCGTTCTTATAAGTTGTGTTAAGATGAATTCCTAATGCATACCCATCACTTGAATTGTTTTCTTGTGGCGCTGTCTCTTGTCCAAGGTTTTGGTCCATCAGTCAGTGTGGTTCTGGAGATGATTTGGTTGAAATATCTTTTAGCGTTATCTGATTAATTTCCTGTCCTGAAGTTCTCTCCTTTCTCCTAACACCATGGTCATAACGGTATTTATTCACCAGGGTAAAAGTTGGCGGGAGATTTGTGGTTGTCACACTTTCCCTACTATTTAATATGGAGGACCAAGTATCTCCAGCAAGAAAGCTTGGGCCTGCATAATGAATAATCTAATGTGAGTCTTTGTGGACATCTTGCTGATTTGATTATACGTAGGACCACCCAATCCCTTACTGGGGTTGGACCTTTGTAATGGATAGTTAAGTCAAGGAAGCACAACTCTGATTTAGTGAATAAGCCCCAACAAATGCTGGAACCATTCAAACAACACTCCTCGAGCTCCTATGTATCGTTGTTACCTCTTGTGAGGCTTGTAAAAGTCTTGCCCTGTGAGATAAAGGTCTGTCCAGATAACGCGTGTCTCGGTGGCGTGGCCTGCAGTTTATTGCTACATGTGATGTTGCAACCCCGTTCTGGCGTTGTGATTGAAGCCAGCGACGGTTCGTTTCTCAATGTGCTCTTGCTAAAGTTCTTTCTTTTTGCCAAACGTGGCAATATCTAAACCATGTTCTGTCTGTCTGCTGTAGATGAATCTGCCCACCTGACTCGGAATGGCATCTTCTCGGACGGAAGAACGTCTTCATCTTTGGAGACACGTAGGGTTCTTCTAGAAGTGCCCTTTTCGGTTACAAGCACTCAATAGCGTACCTTTATCTCTTCCATGTCAGCCGTCGGCTTTGGAACTACCCCACAGGAATCCACCAGCATTGCTTTCTTATCTGCCTGAAGTCACAGAGGTGACGTCCCGTAGAAAAACATTTCTTCAGGCTTTAGAGTGAGCGTATAGCGGTATAACTGGAATGCTGCCAAAAAAGACGGTTTATTTAGTTTTCTTCCAATAAACTCTTTCTATGCAGATCTAGAGGCTGCCATTGCAAGTAATCATGCGGTATTAGGGGTGATGTTCCCTGTGCTGATTATGGCACGGCTAATGAAGTCCTTTTTCCTCTAGACTTTTTACAAGTCCCATGGTCCCTTTGGGTTATTAAAACAGACATTCTATTCTTTACCATATTCTTTACCAGTGTGAAAATCTTGTAATACGTTAAGACAATGGTTTGAACAGATTTTTCTCTGTAGAATTTATTGTGGACGTACTTCATCGCTTAAATGGTTAATTACCCCACTGAGCTCCAGTGGGGATCGAAATCCTTTAAATCACTGCTTTGATACTTAGTTCCTACTCTTGCGTGTCTTGAACTGGGGAAAGTCTGCAGCTGTCGGTCATGCACCTGTAGGGTTAAATCATGTTTCCCAATTAGCTTGATTTGGGAGTTATCTGTTTACCCCTCTCTGTTCCAGAACTCACATACATTTGTTACGTGGTTATCGTGGGGATGGAGATTGCTGTGAATCGCAGATAACGCTCTGCAGAGCTCTCGGAGACTGATTGCAACCGGTGTGTATTGGCAAAACGAACAGAATATGTTTTTGTCTGATAACACTGTTGCTCTGCGCAAAGCATGATAGCGGTCGTGATCTAAAAAGAGGAAATGCAAAATATTTCCTAAACCATCTATGTGTATGGCGGGGTCCTCCCTCCAAAGCAGAAATCTGCATCTTCCTAGATTAATAGTGCAGCCACGCGCTTAATGACGTGTTTGGCACTTTAAGTGTTAAAGCTATTCATAAATTCCTAGTTTCTACACTAAATAAATGTTGATTGTAGAAAACTGCAGAAACATTTCCTAGCACGCACGTGGTTAAAACCTTCTAATGCTAGTTTCCAAGGGGCTCTTGGCATCTAAAAACTTGCTGAGATCGACGCAAATCTGATTCCCGGATGGATTTCCCAAACAATGGCTGCTTTAGTTCTGTTAAAGGGACGCTCCAGCCATCACCTGCGGCTTGTACTCGCCACCAGTCACCTCCGGTGCTGGCTCGGCAAAGGCTGGGGGTGATCTAACAAACCCCTCTGTGCATGCGCTGAAAGCCCTTCCATTGATTTCAATGGGAGCTCTTCCCTGCCACCGATTGGCTGCTTTGCGCGAGGAAACACATTTTATCTAGAAGTATCGCTGTATGTGGTATAAGAAACGTAGCCACATTGAGGCGGCTGGATTAGCAACAGAATGGATACAAAAATACATTTTCGTTACAGTTGATTTATAGTTGCGTTTGAATTAAAGGAACAGTTTATTTCTGGCAGCTAGGGCTGAAACAACGAATCGATAAAATCGATAATAATCGATAACAGAAATCGTTGTCGACGATTTCCGTTATCGATTAATCGAGTGATCGATTCGTTGTTTACTTACCTCCGCGAGCGTTCCCCGCTTCTGCAGTCTCCGCCTTCTTTTAGTTACGTGACGCGTTCCGGAGGTAAGTATTCTTCATGTCTGTGCGATTCGCTCTGTGAGAGTGGCTCTGTGCGAGTGGCTGCATTCTCACAGAGCGATTCGCGGGGGTGGGGGTGGGGTTTCAGGGGATGCAGGGCAGGGTGTGAGTGTGGGTGCAGGGCAGAGTGTGGGTGCAGGGCAGAGTGTGGGTGCAGGGCAGAGTGGGGGTGGGGATGCAGGGCAGGTTGTGAGTGTGGGGGCAGGGCAGGAGACTGGGTGCAGGGCAAAGTGGGGGAGGGGATGCAGGGTGTGAGTGTGGGTGCAGGGCAGAGTGGGAGACTGGGTGCAGGGCAGGGTGTGAGTGTGGGTGCAGGGTGTGAGTGTGGGTGCAGGGTGTGGGGGCAGGGCAGAATGTGGGGGCAGGGCTGGGTGCAGGGCAGAGTTGGAGACTGGGTGCAGGGGCACAGTGCAAAGTGCTGGGTGCAAAGTGCCAGGGCTGGGTGCAAAGTGCCAGGGCTGGGTGCAAAGTGCCAGGGCTTGGTGCAAAGTACTGAGTTCTGGGTGCAAAGTACTGAGTTCTGGGTGCAAAGTACTGAGTTCTGGGTGCAAAGTGCCAGGGCTGGGTGCAAAGTGCTGGGTGCAAAGTGCTGGGTGCAAAGTGCCAGGGCTGGGGCAAAGTTTCTTAAACAGTAATAGTCCACCTCTTTTCAGAATGTTTGGGGTTATTTTGTTTCATAAATATTGTGTTTGGGTTCTTGTACTTTGAAAATATTGTTTTTTATTACATCATAACAAAATAAGAATGTTTAATGTAAATTTTAAGGTGTTTTTCAACATCCAGTTCATTAAATTATTTTAAATAAACGAAAAATTTGCATATTGTTTTCTTTTATCCGATTAATCGATTAATCGAAAAAATAATCGACCAACTAATCGATTATTAAAATAATCGTTAGTTGCAGCCCTACTGGCAGCATCAATTTAATACGCATTCCTTAAGTAAATCAAAGTACTTGGGGAGCAGCTGCAGCTCCCAGCCTACTCTGTGGTCTGACGATTCTCACCACTGATTGGTTGCTGGAAGGCCCTTTATATAGAAAGACAGTGATGCTCTCCCACCATTCCTTGTAAACATGTTTATTGTTCAGTCTTGTGAGAGGAGATTTTGTTTGTTTTCCTAGATACAGGTGTTTACATTTGTGGTTGCGGTTTTTGGGGGCTGAAAAAATAAGCGTTCACAGCGTATTTTCCAACACTGATTTGGCCTTGAGAATAGTTTGACATATTCTAAACCTTTCAGTTCGGAACAAAGCTTCGTTGTCTGAAAATGTTATCTTTTGGGAGGTATTACTGAGGACAGCTTTACGTCTGCAGAGCTTTATGCCCTCCCGTGTCATCATAATGGACCTGTTTTGCCTTAAAGGACAAAATAAAATCCAGTGCTCTATACAGTAATGTTGGTTATTCACAAAAACCTGGTTTTGTCTCATTTGGTTCCAATAATCTTTCTTTATCTGCAGACCAGGAGGCCGCCATTGTTGTCAGTCATGTGATATTTTTGTTGACCTTCCTGCTCAATGACCGCACTGAGCTGATTCTTTATGGCAATGCTGATGAAGTCCATTCTTTCATAGACTTTCATTCGTCAAAGTCCAGCTGGGTGATTAGGACCGAGCCAGTCTATTGTTTAGAATAGACAGTGTGATAAGGAGTCGGGGTGTTTGTCTAGTTGGGTTATGATAGCAGAGCGATAACTCGTATAAATGGCTGAAATGCATTATATTCTACAAAACTAGAACTGCTTTAAAAAGGGAACAGTGCATTATTTTAACGAAAATTTGCCTTTTTAGCTGGTTCTAGTATTAAAAGGGATTTAGTGAGAGTTCCCCTATAAGCACAACTTCATGGTCCAGCCAAGGAATATTAATATGAAGAGTAATTACCAAGATGGATGCTCTAGAACATGGAACGTTGTCATGTCCTATTTCATCATTGGGGTCCTTTTGGGATATTCGGTACTCTGTTACTGTCGGAGTACTCGAGTAAGAAAGTCCCCCCCCCCCCCGGCCTGTATATTAACCACTTACTAGTTACTTGTAATAACTTTTCTCACTGGCCGCACAGCAGTTTTCTGGCAGTTGACCTTTTGCCTGATTACAATCCCATATGTTTGCGGAAATAGTTTTCCTCGCCGTTTCCAGCAGACTACAGGGTGGATGTTCCTCCGACTTCTATGTGAACTGAAAACCCCAAATTATTTCCTGGTCATTAGCCCTGGTTGTTGCTGATTGTTATTGATTGGGTCAGGAGACACAAGAGTAAGCCGGGAGAATGAAACCGAATTTGCTGCCCGTTCCTCTTGTTGTAAAGATGTTGTAACCCTTAGTCCTCAGTCTCTTATATTCAGGATAGCCATATGTCTATATCTCGAACATGTTTGAATTCACCGACTCTGTTGTCTAATTCTGCTGGGAGGCTGCTCCACCGATCTACCACCCTCTCGTAAAACTTTCTGATAATTAAAAATGCAATAAGGTAAATAAACTAGCATATGTAGATGATCACTCTTTATAGCTATTCAAAGCTAAATATTCATAAACAATTACAATTAAAGGGTATGCAAATTGACCGTTGGAATTCCAGCATGACTCTTAGTATGTGGATAATATCTGCATCTTATTGATGTATATAAACTGCATTCCCTTTCTGTATGTAGGCATCTCGCTCCGTTGCCCAATGATTTGTTGTACGCAACTCAGTGCATTGCAATGTTTACATCCGGCTCAGAAACTTGTTGTGAAGGCATGGCTTTAATTGTATTCATTTATGCGAGCCCGCGTGCTGACACACTTCCACCTAGAGCCTCGGCAAACGGCGTCTCAGATCGCTGCTCACTTTGATGAGCAGAATCGGCAGCTGCAAGTGTCATGTGAAATGGCTTCTGGTTGACATAGCCCTGCGAGGAGGGCAGCCCCTCACAAGAATAGATCAGCATTTGAAGGTCACCGACAACAAAGAGCCGCTCTCTCTAGGTACGCACACGTTTCTCTCTGGCTTTTTCACTCTGGCTTTAGTATTTTACGATTTTAGTTAAAATGCTCTTTATTTGTGTGGGCTGATAGGCGCCATTGTGTTTATGTATTCATAGCGATTTATTTGAAGCTGTTTGGCTGTCGTCGATCTCCTCCACCATTCAGAGGGTTTCTCCCTGGTTCTTAATGTTGTTTTGGAGGTGGCGTGTCGCTCAAAGTTTTGACTATTAAGCGAAACAGAATTTGACGGACCATAGGACCCATTTGGTCTGATCTGCCCACCCAGACCTCACTCGGTCCTTGCTGTGATCTTATATTCAGTGTGATGACTTTAATATTCCGTTGCCAATTTTCATACTAAGTCCTACTGGACAGCTCATCCGTATTTGATTATGGAAATTTTCTCCCAACTTTCCAAACTGAAAGTGAACAATCTGACTGCGGTGAGAAGCGAACCGCCTCTCCTCCCAGGGAAGGATAGATTTTCCTCTCTTAAATGGCTACTTTTTGTTTTGTCAACTTTGACTTGACAAGTTTCTATTTTGAAAGGTGTCACCTTCGCACTTGATCCATTATCTCTGCCACGTTCTTCTTATCTGTCCTCCAGATCGAATTTGTTGCTGTTCATTTCTAAACCCACATGTGCTGAGAAATCTTCCGTGTGAGACGCTCATAACAATTTGTTACATTGAGGGTTTGATGGCGTAACAAACCCATCTGGCCTCCCTGTGTTTTTCTTCTAGAAACATCAGATCTTGGTCCTTGGTCTTTTAACCGAGGTGGTCTTATGTCTATAACCCATGTATGTTGAATCCCCGTATTACCCAACTCTCTCCTGTTGCTCATTGATTGTAACTTATTGTGTAGTGTCCATTACTGATCTTTATAGGGTTCTTTGTAAATGGCCCCTTAAATTTGCCCAAAACCTAATCGTTCTAATCCATTCTTGTTGCGCTCTTATTGTATGACATGGGGATAGTCAATGGTCAGTGAATAAGCCTGCATTCCACTTAATTCAGTGGCCTTAAAATGACAACTTACTAACTGCTTGTGTAGTAGAAGCTTTCCCAGTTCCTAGCTTAAAACCGGTTAGATTGTGAGATATGCGTTGACTGTTTCTTTTATCAACTTTCTTGGCATCCTGAAAGATCTTATGGTGCCTTAAGAGTACATGTTTGATCACGTTCCCCAATGCATTAGTACGTTTCCCCACACGGTGACAATCTAAAACATCAGACACTGAAGGTGTATTGCAAAGCTGACTCCTTTCTTTGGATTAAAAGCATTTTTGGAAGCATTACAACAAGTAAACACAGTAGAGCTCGATGAATGCATCTCAGCCTTGTGTCGAGGTTCCAAAAGTTATAGAACACTTGTCATGGCTTCATTATGCAACATTCTTCTGTCATGTTATTCTCTGGCCTAAGGAAGATAGTGATGTGTAGGAAATATCAAACAGTGAAGAGCAATAAAGGATGTCTGCTGAGAGATAGCGGTTATCTAAGTATCTTCACTTTTGGGGTAACTGTGTTTGAACGTTGTCCCCAGTATCGGTATAGGCAATGCAGTGAAGCTGCTGATTGATGGCAGACAGTGGCCACGTAACTTAAAGCGCTTCCAGACTTCAGAATAATTGACGAGGCATACATGGTTTGCTTAGTGTATCCAAAAAAATCAGAAAACTCCACCTGGAAGAATGTCTTGCATCACAAAATGTCCCATTTGCCCCTTTTCTCTTCGCACGATTCCGGATTAGTGTTGTCTCAGTAAGTAAGATCTGCTGGGATGTAATGCTGGTTGGCAGGGCTGTCTTACAGATAGCAGTGGAGAAGCTTTAGGGCAAAATACTTTATTTTCTGCATAGTGAAATCACGTAGACTGAAAAAAAATATTCAGAATCAAGAAAAAAAAATTATAATGATGCAAGACCTAGACTGAAATAAAGTATTTGACGTTAAAAGGGAACACTTATTCTTATTGTATCAGATTATAATGTTTTCAAATATATTGTGCTGTTTATACAGATCAGTTCTGCATTTTGCTTAATACGTTGCATATTATCCACAATCTGCTCACTCTTTATCGTACTGATTTTAGTCAACAATAGAATGGATCAGTGTTAGTCACCCAGCTGGTCGCTCTGACTAATAAAAGACAGACTTCATTAGCATTGCCATAAAGAATCTGCTCAGTGTGGTGCTGGGAAGTTGGCCAACATATTGCAAGATTGGCAACACTGTCGGTCTCCAGGTCTGCAGATAAGGGAAGATTATTGAAACGAAATGAGAGAAAAACAGGTTTTTGTCAATGCCGACCTAAGTTACTGGGTTTAATGTTTAGAGGGCAAAACAAGTAAAGCAAGTTTTTTACGGAAAGGCTGTTTGGTGCCTCCCATTAATTTGTGATACACGACTTGATGTTTTGTCACCTGGCACCCTTGGACCCTGTTTTTCTCGGTTTAGCCTTGTGAGCCGTCGCTTTGTATACCTGCGCGGAGTGGGTGTGTAGTCTGGTGGGAATGCTTTATTTTAACACGCAGCTGTTGGCCGTTCGCTGTTTATTCAGCTGCTCCGTCTCTTTAACCTCCCTCTCCCCAATCTCAATGAAGAAGAAAGGTAAATGCTAATGCCGTCCCATGTGATTTTATTAACACTTACTGTTAATACATAGTAAAAGGAGTAATCAATTTTGCTCCTAACCTAGGATACATATGGTGAGTGTAAGTACCGGGGCTGTTCCACCACAATCCATAAAGCGTGAGAGAGACTGGTGAAATGATGCTGTTTACAAGGTTCAGTTATACACGCTGATTTATTATTCTGTGTACCAGATCTGTTGGAGCATACAGTAAGTTATGGGGGGGGGGGACTCCGTTCGACCAGGTAGCATCTCCACCCAGTAACCTCCCCAACTCCCCCCTTGGTAAAAACACTTACCTTATTCACTATGTATAGAAAAAAAAAAACTGGCAGGTATAAGTGGCATTGATGTCTCGGACCTGCTTGGAAAATGAGCCAATCTTGATGGTTCCCTCTGTGGAAACGTTACCGGTTTGATATTCAATGTACAGAATGGGCTATAGAGAAAATCCCCATATCTTACACATGACATTTAGGTATTTCACCTCTATGTAGATGTTCCTGGGGGAGGACCCCCAAAGACCACGTGTTCATAAAGGGTGCAAATGATAGCAGCGATGTCCTGTAACTGTCCCTACCTGGAGTTGCATGTACTATCGCGCTGCACAGAAAATGAAAAAGCCAGGTTCGATGGGCAGAAGAGACGGCCTTATTTCTATGTCCGTGCCGTGCTAGCTGGTCACTGCAGCTTTAAGTGTTACGCAGATGGATCTACTTATTGCTACTTGGTCAGTGGGGCTCTCGAGACAATACATTTAATGGCTAAGCATTCTTTGTGCGTTTATATTTCTTCCTCGTAATGGTCGTTGCCACAAATGCTAAGTGCTCCAGGTTTCCACAAAGGGTAAAATAGACTCAACATGCCAGAGCCGGCCTTAGGCGTTGTGGCGCCCTGTGCATACTACTCCTCTGGCGCCGCCCCTTCAAACTACACCCCCTGCCCCTTCAAACTACACCCCCCTCTTACCTTGTTGCCGGAGTCCTGCGGTGAGAGTGGGAGGCATCCGTCTTCTCGCTCTGCCGCGGTGCCGGCATTTCATGTTGAGCGCCGGAATAGTCCGGCGCTCAACATGAGATGCCCGCACCGCGACGGAGTCACGGAGAGTAAGGTGCGCCGAGCGGTTGCTGAGAACTTCACGAGCAACCGCTCGGCGCCCCTGCCCGGGACTTAGATTAAAGCATCGTTTTTTGGGGTTTTTTTTGGTTTTTTTTTTTTTACTTTATTTAACATGAATGATGTTAAATAAAGTTTAAAAAAACCGATGTTTTAAGTTAAGTCCTGGGCAGGCGCCCCTGCTACCATGGCGCCCTGTGCGGTGGCACAGGTCGCACACCCCTAAGGCCCGCCCTGCTCCATGATATTTGTTAAGAGAATAAACCATAAAATGAACGGAAGCAGAAAGTTTTCATCGATTCTATATTTGCTGATCGTACAAGAAAGTACATTTTGGCTGAATCATACAAGCTATCATTTTTTAAATTAAGTAAATCAGCGTGTGTGTCGAGCATATACGACGAGTTCTCGTATTAAAACATTCTAGAGGGTATTTTGGGGCTTTTCCTTGCAATTATGTGCATTTTGTCACAGTTCTTAGCATAAGATATGCTCATTTAGTTCTGACTAGAAAGAGTCCAGACAATGTACCCTTTTTATAGCATTGAATAAATGGCGTATTTTAATTTTGAGAGGTTACACGCTTGTTATGAATAGAGTAGCCATAGAACTGATTTGTGTGCTCGACATTTTCAGCCACTTGTGGATCTGTAGACGTTTCAAGAAGCGAACAGCTGCGGTGCGTGCGGCAGGTCCGCCTGTGTCTGCCATTGTGTTGGGTATAAACATGTAGCAGAATTTTGGATAAAATAGCAGCCTGTTCAAGAGGAATCCAGCATCCACCAGCTGTCCTCATCTTCTGTCTGCAAGCCTACCAGATGCTCCTCAGACGCAGGATTACAACATTTAACCATGTGATGTGAATTCTCTGTGCACCACGGTTTATTCACTAAATGGTTTGTCTCAATTGTCTGCGTTGTGCAGCATCTACGGGGAATCGGCCAGATTGTTCTACATGATGAGCCTGGTCATCCCGTCAGGTTGTCTACCTTCGTAACGCTTCATCTCATCATTGGTGAAAAATACCCTGTTTTGTTGAAGTACCTCACCCTAAAGACATGTCTTTGAGGTAACATGCGCAATCCGTTAATGCAGTCCTTGAGACTAACCTAGGAATTGTCACCTGTAACCATATGGTGTAGCAGGAGGACAGCTGTGGTGTTAAAGAGAACTGTAGTCTTCTGGGCTCAGATGGCTAGAGATGTTGCAATCATTTCCTTGGCTCCATGGGTTTCACTTTTTTTTTTTTTTTTTTTTTTTATTCGCTGGAAAAGCTTTATTGTGTTTTGAAGTTTATACGCTAAGAGCTGCAGGAGAGCTGCAGCTTCATCTTAGACTTAACACTGTGAAACGCCAACGCCAGAGAAGCGCTAATGGCTGTATAAAGCATATTTAAATTGTTGGGAAAGTATCCTCGCTGAACGATGTATTGTAGGGAACCAGCTTGGCCCTTCTTGCACAGAAATTAGCCAGGGAGGGCCTTTTGTGATTTATTCAGCCATCCTGCCAACTCTTGCTTTAGTGAATAAGCCCCCGTTTATCCAAAATAGACTTCATCTGTGGTTTGCCTGTAATTTAATAAGTATTTATGCATTTACTTGGTCTGGGACCATCTAGACTTTTCTTATAGGATGAGCCCATACTGTGTCCTTTCTGTTCTATACGGTAATTTTCTTTAATGTTTATCACACGCGTGGTTTAGACTGAATGATATGTTGGCGTGGAGCAGTGCGTTCGAGCAATGCTCTATTTACATACAGACAATGGGGGAAAAACCTGATCCGTGTTCTTGTGTAATCATAGGACTGCCTGACTGCTATATAAATAGTGTTTTTTTTGTACGATATAAACGCCTTTCCTACCTAAACTAATGAAAAGTCAGGGGTCTATTTCGTAACGTGAAGGTTTCCAAAAGTATGACGAGGATGCAGGAGATGCGACGGCGCTTTTAAATGCATAAAAATGTCCCTTTCCTACGGTTTGACTGTAATTCTTGTCACCGTTATTATTTATAGAACGCCAGTAACTTATGGAGAGATTACTGCAGTTCATACATTCAAAGGGTCAACACTAGAACTGAAAGACTTGGACAAACCGCTGCGTTGGGGAAAGGAGGACCTCCTCGCATGCTTACAATGTAGAGATTGTGTTAGGTGTTTGAATTAATTGATACACCCATAACAGCTGCCGGAATTCTGTTACCTGTTCTGGAGAAATACAATTAGCAAATGGCCTATTCGTATGTGGATTAAGAGTAACCGGATCGGTCTGTGGTTTCCGATGCCTGAACGCATTGCCTTTTCATATACACGTTGGCAAGTTTTATCTAACTTTGTTTGTTTTAACCTTATGTCCGGCGAGTTTTTTATTTTTATTTTTTTATTTTTACACCTATATTTAGTCGTTTTGCCTTACACAGCCATTCATTTCCCATGTTTGCTGAATTTCACTATTGTGATGATTTGGTTGGCTTTGTGCTGATGACATTTTTCCTGCGTCCGTCTCTTTCGTTACCATCAATTGTGAATTTCAGGAAATCGGACTTGGCAGAATTTTTATATTTAGTGCCTCCTGTATGGAGACAATAAGCTGCCGTCTATTTCCCTTCGGAAGAATAACATTTTGTTTTTATTACGGAAAATCTTAATATATTTATCAGTCCATAGCTTTTATGCTGGAATGTTTGCAATTAAAGGAAGGGTTTTGACTGGTATTTTGGGTATTTACGAAATACAAGTTGGAGAGAATAGGTTCCAGTGGAAATTCCCATGTCTTTTTATAGGACATATGTCAACTACTGTATAGGCCATACAGTGTGTGTGTATATAATATTACATACTATGTGGACAACTGACCATCACTCATATGAGCTTGTGGGCGTTCCATACCAAAACCTTGGGTATTAATATGGAGTTGCCCCCTTCCACTTTTTTGGGAAGAGTGTTTCTGTGGGAATTTGTGCCAAAAGAGCAATTGTGAGGTCAGGCGCTAATGTTTGATAAGGCGGCCTGGCTCGCGATCAGTGTTCCAGTCCGCGTGCTCAATTGGGCAAAGGAAGAGAGTATAGACCTTCGCCAGAGATGGAGAAAGAATAGGTAAGGAAATAAATCCTGATTTGTGTCCGAATAGTTCTGGATTTAAACGTACTAGTAGAAGTCCACGTTCTCATTAAAATTAGTGCCACATTATGAAAATTACATTTCAAACCTTTCCCATGAGTTTGTTCCTTCTGGTCCTTCATTTCCTTGTGTTTGCAGGATGTTATGAGTATCTGTGGTATTGTCGTGTTAGGCCTGTTATGAAGCAGACATGTAGTTGTCAGTACCGAATAATTTTGGTAATTTTCCATGCTTTTGTAAACTTTACTATTTTGTCTTTGCTCTTCTAAAGTCATAGATCAGACATAACGCTGTGTGCTCTCGTTACGTACCCCTTATTCCATGAATCATGAGAACATAGTGGCCGTGTGCTGCAAGTGATCTTATTACCTAGAAAGGGATATATATATATATATATATATAATCTCCCTAATAAAAAGTAATTTGTAAAACTGAAATTCCGCTTATTTGATTCCTAAATCACTTTCATCCTTTCCCACTCATTGTTTGGACTTAGTCACTGACTATCTGATAAGTCTGTTTACTTGCACTTAATGTTGTCTGGCAACCGTCTTCTGTGTGAATTCTATCCATTGGGTGTCACTCTTCAAACACGGACCACACAGATGACTGGGTCGTTATCTGAGCACACCAAATAAATTCACATTGGGAACTGACTCATCATGGGAAACACAGCATACCATTCTTACTCTTTCATACGGTCATCAATTTTATTTTATATAAAGCAAATTGCTAAATATGTACTAAAGAACCTTGTGCCTGGTGTGGCAAATCCTGTAAAAAAAATAAAAATGAATAGGTCTGTTTTTTGGCATGTTTAGAGCCAACGCAGATATAATACACAGTGGTTCTTAATGTTGCAAATGCAGAATGTTTGTACAAGGAGGTCGATGCACAATTGTTTGTTTTTTTTATTTGGAATCTAATGATTTCAGTGTAGTATTAAGTAGGTTAACATCCACTTGTGGCAAAATCTTAGATTTCAGTGTTTGCATTTAATGTAGAATTTGTGGCATGGGATTTCCCCTGATCACCCCTGCTGGAGAGGTCTGTATCTCGTAATTTCTGCTGTGCCCGTTATCTATACCGACTCACACTAATGTATAGCGGCTGATAACCCCTGCTCTATGACTTTATAGCTCTGTTGATCGGTAAAAAAAAACTACGATGTTAAGCCTAAATCCTAACCAGCTGATTCAATTCACAAATTTACTCAAAGCTTCAGTTCACCTCATTGTAATTAACATCGCCCATCATTAGGAATAGCCTACAGACGTTTTCAGAGTTACTTTTATCGTACGTGAGAAACCTGAACACCGGGGGATCTGCATTTTAGACTCCTGCTAAATGCTTTGTTCTTCAGGATTGTAGAAGCCCTTGATGATTAAGTTATTTTGCATATTGTGATATTCCTGGGGAGGAAGGATTAGGCTGGTTGTGCAGTAGCAGAGTTAAAGAAAATTTGAGTTAGCGATGATCCCATTAACAGCTAAAGGACAGATTATACTGCATGCTCTTGGAACGCCATATGCCCAACGAAGAATCCTGTCCTTTCTAGAACTTGAGCGAGCAGCAGGATTCCAATGTGCTCATCTCGGTGGGATTGTCTATGATTTGGTGATGTCAGAACTTCAAGATACAAACTTCCGTTTGACAATAAGAACAAAAAATGTCGTCTGTGCATGAATTATCAATGATCTTACACCTAGTGTGTGACGGTTTACCTTTAAGAGCCACCTGAGGCATAAAGGAAATATATAAAAATAATCATTCTTACGCAATTGATGTTGACTGCGTCGGGCATTTCAGATATTTTGACATATTCTCCTTTTCCAGAGATCCTGCCCAATTGGCAAGGGAATGAATCTGTTTAAAAAGTCAGCATTTTATTAACATTGTGTAACCAGAGATAAATCTGTAACGTTATAAAGATGATTCACCCCAAATCCAGTCTACTGAATAAGTATGTAGTATGCTTAGCAGGGAGATGGTTTTTTGGGTACTTCATACTCTTTACGGTACTTGTTTAGAGTCACTTGGGGTCGTCTTCTCTCACCATGGACCAAAGGATAATATCTCATCTATCTTTTGACTTCTTATTATGAGTCTGTAAGTGGCATCAAGGCGATGTCTATGAAATACATGATCCATTCATGTTTAAAAAGCCTACGCTAGTAATTTGTAATCCTTATAAACTCAAGTTCATTTCCCATGAAATTTGGTAAAATAGGCAGACTAGATGGGCTGAATGGTTCTTATCTGCCGTCAAATTCTATGTTTACTAATAATCCAATATATTTATGAAAAACCCACCTTGTGTGTATACTATGAGTAGCCTGCCCAAGGGGGGCTGCATTATTGTTTCTCGGTTATTAAATTCTTGGCCCTTAATTGCACTTGTTTGGCCCATGCAGTCTTTGTAAGGGTGATCGGTAGGGGAGGCAACATCAGGAAATGAATTAGGTATGCTAGACTTACATTTTGCTTCACACCTCGGCTTCTATAAACCAAAATAGCCCTTTCTTTGTGAAGCAAACATCTTAAACTTTTACAAACTGTTGGCACGCAAAGCTAAGTCCACTTTAGTTTAGTTTAAAATAAAGCTTTAATTAAACTTTTATTTTTTTTTTTTTGCAATACTTTATAGAAATCATGCGAAAAGGAAACAAACTAGCCATTGATTTATAAGCTTAACTGGTTTTATTAGCCCCAGCATATGTTCCATTGTATGGCGAACCCAACAAGGATTGAAGGTTGTGAAGCATGTCAAATGTAACTAGTTTCAGGTGGAATCATTAATGGAACTTTTATTCATTTAATTAAGGACACTAAGAGTGTAATGTGAGCGCGTTCTACTAAACGGATCTGCCCGGATTTAATGTATCCGCAGATGCTGGGTGATAACCTAAAGAAACCCGAACGCTGTTGGGTCAGTAGATGTAGAGCTTAGCCTTAAAGCGCCCTCAGCAACGTCGCAGGCTTCCGTGCCTTTAAAATAAGAGCAGCTGATTTCTGCGTTTGAGATGTTAATGAAACTTTTATGGCATTTGTAATGTCTTGACAAATTGAATATGTCAAAGGTGACGGATAAGTCAAACATATTTCGACTGACGTACCACGAGACTTGTGGATGGTAGGTTAACATGTATACTTTGGGTACAAACCTAACCCTTTTCTTTTACCGAGATTTCTACATGTTAAAACTAGTTTTGCTTTATATTTTACACCCACTAACTTTTTTTTGGGGTCTGCAAACAAAGAAAATCCAGATGCTGGTCCCTTAACGTTAACACAAAATTAACAATTTTACTTACATTTTTTTTTGTTAAGTTTATGCATATGGTTGTAATTTATATCGCATTTGGTCTGTTTTGTACATCTTTTGGCTGCTTGCTGTATTGGTCCAGCTGAGCCCTTAAGAGAACTAGACCAGGAATCCATCTACATGTGCTTTATACAAGCAGGGAATTCTGCCTTTTGTGTCGGGTTATAATTGTCCACAGCTGCTTCTCTATGGCTTTGTGTTGTCTTTACGCAGGATGTTTCTCAAATTAATTTTAGTTTTTTTTGGGTGTCAGTCGGTAAGTTCAACTTCTTCTTTTCATGAAATGTAAACTCCTGTCTGGAAGAATAGTGTTAGGATGTACTGTACCTTCTCGAGTGTGATTTGAGAGCTCTAATTCCTGTTATCTTTTCAAAGAATTCCAAAACATTGATAAAGAAATGCGATAAATCTGTATATTCCCATAAATTATATGGTTTGTTCAGGAAAAAGTCATTTTCTTAAAACATTAAAAGTTGACTATAGTTGACCGAATATGTGCAGTTATAACATGAAAAATATTTTTTTTCTGTAGCAAAGTTTCTGCATAAAGTAATTTAGGTCGGCATTAACAAAAATCTGGTTTTATCTCGTTTAGTGCCAATAAACTTTATCTGTAGACCTGGAGGCCACCATTGTTGTCAGTCATGTGATATTTTAGGCGACTTTCCTGCTCAATCACTGCACTAAGCTGATTCTTTATGGTAATGCTAATAAAATTTGTTCCTCCATAGACTTTTATTAGAGACAAACTAGATGTTTAAGACCAAGCCTTTCTATTGTTTACTCCAGGCAGTAATATAAGTCAAGTTGTTTAGTAGATTGGACACAAATAACAGAGCCAGAACACCTACATATGGCTGATGTGCAACTGCCTAAAAATAGTACTTACTGTAATATTGAAAAGCTAGTAATTTTAATCTGGTACTAGTAGTGAAATGTTAAGCGTTCCTGTTTAAGGAATGATTTTAAAAAAAAAACCAAAAAACTTCCATTTACGCTATCAACTTTAATATGTAATCTAATTTTAGTAATTATGCAGGTAGATGAGTAACAGATTAAAGGACAGATCTTGAGGTTTAAAAGAGCCTCCATTGGTTACCTACAGTTACCGAAGCGCCCAAATATCGCTAGTATTTAGTTTCTTCCAAAATTAAGGGAAGTGCTAAGTCTTGGATAAACTCGGGTCCATATGTTCTTTTTACTGTAGATGTTTGCTGTTTCTAATGGAAGAAGGGTAATTCTGATGTTCTCTGCAACATTATATACTGTGAGTTTCAGAGATCGAGCCAAATTTGCTTCCCATGAGTTTTTCTTTTGTTCAGATGCCTTGGAATGAATCCTGATTTAATTCTAAAGTTAAATTCAGTTCTTAAAGGCAGTACCGCTATTTAAATTGTCTACTCCTGTGGAGTAATGCAGTGTTGCAATTCTTTTTGTCTTATTGCCTGTGGATGAGGACAATTCTCTGTAGACCAAGAAGGTTGGGATGACCTTCCCTTCTACCATACTTTGCTGATTGATTGCTGGCTGTACCGAGTGTAATATGTCATGTGCCCTACATAGAACCTACAGAATGGGCCCCTAACACACAAAGGGTTAATATAACATGTTTTCAGATAGAAGCATTCAGTGTTACTGCCCATGTCCAGTAATTACAGACCATAGAGAGCGCATACAATGCTTTTCCACCGTTAGACATGCAATATCTCAGATACGCAAAAAGGAATATTTTTAAACATTGACATAGATCACACACATACGTCTGACGTTTATTTAATGAACACATTTGGTCACCATCCTATAGCAAGGAGTGTGTGAAAATGAAACGCGCCGTGGGCTGTAGCTAACCTCTCAGTGCCGGTGTCTGAATGAGCTGCGTGGAGGTCCACGATCACCTTGATGAATACTGCAACAGGTCGTCTCTATATAGTACATTTTATCCTACAATGTGAAGGCTAGCGCTATTAGCTCTGTTGGGAAAGAACTGGCCGGTCTACTGTAGCTCTGTGATTGGCAGACGTCCAGCATTCCCATCTCTTGATTTTGTTTTATGCGTGGCCTGTTCAGTCTCAAGCCTGTGTGATTACTTGTGCGGGATTCACTCAGCTTATTCTGTTCCCTTAACCCAATAAGATATATTTATAATATTGTGTGTCTGAGTGATTTATTTTCCTATGCACAGGAATACCCAGATTATTAGCAGAAAATGGTAATCGGAGAATGTCATTTTACCAATTCTATATTTTACTTTTTAGAATACTTCCTAAAGCTTAACTCATTACCCATCAGTTGATGGTATAATTGAAGGACGTATCATTTTTGGCCATAGAATACATGGTTGTTCACATTGGCGATCAGTACAATGAATTCACTGAACGAGAGTGCCAAAAATCTGACGCTTTCCATTATATTGAAGATTATGTCTTCGCATCTTGCTTGGATTCTAAAAATGAGTCATGTTTCCAAAATTGGTGAATTGCTGAGTGTCGGCTCAGCAGACAGGTCTGTGGTTTTGAGACCTTCCATCACGAGATATCCAACTGTTCTTACACCACGTACCAGTAGCTATTCTGTATATTGCAAACTATATTACTTTATTTATGTGGCTGTTACACTTCCATGTGCTCAACAAGATATTACATATGTCTAATGTGTAAGCAATGTTTTAAGTATGTAATAAAGTATGATGCATGCTTGCAATCATTCTCCTGCCTTGTGTATTGCAGGTATCCTACTCTAGTGGAACATTTTTAGTTATTGGACCCCGCCAGATGTAACAGATTAAAAGGTAAGAGGTGTTTGACTGACAGTGTAATATATTGCATGGTTTGATGTGTGGACATAAAATGTATACCTATAGTATTACGGATCTATTAACGAGTGTAAAGTGTCTCCAGGATTCTGACGGAATCGCCTTGCGCAAAGTAATTTGGCAGCAGGTCTGGAGCTGTGATTTATTCTTCCAGACTCCGCTCATAATATTAAGATTTGTAAACCTGTCACATTTTTATCATTTTACTGATATACAAATAAAAAAACATAACTTGAGAAATATTTCCATTTTGTTGCATACCTCCCAACGTGCTGGAAAGGGAATTTAGCATTTGGAGGGCTGGGGCTTTGAGTGTTTCATTCGGTCAGTCCCTGGTCAGATGGCTGCAGAGCATAACCATGGGGCTGTGAGGTGTAATTAGGGAAGGTGTGACACCCATTGGCCTTGTGGGGGTGCTTTTTCCTCACTAGCTGCTCTCACCCGTTGCATTTGGTCCACCATGCTACTGACTCTGCAATTGGGCTAGTTCAGGTCGGCCCTGTTTGAGAAATATTGGAAAGAAAGTCTGGCAATCGGCCCCCATGCTAGCCAACTCCTGGTTGTCATGCTGTGTACTTGAGGCATCCTGATAATATTCATACTTAATGTGGCACGTTACTATGTTTGCTTAATAAAACGCAAGAGAAACTGTAAGAGGGTGAGTTTTTCCCTGCCGTGCTATCATTCAGGGGCAGTGTTCAGTAATTTAGCACCTTGAAGGATGATTGAATGTTTCAGATCCTAGATAATATTCTTGGCAGATTCAGACTCTTACTGGGCCTCTTATATATGTCAGGGATTTGAAATGTTGCTCTTCTATAAACCCCTGACTCGGTCAATACTCACATTTTGAGACCCCTATTTATGAGACCCCTTTATGAACTTTTATGGGTTTTCTATAGATCAGATTTGTGAATAGTGAACAGCAGTCTTATTTTCTTACATTTTATACAAGACCTGTCCAAGCCCCACTTGCCTACTCGTTGGGTAACAATACCCCCACACCATTTAAAGACAGAGGCAAGGGGTATAAGCAGCCAATCCAAAGACTGTGAACTAGTAGGTGAAGGTCATTGCCTAATTCTCCCCCAAATCTATTTTTTTTTTTTTTTTTTTAATCAGAATTATTGCAATCCATAAATGTTGTGTCCTTTTGCCATTGAGTGTCCTTTTGCCATTCTTGAAGTATCCACCAGTAGGGTAGTTTTAATTATTCTGGGAACCCTTTTGTCCAGATGTCTAAAAGGACTGTTACTTTTGCAGAGAAATTTGGAACCAAGAGCTGTGTTGTGCGTTCCTCTTCCCTCTTTAGTTGGCAACGACAAAATTGATTTAGTAGCACTCAGCGAAAGGGTGATGAGATTTCACAATTGTTGAGGGTATGGCTCGAGCTGCACGTTTTCTGATTTCTACCATTGTTCTTTTTGTACTAAGGCAACATTTGTGAGACTAATTTAGTAGCTGTTAGTGCACCATTTTAATAAGCTTGATTAGTTACTGCCCCGTTGAATGTTTTTTTCTAAATGGCAAGGAATCCTACAAGTAGCTCAGTCTGTTGCTTGACCGGAATTCCTAACATTCTCAGCCAGTCTTCTGACTGAGAATCATAAGAGTTATAGGTAAATGGAGGTGTTGATACCATTGCTTTGGTTGTATTGGTGGACTGTGTACAGAAACCTCAAACCTTTTGACCCAAACAAGTACATTTATCTTCAGAGAGAGAGAAATTGGTCATTGTAATCATGACCTGTGTACTGGATGTGGGTCTCAGGTCTTGTTTTTTGCTAGCAGTTTTTACTTTGGCATTAAGATTACTCAAACTAATTTCATAGAATCCAAGTGTGACCTTGAATGATCTTCAGAGTTTGAGCAGAAGATCCGAGCTGAGCCTTATCCCCAGTATTTCCATGGACAGTGGGCAAAGACAAACTCTCTTTTCACTAAAACACTTGTTTGCTTGCGAAAGTGTGTGTGTAGATAATGTTTCTCATCTGATAATGCATATAAACCTTCTTTTCTGATAAATACCAGTGGGAGTGCTCTGTAGAAACAAGGTGATTTAAGGTTACTTAAGATTCTGGCAATCCGTCCTGTTCTGACACGAATTCCATTGTCTGTGACCTGCTGCACAACACAGGGCTCTGACGGGGAAGTTTTCATGACATCTTTCTTGTTGGACTTAAAAGGACCACATTTGAAAAATGTCATAACTGAGCCAACCTCATTGCTAGTCGCCTCCCTGCCTGAAGTATGCTTGTGTGTATTTTCCATGAATAACTTATTTAACCATTTGTTTGTATTTAATTCCAAGAAATGACCATTTTGTGTATGTATGTATGTATGTATGTATATAAATCCAAAATTAACAATTGCACTCCAATCACCACTTTTTTGCCCGGTGCCAAGTAGCTGCAACAGCAAATCATATAACATCCAAAAATAGTTACCGGCACTCCAGGGACTTCTTTAAATAATCACTCGAGAAACTCCAGTTTTCCAATCAATGTTTCAGTCTGTTTATTAGACTTTCATCAGGACATGAGATATATATATATATATATGTGTGTGTGGCTGCTATTTGTTGGCGTGTTTGTAAGGCTCTGGTTCGTGTAAGCAGATGCTACAAGTACAAACAAAATGTTGACTTAATTGGGCCTGGTGGCCACAAGCTGTAAAGATGTGAACAGCTGATCTGATCCTGGCCATTTGCAGAGCTATTTATGGTAGATTAGCCTGGAGTCTGAGCTCCACTCTTCAAGCCATAAATGGTTGCTCCTCGATAGGGTTGCAACACACGGCATTTGGCTTTGAGTGTTCCGAGCCTGGAGCAATATTCCTAAATTTAAGTACAGAAGGGAAATTACAGCTTGTTGGACTTGGTGCTACTAAGAACCTTTTTTGAGGGATTTCTGACTAGTCTGCATTTTGCGGGGAGTGTTTTGGATCCTCGAGTCACATGTCCAGTTTGCGTATGTTTTAGTAGAGCCCTGTATGAAATTACCTCTCTTGGACTACTCTTGGCAGCAGGAACCAAACTATCTGTGTGTTAATACCAACTAACTATTGTGCAAGTTTTTGTACCTGGAAACTGTTTTTCTTCTCAAACGATAATTTGTTTTGGGTTATAAAGCGAAAAGCAGAGTGCTAAAGGTTGGTAATTTTTGTTTTGTTAATTACTACCTAGTTGCTGCAGCAGATAATTGATACAAGCAGGGGTGATACTTTTTCAAAATGACTTTGCTGTAGTGCATGTGTGCTCTGTAATAACTCTAAGTCGTTAAAGTCTGAAAAAAAACCATATGCTTGAATGTAACATTAGTTTTAAAATACTACTTTGTAACTTGGGTTATGTGTCATGGGTTCTGCTTCATAATAGCCCTGATTCATGTTCCCAGACAGTGCAAGGCGCATCCATTGCTCTTTACTCTGTGGTTTCCAGCCGTAAGTCAGTATTTATTATTCATTTAAAGTATCGGTAAATAGTTGAAATGGGATGTGACTTGACCTTAAACAGCTGTATGTTACGTAATTGTGGTTTTGAAATTGCTTTTTAAACAAATGCTACCATTTATGTACCCAATTTGTTACGCATACGTTTTTAGAGACTAAGGAAAGTGATGCAGCAAAAGCTGGACCATATGAAGTCACTTACACAATTTGGAACCTTGTTGGTATGACACTTTCTGTAACAGTCGGCTGTTCTCATTGTTTGGTCTTCTGTTCAAGTCTAAGCTCAGCCTCTTTGGCCCAAAAAATAATCAAATATGTGTTTCTCGTACTTTCTTGCAGAGTGATATGGGGATTTCTTTCCAAACCTTCGTCAGGCCGTCGTATCTCCATTACATTGTTTATAATAGTAGAAGGAGCAAGGATTCATATGCTAACCATGTAGCCTTTCATTAGACATAGTGTATGACAAGCTAGCCACATAGTCGAAAAGGTGGCTTGACCTGGAAGTTATAAATTTATTTTTTTGTCTAAGAACTCTACAGCTGAGGTATCTGGGGACGACGACTCCATTGTTGTGTTCTATTATCCTGTTGGGACTCGTGGAGAATTGTAGCTCTGCTTAGTCTTCGCTAGTTGCTGGATATTTGAATAAAATTACAAACCTACCAAATGACTTTTTTTTTTTTTTATGTTTATGGCAGATAGACCTTATACTTCTCTTGGAACCTGATGTTTTTTTAATATTTTGGAAGCATTTCTGAAGGTGGGTCTTGAGGTGCAATGGCCTTGGAATTATTTTGTCACTGATATGTCCTGTATACGTTTTCATCGAGTGGTTGAGTTGGTGTTGCATAATAATGTCTGGGGACCTTCTACATGATCTGTACTTTGAAACTGTTCCAAAAGTTTACCCTTAAATGGTCTATCACAAAGATGCCATTCCAGTGACTTCCTATTGATGGCAAACATTTTAATAAAGACCCTCTATGAACCATTATTTATCAGGAGATTGATTCTCTGGATTAAGTCACTTGTATTTGAAGTAGAAGAAAAATAAAAGTAGATGCATGTGATAACTGGGGTGTCCCTGCAGGTAGGAGAAAGCATGTACCTTCCTCCCACTTGTCTGCACGGACATGTCTCTAGCACATCACTTACATGAACTTGCTCTCCAAAAGAAAATGTCAGACTGGTTGCTCTTGTACTGACCTCCCGATGGGCTTGGTATGATCCTTTGTCCTAGTCCTCTGCCCTGGCACCTCACTAACAGGTTTAAGATTACCACCATGTTCTGACACCCTTGCCTGGCACAAAACCACTGATCAAATTTCTTACCAATGTGATATGGAAAGCGTTTTTATGCTTTATGCAATGTATATATATGCTATATACCTAAATACAATGCGCTATGCTCACCCTGGCTTTAACATTGTAGTTATTCTGTGGGTTCCCTATGGACCCCTAATACCTATCCAGTGAATGCTTCTTTTGATTGATTAAATGTTGAATTTCAAAAGACTTTGTATATTGGATTTGGTCACGTACACTTATGTTTATATTTGTATGAAGATGTTTTTTGACGCGATTTAATAAAAATGTACAAATTAATACTTCATCCAAAAATTAATTAAAAACAAATTACCACCATATTCCCGCATCTTCTAATATATATCTCCCACTCTTCTTTCCTCTCTCCTGCCCAATTAGTCATTTTGTTTGACTGCATGGTTGTGACAGGTTTATGTACGATTACTGGGATAACATAACACGTTACTTTAGATTTGTCTCTTGCTCCATTTTGGAATTTTTTAAGTTGTGTCTTGTGTTTGGCACTGTGTGCAACCCCCTATATTTGAGGTTTTTTAATATGTTGATCATCTTTCCTTTTCTAGTTCCATCACCTCTTGCAACCGGGGGGAGGGGGGGGTTACAGGCCCGGCAATATATGTGTATGTATAATTATACATTTTATTGATAGTGTTGATATAGATGCCCTGGCAGCAGCTGTTTTTCCTTAGTCATTCACCCTTCACATTTATTTTTAGCTGTTATCTTTAGTTTCCCATTGACTGGCAGTAATTAAGCCTTGTATGACTTTGCCTTTAGATATTTAGTTTTTTTGTTTTTTTTTCTTGTATAGTGTTTGTGGGGTTAAGTTATAGAAATTTTAAAACATTTAAACTTTTGTAGAATGAAGTTTGATTTCGATTATTGCTCGTGTCCTAGTTTCTGGAGTAAGTCACACATTTAAAATAGTATCTGACTTAATGCCTGATTCCTTGGATCATTTAAGTGGTGTTATCCTTCAGACGTTCCCACGCGTCCCCTTGATAAGATTATTCTTGGGGCTCGGTGTGCTTTATAGTTCCGAACAGAGAATATACACAAATAGGGCTTATTCGATGATTTCTGCATGAGGTCACGACATCTGAGGAGGTCGTGTAATCTAGGTCTTACATGGCCTCTAGATAAACATGGAATGTCTTGAAGGACAAACCTTTTGTAAGGGAAACTCCAGGGGCGGATCATAGTCAAAAACTGGCTTAGAATTTTTATTCTAGAATTTTATAATCTCCTGCCTCAGAACCCGACTAAGCCATTGCAAAGCCCAACTGCTGGACACATTAAACTGCTGGACACATTAAACTGCTCTGCGTAGAACAGGTCAGTTTCTTGGTCCAGCAGATGAAACCTTAGATGCTTGGGTTTTGTGAGGCTTTGTTTTCTCCCCAGCACTGGATGCCTATGGTACAAAATAATGTAGATCTTGAGGGATCTGAACAATAGTAGGTTTTTGTCTGTTTTTAGCTTTTTTTTTGTTTTAAACAAAAACGCAATTGCTGTGTTGGACATTTTACCGTATTGGCTCGAATATAGGCCGCACTTTTTTTTCCCCCACTTTAAGTCTTTAAAGTGGGGGTGCGGCCTATATTCCGGGCTGGCAGCGGGGTTAGGATACAGATCCCCGCAGCGGTGCAGGGGACCTGCATCCTACTCCCCGATACGCTTAGACAGCCTCCCCTGCCAGCACTTCCCATGGGGGGGGGGGTGCCGGCACGGGAGGTTGTCTAAGCGCATCGTGCGGACCCCCCCCCCCCCCCCCGACTTACCGGAGCAGACTCCCGGGTGTCTTGCGGGGCCGGCGGGGGACATCTACGCAATACGCGTATACAACTTCCGGTGCCGGCACATCCATATCTCGGGGGGGGGGGGGGAGGACAGTGGTAGCATATCTCGGGGGGGAGGAGGACAGTGGTAGCATATCTCGGGGGGGAGGAGGACAGTGGTAGCATATCTCGGGGGGGAGGAGGACAGTGGTAGCATATCTCGGGGGGGAGGAGGACAGTGGTAGCATATCTCGGGGGGGGACGACACGACAGTGGTAGCATATCTCGGGGGGGGGACAGTGGTAGCATATCTCGGGGGGGGACAGTGGTAGCATATCTGGGGGGGAGGAGTACAGTGGTAGCATATCTCGGGGGGGGGGGAGGACAGTGGTAGCATATCTCGGGGGGGGGGAGGACGACAGTGGTAGCATATCTCGGGGGGGGGGGGACAGTGGTAGCATATCTCGGGGGGGAGGACAGTGGCAGCATATCTCGGGGGGAGGACAGTGGTAGCATATCTCGGGGGGAGGACAGTGGTAGCATATCTCGGGGGGGGAGGAGGACAGTGGTAGCATATCTCGGGGGGGGAGGAGGACAGTGGTAGCATATCTCGGGGGGGGGGGACACGACAGTGGTAGCATATCTCGGGGGGGGGACAGTGGTAGCATATCTGGGGGGGAGGAGTACAGTGGTAGCATATCTCGGGGGGGGGGAGGACAGTGGTAGCATATCTCGGGGGGGGGGAGGACGACAGTGGTAGCATATCTCGGGGGGGGGGACAGTGGTAGCATATCTCGGGGGGGAGGACAGTGGCAGCATATCTCGGGGGGAGGACAGTGGTAGCATATCTCGGGGGGAGGACAGTGGTAGCATATCTCGGGGGGAGGACAGTGGTAGCATATCTGGGGGGGAGGAGTACAGTGGTAGCATATCTGGGGGGGGGGGACGACAGTGGTAGCATATCTCGGGGGGGGGACGACGACAGTGGTAGCATATCTCGGGGGGGGGGACGACGACAGTGGTAGCATATCTCGGGGAGGGGACGACAGTGGTAGCATATCTCGGGGGGGGGGAGGACAGTGGTAGCATATCTCGGGGGGGGGAGGAGGACAGTGGTAGCATATCTCGGGGGGGGGCGGTGGCAGCATGTTTTTTTGGTGCTTTTTTTTTTAAAGAAAAAAACTTTCTTTAAAAAAAGCACCAAACTTTTAGGGTGCGGCCTATATACGGGGGCGGCTTATATCTGAGCCAATACGGTAATAACGTTTTCCCATCTCTGGTTTCTAGAACAGTTCAGTTTTCATTAATTGATATACGATGTTAAACGAGCTAATGAATCTTGATTCTATGTTCAAGTAAAATATCACCTGTTCCAGATTTTCATTTTTTAAAGAAAGCTAATTTGTTCTCTGGAGTACAGCATGGGCACGGGTGATAGTCGTTACTTTCTTAAAAAAAAAAAAAAAGTTTCAGATCCGTGCATGAGATCTGTTCAAATATAAGTGTATGCTCTCCTGGACAGGCCAAGTTGCTCTCCTTGGGAAAATGGGCGTAAAAACTGTTTTATCTGAATCGTTCAGAGTACATTGCGTACACTAACCTTTGGTGGCCCTAAATCATTCATTTTGCAGTACATGGGAGCACTAATACACCAGAATATAACATTTTTAAAAACAAACTTTTTAACTTAAGTCAATGTTCATTCACTTGTTTCCCATGTGTCCTGTGCCTGGCAGGACTGCCCTCATTTTAAGCTGATGATCTAACCGTGCCGTTTTTTTTATACAGTACTGCGGCCTGTTTTGATGGACATCATTCATATATGGAGAGTTCGATGAAGTTTTTCATAGTAAAGCGATGACCTCGTGCCCATGCCAGACATTTTCAAAGTGTGTTTTCGTGTGACACAAATAACCTCAGAGAGGCAGCGGAACATTCTGCTCATAGAGAAGGGGATGTCTTGGGAGCACTAAATTAACGCACTCCATGATACGCAAGCCGAGCTGAAGGTGCCCAATTAAGCTGTGCAGAAGTTTAGACTTTTTGACTTCACAAATCCCGGAATAAAGACATTTATGCATCAGGATGGGTGTATGTGCTTACCTGTTGGTTATTGTACAATAGAAGTGAATATGATTGTTTTAAATTATAATAGACTCTTGCCAGCTTTGGGAGAATCATTGGTTTATTGAAGGAGAACACTTATAACAGGAGGCCACAATCTAAAGTTAAAGGGTCAGGGGCCCATCACGGAAAAGGTGGTAGCGAAGTGGAACTGCCTCTCAGCACACATGGTAGAGGGTAATACAATGAGGGAATTGAAAAATGCATGACCTTTGGCATAAAGCTACACTGAATCTACGATGAGGTCAAGGACAGATTAAGGAAACTTGGCGACTGGAGAAACGGGTAGACTAGATGGGACCAGATGGTATCTGCCGTGAAATTCTGTGTTAAAACAGACCCGTTTTAGAAGGCTTTGATATGAAGTGAACTCACGCAGTAAAGCAATGTCCTATAGATGAGCCCTCTGTTTTATAAAGTAGGGTAGGCTGCTCCAGCTTTGCGTTCTTCAGGACAAGCTGAGAATCTGTGTTGGGCTTCAGTCCTCGGCTTTTCATTGCCGGCTTGTTAATGTATGCACCAGATTGTGCCCTCTAATCTTCAAACTATTTTTAACCCTGATGCTATTTTTATCAAGTCCCAATTTAAAATTGGGTTTTTCGTTTGGAATTCTATTTTACGACAACTGGAAATGCTCAAAAAAAGGACATGTTAATGACATTTACTTTCAAAATTACCATTCATTTGCCTTGCTTTCTCTAGCAGTTAATACTTTGCTTTCTTTAAAGCAGATGTTAATAAATCCATGCTAACAAAATACCATAATCAATATCTTTAAAGTATGTGTGTGCGTATCTATCAGACACAGAAGATTTGGTCGTAGGCCAGTAGTTGCAGCAGATCTCCTGATCCTGCAGTTATCGGCTTTTAACCTTGCTTCCGTATAGTGACCTCGAGCTCTGCTACGATCATGAAGGAGAAATGAATACTGATCTGCATGTTAAATCAGTCAGATCAGGCGTGTTGGCCTCGTTAACTGCTTTGCATTGCTCTATTATAGCCTACTTTAGCAGTCAATAGTTGAGTGTAAATAGTTTTGATATGGAGGATAGAATCGGTTTCATGTGTACCGCGATATCAACCTCTGTAGGCATGACTGCTAATTTTGTGGTTATCAATCTGCCTTTGGTGCTAGACAGTGGCAATTTTCTAGTGACAAAATGATCCTTGGCACACAAAGTACACTATATGACTAAAAGTGGACAGCGGACCATCTCACCCATACAAGCTTGTTGGAGATCCCATTCCAAAAATCATTGCTATGGAGTTGCCCCCCTCCCCTTTGTGGCTATAAGAGCCTCCACTCCTGGGAAGGTTTTCAACAAGATTTTGGATTATTTCTGTGTGAATTTTTGTTCATTCATCCAGTAGAGCATTTGTGAGGTCAGTCACTGATGTTTGATGAGACGCCCGACTCACAATCTCTGTTCCAGTTCATCCCAAAGGTGTTTAATATCTTTATGGACGTTGCTTTGTGCGCTGGGGCACAGTCACGCTGGAATAGAAAAAGGCCTTCCCCAAACTGTCCTCACAAAGTTGGAAGCATCACAATGTCCAAAATGTCTCCATGTGCTGAAGCATTAACATTACTCTTTACTGGAAGAGGCCCAACCCCTGAAAAACAGCCTCAGACCGTTATCTCTCCTCCGTCGGGCTTTGTCAGACACCATACATTCCGGTAGGCAACGATCTCCCGGCATCCGCCGAACTCAGATTCATCCGCCAGACTCCCAGACAATGAAGTGTGATTGATCGTTTCCTCTGCTCCAGAGTCCGGTGGTCGTGCGCTTTACGTGACTCCGGGCCGATGGTGATCTTTGGTTTGTGTGCAGCTGCTCTGCCATGGAAACTCATTTCATGAAGCTCCCCGTGACACAGCACTTGTTTGGATCTCTGTAGTGAGGGATGTTACAGACTATTCTTACGCACTTCAGCACTCGGTGACCCCACTCTGGGTGTGAGTGGTCTACAGCTTAATGACATTTTACTCCTAGACACTTCACAATAATGGCACTAACAGTGGACTGGGGCAAATATAGCCGGGGAGAAATTACTTGGGGCAAACATGTACGTTTAAATTCACTGATCTCTTCAGTACGACCTGGTATTTGTCTACAGAGATGGCTGTCTATATGCTTCATTTAATATAACGGCTTAAACACCTGAACTCAATAACCATGAGGGTGTCTACATACTTTTCGTCATAGTATATGTGTGTAGTATGTGTGTATGTAATTTTCCGCAGCTTCTTTTAATGTAAGAATACAATGAACTATTATTATTATTTTTTGTTCTAAATTAAACTTCACTATGGTTGCTACACAAACATATCTCTGTTGTGTGGACTATTTGGCTTCCAAAGTATGTATTACATAGGTATAGATAGTGGATAAATACTAATGTTTTTTTGTGGTTTTTTTGTATCTAAATAATGGTGGTTTTGAAGTATTTAATTGAAGATAATCTTGCACGCTTCAAACTGCATGGCATGGAAAAGGTCAATGTACAAAATGAGAAGCTCTGAAGCCCCGTGGAGCAAATTTCATTAAAATCCAGCCGCCACGTGACTTTGCAACACAATTTACCAACTGTCTTGGGCATGGGTATAAAGTGATGCCGTCATTAAATATATTTCTAGTTCGTTATGAGATTGACGAGTCTCTAGGTGGTTGACTGAATAATTGAAATTTCACTTTCTGTAACTCTTTAGCACATAGTGAGAAATTCAATAGGCAGTTATTGTTTAAGCTAATTAATCTATATCAACATACTGCCAACGTGCATCCACCATGTTGAGTTTTGCATCGCTTTGGTTTTGTGGGTAATGTGGATATTGTATACACTTTTTAAGAAATATGGTATAAACATTTAAATTTTTTTTTTTTTGCTATATGAAACCATCAAGGGCTAGAGTTGGGGATCTCTGTCCCAACCAATCGGCAAGCAAATGCACAGGCCAGTCACATAGCTTCCATGGGCAAGAAGGGCAGGTTCCCCAACCACCACAAGTTGAAGAGCGTTTTTGAGCCACCCAGTGACAATACTCGTTCTTCTTTTCTTCCAAAAGCGCATGTAACATAAGTGTGGAATGCAACCTCCAAATATGTCTGTATGCATGCAGAAGGTGACTAGAAGTATGGGTGTTGGGTGATATTAGTCTCTGTAGGTTCTCGGTTTTAAATACCTGCTGAAATCAAGGCTTCCTGTTTAGCTCCCTGTGCGGCGCATGTCCCTTTTTTAAAACTGCCATCTGCCACCCCCAACCTTTATAAAGGTCAGTAGTGTTCTGCATCTAGCGGTCTTGTAGTCTTTCAAATTAAACATTTGTCTCCTCCTTTTTAGTCATGTGTGGTAAGGTAACCGTTCTCAATCCTAACGTGTTACATACTATGTACTATGGTTGGCCAGTGACACCGATCTCTTGTGAACTTGTGTGACAGGAGGGCGTGTAGAACACTCCTTAAAGATTATTCTTTGCTTCCTGCATGCTTTCTGCTTTTCACTGACTTTTCCTCAAAAAAATCTTTTTCATTTTGGCCTCTGTGTGAGTTTTAAAAATCTCTCGGACTCTTAGACCCAGCCGGGATTTCCGTGCCTAATTTCTGTTTGTAATCTGATTACTGGCTTGGGTTCTTCCAGCTCCCAGCCCATTGCTATGCATTCACTGTATCTGTGTCTGTAGCCGGGCTGCTTCAGTGCAGCGGTGGGGAAGCTCTCTCTCTACATAAGGCTTGCAGAGACCGCTCTAGAACGGGGGTCTTGTCCACACACAGCTGCTGCAGGGACTCTCAATTCTGAGACTTTAGAAGAGAAACAATGTTTAGGAACAGATGGATTTCAAGCTACGTGGGAAGTGTCGTTTGTCCTGAGGATCCAGGTTGGCGACATAACCAAAGTCTAAGATTTTATTATTACTGTTTCCTAGAGATATATTGTATTTTATGCTAATGTTTTTTGCTTCTGCTTTAGAATGACTGTTTGTTTGTTTTTTATGTCCTTTTTTTGACCACAGACTGCAGATTAAACAGATCTGATAATGAGCTTAGCTTGACTTTGCTAATGTTGAACATGTAAGGACACTTGGCCCGAGAGTTATTTATGTTGGGATTTTCTGGTGTATTCCTTTTTGTGCAATCTTTCAAAAAAATTAATTAAAAATATGGGGTAACCTCGAACAAGAAGGAAGCTTTCAGTGTACATTTGTGTAGCACCCACTTTGTTCACAAAAGATACATTGGAGAGAATTATTTAATTACACGGTTGGTCTTATGTACCTTGGAGCCACTGAGTATTGCTGCCCAGTGTGTTAGACCTATGGCAATTCTGAATCAAACTATCTCATACATGTTGAAGTTCCTTCTCTGTATTAGCTTTTACCATTTCTGCTAGGAGGCTTTCCCCCTTACCTGCAACCCTCTCAGTAAAGTGAAACTTCCTTATTTCATTATTTGAAAAATTATTTGAAAAATTGGTCATAATTTGAAACTTAGAGGGTCAAACATTTCTCCTGTGTTTTGATACCTAGATACATATTTATATAATTATTCACTCAAACAGTACTATGCAAACGTTTTGGACAGGTGTGAAAAAAAATCTGTAAAGTAATACTTTTATCATTTAACAAAATGCAAAGTGAGTGAACAGAAGAAAAATCTAAAACAAATCGTTATTTGGTGTGACCACCCTTTACCTTCAAAATGGCCTCAGTTCTTCTAGGTGCCATTAATTGACGAAATTCCTAACTCTGTTTGCAGAAACGTAGCCCCAAATTTGCAAGGAACCTCCACCATGTGTCACTGACTGTAAACGCTCATTCTTGTACGGCTCGCCAGCCCTTCAATGAACAAACTTCTACTACAGCCAAATATTTCATGTTTGACACATCAGCCCAGAGCATCCGCTGCCAATTTTCTGCACCCCAGTTCCTGTGTTTTTGGGAATAGTTGAGTCGCTTGGCCTTGTTTCGATGTCGCAGGCACGGCTTTTTGGCTGCAAGCCTTCCATGATGACTGCTGAGCAGACTTTGGATGGTAGGTGGGTGTACCAGGGTCACACTGTTTTCTGCCAATGCTGAGCTAATGGCTCTGCTGGTCATCTTCCGATTGCAAAGGAAAGTAAGCATGATGTGTCCTGCGTCTGCTGCGCTAAGTTTCCTTGGCCGACCGCTGCGTCTGCGATTCTCAGCATCGCCCATGTTGTGCTTCTTCAGAAGAGCTTGGACAGAACATTGGAAAACCTTGCAGAGACCCTCCTGATGCAGTATAACTACCTTGTTGCTGTGCTCAGTCTTGCTGTTCCTCACCCATTTTTATTTCTTTTGCATATTAAATGATCATTAGCACCTGTTTGGTATAATTTAATCATACACCTAACTAATTTGATTTCGCTTTTTCTTCTGTTCGCGCATTTTGTTAAATGATTATTTTTGAAAACATTTTCTTACAGAATTCTTCACACACACCTAAGACTTTTGAATATATGTATTAAAGCGCCATATTGTGTAAAGATAGCGCTCGCAGTGCTGTGATGCAGGCCATAAATAAAAGGAGAAACCAATAACAAAACCCCAAGATAGTGAAAGTTATGGGAAAATCTTCAACCCGATGAAAGTTTGTGCCTGTTCATTTTATCTAATCAAACTGGTAAATTTCTAATTGGAAAACTTGCAGCATGGTGAAAAGTTGAAGGAGTTTGTTTGGTTTGGCATGTCTACAAAGAAAACCTTCAAGGCATTTTCTTGCCAAGTGAGAGTCGTATGATTTTGAACTTAATTAGAACTGAAATTACTGAATTGTGACTTACGAGGCTGGTGTCCTACCAATTCGTGGTCATTAGACTGGGGAGGAATTATGAACCCTTGGCCCCTTGCTATTCCCGTCGTGTGTGTGTGTTTTTTTTTTATTTTTGTTTTTTTTTTCTTTTTCTTTCAAAGACATAGTTGTGGTTGAAAGGATATACTATAATTGGGTGACCGCATACAGGTGTGTGTGTTAAGTAAAATGAGACCGTTTATTGTACCTTCTAAAAATGTAGATTACAAATGCCATCATGCTCAGCTACCTGTCCACACCACTCTAATGTACTAAGCCAGCATCAGGCGATGGCTGCGCCAACTTTTAGTTCAATTGAACTACCTGCCATATTTTAGATCTTCTAGAAATCTTTAACAAGTGTTAAATTTGCTGTAGGATTTAAAAAAAACAAAACATGGTTTTTATACGGAAGAGGATTCATGTACTTGGGGAAAATGAGACACAATGTTTAAAGTCGTTGCTTTGGCATGTGATTTTGTAAAGCCCAGACTCCTTCAGTTCCACTGACGTGACAACAAAACTGAAAAGCGTCTGTGAAGTCTTATTTATTACGGGCATTAAAGTGTGTTAAGCAGGGTGATGAAGGGCTGCCTCTTGAAACCTTTCAACAGTAGGAGTGATTAACGTAGAATTCAGGCCGTCTGCCCTTCGGGGGTTATTATAGGCTGTTTGCATTCATAGTCTTGATTGTTCTGACCCTTTAATAGAAAATGACATAGATATCAGTTTATAGAAGATGATTCATGAAGATCTGTACCCTTAAAGCAAAACTGTTTCTGCCAGAGCTTTTCTAGATTGTAAGCTCATTTTGAGTTCTGCCCTCCTTACGTTGGTTTGTTTCTGTAAGTCCAAATTATTTGGCGCCCTGCTTGTTTTGTCCTGTTTACTCGCCGTCCAGCGCTGCACCGTATGATGGCGCTATATAAAATGTACGTGTTTTGCTATTCGATTGTTTGAGGTACTCTTTGGAGACTCTGCTTGCTTGTTAATGTTCAAAGTAGCAGGGATGGCATTCTCTAATCCATTCTACGCTCTATAAACACACTTGAATGGGTTAATGTGCTGTAAGATGCTGGATTTTAGGGGGGAAAAAAAACCTCTAGCATCCCTTGGATATTAAACTACTAGATTTGGAGTCTCCTTATGTAAAAGTGGGACTGAAGCATGACTGTTTCAGAACAAAATGGTTATCTGTGAAGATTGTTTCTAGAGTAGGGTATGAAAAGTGGTCTCGGTATGAAAGCCATTTGAATGGTCCAGCGAGCCACAATGTTACATTTCATGCTGTGTACTGAAAAATCCCTATTTTTCTCGTAATTGCTACGCTGTGCAGAGAGCTTGACTTATTAAGGCAATTTATGATCAAAGTGCTTCACGTACAGTCATGTAATCTCTGAACTAATTTATTTGTGTGTCTATAAAAAGTAATTGCTGGTTTATCTTGTTTTCTTCTGGCAGATTTTAACAGCGACGGGACGTTCCGACACTGTCCTTCACGACTTCAACACGGCAAGAACTCAAGGTAATACACATACTGGTCCCAATTTTTATCTCAATCTTTGTTCATATTATTTGCAGAGTCAGCAATGTAGTAGAGATCGCCATGTTGGCTAATGACAAAAGACCTACCCCCCCCCCCAAAAAAAAGAAAAAATGTTGACTGCATATAAAATACATATTTCTGTTTTCATTGGCACCACCCTGTGCCTTAAGTGGTTTGATCCACTTGGTCTCCACAAATAACTCATAGGTTCTGTGTTGGTTTTCTGTATGATAGACTCTCACATTGGGTGCCAATAGTTCTTAAAACAATTCCTTTCTTGTGAAGTCTGAATAAAGGATCAAGTGGCAGTTGCTGTTGTCGAGGATTCTTGTAGCAAAACGCATAATGAAACCTTTTCTTGAGTGTTTCTCAAACTTCCAAAGCTCTTTCTACACTGATCTTTCTCTTTTACTTCTATAGTTGACGTCACGTTAGTTGACTTATGTTAGCTGGGGTGAATGTGTGTAGATAAAGAATTATCTTTTGTTGTATCAGCTGTGCTTATTTCCTGTTTTTAGACGATGAGCATTTGATAAATTACTTCTGGAAGATTACCCCCCTTCTCAAGCTATTAAAATTTCCACCTGCAGATGTCAGCTGTGCTCCTCTAATTACAAATCAATGTACGTCCGGTGTGGATATTGTATCGGGCTGAATGCTTCTCTGGACACAGCCTCATTGACTTAATGCAAAAATAAACATTATATATAAATATATATAAATTTATTTCACACATATAATTTCCCTGTATCTACCAAGCCAAATGAAAAGCCCAAAAGTTATTTAGTGGCTTTCATACATGTGCCAGTACTCATTATAGCAGGATAAAGCACACACGAGGCAAGTTAAACATTGTAATTATGCTAAATTAAACACTATTTTAATAAAATTCACTTTTAATGAACTTTCTAATCGTCTTGCACCCCTGTTGCTTCTGCTTTTGGCCACAACTCCCATTATGCACGCACGCACACGACATTAATGCAAATGTGTGTCTCACCTGTGATGTTACAAAGTCAGACTCCTCCATATGGCCAAAGGCAAATAGGTCAGCCACTAGCATGTATATTATAACACAAGCCCTCTTGTATTCTTCAACATCATTTTAATGAATGACTTGAATGCATATAAAGTTCTAAATTATACACCTATTTATGCTATAGGTGACAAATACACACGCGAGTGGGTCCCTGCATGCTAACCTGTAATGGGGACTTCAGTATGAAAGAGAATGGGGAGTGTAGCCAAGGTGATAGACAGAGAAGCTGATGGGTCACAGGTGGCTGGTATCAGAAAATAAAATTAGAACTAAGAATTTTAGCAGGCCATCTTGACATTGTTGAAGAACCCGCCACAATGCAGTGGAAAGCCATCCATGGCTTCACGAGGTAGAGCAATAAATGAGTGGGGATATGTGATAGAGATAAGGGTAGCAGCTGTTAAATAAGAATGGATACAAGAAGTGAGTTTAAAGTAGTTAGAAGTAGGGGGTTGAGGCTGAATTTTATTTATTTAATAAGGTTAGCTCTGTTTTGGGATAATTTACTATAGGAACCGTTGTGGTATGGGGCCTGGACTTTTGTAATGAAGCAGAACATAAAGGGCTATGTATGATAGTATAGGAATGAATATTTGAGTGCTTGTTGATCCAAGGAGAAATCTGATTGCCATTTCTGTAGACATTCTCCAGAATATTGATAACCTCTTTAAGGTACATAATAAAGGTCTGATCATTGATCTGGGAAGTTACTTATATATTCCCTGTCTTTGCTCCGTAAAAGCGTTCATATGATGCGTGTTTACCGTAAAATGAATAGAGAATCCAAGAATGACTCCTTGCCCTGAAGGGCAGAAATCTAAAGCAAACATATATTTGACTTGCATAGTGTAAGTATGGTTGTTGTAAGATCTGTCCGCCTGACACACATCACTCTGCAGAGTCAATGAAGCACATGTCGGTTCTGGCATATTTTTTAAATTGTCAATAAGAATAGGAGAGTCATTGTGTTTTGTTTTTTTTTAACTCATTTCTTCTTTTCAGAATCCTCTCTAAGATTTGATGACTAAGCAGTGATTGTTTAGACAAGTTTTAGAATGTGTGTGTGGTCAGGACAGCCCAAGTGATTCGAGGGAAAAAGCCAAAGCCATTTCCTTTCAGTGCAGTTGGGTATTTGATGGAGTTTCATGTTCTTCCAACGCACATTCCTCTCTCCCCACACCAGCCGAGAATCACTTATCTGTGCAAGTTCTATGTGCCAAGGAATATTTTGGAGGTTTCCTTTCATAGATATTAAACACCATAGTAATTAGAACTGTGTTTGCTTAGGATTTTGGACATTTTACATGTTGGTGTAGAATTGTCCAGATTTAAACTCGGCGGTCAAGTGCCAACCTGCAACCTGCTCAGAAATGCCTTGGACACCAATAATGGTGCTATCGGCTGCGGGACCTTTCACATGTCTTATTCCATTATACAGCCTTGTGACCTTATTTCCATGATTCTTACCAGTTCCTTCTGAAGATGCCACCATAGAGAATTAATAAAATGAATGGTGGTCTCAGAATAGGTGGGTTAGTAGTCCTGGCATTTGTGATGAGGCAGGGTTGTAGCATATGACCAGTAATATCTAAATCCAGTAACCTGTTTGAGATGGCAAATGTTGCACACCAGGAATCACCATAACATTCACAGGTTTAAACATTATCACTAAGTCAGCCTCGTATAAGAACATGTGCAAAGGAAGAAAACAGGCAAATTAGCTTTTTTGCCATTAAACCTTTCAAACTTTGTTAAATTAGTTATTTTCCACCACAGTGCTTAGTTGTTGGCCAAATGCTTCTTCTGATGCAAAGCTGTAAGACATATATGGGGTTTGTCGAGGAGGATAGGACCTGTACAAAAGATCTGATGGCCACGGCAGACAGGGCTAGGACTATACTGACCTTTGAAATTATTTTAGGAACGTTTTTTGGTTTTAAAGAGCAGTCATGCTGATCAGTGACGCAAAATGATAAAGCGCTCATTAAATGTACTGATATCAGGCCCGTGATGTCACAGGTTAAGAAAATACCCATGCGCTGGGTTCAAAGATGGATCCTGTCTGTGCCATAGGCAGCGAAGCCTGTGGGGTACGATGGCCTTCGATGCACAAGGAGTATAAAACTATACCAGACTGCCAGTGACTTACTAAGTTTTTCTGTAAAGCCGTCATCTTGTAACATACTGTAATTTTGTGGTCAATGTGGAAGACTTTACACTTTGATTTCTTCCAACAGTTTCCAGAAGAACTTTGTGTTCGAAGTCAAAAGGGATTTTGCAAACAACTCAAAGGATTTTGATGCACATATACTCGCTGTCCTTCCAAAAGGTAGGACACTTTTGCTTGCTTATTAACCCTTTCAGTGGGCAAGGACACATTTACCTCCCTGGGGCCAGATTTTGTAGTGAAATTAGGTCTTTTGAGGGCTACCACTCCCTTTTAACATGATTCTAGGATTGGATGATGGACGTTGTGAATGTATTTATATAGATGCTTGTTTTTAACACTAAATTCTTCCATTTGCACATAAAAGTCAGTTTACATGACTGTAGATTATAGTGAAATCTTGGCTACTAAATGTATATCTGTGGCTATCGTTTAACTATCATTCCCGTGACGTTTTTCCAGCCGTAGGTGCTGTGAGCAGCAGTTGGTTTGGATTTACATCCCACTTATATGCCGTTCAGAAATCTTTGGCTCATATTTAATGGCGTTTTACAAGCTGTTATAGTTATATGCTTTAAAAAAAAAAAAAAAAATGCGCACATGTAATGAGTCTGCAGACATTACTTATGTGTATACTAATTTGGAAATTCTTTTTAGTGATTTTTATTAATACCAAAGGAGCGCTGAGCTCTTGGTACTGGACTCAGGAGTTACTATTGTCCTTGATGCGTTTCATGGAAAAGTTTAGCCGTGGAAAACCTGTGAAATCGCTCGTATCCTAAAGTATTTTGGCTAATTCTTTCACCGGTTGCTGGAAGGAGCAGCTGTTGTCTGGGGGCAGCACGCAGGCTAGTTCTGGTATCGGTTAAGCAGGTGCTATTCAATGTTTAAGTGTTTCCCTGGGATTTAATTAGAGATATTCGTATACCTCTCAAAGGTCCTTCTTTGGGACCCAAAATCCTCGCATTCTACCCTCCTTTTGCTTATTGTGTTTGGATATCTGTGAATCTGAAACTGGATTGACCTCCATATATAATAGACATTATAGAATACAGAATTATATAGAATATACATTGCAAAATAAACATAGGACTGTCCCTTTAACCGCTATCTTCATACTCTTACAATAATATTTGTATAATGTTCTTTCCATCAAACTTTAGTTTCAGAATTAAGGAAGCTCTTTGAGCCAAGCAGTAAAGTTATCTCCGAAATGAAAAGGTAGGAGCACGCCTATTAAGTAGACATTAGGATTTTTTAAAAAATATTTTTTTGTAAGTTTTGACAGTTTTTATCGTAGAAAAGAGAGAATAGCAAGGCGCTTAGAAGGAATTGAAAACGAGGCCCCTCCAATAATGCTGCAGAATCGTTTACTAGAGGAAGACACCCCGAGGTATATGCGAGCAACAGATGCATATAGCCCCCATATAGGTAAGAAACAAACTTTTTTCTGCAGCTCATTTAAGTATAGTTTGTGTCTTTCACTCGAAAAGTGAAGAAAAAAAACAACTGTCTATATTTGACTTTTTTTTTTTTTTTTGTAGGACATTCAAATGAAGAAGAAAACTCAGATTCTTCAATAGAAACACATTGTAGATTGAGAAGCCGGATACAACCACAAGGACCCCCAGTTGATTCATCTACTTCTGTTCAAATGGATCCACATGATCCACATGAACAAGAATCAAAAGCCGAGCGCATTGCCCGATACAAGGCAGAGCGTAGGAGGCAGCTGGCGGAAAAATACGGAATTGCTGTAGATTCAGAGCCAGATTCAGAGTACCATTCAAGGTTCACGTCATCGAGGAAAGACAGTGATACCTCTGAGAAAAGGTCAGGGCTCTGTGACCTGGAGGAAAGCAAGGATAGTAGTTCTGATTACTTGTATCGACCAGACAGTCAGGAGTCGCAAAGGGTTCGCCCGTTACAGCCGAGGAATCACGACCTTAATGAGAACCTGCCGGAGCAAAGTGTTCTTCAGAATCTGGAAAACAATAACGCGTTTCAAAGCATCTCTGAGTTAGATGGTAATGCTAAATCTGCCTTCTCTATTTTGGGGCAAAGCAGACAAGACATTGCTTTAAATGAAGCTCCAAGGTCACCCAAGTTTCCTCTACGTACATCGCAGACCTCATCCCCAAAGCGTCCGTCGTCCCCCATATCTGATCAACAGCAGAGTGAAAGCAGACAAGGGTAAGTGTGTGGCCATTACGCAGACTACTCAGAACAGAGAACATACAAAGCAAACATTTTGCGTGTTTTTTTGGTTTTTTTTTTTTTGCCTATTTTGTTCTGGCTTATCATGGTAAAATGTGTTTGTTGTGTAGTCAATCCTTCTGCAGGATGTTAGCATATGTTAATATTTAGCACATGATCCCCAGGTAATATTTTACTTTGGATTGGAACAATTTCCTTTTCATTTGAGTTTTTGTGATTGCTTCGTAGATTTTTTATTTTTTTATTTTTTTTTGCGTGTTTGTATGTTGCCTCGGGTCCTATACTACAGTTTTTGCCACAAAAGCTTGGTTATAATTATATTATATTATATATATATATATATATATATATATATATATATATATATATATATATATATATATTATATATATATATATTTTTTTTTTATTTTTTTTTTGACTTTAGGTGCATCTAATATATCCTGGTAATCATGGGTTGTCATCACATCCGTGTTGCTTTTGAAAATGTCATCCTTGCACATATATATTTTTAGCAAATATTTCAGAAAATTTTGTTACGATGTAGTCTGGAAGGTGCACATCTTCTGTTTTTAATAAGCTAATTTTGCTAAAGATTTGTTACTTTGATCCATTGTATGGCTGCCTCCACCCAAGTCACTTTGACAACATACCCATTGCTTATTCAAGCCTATTGTGTAGGATAAAACGGTCTAGTGATCACCCTTTTTCCACTTTGCCTCTGTTTCACCCCAAATCACAAGTTTAGATGAAGGTGCCTAGAGAGCCATTGGAATTCATACACCATTTATACATTTCAAATGGTCTCATTTGGCTTGACTTTGAAGGTGACATGTTCTGTTGATCACTCATTAGTTAAATAGACAGCTTTAGATCAGTGGTGCTCAACTCCAGTCCCCCCCAGGACCGCAAAGCAGCCAGGAATTCTGTGTTCTTTCACCTAATCAAGCATTTTAATTATGCTTTTAACCAAGATTCTCAAGTGGGAATATCCACAATCTGTGTCATTCAAGGTCTGGAGTTGAGCTCCATTGATTTGGATAGTAGTTCAAAGGTGTGGTTCCCCCACACACCCCAATTATTTTAAAAAGATTAAGCTTGTAGTCTCTCATGAATAGACTAACTTTTATAGATTAAAGGGCCCTTTCTCAATAAAAAAAAAAATTGCTGTCAGGAGCATTCTAATTGGTATTTGTTTGCCCCCCCCCTTCTCCCCTATCTCTTACATAGCCGAACGTCCCTTACCAAAAAGGTTGCGTCTCACTTCTTTCTAATGCACATATATGATTGTACTTTCTTCAAGATGAAAATAAGCTAAGACACAGTAAATTTTTAATTTGATTTACCCTATGTAGGGGACAGCTCACGCATGGGGCGGCAATGACAGTTTCACACAGGTTTCCAACGTAAATGCGTGTTTATTTAGATGTTGTAATCACAGAGCACCTTGTAAACAAAACAAACTATAAGCCTGTCCGGCTCTAACTAAACAGCAGGATACCTCTCTAGCAGCCTAAGGTCTGACGCAAAGCAAAGTAACCAGTTTTGTATGGGGTAAAGCTTCATACCTGGTGGGCTGCAGCGCTGGCTGTAGCTGCTCCTTCATTCAGTGTCTCCCTCCCTCTGAAAACCTAACAGCCCTTTCTTTTAAGGCCTCCTCCCCAGTAACGAGCTTAGGAAGCCTCACCTGAGAGCACCTGGGTTTGCTACCAGGCCTGGCTGAGGTAACCAGGTGAGACATATATCCCACCAACCACTCTCCCATACACTTTACCACACCTACTTAAGTTATATAATTTAATAAAGCTGACTTCATTGTTTATATAAATCAAATGGACTATCCCAACTATGAAAGGAGAACCTACATTAAGCCAAATCACTAGACCAAACAACTGCTAATTAGTATATAGGAATCTTAAGATTACAATCCATTTTTTTATTATTTAAATCTATCTAGAATCGGGATAGTGCTTTTTCTCTGCGTACTTCTTGCAGCTGAGAAATCTGAAACCGCACAAATGTTTTATTGGAAACTTAGTACCTTTCCGAAGCCTGGAAACCCTCTAAGGAGGTAAAGATCTAAAATTCTCACAATACGCTGCTTTTCCCAAGCCAAAAACTGCTAGAAAAACTTCCCAATTTTCAGTTCTCAGTATTGGAACAGGTCATGTTTCATTAGGTCCAGAGACCGCAATACTATTACCTAATGCACAGCTGCTCTTGGCACCGGTGCCTGCGACTAATTCCGAAAGCAGGTAGGAGAGCGGCGGTGGTGATGGCTTTGGGACGACTTGTTATGATTACTGTTGGATAATTATATATTTTATTTACGTTTTTTTTTTGTCTGAGGACATTTGTGATTTAGGCACAGAGATGGGCCAAGTCAACCAAGTGGTCTACAAATCTGGTAGATAGAGTAGTTTACATGGCTGTGGATGTCGTAATGGTGCTTTATACCAATAATGATGGCGCCATACGTATCTTGTTGTGCCGCTTTGGAAACCCTAATATTCATATCCCCTGCAATGTTTTCATGATGCCGCTTTGTGTAACGCTATGATGTAAAATGCTAATAGTTGGAGAGATAATACCCTGGTAGGCATTAGGTTGTAGAGAGCAGAATGGGTCGCCCCTCTTATAAGGCAATCATGAACATTGTATTTCAGTAACACCGTATAGATTCCTTTCTGTATAGCTAATGATGGCTTTGACTATCTTGTGCCTTATAAACTGTAGGGCAGGGGTCTCCACCCTTACATTTAAAAGGACCGCTTATGATTAATTTTATGCGCTACTTTGTAAATAGTGGCATTTAAGGGATATGTTTTATATTTTTATTTTTTTCCTGCATTTCTCTGTTAGTGGGGCTCGAATAGATACATTCACCATCCTCCAGACATAGAATTTTCTGTCAGTGTGGGAGAGGTACCTTGTATTAGTCCTATAGTGTCTTTTTGGTATAGCCCCACAGATTTGTGAAATGCCCAAATATCTGTGGGACTTCAGATGAGGGCACAATGTACATATTGTATGCGGTTTTCAGATCGTAGGTGTATTTAGTATTTTAGTTAGAAAGTGGGTTCTCGCTTCTACACCTCCGACAGATGTGGTTTTTCAAATAAAGGAAAATCAAAGTTGGAGAAAATCTTTAATATCCTGCCAACATTTTTATGTAAATGTTCATGCTTGCTAACCGTTCAGTTATGCCGGGTAATCTTTGGGTATTTTCCGACATCTACATATCTGTAGTCAAAAGAATTGCCGCTGTCAGTCTGGAATTGATGTAAGACCAGGAGGCCCCGAGAAAGATACTCATGATCCGCTGGCTGATTGAATTTATCTTATCCCTGTAGAGGAAATCGGCCGAAGGAGGAATTCAGTGAGACATAAGTCTTGTTTTTGAGCAACTCCAATGAAGGAAAAGCAGACAAACATTCTCCAAATTTACATTAAAAAAAACAGATTTGAGGACTAGACTGTTTATTACATTTAAAAAGTGAAATAAATAGGCTGATTATGTCAAGACAATTACTGTTGGGAATATCGGAAGAATTAATGCAGCAATATCTGCAGGAATGGACAGGCTTAACCCAGCATGTTCTAGATTAATGCAACGCTGATCATGCACTTGGTGCTTGGCCAAAGCATGGGCATAAAGGATGAAAGGGATAGCGTATTGGAGCACAAAGCAGCCGACAGGTGGTATGTAGAGGTAGATGTTAAATAGATCAGTCAGCCGTGTAGTTGCTGTAGATGGGCCCGCGTTGTGTTCTAAAAAAAATCTCGATTGGGCAAGACTGGGGTATTAAATGTTGAAAGTCCTACCTTCGGGGTACATTTACAGTGTTTGTGCTTTTAATTTATTTGTTGTAATACTTGCTAACCTCCCATCTTTTGTTTCAAGACTCTCCAGGGAAGGAGCATGAACTGAAGAAGATTCTCTAACGTAGCATTTACATTGAGCATAGATACATAGGGTCTTCAGTGAGCTATTGTAGGTGCTACCGGTTCTACTTTATGGGTTCTAAAGATTGTTCTTACAGGAGTACCAGTACGGTTTTTCAATCGTTTATCTGGTGCTCAAACGATTTAATGACAAGTATATATTTTATATAATGGGATCATGTTAAGGTTCTGTCTTTTCATACGGCAGTTCAGGGAAGCCGAAGCCTGAATGGTACCTCCAGAAAGATTCAGATGGGGAAACCCCGTCTCTCATCAGCTGGCCTTCCAGGTACCAGAGCTTGTGGCTAATCCTCACACTTCTAATTGAGCTGCTGGCCACCAAGTATAACACACTTCCATATTAACCATATAATTCCCTCCATTAACTCAATGGCTTCAATAAGCTACCTGTTTGCACTTGTGAAATGTGCCCCTTTTCCATACACATAACTGATTGGCATTTGGTGATCTGAATTTTTTTCTAATACAAATTTCCCATTTAATTAGCATGATTTTAAAATCCCACTTATGGTGTGCAGTAAAGCAAATCCATTAAACTTAATGTACCATGTATTAAATATATTTCCTTTTCCTTTATTATTGAAATGGCACAGCACGTTATCAGTTTAACAATCAAACCAGTCAAGATCTCGTTTCCAGAGAAGGGTCCTCGTTATCGGACCTCCAGTCATAAATTATGAATCCCACATCCAGATTTCCCTTGTGTCCAAACGTAGTCATCGCAGGATTTATCCAGAGGATGTGTAACTTTTGTTATCTGTTAAACACTGTTGTTACAATAATGGGAAGCCTACATTGTAGCCATCAAGTTGCATCTAGATGGGTTATAAAAGTAGCCTAATGGTATTCCATTGCTGGACATGTTTTGCCAATTTAGCATGCAGTTTCTAAATGGTATAAATGCCACTTGTAAAAGGATGCTTTATATGATCCTAAAGCTTTGTACTCTTTACAGTTAGTTTATGGAGTCTTCCTAAATGGGGCTGTGTTCATAGCAGGGCTGAATTTAAAATGGGCCATGGTAAAGTTTATGGGTATTTGGTAAAGTTGTAACTTCTTGCAAGGTTTCTTTAAAAGCTCTGTATATACATCACTTAAAGTAACAAAGTTTGCCACCCTAAATATTCTATGCTGTCCTCACGGTTGGACATCCCTGTCTGTAACTGAAAGCCAGACAACGGCATCTTTTATATTATCAGTCAAATTAGGATTCCTAGCCTGTACTTTTTTTCAAGTAAAAATCTATACAGAATCTTAAAGCAAGAATTTTAAACTCCTGGTTTAAAAAAACTTTGCATTTCAAATGCTTATTACTTATGGAAATGGTCCAGCTTTTTGTAGCTGTAGCTGAGCACTTAATGTTTGGAGTCTGATGAGGTTGACCCCCAAATAGTTATTGCATGACATTAACCATAATCCTGCTTTGGATATATTTTTATATGAAAACCTTTTGGAAGGGTCTATGATGGAACCAGTAGTATTATTTCACTATCTGTACTTGTGCAAAATAGGAGTACCTGTACATACGCAATTCCTCCGTTTTAAATGTGCCTTGTGTTCTATAGTCAATGATTCTGGTTATTAACTCATTACGAAGGGATCAGGGATGCGTGATACAGCACAGCAACTCAGGAGCTACCCAGCTTTTTCTTACTGCCTTTTGCTTGTAGAAAATGAATTTCATTGTAGCAAAGACGTTCTGCACTGCTGTCCTCCTCCATATGTATTGTTCAATGGAGAGAAGAGGAAACAATTTTTAGTGGTGAAGGTCTAGAATGTCGTATTTTTATCAAATAGCTATTGTAACTCCATGAAGGAACCTAAAAAAATCACATTAATATGTTAAATGTTTTAAACATAGTATCTTGTGCCACAAAGGAAACCATTAACACCCTACTTCCTTGGATACTTTTCACTTATCTCCACCTAGCACCAACATGTAAGTATTAGGCTGAATTCTTTCATGTAGCCATATTTTCCTTGGGGTGTATGTAGAAGGGCCACCTAATCACCTAGTAAGTGGTCAACATTTATTCTTACTACACGAATCCCGTGACAAGTTCATTTCCCCAGCTGTGTAATGGGGCGTCTTACAGCTCAACCCAGAATAAATAGTGAGAAAAGTGGCCATGTCTCCAAAACCAAACGTGCTTCCTCTCCAACTTGTATCTTCTCTTTAAAAGCCAGACCTGTCCTTAAGGGTTAATACCTGCCTCCCCTGCTTTTAGTTAAGTTGCATAAGGACTTTTTTATTATTTTTTTTTTTTTTTAATTATCTGTATGATGTACAATCCAAAGACTTGAAAATTGACCAAATTTTATAGCCAGAATATAGTACCTTGCACCAAAAAATCCTCTAAACATGTTATCCCGTGTGTTTAACGATCAAGTTAGCGCGGCTTCTTCGATTTGTAAATGACTTTTTCGTAAGTTTGATTCAACCGTTATTTATAGTCATTTATAAATGTATTTTTATTAACTTTTTGCTCACCTATATAATGGGGAAAATGTTTTGTGTCTTTCTGGGGAACCAAATGGTTCAGTGTATTTTCACTTGCCTTTGTAAGTGTTGCAGTATGAATCTTATTTTTTTTTTTTTATTTTTTTTTTTCCATGTACAAAAAAAATTGACGGTGATGATTTTAAGTAGTTACTTTGTCCTAACAGATTTATAGTAGCCGGGAACATCTTTGTTGCTTAACGCCCTGTTAATTCTGTCTTTATCGGAAAGATTTTATTAGTGGAGAACATCTTAAGCGCTTTAGAATTCCTTGTTTAAGTTTGACCTTGTTAAGGCCTTTTTTTTTTTTTTTTTTCTCATTACTGGGATTCTAATTACTTTTCTTTTTTAAAGAGTTAAAGTTAGAGGCAGGCTGGTCAGAGAGGAGAACCTTCAGGGGAGTCCCATACCTGACACGGAGACCTCTGTCCAAAAGAAGCACCATCCTGTGCCCGTTTACTATGTGCCGTTCCAGTCCGAAACATCCGCTTTTGATAGGGTTTATAAACAGCCGTCCCCTGCTCGTCAACCAACACACGGCTACATCCAGCCTGCTGGGGCTGCTCATTCGTCTAAGATCGTTACACCGCGCGAGACTGAAAATATCATGGTTTCGGCATTTACCACGTCCCTGAAAAATCCCAAAGCTGTCGGTGAAGTTGACGCGGAGAAGGGCTATCCTGTTTTTCGAGATCATAACAATGTATCTGACTCACTCAAGCAGGTGGTCAGTAATGGTAAATCCCATAGTCCTAATGATGAACAACCTGTCTACATGTCATATTCTGGCAAGCCAACAAGAGAAATTTCCCCAGAACGCAAAGAAAAGCTTATCAATAAATCACACAGTTTTAGCTCGCAGGAAAAGGTTCCAGAAACCTCTGGAAAGAGCGAAGCCATTCTGTATCTTCAAAGAGCATCATCCTTCTCTCCTGCAAAACCTCAAGGTCCTGCTAAAGAGGTTTCTACCATGAAGCATAAAATGCTAACCCGTTCCATGTCAGACTCTGGGACCCAGAAGCAGGGAGCCTTTAAGGTCAAGGATCCCGAACCACCGAAAGAGATGGTGTTTTTAAGTACTGAAGAAAGTGGTCCCATCGCAAACGGTGAATCTGGCATCGTGGACACCAAAGTATCCGTAGCCCAGCTTAGAAGTGCTTACTTGGAGACGGCAAGCGCGAGCAGAAAAGTTGATCAGTGGGTGATATATACACTTTTACCCATTGTTTATTCCCCTATTTTGTTTGTCACATGCATGTCCTCAACCAGTCCCACCACTGTCCACGTGAACGCACTAAAACACACATTAGGGTTATACACAAAGTATCCTCTGGTTTCACGGTTTGTTGGTGGCACCTCATCACCTGTTTGGAGTGATTTTCACCTTCACGTTTTTGTTTTGTGGTTTTTGCATGCGGTGCACAGTTTTGAAACTGTAACATTTCGTTGTAGTGTGTAGAGGAGATCCTCACTCAATTATCGTTTTGTTTCCCCTCTTTTCTGATAACTTACGTTGTGGTTACAAAGTGAACCTAAGGCTGAAATGCAAACATCAAGTGTTGATTTGCCTGCCAGTGCTGAGCGGGAAAGAGGCCCTCGGCGGCCAAGACTCTATTTCTCTCCTGGTGATAATAGAAAAACATCTGAACGATTTAGAACTCAACCTATTACGTCAGCCGAGCGAAAAGAAACGGATAGGTACGCATCGGAACGGTTAACCATTGAGTCCTAAATAAAAAGGCGATTGAAGCCGGGCTCGCTTTTGGATTGGCATGTCTGTGTCTTTAGGCAGCGGACGATTAAAGCTTTTGTATGTCTGGCATTTTGTAGCCTTTGAGCTACTGTCCATTTTTAACGGTTGACCCCCCCCCCCAATAAATTTCCTGCACAACGCACCGCTATCAACATTGATACGTCTTCTCAAATTACTGTTCTGTTTGGCTGAAGTAGTTTTGCTAACAGGTGCATGTAACGGTTTCATATAACCTGGAGCCGATACATACGTGTTGTATGAACGGTCGCTTTCATTTGCACAATCCTACTTATAATAATTATACAGCAAAGCTCTGCAGAGGTTTGTATTTGATTAGTTTGCAGTTTATTATTTAATACAATATTTTACAAGCATGCTATAGGTGTGTTTTGTTTTTTTTTCTTCATTTGCAGTTATGAGTTTTTTGTTTTTTTTGTTTTTTTTTATAACTTAAAGTATTAACGGTGTTTATGGCAGCCAGTTATCTTCCGCAATATTTAAGGTCTTCTACCTTCCACAGGTCAGCACTTGAAAAGTCTGAGGCTACGGATGGTAAGTATTGTTGTTTTATAACATTCATTCTGTTTTCTTTTTTTTTTCTTTTTTTTTTTTTTTTTCTTTTTATTCCCCACCAATCTAAATTCTATTGACCAGCAGCATATCAGGATACACATTTGGTCCGTGAAAACAAGTTGTTTTAATTTCACTCCATGTTATTGCTGGCTCCTCAGCATTTGTTTTTATTATTTTTTTTTATTTATTTTTTTTTTATAAACCTCTACACAAATGTTATGTTTGGCTGGAACGGTCATCCCTACGACAGTGTTGTCTGATACGCTTCTTACATCATCCACTTGATGCTTTCTCCTGGCAGCCTCGCTGGTGCCGAAAGGAATCGGGTGAATCGTGACCCATGAAAAAAAATACATTACTTTTTTTCAATGTTAAGTGCAAGCAGATGGTCCAAAAACCGTGGATTTGAACAACGCGATAGTTGGGGAAAATACTTAATGTTTTTCTGATCAGTAGGTCAGAGTGCATTATGAAAATTCTAGTTTGTAAAACTCTTTTCACGCAAGCATTTTTGTGACCACAGTTGAAAGGTGCAATTGTTTTATGAAGTTGATGGGGCTGTTTTTAGTTTCTGAGAGTAATTTTTGGAAAAGCAACAGTGAAGTTCGGTTTTTTTTGTTGAAATATAATCGTAACAGTTGAACTTTTCCTCTTTAAAAGATATGTTTTCATTTCTGCCCGCAGAGGAAGCAAAGTTGGATGAACGAGCAAAACTGAGCGTGGCGGCTAAGAGGCTTCTTTTTAGGGTAAACAGAATGTTGCAGTAGTGGAATGTAGACATGGATCTTGTGCCTTATTCTTAGGCGGACATGCACCTGAATAATTTAATGTGATAAATGTATCATAACATTATATTTTCATTAAAAAGGACCCGATCGTCACTTTTTTGTTATGATCAGTATGTTAGGAGACAAACCTCCAGACGAGGACAGTTTGCCTGTATCGATGGGGTTTCGGGTTACAATAGGTCTGCATTCTTGATAGTTTGACACCTTTTATTCAAATTTTAGCTTAGCTAGAGGCGCGTTCTCTCTGAAAGATTTATTGGCCCATTTCGGGTTTCTAAACGTTCCTAATGTGTCGGTTACCTCATCACTGATTGTTTTGTATGAGATACGTCAAAGTACCCCAATTTTGGGCTATATATTTGTTACTGCAGAACTCATCCCTTTCATTAATGACCTGTTTTTAAAGCACATTGTGTGATGCTTTCAGGAAATGGAAAAGTCTCTGGAGTCGAAAACCACTAAACCCCGTTCACGAAATGCAGCCGTGGAGCGTAGACTTCGTCGTGCTCAGGACCGGTCGCGTACGCAGCCCGTTACCACCGAGGAGGTGGTGATCGCCGCGACGTAAGTGCCTGACGGAGCAACCTGCGCTGCTCGCTGGGGTTAGGATAGAATTGGCGAGGTGTGGGATTTGGGTAATGTCTGGTTGGTGGGTGTTGAGTAAAGTGATGTCTCCAAAGCAAACTTAAATGGGAATAGAAAAGGTGATGAATGAAAGTGAATAAAAGACACTTCTCAGTTTGCTTATTTTATTTATTTATTTATATATATATATATATATATATATATATATATATATATATATATAAATATAAATATTACTGTGTGGTATATCAAGCACACAGACACTTTTTGCAAGGAACACATCATGTGATGTAAAAGCAGGCTCGCAATAGGTTGTTGCCATATAAACTGGAGAGCGCTTCATTTTATATAAATGTTTTGGAGGAAATATGATTTTTATGGTGTTTGCATCACATACTGCAGTTAAATGTACTTGGTTTTTTTTGGTATATTTTTTTTGCAAAGTCTATAAAACATGTTTAGGAATCTTTGGCTAATCCACACTTTGCATTTTTTGCTGGATTATGATATTGAATGGATCTGGCTATGGATCTGGCTATGGATCTGGTTCCAGTATTGCGCAGTTTAGTTCGCTAAGCACTCATGTCATTTTATAGATTAAAGTGCAGTTTATATAAATAAGAATCCCACCTTCTTTGTATACCATGGCATAGGGACTTCAGAACAGGAACCCAATTGTTATGCTAGCTCTGCCACCTTTTGCCACAGCTTTAGAGAAGTCTGTCTTAAAACCAACAGGGCCTTGTTTGTTTTCTAGATATTTGGTTTAAGAAATCTTTTAATGGCCTCTGCCGTCTATTATCGGTTCCATTTTAAGGAGTATGGGGAAGAAAATACTGCAGTTAACCCTTTGCGTGTTTATATTGCTTTTCTCTTATCCGAATGTCTTTCCTTTTCGTTCCTTTTGCTCTCTTCTCCCGTGTTAGCGAGCCTAGCACTGCCTCGCACGCTGTGTCCGCACACACCGTTCCCCCGAGAGTACGTAGCCCCACTGTAACTAAGAGCCCCGTGCAGCGTATCAGGTATAAAAGGCTCTTCGTTGCATGTCGAGAAACAAGAATGGCAGATGCCTCCCTTAATTATTAAAGCGGCCGATAACCTTTTTCTTGTCATTAACCCTTTCCGCGCCGTTTAACACTTCGGGTCTCCGGAAGGCTGAGCTGTGCAATGAGCACCCCTGCAAAAAGTTTAACGTTGATTTAAAAAATTAACTACTCTTGTACCGTTACTGTACTGACTTGCTTGTCTTTGTTCATTGCACGTTCCAGGAGCATCCCTTTTGTGTGGTTTTTTTTTTTTCTTGTAGGGTAGTAAATTGGATGGCCTTTCTGTGTTTTGTCTTTATGTCTAAGCGTGTGCCATAAAAATATCCTATGCATTTACAGTGCCTTGTGAGATACTTCTTGGATAAAACTCAAATCCATGAACTCCTATAGCTACAATAACAAGGTTTGCACCAGGACACAATGTATACAGATTAAAGGAGAATGATTGCGTAATCTTAAGTGCTCTGACATGAAAGGGCATGCTGTAACATCCAGAGATCTTTAAGTGCTTCCAGAACGCGAGCGTGTAATATTTAGTTTGTTTTGGAGCAGGTCGGTCATTTTTCTTGCCTCGCCTCTTCTCCCAGTTTTGCCAAAGTAATGAAGATGCATCGGAGATAAAATATTTGGTGTTCAGCATGTGCCGTGTCTCAAACTGCATGGTTTTGTGCATTAGAATGTATATAAGTGTAACAAAGCGGATTACGGATTGCATAGGCTCATGAGCTCAGCGTGTTGGCTCCTATAGAGTTAAATTGCATGAAGCGAATCCGTCCTTACCCCATGCGTTCTCTACTCTGTACCTTGTCAGTTTGCAGGCCTCTGCGCACCATAAGGCAAAGGCCAGGGAAGAAAAGCAAATCTCCAAAGAAATGCACGATGAACCGAGCATTCCTGAAGAGCCCGACTCGTCCTCCCTGACGCTGGCTGAAAAGATGGCGTTATTCAATAAACTTTCCCAGCCAATCACAAAGGAGGTGTCGGCCAGAAGCAGGATGGGAATGAAACAAAGGAGAATGAATGCTCGCTACCAAACTCAGCCGGTTACGTTTGTAGAAGTCGAACAGGTATTTCCCCTGAATTATTCAGATAACCTCTTAACGGGGAACACCCCACATTTTTTTTTTGTATTAGAGAAGTGTCTTATGACGACCCCCCCAATGTTTGAATATTAATTTAGAAAAAAAGCCTTGATTATAAGACTACCCTATAAGAAAAAAGTTTCATCAGTAAATATTTATACCCCATATATGCCACTCTTCCTCCCTGATATGCCTTATCCCCCCCCTGTTTGCCATTCTGCCCCCTTATATGCACCCCCAACTTACCGATGCATCCCTAGACTTGTCCCCTGTGCTCCAGGCTCCCTGGTGTCAAGTGGGGGCAGCCCTTGAATGTGAACGACAACCTCCGCTGCTGCCCGCTACTTCCGCTGGGGCTTCTATGGTGGAGCACCGGAAAGTCATGTCATAGAAGCCCCGGCCGAAGTGCCGGCAGCAGCAGAGGTTACCAGACAGGAGGATCCAGGTCACCTGCAGAGCTGCGGGGGATCTGGATCTTACTATTGTAGTCAGACCTGATCATAGGACTGATCATAGGATGACCTCGAATGTAAGACGAGGGGTATTTTTCAGAGCATTTGCTCTGGGGGAAAAAACCTTGTCTTATAATTGAGCAAATACAATATATTGTCAGTAGGGTACATGCCTACCAAGAATGGTTTTTTTTTTTTGATACTTGAAGCAGAAGAGCAAGAGTTTTTCTAGTTTCGTATGTATGTCTTTCCAGTGTTGCTTTTACTGGCCAGACTTTGGACACTAAGAGTGCTATTAACCTGAGCTGGAGCAGTAGTATTGATGCAAATATGCATTTTGTTGTTTTTACAATAATATGTGACTTGCGTAAGGACATTTGACACCACTTGCTCCATAAATATTTACTCAATTACGATGCGCGCTGATCAGTCACGCTAACTAGCTTCACAAATAGCTGGGGTTACACGTAGGTGAATGCTCACACGGAGCATACATAAATAACTACTACTTGGGCTATTTGGGACAAATGCATACCTATTCCTTACAACCATACAACAAAAACGGGCATCCAGGAGCATGGTGAGAATTTCCCTTTACCCGATATGTATTTGCGTTCGGTGTGATAGGAGAATTTGCTTTCCATGGTGAAGTGGAGTAAAAACTGAGCCACGTGTTATAGCCAGTTGGCTAATGAATATGCAGATGAAGGGTTCTACAAAAAAAAAACGAGCGAGCATTATCTGTAAATCCTTAGCATATCTATAAACACCGCGCACCACGCTGCTGGGATTTGGTGTGAGCGCAACTTATTTGCAGCAAGTGGAAGAAAAGGTCAGATGCTATTTCTGTATAAGTAGATATTTTTACTACCGGTATATAAGTAAATCGTCATGTGATACCGGGACATGCCTGACGTCCCTGCAGCAAGCAGATGGTGTCGCAAAAAAAAAATGTCTACATTTCAGATCACATCTCCATTTACCTACCGGATCCCTTTTGTATTGTCACCTGTGAACAACTGACTTCTAAGTTATTTTATTGTTTCTAAAACCCGACAATTCTTTATATTCTAGCAATATTTTTTCCAAAGTGCTCACGTAAATTATGTTTGACCTGGTTTTAAGATAATAAATAACAACATGTTAATGCTTTATTATTATTGGTGGACATTCCTTTTAATGTTGGAAACCCACCTTGAGGTTGACGGCTCCAGACGTCCATAAATGCTAATTATTTTTGTTAAGCTTCACTCTAAGACTCAAGTTCTTCTCCCAGAGCATAGCAGCTACCAAATCTTTATTATATTAAAGTATTACCTATCGCTGTGACATATCTAATAACTTTTTTCTTCTGAATATACCTTTGTATGGTGAGAATATGAAGTGTAATGCGTGACATTGTTTTAGTGTAGAACACGGCAAAGTTAAAATAGTGATTCATTGTTTGTTTTTCCTTCAATTGTTTTTTTTTTTGTTTCCCCTTAAATCTGCCCAGTTCAAAAACGGAGGTGAAAAGATAGCTCCGTTATCCCAGAACGTTGTAACTTCTGTAGCAACTCTAACCTCTCGTCCATCACCTGCATCCCCTGGGGACATGAATGTCATGAAGTCCTCTGCTTATGATGAAAGACTATCGAGTGTCTCCAGCATTTCCACCATGCTGCACACTTCATCGGAAACCGGAAACACCACAGAACGAAGCCTGCTGCTGTCAGAGTGCTGGAGTCCCTGTGCCAAAGATAAAGTCGATGAAAAGAATTTCAGGAAACTAATGGCAGACGAGTCGAGTATCTCGATAATGGAAGACAGCAACTTCAGCAAATGCAGCTCAGTCCAGAAGGAAGTCCTCCATCCTGTTCTTCGTGTGGCTAAGGAGGTGGAGGACCAGAAAGCAGCCGGGCAAGCTACTTCAAGTAGGAACGCGGTGGAATTGTTCAGCCCCCAAACACTGTTTCAGCCTGTTCAGCATGGAGAATTCCAAGTGCCTGACACTGCCCCGCAGGTAGATGACGAAGAAACGAAGCAGCACCAGAAGAGAAGCATACAGAGTGAATTGAGCATGAGAAGAGCGCTCGCAGGTAAGGCGCCAATAATTCTGCTGGGTTGTTAATGTTTACTTTATTTTATATGCCGGCTGATCTTTTACTTTCACCCAAACGAGTTCAATGAGAGTGAAGTCTCCCTGTAGGCAGGATTGAGTGCTGTACGATTTATGTAGCTGTTGAGAAAACTGCCACTATCCTCAGCCAGCCCTCCATGACACCTGTACCTCAACGGTAGTAACCCGAAGATAAAGCCATCTGTACCAAGCACCACAAGCGCAAGCAGATCGTTCAGATGATATTCTGTTTGTTGGAATAGAATGGTGCAGTAATCTGTAATTTAACATTTACAGAAGTAATTTAATAATAAATTGTCATTGTGCAAAGCCCACGGGTAGTTTTTCTAAGGGTTAGTGTGTAGCCTGCTGCTCCGTTCCAATGAGTGTCGCTGGAAAGTGTCCTACAATAACTCAGACCTTCTTACCTACAGATGATAAAGTGAACAACCTACTAAATCTCACCGAGGTCTTTGAATGTTAGGTTTATGCTCTGTTTGCAGTACTTTGACAGCTTAGAAGAGGCGCTCTATGAACGGACGGCTGTTTCTCCCGTACCTTGTCAGTTGAAATTAATATTTTGCAGGAACAAGTTTTCTTAAAGGGACTGTGCTAGTATTATGTCATCTGTGTTTACGTATAGCTGGTTTTATATTCCGGGGGTGGTGGGGGGGTTTATTGATGTAACTTCAAATGTTTGTATAGCTGCACTAATAAAGAGTAGGTAAACGTTACCTCTATCCTGGAGCTGCTCAGGCTGATCTTATTAACTGATAATGGATTTGTGGAAATCTTCTTGTCAAAAAAGGCTAGTTACAAAGGCTTAGATAAATCAAGCGATAGTTTCTCTGTTGAACCATCTATTTTTCCTCCTAACCATGATTCTTTTCATAATGCTTGTCACTGTTCCGCATGCTGTGATCGATTAGCTCCCTGCTGTACGGATGAGCTATTAAGGCACTTTCTGCAAATGGCGTGCGTGACGGGTTATAAATAGGTATAGGTGTGTTTGTGTATAAGGGTTTTTAGATCGTTTGTAGATTACTGGGAAGCCGTTTCATGTTCTGCAGAGGAACAGGTCAATTGTACTATAGGAATTGTGGGCTTTTATGCTTCTTCAAACAGCGGTTAAAGGGTTAATGCAGGCATATGGCTAGTGTCACTGTGTGCTGTAAGTGCTGCGCATGGATTTATTTCCTTCCTCGGAAAACAGAGCTGTTCTGAGCACTGCAGCCAATCATCCAGCGAATGGCTGGGGAATATCATGCGCCGGAGCAGAATTTTTATTAAGTAAATATAGATCATGGAGATCAGGGGCTTAGTGCCCGGTGACTCGGGCAGGGGTGTAGGGGGGCCGCTGTCATCCCAGAAACTGTCCTTGGAGAAAGTCTGTCACTTGTTTGGGGCAGAAGTTAAATGACCATATAGTGTTATATAATGCCCACTTTATATGTTCTTTGGTTTTTTTTTTTTGTTTTTTTTTTGTTCTAGCAGCAACCCAGGTGTCTGTGTATGACTTTTATGCTTTTTAGGTTGTCTGCTCTCAGTCTAGCTATCTTATACATTTTTTGTCATTAATATGTATGCTAACACCTTCGTGACCCTTGGGATGTGACAAGCCCCAGGTGACAGAGGACGTAAATGTACGTCTTATGGCTTTTGCACCAGCAATAATGTTTCCCTGCCAATACACTGGTGACCAGGCTGTCATTAGACAACCTGGGGTCTCCTCTGTCATCAGGAGATAATCAGATCAGTAAGCAGGGAGCTGGTGATGCTAACGATAATCAGCAGCACCAATTACATCATATTAGCAGAGAATGGGCCACCTTTCATTTGGGGATTCTCTGCCGGCAGTGTCAGTTGTGACACCACTGGAAACTCAGGGAAAAAATCCTTCCCAGGTTGCTCCAATCCAAAGTACAAAAATAAAGAAAAACTAAAAAGTGTAGAATGTAAGGGGAGTATCTTCTCCCTTTTTATATAACGCAAAAAACAAAAGCTCAGGTCACTTAGCGGGATAAACCCCCTGTGTCACGAAAGGGTTAAACAGTATTCTGTTACCGTCTTTTTGTCCTCTTAATATTTGCAGTGTGTGCTCGTTCTGAACAGTGATTATGTACTGCAGCCTAGTGTTAAAGAGGTTTATTAATGCTTGCTTTGGTTATTATACTTCGTTATGTAGCTGGATTCGGAATCTTTTTGTTTATCCTGCGTTATAACATTGTATCTGCTTGTCTGTGTCTGGTTGAGCTGCGGGGCATCATGTCTGGCATATCGGGGAGGCGTGTTTGTCTAGAACCGTTCTGAAATGTTTAAACCGCCTTGTTGGTCTGTTTGTTTTTAACAATGGCTTTATGTCAGCATTGCTTACGGAGTAATTGTCACAGTCCCACTTCTTCGTTCGTAGCTTTTGTTTCAAATGGCATTCTGTGAAATACGGGTAGTGTTGAAAATTGCAATATACTAGCGCTGATATGTTCGTGAATGAATTGCCCTCGACTACCATTCCCACCATGCTCGGTGTGATCAGCGTTGTAGTCCTCAGCCGCTTATAGTTTCCAAACGGATTGCAGGAATAAGGGGAAACAGATGTTGAGTTGTGTTCGGGTCACCCGGGAAAGGGTTAAGGGAATGACTGTAGCATGTGACCGCTCTCTAATGCTCAGCCTCTCTTCACAATAAGCAGAGATCGCTGAGCCGGCCTCTGAACTTCTTGGCACTGCAGCAGCGAAGCCTGTTTCTCACACTTCGCCCGCCGTGTCCTCCAGACCACAAGCATCCGAGCCGAGCGAAGAAAACCCCTTCGAGAAAACAGCTGAGCTTTCCTCTGCCATCAGCATCAAGTCGGACGAGGAGCTCGACGACCTCTCCGGCAAAGCCATGTCTATCCGAGACAGGTAACGCTCTGCGGCATGTGATTAACCCTTTCCCTGACTGCAAATGCATCTCCCATGCTATAGACAAAAAGCTTGTGTATGCAGTTACGAGACGTGTTTTTAATTTATGCATAGGACTATTTTTTTAGGCTTACTCTGACCCCTCGCTCGTTTTCATAATTTTAAATCTTTTATTTCTGCAAGCGCTTTTTAACCCCTTTCTCCTGTGATTGACATAATTTAAATGAACTTCACAATAAAGTGGGACTGCGTATTAAGACAGATGCAGCCTTTATCCCTGTATAATGCATAAACTCGCTCTTACAAGATTCATAAAGAGGGAGTGTATTTGTTGTGAAACTGATCTGGGTTTATACTGTTTCATGCACGGCTGAGCAAATACAGATAAACTACAATCCTCATTGTCCTCAAATAGGGTCATGGGAATTGTACTGATGACTTTGTTACTGACACCAACATCAACACGTGTATTTTCTGTCTATATATTCATATTTCAATCATATATCAATCCTTGGCTGTTTAAATACATGTTTACAGATATTTGGAGATGTTTTTTATATATATATATATATATATATATAATATATATTTATATATATATATATATATAATGTGTGTAAGCGTTTCCAAAATGCTAAATTTACGTAAAATGCATATAATTTCACGTTTTGCGGAGTTTTCTCTTCGTTCCCATATTTCATTTGTTTTGATATATTTAATCACCTTTTTCTACTATTACTAAGAAAAAGCAGTGTTTGTCTTTGCCGTGATGTTCCAAGAACTATTCTGTTAACCTGCAGGTTCCGGGTTACTTAGAGTTTGTGTGTTTTCGAACATTCCATTTTACATGGAAACGCAATGTTATCATTGTCACTTATTGATGTGTCTTCTGCTTTGAGGTTTCCTTGATGATTTAAAGGGACGCATGTAATATAGCTGTGAATGTATTTTGGGTTTGTTTGTGCTGATTGTTGCAGCCACTAGTGGGAGCCACTGGGGCATTTTGGACACCTTTTTTGTAGCAGTTTTCAGTTTGCATGTTATTTTTGGAGTTCTCTGTTATAAACAGTCCCTCGCTTTACAAAATCATAGCAGTACTTAAATGTTTAATAACAGCATTATGTATGATATCCCAGGCAGTCTCCAACAAACATGCATGTACTTTTAATAGGCATTCTTCAGAATGGGGGGTATTCTGCAGACCTGTAGCATCTCATCCAAGGCCTCGTTATTATGTTTCTGCCAGCGGCACGAAAGCATTCCTATTGAAATCAATGCAAGTTCTTTCTGTACATGCACAAGGGGGCCTTGTAAGATTCCCCCCCCCCGGAACCTCGCCAAGCTAGAGCTGACTGGCAGGGAGTACACCGCAGGGGTAGAGGCAGGAGGTGTGTGTGTGTGTGTGTATGTATGGTGCCCACTAGTGTTGAGAAAGTCCTTAGGGGGCTAGTTGTAGGAAAGGGCAAATTAGGTTTCATTGTATTCATCTTTTGGACGTTTAGGCATAAAGACATTGCCAAACCCAAATTGCGGTGGGCTGTGCAGTTATAGTTTTCCAACGTTGGGTTAAGGGGACTATAGAAGTGAAAATTTCTAGAAAATATAGTATTAAAGAGAATCCAGCTTTTACAATATAAACAGGTTCCCAATCATGAAGACGGGCATTATAGAGGACCAGCTTAGCACCCTTCGCAGGAGAAGCTCACTGGGGTTGTGGTGGTAGGACTCTTCTCACAGACCCTTGATTATTCAGAAATGGGAAGAGGTGACAGAGCCAGAGAAGGTTGTTTATGTGTCTTTAACACAGGTTGTGGACAACCTTTAACATTTGGTTATGTAAGTCTTACAGAATTACAAAACTATTTGTACATTCTGTAATTGTAATTTTGGAATTGCCCCCAGGGACCATCTGAGAGCCAGGAGTAATAAGAAACTCCATAAGATTCATCTATAAAGCAAAGACGATTGAGAGTTTCTGTGCTATTCCACATATCTACCACCCTGTAGAGTTTTCTGTTTCCCCTCAGCCATCCACTTTATCATCAAATCATCTGGTTCTGTACATATAAAGGGTTGTAAGTCTCTCATGGTATCTGGATGTTGGCACATTAAGCTTTGCATGTTTAAAAGCCCCTTTTCAGCTTTGTGAAATGACCAGCCAAGACAAGTCCCCAACGACCTAGTTTAACCTGGTAGAAAGTTCCAAACCTCCATTTCTTGTCCGTGCTCGCGTGAGCGTCGTGGCGTTATGCAACGGTGACCGCATGGTCTCGGATCTTGGTTTGTATCATGTAGTCTTCTAAACAATGCGGCATATCATTCCTTCTTAGGTTGGCCCTGTTAAAGAAGAGCGGCGAAGAGGACTGGAAAAACAGGCTTAACAAAAAGCAGGAGTTCAGCAAAGTGTCTGTCATTGAGCGCAGCTCGCGCACGCAGCTCTTGGAAATTGAACAGTCCCTGCAGAAGAAGGTAAAGATAGCCATGTTTGGAAGAAACTTGTCGTTACTTGTCCCTGCACTGGATGTATCAGTCATGCCTAATTAAAGCTAATTGCTACTGCATGCTAAAGCACTAGAGTCAGTTTTACAGCCACCTGATTTCTAACCTCTCCTCTTGGCTATTGCATCCTCTAAATGTTTTCACGAAAAAAAAAAGGTATTTGTGTCCAAACTAATGAAAGCTTGCGTCCGAACTTCTACAAGCCTTTGCTTTGTATGGAAATAAACTGCAGCCACATCATTCCTTGGCATTAGGATTCTCTTTGATAACGCACAGACGATTGGAATAGATAAATACCGAGTGCTAATGTTCGGCTGAAGTGGCTATAAGAGGGCACTTATACTCAAATGTTGATGACGAGGGACAGCACTCTAGAACCAGGTTTTTTTCATGTTTCTTGACATATTTGTCGTACCGCTAAATAATGTGTCTGCTTTACTTCTGGTGTGAGTTTTCAAACAGAACAGGAGCACGGCTTTTAATCCTATGGTAAACATGCTGGCGTCACAGCAGAATAAAGCAGACCCCCCCCCCCCATATTAATTCTTAAAATGTTTAAATAAGTGGCCGCTCCTTGAGATGATTGATATTTCAACTTATGCCATTTTTAGCTAGCTGGAAGGTGAGTGAATATTATAAGACATTTTCCCTTTTTCTGCCCTATTTCTGATTAGTACCTCTACCTGTGCTGCCGTCCTTTACGGAACAGAAGGAGTTCCCATGTAGGGAATCCTCTATTTCTGTGTAACCTCCAGTAGCGCTATGTAGAAGTTTGTACTACCGGAAAATATGCAAGAAGTTCCCTACTATCCCGTACCTCAGCCTCCTGCTTAACTTCAGAAGAACACATCTTGGAAATTTGTGTCTTTAGCTCCAGTTCTCTTGTAGCTTTATTATGTAACGTTCTCTTTTGTTACTGTAAAGAACAGTGCATTCGTGATTTGGGTGAAGAACATGTCTTATGGGAGAGGACAATATAAATTGTGGGTCATTGTGCACTTTGAGAATCATCAAGGCAATGGACCTGTTTGAGAAGAGCTAGCTATAGAGAAGTCTCATGCTCCAGCCTGATGACATAATACATGAGCTCGTTTTTATTTAATATTTCAGTTTTAAGCTTTTCCAGTGTCACAAAGCCATTCTCTTTACTGTGTTAAGATGAAAGAGCCTTGGGAATTCCAGTAATGAGTACCATGCCATATCCAGTAGAGAGTATACTTTGGGATTTCACTTCCAGCTGATCGCCACATGCTGTTCTCAGATCTTGGGTAATAAACATTCATTCCCATGAATACTGGAGACTTAAGATAAAAATCCTTTTCCTCCCTGACGTTGGGATGCAGTTCCAGGTGGAAAAGGTTTGGGGTATATATGTTGAATCTTGTTTCTCCATTTACATGGCTTAACTTGAACAAATTGATGCTTGCAATTTGCATGAGAGTCTGTATGCCGGCATTGTTCTACGTAATTCATCAGACTGTAGTCCATTTGTCAGAGCAGGTCTTCATCACACGAGCTCCTGCGAGATGTAGGTAAAATAGTATATTTTACCTGCGATATCACAGGTGCCCAGGTGTCCAGGCTTGTTAAAAATGTACCAACCACCAGAATAGGCAATATTCTTCAACAGTGTTGGTGTGAATGGTAGCAAAAGTAGTCCCTGCAAAAACACTCGAATGTTGGCCTCTTGGCTGAACTTCTGCATGGAATCTGTGATTTGTCATTCTATGGTTTTTACCCTAATTTATTAAGTAGGAAGTCACAACTTGGTCTCCCATCAAATACCCTGGTTTTACAAGTCAGGTGTTTGAAACGTTTCTGTAGTGTACCCAATTACAATAAGCACATATTTTTGATTACAATACATAATTTACATATTTTGCGGTTCAAACAATAGAAATAACTTAAGGAATATTAATGGTCAGAATAATAGCCTTGTACAAATAGACTACAAACTTCATTTCCTACCCTTTCAGTTTTGTTGGCAATGGGTTAGCAGGGAAGAAGACATTCAGAGCGAGTGCGTGGGGGGGGGGGGGATTACTTCTTTGTTTCGTTATGGGTCCCTCATTTTCGGAAATTCATCCGAATAGACTGAATAGTTAAAATTGGTTAAAATTGAAATTCAGGAGTGTACAGGATATCATGGCCATAATTTCCAGCTCGTGGGATATTTATAGTTTAATCTCTGCCTTTCTTGGTTGGCTTCTTGCTGCCATTAGGTTTTACAATGTAAGCCTATAGGGTACCTATATAGGTGACTTCTTTCACAACAGTATCACCCCAGGTATAATACACTCCAATTGGTGGGGAAAAATCGAGTACTAAGTGTCTGTAAAGTCTTTAATTTCCTTTGCTATTGATGTATGATGGTCCTTGCAGTTACTTAGACATGTTTATGCAGACTTAATGGTGTAACAAGCACATCATTTCGTGATGCACTTTGAAAGATCAAATCACACCTCATATTTTGTTCCTTTCTCATGAAGCCCCTTCCCTCTGCTGGACTTAGCCCTCCACCTGATCTATTAGCCATCCCTGCCGCAAGGGAAATGCATCGATATGCGCGTATACTTGCATTAAACATGCGCAGCTACAATTGTGAATTGTGTGAGATTGTTAACCTTTTCTTGTTCCTGCTTGTGTTCTAAAGTCTTTAGCCAGAGTGCACTGGCATGTACTCAGGTCACCTACCAAACGTCTGCAGCGTCACCCTGTTTGTTTCCACCTGTAGGATGAAGGTGGTCATAGAGATGATTATGTCCCTTGTAATCGGCTGTGGGTAAGCCGGACTGAATGATATCCGCTTGGAGGGAACGTTTCTAACACAGGCGTCTGTGCGGTCATGTGTTGTGCAGCCTTAAAACCTGTGGCCTATGTGTTAGCCGTGTCTGCGTCATCCCCGTAGCACCCCCAGGCGTTTCTCCCGTCCGCAGTACACTGTGGATAGGAACTGATGGCGGGTGAGGTCGGTGACCTCCTTGGATGAGGAGGGTGGTTGTAATGTATCTGTGGACATGCAGTGAAAACGTTATGATCTGCCCTGCTGCGCGCCTGGGAGATTGGATGATGGATAAGCGTACCGTTCGTCCATCACGGCTGCTATTTGCCCATCTGTAGGCTCCGTGATCTTTAATTGCCCACCGCATTCCTTCTTTTAGACTGTTGGTTTGCAGTAACGAGGTCCCGTGTTCTGCATGCCTTTTTCTGGGCTTAGTAAGGGAGCTGTGTGTTCGCGTTTCTATTTTCCTACATTTTCAGAATGCTGGGCGCAGTTTTCTTGCCACGTTCGTATTTCCATCTCTCGCAATGTGCTTGTTTTTGATTTTTTATTTTTTTTCCTCTCCTAATTTTCTTGCTTTGCTTCTGCCCCTGTCCGTAGGAACCTGTGTATGCTTCTATTTATTCTCCTGCTATACCTGCTGCCTATAAATGCCAGTATTTTGTTCCTATAAATCAGGTGAGGAAAATGTGTGGACCTGCAATCCTTCTTCCAATGCAGCTTCATATCCCTAGCGGGTCTGGGCCTTTTATTAAAGCTGTTTCTGGTGTCCTGTATGTTTCCCAAATGGTTGAAGAAAAGAATCAACCCGCTTCCTTCGTGATTTTCTAAAAGGTTCCATTGAAAGTATGTGATAGGTAGAGCCCAGTAACCATTACTATAGACACGAACCAGGGGAGCAAGAATGTTGACCAAATTACTTAAAGGTGAGAGGCTGGGTAATGGTTTCCACCGCCATTAGTCTACGGGAACTAATGCTAGATGCACAACACATTTCTGGGGTACGTTTGACCTGTAAGTAACTTTTCCAGGTAGCCCACTGATGACCACATTTTCAGTGGTCCACAGGTAAACCCCAGATATACCTCTCAAGCTCAAGTTGCTTCTACACTTTTCCAACGACGCACTTGTTTCTATAATACTAAATTCATACCTTTTTATATCCACTAACACGATTGTTCTTTTTGCTTGATCTTGAGATGTGAGCTGATCGGCCGAGAGATAACCCGGTGACTCTGTCGCAGCTTCCCAGGGCATGGTTTGGGGCTGAACGAGTCTTTTCGATAAAGCAGAAACAAAGTTTATAATGCCCTCTTTCTTCATTTGGTTCTATTTTCTAAAAGTTATGGTTTCTCCCGAGATGATGGCTTCCTGATGCTACAACAGAGTCACACACAGTAGCTTAGGCTGCGTTTAATTCTAAACATCTGATTAACCTACAGACAGCGTGACCCTGCTAAATTAACCCTTTGAATGTCTGTTTCAATACTGTTAACACAGACTGGCCGCTTGTCCTTCAGTTTGTCTTTTTCCCCTCTATCCACCTTATTTTCTATCTTTCTGTCTCTTTGCCTTAAAGGTCAGTAATACTATCGTCAGGGAGTCGAGCCCTGTGGTCTTTGATGAACATCATCCCTGGAGATGGAAGGTGAATTAAGATGAATATTAGACAAAGTGGGGCGCTTGTATTTAAGTATAAATCACATAGCATTTCACAAATGGCAACAAAGATTTGATGTCTTGTATCGAGTCCTTGTTCAAAGATACATAAAAAGGTTCTAGGAGTATCAAACGGGAATTCCAGAAGATTGAAGGCATCAGCCTGTACAAAGTCTTCTCAAAGTAATCTGAGCAACAGAAAACACATGTATTGTTAGACCATGCATGTGTTTCTGATATCAGAGGTCTGCCGGATGATAAATGACTTTAGTCTTGGCCAGATAATCCTCTCTGTTCATTGAGGTGCAAATGACACATAAAAAAAGTTAAGATTAGGTTTTAGGGGTTAACTAGAAGCCACAAAAGGATATTTATATTTTCAAAGCTTGTCCTGACCCAACCTGTTTAAGAACTCTAGCCCCTGAGACGCTAATCCATTTCTTATCCACAGAATATATCCTATGTTTGGGAGTAAAATGATTTCCTGGTGTGTGATGTTTGTATCGGATCCATGAAAGGGAATCCTAATCATATACAGTATGAGTATATGCATAGTATAGTTTTTTGGTTTTTTTGGGTTTTTTTTCTTTCTTTCAACCTTAAGTCCATTGAGTTCAACCATTCTACCTGACTGTCCTACTCCTGTTCCATATACACTGAAAGTATTGGCCCTGTATATGAGTTTTTGTAATGTCTCCTAGAAGTAGCCTACAACCCAATCGTGTGGTTTTGGGTTTTCTGCTTGCACATGATTAAAAAAAAAAAAATCAACCCATTTTCAATGGTAGTGGTAGCCATGAGTGAGACTTGTTACCCAAATGTTAATAGGAATTTATTTTTAAATCCGGGAAATTGTGCAAATATATATGCCCTATATGTGTCTGATTTTATACTAGTTTAAATGGAAATAGGAAGTAGTAGGGTCAGTATTACACCCTGCAGGTGAAGTAGCATAAATGGGATTAATTAGCGAGACTGATGGGATTGGCCATGTAGTGGTACATACCCGCTTAGCAAGCAGTGAAACCTTTGGCCACTTCAGTAAGAGTTGAGTGTTCACCATCATTCTGCGCTGCATTGAGTACGGTGATGTCCCAGGAACGTTGAATTATTAACCCCACTCGCTGCGATCGTCGTATGTCTATGCCGAGACCACAAGCTGATTTATAGGTCTGCAAACGAGGATAATCTTTAAAGTTATCAGTGCATTGATGTACAATGTGTGCACACCTTCCTATAAATGATTTCATAGAACATTTGATCTTATGGCCTCCTCGGCATGGAGCTGATCAGCCGATTACTGCTCTCGTTTTTCGCTTTTATCGTGGCTTGCGAACACGAGATAAATTCAAAGAGCTGCTAAGTGGAGTTGTATATATTTTTTTATGTTAAAGCAAAGAGCGGCTGATGGAAGCGTGATTCCGATGTCTATTGAAGAACGAAAACAGCAGATTACAGTACGGGAAGAAGCATGGAAGTCCAGAGGCATCGGAGCCGCAAATGACTCGACGCAGTTTACAGTCGCTGGACGCATGGTTAAAAAAGGTTTGGAGCTTTATGCCTTTCACTTGTTGTACCCCAGGATAGGGTCTGCCTGCCCGCCAGAGAGACAGCTGCCGAAGGGAAACATTTCATAAAGAGAACTTGGAGATACCTTCTACTGTTTATTATTACTGCCCGTTACAAATGAATTGGAAAGTGGACCTTGGGTTAACTGCCTTGCTGAACATGTTACATACGCATACGGTTTTATTTTAAGCTAGAACATGGTAATTGGTGGTGTCTTTGTATTTATGTACTAAAGATTCTATAAAGACTTGTCACGGTTTTGTTCATCCTCTCTTCTACACAACCCCCCATCCCCCGATGTATTTTAAGGAGATCGCAACACACTGCTTTTCCTGCAATTTACTGAATTAATTTTTTTTCTTATACTGAAATTATGTGGCACCAACCCCCATGTAGTTTTTGGGGCTCCCTGCCATTCTTCACATGTACCTGGAGGTGTATACTAACCATGCCTTCTGGGAACTGAATTTCACCTGGAGGGTGCTTCTGGATTAAGGGAGGCTTTAGCTGCCGTGATGTTAAACGAAGCAGTGAGCTGAATATGGCTCTAATATAAACTTGCTTTGAATATCTCATTATTGCCTCTATGCCAATTCAGCGCTGTACTTATTCTAGCTGGATAAGCTGGCGTGTACACGCCGAACGTTAGTCGTTGCTCAATTTACTGGAATAAGAATTTTCTCATTCTGTCTGTCATCCAGGGTTGGCATCACCTGCAGTAGTCACACCTGTTGCCTCTCCGCTGGGTCTCAGATTAAAAACTTCAACAGCTGTCTCAAAACCATTAGAAGGCAAGTATATATCCAGGGATTCTCTGCCACAGCATGTTCTTATTACACGCCAGCAAGTGAATGAATAGCCCTTTCTGTGTATCTGGTTAGTTTTGCATACGCATTTTGTCTGTTGGTAAATCATGAGGCTGCTTGGCTACTCATTGTCTGATACAGAATAAAAATGTGCGTTTTAGTCATTTGTATATGTTCTCGCTCTGTTATCTTATCTTGGTCTACTCAACAAACACCCTGACTCCTTATCGTACTGCCTATGCCAAACAATAGAATGGCTCAGTCTTAATTACCCAGCCAAACACTCTAATGACTTCATAAGTATTGGGGGGGTGTTGGCAGAAAATATGATTACTCAATTGTAAAACTTGTGTTGAATATTTGTTTTAAATTTGGCATTTTTAAAACTGTCAGCTCACAGCAATTCTCACCATGTTTAAGTACGGTAATATCTCAACTATTTAGTATGTTATTGCTCGTTGGGAACATACTGGACATATTTGCCTCCTTGTTTGTATACCCGAAACGACAAATCAATCTCTTTTTTTAGAAATCGAAGCCAAGCCTGAGCTGAATTTGGAGTCTGACAGGAAATTGGACAAACTTGAATCGTTTTTGGGGAAACTGCATAACCGAGGTGAGATCCTAAATCTATCTTGATGTGCTTTAGAAATCTGTTACCACTCTATTCCATTTTGGAATTATTAGTGGAGACCTGGGGGGGGGGGGGCGCGGACGGCAGCTTTTATAGTCTACAAATTACTCTGCTGACATGGGTAGACTGTAACGTCCAACTTCTACCGTTCTACTGCAACCAAAAAACAAAGAAAGGTTGAGTGTATGTGTCCAGCTGCAACGGGTCCAGCTGCACATGCTGTATGTGTCGATACAGACTCTGTTTTTTATTTTAAGTGGCTTAAGCTGCCATCTTTATTTCTTGAGACTGTGCCATGCTGTCCTGGGGCATCGTTTTACTGCAACTTCAGATGTTTTTGATCATGCTGGAAAGGCTCCCTGTGTCTCAGGTCATTTTATACTTTTACAGTTGGGGGGATGCATGACACCACTTTGACGATCACTAGTAAAACTGTGAAAGAAGTTATGAAACTCGACGATGATGAAACCTTTTCGAGGTTTTACCGACCCTTGGAAAGCCCCACCGCCATTGTGCCATTTGGTTTTGATGAAGACTTTGATATCCTCTTCAGCTCAGAAGAACCAAAGTGAGTAAAATTGACACTGTATCGCCAGAATGATTAAATTAATTTTGGGCATGTTACATTTTATGCTGGCTCAGGAACCAGTGGACTTGAGATGGAATGTTGCTCATGGTTATAGGTTTCCCGAGTACTTAACTATATAATAGCCGGGTGCTGGTAATAGCCTAGCTTTCATTGGGGATATCCATTCTCCATTTATATATAAAATATTATATTTTCTTAAGACGCGCATGATTCTAGGTGTGGCATTGCTTATTTGAATGAGTGCAAATGTTCTTTGTATGGAAATAAATGAATGTGGTCAGTATATTTTATGAGTAATCCAGGATGTTCTCGAGTTACAACTGTTTTTAATTCATACTCCCGACTCTGTGTTGAAAAAATACCATAGGATGAAGTGTTTACATAAATTCTAATATTCCCTCGTGCAATAAGCTCTTGGGCTTTTTCTCTGTTTCTCTTCCTGGATTTTCACATGCCCCCGTGACCCGCACATCTCATGTTGCTCCACCTGTGTCCCTTTACATGTGGAAGGAGCATCCCATGTCCCCTGTGTCTTGGAATCATGCGTTTTGTGTGGTTTAGAACATATTTCAAATGGTTGAGCTGGCCCTTTATTAATGACACCCCTAATTTTAGACTGTGACCTCCTGTCCTAACAATTATCCTATTTTTTCCTTGCGTACTTTGATAAATCCCTTAAGTTTTCTATCACATCCCCTCTTTATCTGTTCTGTCCCCCACGCTACACATAATGTGATTGTTTGGTCTTTCCTGACTAAGTTTTTATCCTATAAACTATTCCCTACTTTAGTAGCCCTTCTCAAAAGGGTTTTATAACTATAAATTAGCATTTTAAACGTAAACTTGGATCAGCGAACACAACGGGCCATTGGAACACAGGAGTGATGGGAGTGATAACGGGCCCTTGGAACACAGGAGTGATGGGAGTGATAACGGGCCCTTGGAACACAGGAGTGATGGGAGTGATAATGGGCCCTTGGAACACAGGAGTGATGGGAGTGATAAAGGGCCATTGGAACACAGGAGTGATGGGAGTGATAAAGGGCCTCTGTACCCCTATAAAGATATTCCATTGGAAATCAGCCGTTTCCAGCTACAGTAGTCATTTACAACATTTAACCTTGTCTGAGATGCATTTCTTAACCATTTCATGTTTTATTGAACTTTAATTTGCTTTTTTTTTTATTATTATTTCAAAAGGCAATTTCTAAGTGACCCCGGCCTTTTGAACGTTTGTGTGGTTGTTTCTATAGTCCCCAGGAAATTAGGGGATTGTTGTTAACCCATGTCTAACAAGGCACGGCTTTTGTTTTCCTGGACATCCCCTCAGAATTAGCTTAGTGAAAACGTACGCGATTTTAATGCTACAGAGAGGGTAATGTAACCGCACGCATGCGCACAACGTACAGATATGCGTGTATGTATGTATAATATATAATATTTGCTTGTGGAGATGGGGGTCTATATGTGAAGTCTGATGAGACGTTTGTGGTATAACCGCCACTCTTTTGGCTACTAATGCTTCTAGGTTTACCCAGCACCAAGACGGGCAATTAATACTCGGAAGAGAAGACTAACAAACCGCATGTTTCTTACATGAAAAAGTAGAGGTGTAACTGATTTTAATCAGGGAATTATTAAAAGCATGCAATCTAATGGCATATAAATCATTTGGTTTGCCCGTCTTCTACGTTCTGTGCGATCCCCCTCTACATTTGCTTTGTTTTAGGATCACCGTATACCTACCAATGTATTTTTAAATTCCCCCACCGTCGTAACCTCTACCGCTTCCGCTGGAAGACTATTCCCTTATTCAACGCCAGAAATACTTTGTTGCATGTTATATAAACTTAGTGTAAATGATTTTAGTCTCTAATGGTCTGTATGCGAGTTAAACTCCGGGACAGAATATTTTCGGATCTTGCCGTGGCTTCCTCTCTCTTGTCGGTCTTCGCTATCTAGGAGCACGGCATGTTTCCCGCTTCCAATTATCTGTATGTTGTGTACATGCGCTTACGATCTATTAGTCTTGCTCTGAAGCTACAGGCATCCGGTGCCTTTTGGTTTGCGTACATAAGTATATATTCCATATATTTTTTTCCTCTAGCATGGATACTGTATATGGGATCCTGCCTGAGATTTTGTCTGAAATTCCTATGTACGCGTGATTTCAACATAAAGAATCCCGTAAAAGTCTGGCTATAAACAGCAGTGCATATTTTCCGACGTAGAAATGGCTGCTGCTTCTGCTGCGCATGTGCGCCGAGTTCCCGGGAGCCGCTGGGAATCTTGTTAATGGATATTAAATGTCATGCTTGGTTTATGGGTTGTTTTGAGATTAGGAGCCTCCAGTCTGCGGATGCCCGGCCGTGACGCAGGCATGTCAGAAGCGTTCTTTTCATCTGTTGTCGGGCATTCTGTGCATGCGTTCGGGGGGCTTCCTCATATATTCCGTGCATTTAATGCTTTACCTTAAATGGATTCAACTCTACGCACAGCGTTATAGGATTGTGCGTCGTTTAGGAATTAACGTTGCTCTCTTTTTAATGTAAAAATATGCATGTTCGTAAGATATAAAAATTGTGAATTTTTTTTTTATTTTTTTTTTTATGAATTACTTTGTGTTCGTTTTGTATAGGCTAAACGAGACGTGTTCTGTAAATTTGCTTACTCGTGGAAACAGTGTTTACAGTTAGAGGAAATTTGGGGTTTTGGTGCATTAGTGATTCCTGGAAATTATGAGTTTTCTTTTTTTAATTAAGGGTTCGTTTATTAAACTCTGGCTTTACCCAAAATGGCTAGCTTGGCATTCAGCAGTTTATCTCGAGCTCAGTAAATAAAAATGGGAACGTACGGCTTCCAGAGTAATTATTTCATTTGCAATTGCATATAGGGGGGGCAACATGGCTTGATCATCATTTTTACCATGACTGGATCCTTCTTTTCCTCTGTACAGTGTGCTGGCAGAGGTTAGATTGGGACGTCCAAAGTATAAATGGTTGTGAAGTGTGCAAAGTATACTAGAATATAGGTAATGTACATATAATCACTAGAATATGCCAAGGAAGCCCTAGTAGCAGCAGGCGTTACACGGTAACTAAAGTAAATCGCTTTGCTTAACGTTAACTTAGTATATATTTAACCCCTTCGCGACCTTTGCCGGTTCAGGACCGTCATGACATGAAGGTCACTAAATGACCTTTGACGGTCCTGAACCGTCAAAAAGTAAAATAAGCTTAGAAAGTGATCAACGATCACTTTCTTCGCTTAAACGGCGTTACTGTAATGCCTCGATGTCGAGGCATTCAGTAACGCCGAGATCGGCATCGGGGGCCATGTCTGGCCCCTCCCCGAGGCGTCAACAGCCGCCATACATTGTATGGGCGGACGCCCGTTTTAAAAGCGTTTAGGAGGCGATCAACGATCGCCTCCTAAACTTAAATGGTGTCGCTGGAATGCCTCGATCAGGAGGCATCCAGCGACACCAAACACTTACCTCTGGGTGGGCTGTGACCGCTCCGGAGAGCGGTCACAGCCGCAGCTGCCGGTGTTCTGTAAAAGAACAAACAAGTTTTTAAAAGTTCGCTAGATGGTCTAGAGAACTCTGGCTCCACTTGCAGGTTGAATACAGGTACTGCATTCAACCGTGCAAGTCAATGGAGCCCAGCTTTCTAATCACAATGTGATTAGTAAAATATTAAAAAAAAAAAAATGGAAAAAATTAAGTGCTAACATTTAAAAATAATTATGCAGTGATGTCACTAGATGAACCATCCAGCAAAATGTGTAAAAAAAAAATATAAAAAAAAAAAAGTATTAAAAAAAAAATAGTTTATTATTTTGAGCAAGTGCTAAAATTTCTCAAAAATCTCAACAGAGTTAAAATAAAAGCACTTCAAATACCCAAGGGGTGTCTAATATAAAAAAAAAATGGCTGATGGGGTAAATTGGAGTGGCTGAGCTCAAAGATAGGGCATAGGTACAGACTGACCAAAATGGACAAAAAAAGCGCACTTCCCAAATGTGGCATTTTAAATCTCAAACACGACAAATCCATGCATGTGGGGTATCGCTGTACTCAGGAGATGTTCCTGAACACACATTGGGGTGTTGTTTGACAGTGGTATATACCGGCACCTGTATATCTATAACTAAAGTACAATTTGTGTGAAAAAAAATAAAAAAAATTACTATTACAAAGTGTAGTTGTATAATTGGTGCATGGAAAGGGTTAAAATAACAGCATTTGGAATACCCTGGGGTGTCTAGTTTTCAAAAATATATGGTTTGAATGGGTTAAATTGAGTTAACCGGCTTCAAAGATGTTCCAAAGAGGAGATGGAGGCAGAATGACCAGATCTGTTAAAAAAGATTTGGAAATCATAAAACGCTGCTTGTACTTATTGCCCTATAACTTACAAAAAACAGCAAAAAAACATAAAAACATTGGGTATTTCTAAACTCAGGACAAGTAGTAGAATCTATTTAGCTAGTTTTTTTACTTGCTTTTTTAGGTGAGTAAAAGATTTTTCAAATAAAAGTCATTTTTTTTAATTTTTCACCATGTTTTTTTATTTTTTTTATAGTAAATAAGATGATACGATCAAAATAATGGTATCTGAAGAAAGCCCATCTTGTCCTGAAAAAAACAATATATAACTTATGTGGGTTCACTAAATGGGTGAGGAGAAAATTACAGCTGAACACAAGCACCACAAAAGTGTCAAAACAGCCTCGGTCCCACAGGGTACAAAACGAAACATGAGCCCGGTCCTTAAGGGGTTAAAAAATATTCCATTGTTTTTTTTACAGCTGTGTCTAGGCACCTGCCGACTATTTAGTAACTATGCACAGATTATTAAAGCGTGTATATGGTGATTTAAACTGTGCGTTCCTAGAGTTTCACTCTATAAATGATTACCCGAATCCCATTTTTATTAACCTAGGCTGACGTCTGCCGTAGCAGAACATAAACGTGCCATCCGACCGGTGCGCAAAGTGCAACATTCTGGGAACCCTCTGAAACTTCTAGCAGCGAGAGAGGACATCCTGCAGGAATACACAGAAACCCGGCTCAATGTTGCCTTTATGGAGTCAAAGAGAATGAAAGTAGAAAAAAGTAGGTATATTTGAATTTTTGTTTTCTATACAATGTCACTCCAACAACTGGCGTAGCTGGAAATAACTGACCCGGTCATTCTAAAGTCCCGTGAGACATGTTTTTCTTGAACATCACATATTGTGAGTAATGTTTTAGCACAAAAGGCTTTTGTTTCATTGTAACTCTTAATCTAGAGACCTGAAGTTTGCTATTTTTGAAGATCATGTGATGTTTTGCCGATTGCTTTATGACGGAGCTAATTGTCCTTGTGAGGTTCTTTGCTCCCAGGCCTCGTTCTCCTGATACTTAAGACCAAGAAGCTTTATACTTTCGAAGAAGGCAGGATGGATACAAACCCAAGCTGATTAACTGGAATCTTAGATCAGTGCTGAAACATTTCCATGAAGCTATCGCATAATACTGCTTTAATAGAACCATATAACATTAAATGCTTTCTACATTTGTTTCTCATTAGTTCCATTAAACAGAAACAGTTGGTCCTTCACTTGGGTTGTAGCTGATAAAGTTCCAGAATTCTGGATTACAAATGTAAATTGAGTTCCTTAGAGACAAAAAATCTGCATGTTTTTAGCGAGTGCCCCACTTTTTGTAGATATATCACACAACCTTGCAACTGATTTGCAGATATTGTTTCTTCAAAGACCTACGCCGTATATCAATTAGGGGTGACCGAGCAATGGGGTAATCTGCTGTCCTGTAGGGGAAGCTCGGTGCCTCAATGCCCTTGGAAGTGGAGATTTTCTCTAAAAGGAATTTATAAGTGGTCACACAAATGGCTATAGTATTAGCATAAGGTTTTAATGATTTTTAAACTACTCGGTTCCTTAGACTGTAAGAACCTACAGAAGATAGCACTCAACACAGACTTCTGCTTAACTACAATTTATTTGTTTTTAGTGTCTAAAAACTCCAATTTCTCGGAAGTAGCACTCGCAGGCCTGGCAAGTAAAGAAAACTTTAGCAGCGTCAGTCTACGCAGCGTAAACCTAACAGAGCAACACTCCAATAACAGTGCGGTGCCATATAAGAAGCTAATGTTAATACAGATTAAAGGTATGTCAACAAAGTCGCCACCATTCTGGGCTCACTGCGGACACCCTTTCTGTGCTTATACTCGGTTTTATCCTCATTTGGGGTATTGAACGAGGTTTGTTGGAAAGACTATTTCTCACTTTCATCATGTTCTTCTGTACATGAGGCACTAACTTGAAACATTTTTCTTGCCCTACTTGGACCTAATTGAAATAGGGGTACACTTGATGGCTTGATCGCAGTAAATGTCATTTGTGACGCTCTACTGTTCTTCACACCCGTTTTGCCCGTGTTACAGCCCATAATAAATCCTATTTCCATGCTTATGTTACTCATCACTCTAACACCGCTTTGCCGGCTGTCTGGAGGCTTCACGATTCAGTTTAACCTTCTGTCATCTTCATAGTAGTTCCCAAACCTGCACCCCCTCACTTATCTCCAAATACATGCATACCTGGCCCGTCATCCGATTATCCTTCTCATCTGCTCTAATCTCTGCCTCTGATGCTTGTGGACCAGCGCAAGGGCTGCCCCTATGCTATAGAATGCCTACCTTCATAATCTTTTATTTCACGTTTACATTGAGATAGACTCGTGTGGTTGGTTCTATACCCACCTCCTTCTAGATTGATTCATTTATCAGGACCCTCCTCACCTTGTTTATGTCCATATCTTTATGTGATGTGCTAAATGTCCTGTCCACCTGTTGTACAGCGCTGCGGAATATGATGGCACTATATAGATGAATAAATGGAAATAACCCTGGGGGGGGTTTAACTATTTTTATATTTTGTGATCCTCGGATTGTTAAATGGTTGGCATGGTATACGTATTCTTTCAGTGACGGAAGTTGTATTGTTTTGGTTTAGGTCGCAGGCATGTTCAGTCGAGATTAGTCGAACCACGGGCTTCCTCCTTGAACAGCGGCGACTGCTTCCTGTTGATTTCTCCTCTCCACTGCTTCCTGTGGGTTGGCGAGTTTGCAAACGTCATTGAAAAAGCAAAGGTTATTGTCCTGAAATGTCACTGTTTGAATCATGCTTTTCAGATCTGTCGTTATCGCCCTGCGGGCATCGTCGGGAACGCCGCGTCACTTTGCTGCCTTTAAATGGCCAGGATGTGGCTGGTTTATTGTTCTCACGTTAACGATTTCTGCGCACGGCTTGTTAACACTTTGAAACTAGTCTCTAATGTCCGGAAGATCTTAGAGAGGCGTCATGGGGTTAATCTATGGGGTCTTTTGTTACCAATTTCTCCCTAAATCCTCCCCCTCTCTTCCCATATTGTGTTTGAGACTTTGTAGCAAGAGAATTAATCTTTCTAGTGGCTCTCATAACATTAGTCACTGCTTTTAAAGTTAACCCTAAATAAAGTCCTAAAATACGGAAAGTAAGGGTTTAGTTAAATGTTATAGTAGTTTTCTCCAACATAAAAAATATTGTATGAAGATCACCTTTAACACACTCCTGGAAAACAATATGATTATACATTTTAACCCCGCAAGTATCCCTTCTCTGGTAACATTGAAGTAATGCTAAAATAAATACTCGCAGCCTGGTTCGTTCTTCAGATCCCGTCGTGTTCATAATTGTGAAAAATGCTGTTCTATCCCTGGCAGAAGTAGGTTTGGTCTGCAAATGATCATAAAAGTTGGAATATACTTCGCCCACCTGAACCATATAAAAAAAAAAAAAAGAAGAGAAGAGAATGGTGATTCTATGGTTTTATTTAAAATATTTTTAAACCAAAGTAGAATTCATTGGTTCGGTCCCCGGAAGGTTACTGTAAAATAATGACTTTATATTACAAACAAATTGTAACGGTGTTACTGCTCCGAGAATGGCAGAAATTGGTGGTATTCGTAGTTCACCAGGAGCTGATGATTTGTTGGTTGCCTACCTCTGCCTTACCTAAAAATCTGCTTTATGTTAAGGCTTCTGAGCTAGTATCCATAATCCAAACAAAGAGGGAGATTGGATGCCGGGCATCGTATGTTCAAACGATCGAAGAAGGGATTAACACCCACACGCACGGAGCCAGGGACTTCTGGAAACTCTTGGGTGGACAGACTGAATATCAAGGTAAGACTGTTCAAAAAGAGATTTGTCTAATTTGCAAAGGATGTGAATAGGACCAAAAATAAACATCTTAAATATTTCTTGCATTCATCTTTTCTTTGCACCCAAGATGCCGGCAGCCCAGAAGAAGACGAGCGCTATGAGAATGCCATAATCGAGACCAACTGCATTTACAGATTGGTTGATGACAAACTTGTGCCCGATGATGCATTTTGGGGTAAAATACCGAGATGCTCACTTCTACAGTCTAAAGAGGTTAGTGATGGTGTTTCCTTGATTTGTCTTTCAATGTGCAGGAATAATTGCTCTCAGTAAGCAGTCATTTTTAGATGTCCCATTAGTGATCGATATGACATTGCAGATAGTGTATGGTGAATTAATGTGTTCTCTTCCTACTTTGGTGCTGTTGGCTCCATAACCAGTGCAAATTACCACGGAATGGTCCTCCCCGTGTCAGACCATTTGAACGATATGCCTTCTCTGATACAAAGCGTTATAATGGAATGTTACCCTAACATGCGCTTGTAGGTCCTGGTGTTTGACTTTGGCAGCGAGGTCTACGTGTGGCATGGTAAAGAGGTGACGTTGTCTCAAAGGAAGACTGCATTTCAGCTGGCCAAACACCTGTGGAATGGCATCTTTGATTATGAAGCGTGTGACATTAATCCTCTGGATCCTGGGGAATGTAATTCTCTTATACCAAGGTAGGCATTGCTCACAGAAATCCTTCCCTAGCAGCTGTTGTGTATATGATCACATCTACTGTCATGCCATGATGTCACATAAATGCACCTACAAATAGGGATCACGTGCGTTGGAATGAGAGGAGAAGCAACAAAAACTTGTGCAGCTCTGGCTCCAGCGAATTAAATTTCCTCTGTAATATAGGGGATTGTGATTCTACGCCTGGGAATTGATCTAATACACAGACTGGAAAATCTCCAACCGTGTAGTGCACTAATCCTGAGACCTAAATGTCACGACCCCACTCCCTAACGCTGCTCGTTTTGTTATCCAGGAAAGGACATGGCCGGCCCGATTGGGCAATATTTGGTCGGCTCACTGAACACAACGAAACCATATTGTTTAAAGAGAAATTCTTGGACTGGACGGAAATGAAGAAGCCAAATGAGAAGATTTTGTGTGAGGAGCCCTCAAAACAAAAGGCAAAGTCTATGGCACCGTATAAAATGTGTTTGCGTAAAATAATAGAAATAAACGAGAATCTACTGTAGAATATAGATTACTGGAGACCTGTCCTGGCTGCATTCCATTTAGAAAAATCATATTCAGGCTTCATATCCCATGATATTTTGTAGATCACAAGCCCCCTTCCCGTAACTGTGTGTATGTAAAATATATTATGAGTATATATGATATGTATTTGTATTTAAATAAGAGGATGTTGCTGATATGTGCGTGTGTACTGGAGTCTTCATGTTCAAGTTAATCCTTGTGCTATCTTCTGTTTAGCCCCGGGAGATGGTTAATGGAATAGAATGTTGTGGAGTCTGCAAGCCGTCTTGTATGAACGTCTAATATGAAATGACAACCTCCTTTCTCTCTCCGGCAGGAGGAAAAGCAAACCAACAACAAGACGCATGATGTCATGCGCATGGTCCCAGTTCCAAAGACTGCTGTAGGCAGTGTCCTTGATGGATTGAATGTGGGTCGCGGTTACGGGATGATTGAAGGTGAAGACAGCAGACAGTACGAGATCACCACCGTCGCTGTCGATGTCTGGCACATCTTGGAGTTTGATTACAGCCGGCTGCCGAAGCAGAGCATTGGCCAGTTCCACGAGGGAGATGCGTATGTGATGAAATGGAAGTACATGGTGAGCGCCACAGGTAAGGGAACATTTTGTTACTTGGCCTGCAGTTTCTAAGTTTCGGGTTGTGACTATGAATCCCACTTCATTCCCCGTCCGTGACTGTAAAAGTCTCGGGTTAAGCTTCGGCCAAGAATAGAACTAGTAACCTGATTTTCTCTTTACGCGTTACCACATCAGAAAGGTGCCTGTTCGACTGGATGCCATCGTATGTATTTTGTTTTTATGGAAAATACAGAATAAAGTAGAAACGTGTTCACGTTGGGATAGTTAGAGGACTTCACATTTTGCGCGTGCAGTCACAGAAAGTAATTTTGTAACTTTCCGGCTGTAATTCCATGTAGTTCCGGTGATGAGGAGCCGGGCACAGACGTGTCAGTCAGAGTCTAACCACCTGCTTTTATTTTTCTTGGCCTTCTCTTGTATAGTTGGGCAACGCCAGAAGACGGAGCACGTAAGGGTGGCCGGTAAAGAGAAGTGTGCCTACTTTTTCTGGCAGGGGCGCCATTCAACTGTTAGTGAAAAGGGGACGTCTGCCCTGATGACCATCGAGCTTGATGAAGAAAGAGGAGCGCAGGCAAGTCTATAAACTACGCCTTTATCCAAATGATAGTATCTCTTCTGGTATCTACCATTTTTTTTTCTGTCTAATGAGTTTTAGAACCAGTGCGTAAATGCGCAGTTGGTATTGGTTGAACAGCCTGCTGTATGTGCTCATAAGAGCTTACCTAATATGTAATAAAAACATTGTCACCTTTTACAAAGCATTCTGATGACCATCGTATGGATAGTTTGGTATCTTATCATTTTGCTTTACAGATTTTCATATGTTTCTCAGATCCCGTATTACCAGAATCTCCTCGTAATAAGCTTACGCCAACATTTGCCGTGGTGCAGCTGCATACGTCTGAATCTCTCGACAAGGATAAAGCATTACTGATTTGCGTTGCTAGTATTTAAATTAGAGTGCTGTTGTCTCTGGTAAACCCCTACAGGTTATAGCATCCCTTAAAAAAAAATGTATATTAGTGAAGCAAAAATGTGTTGGGTTATCCCAGTTCTGAGCTACTTCTGGTAACATTTATATCAGGTGGTGATATTTCCTTATATCAGGCACAGAATACAAACTGTAAAAGTAACACGCCGTGCACACCTGATTAATGTAAAGCTCTGATCTAAAGCTTTTACGGGGGGGGGGGGGATTAGGAAGATCTGGAAAACCGCAAAATCACACACGTCTATAAAAATGTTTTAAATCAGTAAATGGGGTTAGATACCTTGGTGTAACTGCTCCAAACTGCCACGTTGGCTCCTAATTTAGAGCGCCTTGTGCTGATTACCTGCTTACGTTCATATCTTTCCCGTCCTGCTTGCTCTGTAATTGAATCTACAAATATCCATCTTATCGTATTCCTAAAACACCAGGAAGCGTCCTCACAAAGCTATAAAAAAAAAAAAATAAATAAACGTGCTTTTGGTCATACCTGTAGTATTAAATCAGTTCTTCTTTTCAGGTCCAAGTTCTCCAGGGGAAGGAGCCGCCATGTTTCTTACAGTGTTTCCAGGGCGGTATGATTGTCCATGCTGGTAGAAGGGAAGAGGAAGAGGAAAACTCACAGAGTAAGTCCTAGTCCTTATATCAAATGGTTGTTTTTTTCTTTTTGCTTTTTTTTGTTTCTGAGAAAATTGTGTGCTGCATTATAGCAGATTACACCGCTGGTTAGGGCACCTGTTTGCATAAGGGGCCCTTCAGATATTGTATTCAGGGTGAAGTACATCAAGCCGAGAGAGAGATCTTCCACCCAATGTATTTGCCGTTGCGTATTGATGGAGTTCTTCTAGATCCGATGTGTATCTCTCCTGCTCCCCTGCAGATGACTGGAGGTTATACTGTGTGCGGGGCGAGGTTCCCGTGGAAGGGAATCTGATTGAAGTCGCTTGTCACTGCAGTAGCCTCCGTTCTAGGACCTCCATGATCTTACTCAATGTAAATAAAGCGCTGATCTACCTTTGGCATGGCTGTAAGGCCCAGAGCCACACGAGGGACGTGGGAAGGACCGCAGCCAACAGCATCAAAGATGGGTAAGTATTGGCATGTACTCACTTGCAATGGCCATTGTGTAAAGGAAACCGGTTTCTTTTTAGTAGTTCGCATCTGTATCTCATTTACTGTGATAAAATATATGGACGTTTTGGGATCCCTGCGAGTTATCAAATCCTCAGTCATTTAAGTGTCATTATCCCACAGGATGTCTGAGAGGAAAAAAACCCTAGCCCAGCAATGTGGATGAAAAAAGGACAATAGCCTGTTCAAATAAACCTTTTGGTGTGCCAGGCATGGCACTAGGCCTACTTTGGGTTCCCTCATCAAATCTGGACCAGGGAGTCTAGAAGCTCGATTAGTCCCCGAGAATTACTATCTGAATTATTGTTTTCTCTCCCAATTCCGTGTTACCGAGGGCATTTTACATATTTCCTCAGAACTGTCTACTTGTTGATATTGCGCCCCCCCCCATCTTCAAGTTATGAGGGGGAATTACTGGACACTTATTAAAATTCTGCTTCACACCCAAGCTGGCTTTTTGGTTCTTCATATAAAGGACTATAGCTGCTAACGCCTTGCTTTCTGAGATACACTAACATTTTGCACGTATATATTATAAAGTCACGTTTCTTCTCTTGCAGATGTCCCTTGGAAGCCGGCTTACACAGCAGTAGCAAGGTGACCATATATGAATGCGATGAGGGGTCTGAGCCGCTAGGATTTTGGGATGCGCTTGGAAGACGAGATCGTAAAGCCTATGACTGCATGTTGCAAGGTATTCCCCCCCCCCCCCATCCCATCATATATTCTTTTATAAATGTCCTCTTTTATCCGGTGTAATTGTTGCCATATGGGTGAAACAGAAATACTGTGGGAAAGATGTTCATTAATAAATCGGGTGGGATGAAGACTGCATTGCGTTACTGAGCACCTCCAGCTGTTGAAGTAAAACTCTCTCCATGGGCTTGGCTGTCAACGGTGATGAGAGGAGCTCGATAATAGATGTTGGGGGGACTCTGATGTCAAATGTGCCTTGGATTCCCTCAGAAGTATTGAATTCTGAAAGACCTATCTATGTGCAAAAAAAAAATAAAAACGTTCTTACAGAGAGCTATGCCAATACACATGCATCAAACATACTTAACAATCTGGGCTATATATAAGGAATATATATATATATATATATTATAGAATCTCACACACACCTTTAACAATACTGCTTATTTCCTGACTGTGTAGTTCATTGTAGAATTGTGGCGCATGTGTAATATGGAAGGACTTTATCAAATAACGTGTGTAAACACATAGGAGCTGGTCCCATTTGACCCATCGCCTTCTATTTTAGAACATGTTTACTCCAAACTAAAAATAGCACGATTTAATTAAGAGCTCTTCTGACCGATAATGTGGGAAATTATGTTTGAAGATTTTATTTGATGTAAACGGCAATAGTTTTCCTATTTGTTCTACACCAGATCCTGGGAAGTTTAACTTCACACCACGGCTGTTTAGTCTGAGCAGCTCATCTGGAGAATTCACTTCTTCAGAATTCATGTATCCTTCAAGAGACCCTGCGGTCGTTAATTCTATGCCATTCTTACAAGAGGACCTCTACACCGCCTCGCAGCCAGGTATACATTTGTCCATTGGTTGCGGTTGACCCCTTTCTTTGTAATTCTAGGACACTTTTATTTCATGGTAAAGACCATAATTCACATTATAGCCAATGCCAGTAGATTCTTGCTTATGGTAACATAAGATTCCACCTGGTTCAAGGCATACCCTTGTCCCGTTCTCCTCCTGTTGTAGGTCCTTGCGGACAATTTGTTACCACTAACAGTAAATGTTCAGGGCTGGATAAATGTCTGTATAATGTAGGGGGATCTTGGTTACTGTTTTATATTTTGCGGTAATTAAACCGAAATCCATCGATGTAATATGGTTGCGGGACATTGGGTGTCGACATTAACATTCTACAAATTGCGGCCCTCGGTCTGCTGGCGTTTTTCCAGGAAATGTATATAGAACTGGAAAGTAGAATTTAGTGGAAACCTTCTTTTTTTTTTTTTTAACACACTTCTATAAACCGTTATAGAATTTGCTAAAATATTTTTTTTCCCGCAAACTAATAGGTGTGTGCCGTCCGCTAACATGTGGTAGAGATGTCTGCTTTTTTTCAGGATGTTATAAGCCGATATGAAGAAGCTTATCACGCTGCGGCATTTACTGCCTGCCAATACTTTTAGAAGAGAAGTCGGTGCCTAATTGCGCACCTTTACTCTGTGTAGACCTGAAGAAATTAGACCATTCATCACTTTTACATGATGTTTTGTTTTGTTTTTTATATATTTTTATTGTATTTTTCTTTGGTGCTTTGGAATGCTAAGAGTATATTTATTGATTTACACGTTTAGCCCTCTTCCTTGTTGACAATCATCACGAGGTATACCTTTGGCAAGGTTGGTGGCCTGTTGAAGATGTTATTACTGGATCAGCTCGAATCCGATGGGATACCGATAGGAAAAGTGCTTTGGAAACTGTGCTGCAGTATTGCAAAGGTAATATTTCCCAGATGTGTGTGTGATTCTTCCCTTCTCGAAAAGCCTTTTCAAAATATCTCCCTAGTGTTTCTTGGAATCTGGAGCTATAAAATATCAAACATGTTCTTCTCAGCATGCGCAGGCAGTCGTAGATAGGAAAATGACCATCGTAACGTTTATTTGTGAAGGGCTGAGTTTGTGAAAATTAACCCATGGTGATAAGTCCAGACAACTGTAACGTCTGTATAATCGATAAACCCAGCTGATCGAGCTGATGATGCCACATAGATTAAATGGTTCTGTCACTTGCTTCTATTCCATTGCTAGGGACCCTAAATCAGGTGGAACCTTCGTGGCAGTGGGGGCTTTACCTTGTTCTATTAAATAATATATTGTCACATAAAATATGGTTTGCATCTAATAGAACGTTCATTTGTGCTTTAGACTTAACTAACAGTCCACGGTCTATGTGGATTAAACCTGTTCTACCCAATAGTCCAATTTATCTGTGACCCATCGGCATGTACTGTTCGTTTGGAATCGTGTGAATTACTTGAGTACAATGTGTGTGGCTGACATATAGTGTTTGAATCTCTCATGCGTTATCTGTTATAGGAAAGAACAGTAAAAAGCCACCCAAAGCATACCTGATTCATGCTGGCCTTGAACCGTTGACTTTCACCAACATGTTTCCGAGCTGGGAGCACAGAGAAGATGTTGCTCAGATCACTGAACAGGTGAGCCGATGGCCTTGTTTTACCGAATGCTCGGTGATATCTTCCAGTGGCTTGTAGCGCACGGATTTCTCCAAGGCGATAGGCACCGCAGGATAGTTCCTCATGCGGACAAGCTGCACTCACCAGTCTTTGTTCTGTCCCCTTGCTGAGTTTTTAGGTTTGTCTGGGCTTCCCACTGTACTTGTAGCAGTTCTAAGCTCAGCTGGAAGGCTCGGCTCTTGTGCCATCCATGGATCGTTGGCTTGGACAGCTCCCAAGCGGGTAGGCTTCTGGCAGCTTTGTAGTATAGACACCTTCGTTAAGCTGTGTTCAGAGCAGCACTGTGATTACCCTCACCTGGCACAGACAGGCGTCTTCTGGCTGTGGACATTATTTTGTTGGCCCACTGGCTTCCCATCTATAAACAAAGTTTTCTGCCAACCAATATCTAAAATTAGCTTTCTGCATTTCAACAAATAAATCGGCTGTAGGTTGGCTTTGTTTAGACACGTCACTGGCAAAATCTGTTCATACTTATCTTTGGTGGGTGCTTGGACAGATGCTTCAAAACACTTTTGCTTTAAATGAAACCCCACCAAACTTTGATAGCCTGGCCACATGAAAAACAGATCATTCTGGTATTTTACATCTTCTTCAATACAAAAAAAAGAACTAACTCACAAATTCACTAAGGCCAACTCACAATTGCATTCACAACAAATAACACTCAACCTGCGTACACTTGCCGCTGTACCCCCCCCCCCCCCCGGACTGATTAAATTACTACCCTGCCCCATCGCACACATGGCTATTGTCCGCTCCATTTTTTTGTATTTTAATTTTCATTATATATACAATCGTAATGGAGGATTTTGCGAGCTTCTGTTGAGGATGTGCATGCAACCTCAGTCGAGTCTGGTTTCTTAACTGACCACTTGACGAATAGACCTAAATGCGTCATGAGACTGTAGCACCAGGGCTGGCCCTAGGAGAGAATGTTATGGTATTGCCCCCTATAAGGTGATTTAGGATTTTGCTATTGATCTGGCAACTAATAAATGTTACTCTGAAATGCTTAATCTCATCCTCTGGAGAATCCTTTCCAAAAATCTTTTCTGTAAGAAAGTCTGCCCCTCCATGAAAACAGCACATTGTTGGCACAGTTATTCAGTGACCTGTGAAGACATAAAATTTAATATCCAAACCCTGATAATTCAGACCTGCAATAAGAGCCACTGGTTGTTAGGTTCATGCGTCTGTTACTATGGCCAAATACATTCTAGTGATCCAGGACTCGCCATGATGGAAGCACTTTGTGTGTAACCCAGGTAAGGATGTGCGGAGACCCCTGATCTCTATCTATAGAATCCTCCAAACCTAATGGGCTTGGGAACAATGTTCTAGAACAGTGTACAGCATTGAGAACGTGTTTACAGCTAGTGAGTGTTCAATTTTTTTTTATATATAACCATCATTGTTTGTGGTTCATGATACAAAATAAAGCGAAGATTAGGGTTTGGGGGTTGTTTTTTTTTTTGCTCTTTTGCATTATAGTTTAAGAACATGACTGGTGAGTTTACGATCTTAATAAAGGGAGCAAAACTCCCAAGGTGTACTTATTGCCATGTCTAGACTAATAGGGAGTAATGCGAGTTACATAGTAGATGTATTCGAATTATCTTTACTTGTGTCAAACTTGGATGGTTTGCATTCTTCTTCTTAAGTTTAGTGATTCCCTTTTTTTGTTTCTCATAAGGATGCTGACGTCTCTAATCAGATCTTCCTCGTTGAAGATGTCCTAGCGAAGCTTTGTAAAAAGATCTATCCCCTGGCAGAACTTCTGGCTCGTCCTCTACCTGAGGGTGTGGACCCTCTGAAGCTTGAAATTTATCTTTCAGACAAAGATTTCGAGGTAAGAACAGCCCACAGACTTGTTTCTCCGATACTTAAATGCGGCATGACTTTATTAAATATTGGTCTTTGGTGAAGACAGCCTGTGTCCTTCCCCTGCACCTGCAAATCAAAGCCCCCCTAGCCAATTTATAGGGTGTACAGTACAGGGGTCTCAATTACACCCCTGAAGCCAGTGCTAAAAGTCACTGTGTTTCTTACACTAAAATACACCCTCAAATGGCATTACTTGCATTCAGAATTTTTTTTTTTTCTTGTTTGTGAAAATAGCTTTTCTCGCCTGATATTTCTGGCTTTACTACATTTGATAAGAAGCCGGGTGGAATTTATGATGTTGTTGGGATGAGCGATAGGTCTGTGAAAGTTCTTGGCCCAGGGGGTTTTAGAAAAACCTGTCGTGGAACTTACCTTGGTGGGTCTGGGTCTGGTGTCAGTATGAAGTCCTGCATGTAAGTGGCTGTTTGTTTCGTCATCTTATGTTCCTTATTCGTTTCAGACCGCATTAGAAATGACACGAGAGGAATACAGCTCACTGCCAGCGTGGAAACAGGTCAACGTTAAAAAGGAGAAAGGACTCTTTTGAAGATCGCCCTGCAAGGTCTTGCTGGAAAGTCTGAACCAGCATTAGCAACGGTTTGACCTCAGCCACCTCACCACTATGAAAAGTCTGTCGGAATTTGCACTTTGCTGTCTCCTTAAAACTTTACATTTCACATAACGTGTTCTGTTTGCGCATACGGCTGTAAAACACAGATCTTATTCCTGTACTGCGGACTGGCAGTGGATGGAGAGGTCCGATACAGGAAGAGCTTGACTTAGTCGCACGGCGATGCTGTCTAATGTATTGCGTCTTTTTGTAAATGTATCCGGGAACCATTCAAACACGAGCACCCTTTTTTTACTCTCATAGGAAGCCATACCATACCACCGTGCCAGGCGGGCTACGTGCCACATTGCAAAGTGATACGTGCCCCAGCTGGCACTGGCAAGGGTTAAACATAGTATTTACCATGCACTTAAACAAATAGCAGATCTATTCCTTTGCTATCAACATACCTATTTTGAACTGGTTCCCTTTTTTGTTTTTATAAATGTATCTTGTTTGTTCAACCCTATAGAATTTATTTATATAAACATTGTATTTAACTATGCAATATACTCACTGTGTAAGATTTGTGTGTTATTACACAAACCTAATTATGTACCAAAACCTTATTCTAAGCTAACCTTGGACACCGCATAGTTAACCTTGTTCTCCTTTCTGAAAGTGTTATTGCATCTGGCGTATGATAAGGTTATTAATGCTGCATCAAGGGTTAAGTGAATGTATCCATTTTCAATGGACAGGAAATGCTCTGCAGCGCCCTCTGGTGGTGTTACATTATACTATTTTGACAACCAAAGGTTAAATAACTTTGTCCCATGGTGTTCAGATATCTTTTTTTGTTTGTGTTTCCTAGTGTGTGACGTAGCCCTTAAGGGTGCCATGCGTTGGAGCGCTGCAAGATGTCGGACTTAAGGGGGTTTATTCTACAGAATCAACATGTATAGTGCCTTGTTTTGTGTACAGTTTATATACAGGAATGATGAGCCTGCATTTGAAGGCAGTTAAGAAAACATCTAATATTTGTACTTTATAATAGAATACATCTCAGTTTCTAATACCCGATGTAAACTTTAAACATGTATTTTGTGATATAAGAACCTGAATTAAAATGCTACAGAATAAACATTTTTACTGACTGTTCATTACCATTCACTTTTATTTTCACGCATTGGTCATTAACACCCCCAAAATCTGTGCCAGGATTTTTTCAGTCAGTTTTTTGTAATCAATGCTCAACCTTTATTTGATTTACCGGTATATAGCTCCATCCTTATGTGCAGCGCTGTACAATGGGTAAGCATGACACAAAAGTGCATCCCGTAACTTTGGACTTTGTGCAGGGCACTCATTTAAAGTGTTCCTCTAACGACCTTGTAAGCTAGAATATTATAAAACAGCTTACGAACTTAAATTTTTACGTGTTTATCTTGCCTCTCAATATGTAATTCTCATACTGAACAGCAGGGGGTGTCATGGCCTCACTCACTGCATAATCTGAATTTATAATTCTTGGAAAACACTTGTATAAGAAATTTTATTAATATTTTAATCGGTTCTTATAAAACAGTCCTACCTGTTTTTATAGAAATAACTGAAAATTTTCAATCCTACTTCCTTTTTCATTTATATTTTTCGGATGGGGATTTTTTTTCTTCAAAATTATCATGGCAAAGCGGTCATACTAATGTACATCCATCTGATCACACAAATAAGGATGCAACCTCCCAGGCGAAATTATAAACCAAAGAATGGATTAAAGAGATACAGATTGGCCCAAAATATTCTAGTAGCCAGAAGTTGCATCTTGAGTTTCCTGGCTGTGAATAAGAACTCACCTGGGGAGGGTTCATCTATTGGTGGCTACTTGGTCTAGGACTGGACATTTAGTGTGTTAAAAGTCCACTTTCTTTTACACACACGCACACACATGCTATTCTTAATACATAGAGAGGTTGGAAATTAACCTGTAGGCTCCTCCTTTAGTGAATGAAGTAAAGGTGTTTTCTTGCCTTTGAAATTGAAAAATGGATCTAAAATACAGTCTAGCATAATTGAGAAGTTATATGGTGCCTCTTGATGTCGCATGTATCACAACATCATTGGCCATTCAGTCCCCAATAACTGCTTTAAATCACATTGGCATTTTATACATATCTCACTCACTGGCACGTGTTTAGGCAGCAGAGAATATTACTTGGAAATGATGTCTTAAGCTTCATGATGTAAATATTTGCGGGATTCTAATACTTGGTAATTACAACCAAAATATAGATATTCCAAACCACACAGTCTCAACACGTAATTTAAAACGTTCCATCATAAGATTACATGTTTGTTATAAGTCGTTGGTTGGTTCCTGTGAGCCGATATATATCTGTTTTCCGAGAAGTGACCGGTGTGAAAGTTCTGTAGTTTGTAGTAAATTAGTGTTTTTAGTAACTTTGGGAACTTTGCAATCTAGAGCAAAATTATCCCAGGGGAGATCTTGGAGGTTACGAATATCATTGTCCGCACAGTTACCAGTTACAGGGAGAGTCGGGTTTCAGCTTCTTGACCTCGCTATACTTATATTATGAAGGTCTAACCCTATTTGAGATCCTGCTGCTGGAAGCTTGGCTGGCCCTGTATAATGTATAGTTAAAACAGTGGGGTTTTTTGTTTTTTCTCTTTCTTTCTCCATGCCCTTCTTGCTGGAGAACCCTTCCAGTGTTGGCCCTTCATAATGAATAGTAAAGTGAGGGAGTTGAAACCTCAATTCTGCGTTATTGAATAGACCTAAATTATTAGCGGTTTCATTTTTATCACAAGCAGCACAATTTGGAGTGTCTTACGAGTAGTTTTGCAAACATTACCCATATGTGGTTGTTACTAGAGAACCGAACCACAAGGAGTTTGCGAAACGAGAAACGTTTTTAGAATTTGTCTTTCGAAGTCTGTGTGTTTCTGGGTTCCTCTGTGAAAAAAGCATTGTTAGGATTTCTTTGTTAAATATGTTTTGGAATGATTGTTAGTATTCTTGGTGCATTATAGGACCAGAAATAGTCAAACAGGAATATCATATCAAATGCAACAATTAACATATACATGTGTCACATGAGGATGTGCTTTAATGTAAACATGCATGGGATAGGGATATTGCTTCTGGAAATACGACGAGACCAACGATTGATTAAGGTTTGAGTCTTTACAGCAGGAATAAGAGGGAGAATAGACGAGCCGAATGGTTCTCATCTGCCAACCAGTTTTACATTAAACTTCTTGTGTATACTGCCACCAAGTGGACACTTGAGGGAACGAGTAACCCAAGTGTTCACCGCCTCACTCCACCGAGGGCTGATTGCTTTCCTGGTGCGTTTTTCAAATAAGAAAAAAACTATAAATTTTAATGACTATATTAAACCTAAACTGCAACAAATGGTGGACGCTCTGCCAGCTGTATGATCTGATCAAAGGTGGTGGGGTTCACAACAGGAGAGATTCTCTAATACCGATCCTGAACTGCCTCAAAGGTCAAAGGTATGTGTAATGCCCCAAATTGAGGTGCATATCTTTTGAAATGTCCACAGTAATTTTAATAAGTAGATTTACAGCCGCTGTAATTAAATGAGTGAATTATTGGCCAAAGGATGTGACAATACGTGAAAATTCTGAAACTTAGTTTGCAGTAAGAGTATCAGTGGGGCCCCTAGGCCCTAAGTGATCTGATGTCAAAACAGAAAATGGCACAAAGTCTATGTTTACGTTGGACACATAGTTCACCTCCTGACTCCATCGCATTCTTGGCTCCATTATGGCCCAAAGCCCATCGTGTTGTCTGTGCCATTTACCAGCACTAAAGAATGGAAGACTGATTTTCTTTGACGATGACGGCTAATTCCGCACAGGACCTCGTTTCCATGAGTGCAAAACGCCAGCCTTTGGCTGGGTGCCAGATTAGAGCTCTCAGAAGTTGTTAGGTTGCACCAGACATGGGCGAGTGTCAGTGACAAGGGACACACCACAACTCCGCAAACTCAATGGGGGAAAAAATAAATAAATCTGAGTCTGTGTATAGATAATGTACACAATACGCGGGAGAGACATTTCGCTACATTTTGTGAGAGAGAATACTTTTCCGCCTTGTATTAAAGTACCCAAGAAGGAGGTATGTGTGGTTCCTCTGGGCCAAACGTCATGGCAACATAATAAGTATGTATGATTTGACCTCTCTCTATGTGTTTCAGATTATTTCCGGCATAATATACTAATAGGTCTGTTTGTTTTGTTCATTACCATAGAATTTGGATTTTTTTAAATTAAGTTCTGTAGTACTGGTTACATTTCGAACATTCACTACTACTTCCCAGACACAGGAGAATGTCTCACCCTCATTTTTTGCGGTCTGCCAATTTGTAACATCAACAAAAATACAGATAGTTTTACAAAATGTCTTTAATTTAAAAGGATATGTTATACTTAGACCTAAAGTTCCCGGAAAGGAAAATTCTAAGCACTTTGAGTGCTTGGATGACATTAAAGGAAAAATGAATTTGAAAGCAAATGGCATTTCTGTTAGAAAAAACCCCCTCAAATATCATATATATAAACTTAATTAAGCATTTTTCTAATTAGTGGAAATTACTGATGTTTGTTGTAAAGTGTGTGTGTTAGTTAAATGGGGGCATAGGGCATTTCTGGAGTGGCGTTAAGGGGGCATTTAATAGAGCACTCTGCCTCCTGAAATGCCTTATACCTCCCTATATGCCACTCTGCCCCATAATATGCCTTTTAACCCCCTAAATGCCAGAGTGGCATATAGGGGTATAAGGCATTTCTGGAGGCAGAGTGCTCTATACAATGCCTTTTAACTCCCTTAATGCCACTCTGCCTCCTGAAATGCCTTATACCTCCCTATATGCCACTCTGCCCCATAATATGCATTTTAACCCCCTAAATGCCAGAATGGGATATAGGGGTATAAGGCATTTCTGGAGGCAGAGTGGCATATAGGGGGTCAAAAGGCATACCATGGGGCACAGTGGCATATAGAGGGTTAAAAGGCATATCATGGGCCACAGTGCCATATTGGTGTGGCAAGCCTGGGGGCAGATGTGCGTAACTGGGGGACAGGCTGGAAAATACAAGAAATAAAAACAAAAAAAATATTTTTCTCAATCATAGCTTTTATTAAAAAAAATAGTTTACATGAATTAACATTTACTGGTAAAACTTTTTTCCTTTAGGGTCGTCTTATATTCAGGCTTTTTCTTTTTTCCTAAGTTAATATTCAGATTTTGGGGGGTCGTCTTATAATCAGGGTCGTCTTATAATCGAGCAAATACGGTAATATGTTATAGTTACTGTAAAAGGGAATTTAATATACAAATGGCAGCTTGATTATGATAAGCTGCCTTTCAGCTGATATTTTTTTCTTGATTGAGTTACACTGCCTTCAGCAATCTTCTTGTGTTATAAAAAATATCAAAATAACAGGAAGCAGACAATTTTTTCTTCTACTAGACCTCGTAAGAGTTAGCTTCTGGGACAACTGCAACAATGTTTTATCTCGAATGCCCCGGTGACTTTATGGAAAAAGAATTTGATGGCAAATAAGAACCATTTGGCCCATTATTTCTTACGTAAAGACCGAACACCTTAATCAGTCCTTGTTCTTGTCTTGGATTCAGGAGAACTGTGTGCCTATCCAATGCATGTTTAAATTCTCTAGCGTGTAGGCCCACCAGAAGAGCCTAGAGAAGCTCTCTGTTACTTGGTCATCATGTAGAACTAACCAACATGCTTCATTATATATCATACCACGTTAAAAATAAACCTGGCTTTATTTGAAAAGCATGTTTCTTCTTATGGAAACCAGCAGTATTTTATCTGTACTAACTTATCGGGTCCCCTGCGTTTTGCTTAGTTTATAGGTGTGACTATCCCTATAGATAATCGGGATGTACACGCCAAGCCACATAACCATTGATGGCCTGGGTACGTCCATTGTCCTTCCTGACAGCTCCGCTCTCTGACATTATAGTATATATTCTCTCAGCTCTTACTTTCTGCTACTAAATTAGGTATTTTATGAGTCAAGGAGATTTGAAATGTGTTTTTTTTTTTTTTATTTCTCTGGCTGGAGTTTTGCATTTTTTTTTTCTTTTCCAATGAAACATAATGGGATATTTTTATAGTATTGGCAGGGTTTTTGTTCTGGTACAAAGGTGTAATAAATCCTGTAAACTCCATGCAAAATTTTATCCGTATGTCCTTTCATTGTCCCTTACCTTGAAACAAGTAAAAGAGCAGCTTTCAAATGTTAACCCTCTAACTACCAACATAGGACAGGGATGCCGGTGCGAAATGTAAGATATTGGCGGATTAAACATCATTAACAGTTTGATGTTAAGAACATTAACAACTTCTTACACATGTGGTGTTTGGATTCATCCATTGTGCTAGTGATGGGACCCACTACGGGTTTATTCACTAAACAGTGAGTTGTTCAAAACACTGAATTATACGTCTAAAATCTTAAAGGGATGCACAGCTAAATGGAGGCCACAAAAAGAAATTGAGAAGAAGAAATGCAAAAAGGTGGCAGTAAGGAGAATATGTGCTTGGGTGGAGAACAAGACTACTTGTTCAGGAAGAGTGCAGAACTGGTGGGACTTGGAAACCGATAGGAGAAAGGACTAAGAGATATAGGATGGAAGGTGGTAAGATAAAGAGAACACCATAGCGAGATAAGGTGAAGAAAGGAAAAAGAGAGCAGAGCTGGAATAAAAGCCGAACTTGTACTGAGATGGAGGGATAACAGGAGATCCAGCGTGGTGATCACACATGGGAGAAGAACATGAATAGACATGATGTTGGTTGATGTGCTAGGAGGTCCACAAGCAGAATCTTCTCCACTATTCCAGGAACATTAAAGCCTGCCCTGAGATATTGCTTTCATCTTCCATATATTTGGGTTGTGAGGAAAACATCAATCCTGTCAAACTCAAGAATTATCCTCACCAAGAAAGAATGTCATGATTTAAAATTGCTACGGTAACATAATAAACACCTTTGTTTGAAATCCTCTCTTTTCTAAATATACAGTTGGATTTCAGATGCCCGTCACCGAGTGGAATTCTCTGCTATAGGTATTTTATTAGGAAAATTCATCAGATACCTCTGTGTGGAGCTAGTGTCCATTACGAAAAATAATGCCAGCAGGCCACCTGCATGCTACGGAGTTATTGCATTCCTAACATCTGCTTGTGAAGTTTGGGGTTTTTAAGCGCTTTCTCAGAAATGTACACCAAATGACTCTACCTGGAACATGAGCTGGAAAATGCTTGACATCGCTCCGGCAGGCGTGCTCGCAGGAAAAAGTGATCCGTGCAAAATTAAGGGTTTATCGCTGAGCCAATTTCCTTCACGTAGCAGCTAAATCTGCATTTCATTAGAACCCAGGGTACTCCTTCAATTTAAAAACAAAGCTAAAAAAAATGTTAAATCTGCCTGTTTTCAAGCAGATCAGTGCCGTCCACATCTACGTTTTCTGCCGCCATTAACATAATTATAGCGAAGGAGGAAGATAAAAGTTTAATGGGTAAAGTTATATCTGTAATGAACGCATGGAAAACATATTCACTGGAAAACGTATTGGAATAAAAAGTTCTGGAGACTCCTGATGAAGGCTGGAGATTGAAACCTACCTTTTCCTTCCATTAATCAGCCCCCTGGTGTTATTATCAAAGCATTAGAACCTGGGAAATGGGAATATTCCATCATTTTCTCTTACTTTGCCAGATCTACGCAGGATGTATATGTAAATAAAGTCATTTAATGTATAGATTATCCATTAGGCCAAGTTGAATTACTGATTTACAAAAGGCTAATCTATGTATAACCCAATCAGGTGATGCGCTGCTTACACAGACTAATCTTTAATTGTCATTAAATAATATTTGCCGTAGATTTGTTATCACGCACATCCCTACGCATACGACTAAGGTATTGAACCTGCGTGATAAATCGGTAGACTTACTGTACACTATCCTAGAACTAAAATCATATCTAGAATTAGCATTATAATTATTTATTTTAAATTGTTATCATTATTATTAGTAGTAGTAGTAGTAGTAAAAGTAGTAGTAGGGGCAATAGTAGCAATATTAATAATAATAATATTAATATATTTAATCTATTTATAACTTGTAGATTGTAAGATCATTTCAGTGGGGCTATTCTTATGTTTTTATTTCAATAAATCAAAATTGTTATGTTTGGTTTGGCCATAGTATTGCCAATGTATGATGGGGTTATATAAATTAATTTTAAAAGTAATAATAATAATAATAACCTAATCCCTTAAATCTGAGGCTCTGTATAGTTCTGAATACCTGTCTTTTCTCCTCTGTGGTCCCCGGATTTCTTTTTTTCTTTGCTAAATCTCTTCACAAGGTCAATTGGCAGGTTTACTAAATCTCCCCTACATAGGTCTGTGGCCTAATCGATAGAAACATATATTTCACAGCTTTTCTTCAGATATATAATTGCTTGTTTGTTTTTTTCTTTGAAATTTCTCTCAGTTCCCTCCGCCGTAGTCATCTATAAGCCTAAAAAGCATAACGTGTACTTCAAGCAATATGTACAACAATGGAAAAGGAATGTTTCTGTTTGTTGTAAATTTGCGTTTGACAAATACGGTCCTTTGATCCAGGACTTGTTGAACATCTTGGCAAATTTAGCTGCGTCAGGTAGAACAATTTTTCTTTAAATCTGTTAAAACCTTTTAGAAATATAGATGGTGCTTCGCGTGATTGATGAATATTTTTTTGGCCGCCATCTTCTGGAGTTGATGGTCCGGTCTTTAAATGGCCGCGCAGGAGTCAGGGTCATGTTTGGGATTACACAACCATTTTTACATTGTGGTTTATACGAACCGGTCTTGCCTGTTGTCTTAATATATTGGACAATTAATGCTAGTTTGCAATGTTTCTTTGTTTCTGTAAAATTGGAGGAAATACCAGGCTTATGAAAAGGTTGTTTATGTTTCCAAGCTAAAAGACTTTAGCTTTACCTTGAGTAAATAATTAAGGTAATTTATTGCTATTATGGCATTTTATTAGTAGAGTGGGCAGAATCCAGAATACAACGGGGAGACACAGAATTAACAATAACATTAACAAGTCACAAAATAACAGTAAAATGACCTAAAATAAGATGTACATGTACAGACGAGGTTGAGGAGGAATGAGACTGAGATGGTAGAGCATGATTTGATTATAGCGGCAGTCAGTGCCTTAGAAATCTCATAAATGGTGTCCTTCTGGAACGCTGATATATTATAGATAGGACAAATGATTGTATGCTTTGTTGAGAGGAAGACACACAGAATAAGTCCCTGTTAGAGGAAGGTGACGTTTGGGACTGGGTCAGGCATAGCGCACCACCCATAAACACACAACTGACCCAAGTACCTCCAAAAAGCCACGAGACGGCTGCTACAAGCATTGTATTTTGTGATAATTCTTTGACAAAACAAAAATAACACTATTTAAATTGTTTGTATTATTAAAATAAAGAACAACATATGGTGAGAGTTCCCGTTTAAGGGCTGCGTGTTCTAAGATCCCAGTCTTGAAGCCTCCTTGAGCTGCCCTCAAACGCTGTGACCTCATCTGTCTCAATCGTCCTAAAAGAGTCACAAGAAACACGCCTCAGAGTACTGAGAAGCCTTAGGAGCGATGGGAATGTGAGGAAGTATGAACTTATTACTATACTTGCCTTATTACTTTTTTTCTCCTAGAACCCGTGGGCTCAAATGGAATACAAAAAAAATACAGAAAAAAACACTTGTTGGATCTAATTCTTCAAACTGGAAACTTCGACACCCGACAGTTGTTACAATAATGATTCCGCAATTAGTTATTATCCCGGAGATGAAAATATGCTAGTGACACCATAACACATTCATTAGAAGACGTTAAAGAGTGACACCTCTAAACAAAACAAAAAAGGCAAAAGGAAACTCATGAATTTTATGTACAAACAAACAATTTGTTATCTTCTTATAACCGCTTAAGGAAAAGTATATGCAAACGCCTTGCCAGCTTCTTCAAAACAATTTTGCCATCTGTTTTCAACCAATTGTGTTTATTTGCAAATTCAGTAGTCGGTGTCAACTAAATAACAGTGTTATATAAGCAGCTGACAGCTTTAACAGAGGGCATGGAGGAATATACACATCAGTAAATAGTTATTAATGAGAGAACAGTAATTAAACTTGAAGCACACTGCTTCTTGATGTTAAAGGTGTATTTTAATCAGATTGTGAGTGTAATTAAAATGGCATGAATGGGAAAAGCGCAAACAGATGGAAAAGAAAACAAGACGTGACAGTGTTACGGGAATGACTGAGGCTGAGCTGGATGGAAACGCACCTTTTGTCCAATGACTATGTAAGCTGAGTGCTTAGAACATTGTCCAGGTCCTTATATACTGAGGGTATAAAAAAATGTAAAGATCAATAGAAGACCAATGCCATGCACACCCACCATGGTACTTTACGTGGTCAACAACAGGCGGGACTGGGCATGTGGCGCACCATCTGGCAAATGCTCAGCGGGCAACTGGTCAACAGCGTCCCGTGCCCTCCTGTACTAGAGCAGCAGATCGTGTGCTGCAGCGCGTGGCTACTGGCTAGATATGCCCGGCCGCACGCTCCGTGAACATAAAAACATCTGCCGGCCGCACACTTGGTGGTCATCAAGCCTTAAAGTGCCAGGGCCACCTCATTATTCCTAGTCAGGCCAGGATCAACGAGCTTTGTTTGTGTGGTTTAAAATAAAGCACTGGGTTTTGTTATGAGTTGGCATCTTAACATGTGTTTTCGCTTCCTTCCATAGCTTACAATCACCACGGTTTTACACCAATAAATGCTTCCTAACAAATATTTTTCAGGTTTCAAATCCTATGTGCGTATGAGTCATATGGCTTTGTAACTGGACTTTTAAGCCTTTGAAGCATCAGTGTGTCCAAGGCTCAGAGCAGGATTAATGTTCGGAGAGGTGTTTGGCAGAGGCTTGTGATGAGAATATGTTGCGAATGCTTAATTTATTAAATGGGAGTGGTGCATTACAGTCACCTCATGCTAATGTTTCATGTTTCATATTGATTTTCCATCCAAGTTATTCAAAGTCCAGCTCCAACAAGCTTTTAAGACAAATATCTCGCGTTCCAGGTAGGCACTAGCATCTGGGGCTTCATGGATCAATTCGCTGATAGGCCCATCCTCAAACCCAACGCTTTACATACCTAACCCAGTAGTAGGAGAAGAAGACATAACCTCTACTGGAAATGGGTTCCAGCCATATGGTTGCCCCTGTCCAGGCTTCTCCTGGTGAATTCTGGCTTTAACACTTTACGTCCCTGGCCATGTTGGTTCGCATTTCACATGAGAAAGAATTGGCTGCCCTGGAACACATGTGGAAAGCATGTGGAGGAAGAGATTTAAAGGTGCGGTCCCACTTTGAGAAAACAGTATCTGAGTTCTCTACATTGAGCAAATACATCTTAGCAGCTCTGTCATTTTATTAATTGAGATGCAGTTTTATTCACACACTCATAGACCCTTTGTGTTCCCTGCAAAATATATGATTTGGGTGAACGTTTAAAGAATTATTCTGGGTATTATTCTCAGTAGGTGGAACGGAACCTTCAACACGATCTCTAGCCACCGAATTGTACTGTTGCCACCGATCCATAAGGCTATGATGAAATGAATCTGGGCCATTCCAGATTTCAAATGCGTCAAAGCTTCAGGGAGTATTTTGAAGTTGAAACATTAATGAATATTGATGTAAAAATACAAAGTGCTCATGAATGAAGCTATGATTTATAAGGATTACTTTATTCTAAATGAGTCTTTTTCTCATTCAGGGGTTTGGCCAAATTTCAATTAGATTAAAGTATTTGGATTACACAGATAACACTAATCCTTAAATTCAGAAATTTGGTAACAAGCTTTATATGTTAATAATAAAAAAGACATTTTCTTGGCTTCGCTGCATCTGCAAACAAGTTGTTTTCTAATTAGAATTACATGCCTAAACCTAATGAATACGTTTTACAAGACCGATTGATGGCTAAGCCCAACGATCATGGATACGGCTCTTTGGCCAGTGGACCTTGGTACATGCCATCAATACCTGGAACATGATCTGTGATGTGAAAACATACCCCGTAAGTGTCCGTGTTTGCACAAGTGCCTCTTTGCACTGCCAAATATATATGTGTTCCTCATATCTCTCTGCTGTCGCCCTTCTCTTGGAGCTCAGAATGTTTGCTGGGTATAAGTGTATCCAGTGGCCTCGCTACAGGGGGGCAGGGGGGGGCAATTTCCCCCCCTAGGTTATTCCTTGCCCCCCCCGCCAAATTTGTTACCACCCAGGACAGTCCTTGACTGCTAACGACGGCATGGTGCCGTCGCTAGCAGTCCCAGTCAGGTGCTAACGACGGCACCATGCCGTCACTAGCACTATCTTACCTTGATGGAGGTCTGTGGATCTCCATCACCACCTACCCCCGCGATCTGCCCCTCACACTGAAGGGCATTACCGGGGCCACCCGATCTGCCCGGTGACGTCTCGCGCAATGACGCGATGACGTCACCGCGCAACTTTATTAACAACTGACAATTGTCAGTTAAAGAGGTATGGGGGCATGCTGCTTAGATGCCTGTATCTCAGACATCTAAGCAGCTACATACCCCCAACATATACCATTGGAAAGGTAATCGCCTCACCTTTCCAACGGTATATAGATTGTAAAAAAAGAATAAAAAATATTAAGTTAAAAAAAATTAAAATTTAAAAAAATGATTTGGGGGTCACTAAAGGCAGATAAAAAAAGATCAAAATTGCCTAGAGACCCCCAAATTAAATTATTTAAACATAAAGTAGTTTAACTTTAAAAAAAAAAAAAAAAAAAGTTTAAGTATTCTAGCTAAATGATCACTGTGGTAGCCAATGTTACCACAGCGATCATATAGCTATAAAAAGTCACATTCCCTTTTTAAAAATGGCCGATACTCATTTTTAATCCTATGATCCCTTTGATCATGGGGTTAAATTTAGCCAATGGTAGAGGGAGGCAATTTTTGAAATCCTGATGAACTGCAAATATTATTAAAATCAGCCATTTAGCCTGTGCGGTACGTGAGTAACCATCTCATCCCTGGAGCGCCTTGCATTTTTACTGCAAAACTTATTTTTGCTGTAAAAGTGATTTTTTTTTCTCCCTTTACCATCATTTCTTTGGGATTGTAAGGGGAAAGAATGGTGTGTGCTACTGTGAGTAAATGTATGGAAAGAATGGCGTGTGCTTCTGTGAGTGAATGGAGATATGAAAGGCGTGTGAATGATCAGTAATTAGGGTTGAAGCCTTGACGTGGTATTACTACTCATGTAGGAAGTTAAATTATGGCACAAAAAGTACACATTTGCAAGAACTACACCCCTTGGCGCATCAAATGAGGGGCTGCATGTGTTTCTAGTACAAACCTGGAGTGCGCAAGACACAAATGAACATGTCGCTATGGTTAGAAAAAACATATTTTCAAGCCAAAGCGACACATTCCATCATTATTTGTGCACTCAACTTTTGTCCTAGAAATACATGTAGCCCCTCATTTGAAGCTCCAAGGGGTGTAGTTTCTTAAAATGGATGAATTGTCTGAATGAGGGAGAGCATGAGTTAATATGTGGATGATTTGTCTGAATGAGGGAGAGCATGAGTAAATGTGATTGTGTGTATCATCGATGTATAATTGTGGAAGGGCAAAGATGGCACTAGTAGGATGTTTGAGCCTTGGGGAACAGGATGGCACAGGCCGGGTGTATATGGGACAAAGATGGCAAATCTTATGTGTGTTATCTGGGTGCTGGCCAGGTTCTATGTGGGCAGCGTGGTTGCGGTGTGCAACCTGTGATCTATCCCTGTAATTTAGGGGGTTTTAAATATACCTTTAATGCCGTGTTTATATGTGAATTCCAATTGATCTGTACCTGCAAAGCTTGGTTTGTGTGTTCTTCTGTAGATCCATATCTGCTATGCTATGTTTCCATACATTATTTATGTATATCTGCAAATACAGGGTTTGTATGTCTTGTTCAGTTGATTAATACCTGCAATGCTGTTTCCATGTATTGATTTGATCTATACCTGCAATGCTACATTTCATATATTATTATTGTATACCTGCAAATACAGGATTTGTATGTCTGATTCTGTTTATTTGATATATACATTCAGTGCTGAGATCACAAGTGAATTTCAATTGATCTATACATGCAAAGCTGGGTTTATGTGTTAATGTGTTGATCTATACCTGCTATCGGCAGCAGGGTCTAATATTTATATATATATTTTTATATATATATCGGCAGCAGGGACTAATATTAGGCCCTGAAATCATTTAGTGGAAAAGTTAAGGTATTGTGTTTAAAGGATTTCAAGGATTAGTCGTACTAAATTGTGGCTTCAGGCTTCCCATGTTGAATGATCAAGTATTGTATTGTCCAATAACAAAAGTATCATTCCATAGCACATTACTTTTGGCAATATATATATATATATATATATATATATGTGTGTGTGTGTTTTTTCAGTGGTATGATTTAATGGTGGAAATTATTAATGCCCCCCAGTTTGACTGTGGTATCTTGTGTGCCCCCCCTATATATTATTTCTAGAGTCGCCACTGAGTGTATCACAGTGTTCTACAGCTTATAAAAGCAGCAGGAAACTGATTTACAAATTTAATTGCATAAATATAATACATTCTTATTCAGCCAGTGTGTGTGGGGGGTTTACAGACCAGTGGTGTCATAAAGGAGAGATGCTGCAGATACTCCACTCCCACTTTTTCATGCGGGGAAGAAATCAGAAAAGCTTTACCCACCCATCCAGTACCAACATTACGACAGGTTGTCACCCTACACCACCTAATGGATCACTACCATACTTGCGGGACGCGGCCAGGACTGATATCAGTCCCGCTGATGTCGGTGGGTGGTCCTGCTGAGGTTAATGGGAGTTCCTGTTGATGTCGGGGGCGTTCCCGCTGACGGCAGTGGGGAAACACCCCCAAGACCCCGCTCCCACAACCCAGAGGTCTTGACCCAGAGAACCAGAGAAGCAGTGCTCACCTGGCGATTTCCAGGTCAAACCCGGAGAGTTCCCAGGTATGATCATTACTCCAAGACCAATAATTATTAATCAACTGCTGTCCCTTCAGTGGGACCATGTTTTGGCATTTCGTTGAAATAAGATAAGGTGTTGAGGTTGAGGTTGGTACCCACCCCTCCCCTGCTTGAAACAGTGATATGGGAGTGATTCCTACAACACTAAGGAATATGATGTCACTAAGAAAACAAAGGATACAAATTCTGCTACTACTACTAACAATAATAATCATAAACCTAACAATGAGAGTGAATTAAAGAGATCCTTTAGATGCCCAGAAAAAAAATCCAGAAATTGTAGAATTTTGTGATTCTGCTATAGCTCTCCCATCCCCTGTATTCTTCTAGATTTTTACTGTCCCTGGATAACTGTTTACAAATCTGTTCTCCACTCACCTAAAATATTTAACAACTGATGCCGCTAAAATTTTCTGCAAACAAAGGAGGTTTCTACTAAGATAAGTGCTTTTGACATTTATAACTCTCATATTATATGGACGCTAGTAAAACAGTAATGGGTTCATTTACATGCGCAGATCTCTGTAAACATCTTAGGTTTGTAATATACTGAGTAAATGAAAAATAAAATCGCACATTTACATATATAAAAGGAAGGTAATGGAATGCAGAAGTATTTTATGATGCACAAATCAGATTATTTTACACAAAGAATAAGACAATCATAATCAGCAAACGCTTCCAGCATCCCAGATACCAGCATCCAGAATTTTCATTTTGGTGCATCCCTACAATAAATATAAGTATTTCATTTTTAATTATTCTGAATTTGTAGTCACAAACCTTTCTAGGCCCAGAAATCAGTGGGAGGAAAAGTAAAGGTTTTGTGTCATTTACTTTATTTTAATCTGCATATTTTATTAAAGGCCATATTTTCTCACAGTGAAAAATTAGTGCGGCCCTCGCACGTATACAATTCTGGTGAAGTGGCCCGCTGCAGAAAAAACTTGGACAGCCCTGTTCTAGGCACAAGTCAGCAAGAAGGTTCCCTTGTGAAGAGGAAGACTCGCATTTTGGTTCTGGAACGCCCTTGTGGCCACATCAGGCTGATATGTTGATGCAGATTGTTTCTCTGTAATGGCACAAGTAATCTATGTAAGCTAAGTAAGTAAACTTGAGACGTTCCAGAGTGGGAAAGCACCATTGAGTTGAGTTGTTCTCATACTTCCAAATTTCTTCTAATGCTTGACAAAGTATTGCGGGATCTTTACACACCATCTCTATTTACTCCTTAAAATGTTTGGTGTCTTCTAAAATAAGCCTGATGTTACATGACATGACTGACTGAAGAATTAGTTTTTTCAAAGTAAGTTCCTGTTGGGTGGAAAGTTGTCCATTGTTTCTACAATAGGGCAAATGGGTTTCTTTGTCAACCTTTATTGCTAAATATCCACCACAGTGAGCCAGGACGTTTTTCATAACAAATATAATAAAAATCTTTGGACCTCCTTTTTAAACTTATCATCAAAATGTGCTTGGGAAAAAAAGCAAATGAACTGGCATACTACATTAGGAAAGGATAGGGTATATAAAATGCACACTTTGAGACCTCCTAGATCTTGGCTCATCATCTCGGTTACTGGCAGAAAAGTACTCCCTGAGATAAATGGCAGAACGTTTTGTGCTTGTACACGGGGGTCCCTTTAGACCCCCCCTGGAAATCTCACACATGTCAACTCAGGAGCTGCTTAGCACTGAGTGTACTACGCATACACGATAGTGAATAGGACCTGTGTTCTGCTGAGTGCATCTCCTGTCAGCCAAGGAGTTGGGGGAATGAATCTATACTAGGGGGACAAAAACATTAATTTAAAGGAGACGTTCTGCCATCATATGTATTAAAGTGCACAAATATATCTTTTTAATGTAATTTCTTTACTATGATCGTATAGATACACTGTTGGTAAACAGATAAACTGTCACTTTCAATCAAATTAAACTAAATGGAACAGAATGCTTGCTGGGATAGTCTTGTCTAGCTTGACTGGGCCTAGAGTAAAAGGCCCTGGGCTGTTTTACTAGGGACCAATTACCCAAATGGCCTCCCTAGTGCACCACGACTGTTATCAGGCCAGTTGGTTAGATCAGAGTCTAATGCGGACTATGATGTCATACCCCACTGCTCTGTAAAAAATGGCAGTGCAGGAGCATCCCCTACACATGGTAAGTTGGACACCCCTGGTTTAGGGGGTCAGATTGCTGGTAGCTGGTATAGCTGGAGGGGTCGGAGGAGCAGATATTAATGCAGTCTGCCCCATCCACATTACATTCGATGCCCTCCTGTTTCGGATGCTTCAGGCATCACTAAATATGCCGTACAGAGATATTATCCCTTAATTCATCTGATGCAGTCATCAGACGCACACAGAATGCAAAGTACCGCCATTATTCATATAAAACAAACTACAGGACAGTTAACTGGCTGCACAAAGTGTCTGCATCAGCCGTAGGAATATCATTTAGCCTTTCATCAGCACATGGCTGCAAGTCTGAAGGTAATCAGATATTCCTGTTTGCTGGAGCACAGTGTTCTATGATCCAAAGTTCCTTATTGCTTTTGTATGCAAGGATTGATCAAACAAACACCTTTAAAAAACAAAAAGACATGGTAATATATTGTATACCAAATATTTGCCCTTTTTGCTGATTTTGGTGATCCTTGAACACCCCAACCAGCCCATTTGCATTATAGAACTCCATGCAGAACAGGTCTCCATGGGACGCACTAAAAGGTGTTGCGCGACCAAGACATGGAGCATTGGGATGTGACATCAGCTCAGGGTGGTGGCACCAGAGGGACTAGAGACCTTACTTCACAGCTAAGTCATTGTCAGATAGATAAGAATATAGATTATAGACTAAAATTACTTACTGTATACCTGTTAAATGTTGTGAGTTACAAGAGAGGGCATGTTCAAGGAGAACATGCATGTCCTCGCCTGAAACTCGCAAACCCACTCACAATAGTGGATTCATAAATAAAGGCAAAAAAACAACAAAACCAGGATTCCCAGGACACCCTATTAACAAGTGGGTTGATAATCACCCCCTTTCTCCTACCCTGTATGCGGTGGAGTAAAAGGTTAAAGGTAAAAGGTGGGGTATATTACCTAAATTATGTTACATAGCACTTTTCTTTGCCTAGTGCATAATTCCATTTGCAGCAGGATTAATAGAGAAACTTAAATCTAGACACGCATGTGAAACATTAGGTTAGATTAATAATACATTGTCAATCTAGGAACAGTGAATCCAAATGCTAACCAGATCAATAGTTTCAAAATAACACAAATTTTGTTTTAGGTTGTATGAGTAATATATTTTAGTCTGCACAGCCTCTTAATAATATTAAATTAAAATATGTGACCCTGTGAAAAACTTTCCAATTAACCTTTAGAACATTATCCAGATAAAACAGAAGCATTTGGAATCACTGCAGTGTTTTGACCAAATGACACATTTAGTCACTGTCACAGAATTAAACTTGCTAGTTTAGGTTTAAATGGCTAATTGGTGCTTAGAAAACTCATTTGCAGGGTGTACATTCTCACATGATCACTTACACATATACATCCATGCTCACACATACACTTACACACACTTACACATACACATCCATGCTCACACACATACACTTACACATACACATCCATGCTCACACACACACACACACACACTTACATATACACATCCACGCACACACACACTTACATATACACATCCACGCACACACACACTTACATATACACATCCACGCTCACATACATGTATACATAGGCATCCATGTTCACTCACTGTTGCTTTAACAGCTCCAAAGGCTCCACCAGACTCTTCTGTGGCACTCAATCAGCTGAAGCGCTAAAGTTCCTACGGAATCAAACACCTGCTCATCTAACAATGTTTTGTCAAACAACGATTGATATCCCTGAGGCTTGAAAGCCCCGCACCCAAACATTTCTTTTGCGCGGCTTACAAATAAATTGGCTTTCTAAAGACTTCTTTCAACCGTGCCAGTAGTTATTAATGTCATGGAAAAATACATTTTAGCTTACCTTTCATGGCCAACAAATAAATTGCTCAACAGATGTCATGATCCTCTGTGCCAAGTTAGCATATGTTATTAGCTATGTTGGCAGATAAAGTGTTAATGTCACATTTGCGTAATGCATGGTTTAATATAGCGTAATATTTGGAACGATTCATTGCTATGTAGAGAGACCAGGACCTCTTAGTTTAGAAAGCCCACTTTAAATACCACCAGATAACACCAAGTGAGTTTCTACTTAAAGGGAAAATCCCAATAAAGCCCAATTTTAGCAAGGCAAGGACACTTTTTACCTTCTTTCCTACAGACAAAGAGCATGTATTAAAGTACTTACAAAGTAGCTGTATGGGATAATAAACTAACCCTATAAATTCTATGACATTATGTTTACTTTTGTGACCACAAGGAATACGTGTGCTAAGAGGGGTCTGTCTATGGTTTCTAGTGTCCTAGAGGAACTAGGATTCCTGCCCCAATCCCTTGCATACGCTTCATTGCTCATAGATAGGAAAAACATCATGACAGCGTCCTTTGGGCAGAGCACCCAAGGCTTAACCCCGTTACCTCCTCCATGCCCTCATTTCAGAATGATTTCATTAACAAGCAGAGAAAATGCATCGGATTTGCCACACAAAGAATGGCCGCTGTAGCTTTATTTTTTTACCCGTAATTTCTCAAAACCAACCTTGACAGCTAAATACATAATGACAAACCCAAACATGGATTATATCAAGCTAATTTGATACCGGACAAATATTTGTTACATTTCCTAGCTATAGCAACCTACTCAAACATTTTTCTTCTCCCAGGAAAAATATAAATCGGATTAAATAAAATTTTCATAATAACCTTAAGGGATTTAAATGAAACATAAATTTAAATGAAACGGGAACGAATGTTGACTTTGGGCCATATTTATAAAGTACAATTCTAGGGCAAACTTCTAAATATGGATCAATTGCCGTAGCAACAAAGGGAACATTGCCACTGATTGCTCTTATTTAAAAACATTGCACCAGGATTTTTCCAAATATGGATCATGGTTTCTTCTAAGTCCTACAAGATTTCAATCTAACCAAAAACAAAGTTAAACAAAACACATTTTTACATATTTAACCAAGCATTAGTCATATGTGGAAGAGTAAGAGGGGTTCAATATCTTGCTTAAAAATGAAACAAATAAGCCCCCAAATCATAGTAGTAAAGGCAAAGATTAGTTGTAAGCTATTCTATTATGAAGCAAGAATTAAAACAACTAGCAGTACCACCACAACCACCCTCTGTGCCATGGGGCTGGATGTATCTGTCTGCCAGTGCCAGCTCAGTGCGCTGCTGCTGCTGCTGCTGCTGCTGCTGCTGCTGCTGCTGCTGCTGCTGCTGCTGCTGCTGCTGCTGCTGCTGCTGCTGCTGCTGCTGCTGGATCGCCTTCCTGATTTTGAAGGATCCACTCATCCAGTTTTTGGAGAAATTCAGTCACCTAATATGCTGCTGCTTTAAGTAAAGGATGGCAGGGACACCCCTTTGTTGCCGAATCAAAGAAGCACTCGGAATTTCGTCGAAACTGAATTGTCGGGAAACAAAATTTGTGGTCTGAAAACAAACACAGCAAGAACAAAACAAAAAATTGTTCGATTTTGCTTGCCATACACAAGTCTACTCCTTATCATACAACCTGTAAGCAATAGAATGGCTCAGTCTCAATCACCCAGACTGACTCTCTGAATAATTATGGAGAAATGGACTTCATTAGCATGGCCATAAGGAATCAGCTCAGTGTGGAGTTCGAGTTTCAAAGCTTTACTGTGTTCAGCACTGTATTTAATGCTCGAGCAGAATTTGATTCCATGGGCCTTCCCCTTTATGTAAATGGATCACTATTTTCACATTGAGCCATGATGTACCACTGGAACTGGTAATATAAAGCCACTGAAATATAAAGCCGCTGGCTAAAAAAATAAACAAAAAAACAAAAAAATTTCCAGTCCTCCTTATGTTTTATGCTCCTTACGTTTTATGCTCACTGGCTTATTTCTGACAACAGGTTTTCAGGTTTTTATAGACCCCTCTATATATATGATAAATTCACAAACAAAAAGCCCATCGTTCAACGATCAATTTCCATTACAACAATTTATTGTTGTATAAAAAAAGAAATGCAAATGTAGCTGATACATAATGGAGAATATAAAACAACCTGTAGAAATAACTACATCCATAGTTACTCTGATAAAACATACTGACATTTAGTTATATATCTTTTGATTAATAGAATCCCCTCACTGTGTTATCCAGATACCTGCCGCAGAATGACGAAGGATGAATGATGACTGATCCTGATGAATGATGACTCGTAGAGTATTACTTTTCTTGTTATTGGCTATTACATGAGTATTTACCGGGGGGCTATAGAGTATGGCAGGTATCTGTATAGAATTCTCAGAGTGTTACAAGAGCGTTAGATGTTTGGATAATATTATTTTGTAAAATCACTATGGGTTGTAGAAATGACGGCCCTTGGACCATTGAGACTGTTAAAAGTTTTTCGATGTGACGAGTCTGAATATTAGGCCGGAAGTTTGTAAAAGAGTTGGACACCTCAACTCAGCAACTGCATTATGCATTATGAAGGGCTAACCCGGGTGTATTTCCCCTGAAAGAAAGGATGAGCTGGCCCTGCATAATGTATAGCTACATTTGTGTGAACTGTGCCGTCTTTTCATGAAATAAACAACATGCGCTATGTCCATAAGAAAGTCATGGGTGTCCACATAGTTTTAGGCAAAGCAAAGATCAAATGCCATAATATTTACTAAAAACTCATTTTTGTGACCTTCTATATTTGCACAAATTCTATCCGTTGTATAATTTTACCCCTATTCACTTCTTTTATTTCAGACCACCGCACCTCAAAATTTCCCTCAAGTATAATAAAGGAAAACAATTGCAAAGCGCTTATGAATGTATATATATATGTGTTGAAAACCAAAAAATTTTCACAGTTTTTGCCTTGCGAGACCCCTTTCGATAATGAGCAATGGGTTATGATGTCATTGTGTCTAGACCACCGGGAATACACCTTCCGTTCCTTTTTATCACTCTCCACAGATGAGTCCATCTCATGAGGTTAAACAATGTAATATGACCCCCAAAATAACTACTTAAGGCAAAAACCCACAAGACGCAGAACCATTACTCCTCGTACTGCAAACAGAACTTCCTGCACCTGATTTCATCCTTTAAAAATGACAAATTCTCTAAAGGAGGAGCAGATGACTCAGAAAGCCTGCAGCCGCTCTGGAAAACATGAGTTTGAAGCAGACACTTGTCCTGGAAAGATGACTGTCTTGATCAAAGATCAGAAGTAAATCCAAACACCATAACACTGCAAAAACAAATTCAACAAGCATGACGGGTCCCTCGTTTAACCTCTTAATTCAACACAGAGGTCTCAGCAGTGGAACCAAATCTAATTCAAGATCAAACCTCTAAAACAGTACATATGTTTAATATTAATTTAAATAGGATCTTCTACATACACAGATCCTGCGTGAGTGTGCGTAGGAATTCTTTAATATATATATATATATTTAGTTTAATGGTGTTAAAATTATTTCATTTTGATAGAGCCGATGTGAGGGGGGGCTCCCAATAACCTGGTTGCATAAGTGTGCACACCCTTAAACTAATACTTTGTTGAAGCACCTTTTGATTTTATGACAGCAATCGGTCTTTTTGGGTAGGAGTCTATTAGCGTGGCACATCTTGGCGTGGCAATATTTGCCCACTCTTCTTTGCAAAAGATCTGTCAGATTGCGAGGACATCCCCTGTGCGCAGCCCTCTTCAGATCACCTCAATGATGCTCAATTGGATTCAGGTCTGGGCTCTGGCTGGGCCATTCCAAAATGTTCATCTTCTGGTGAATCCATGTTTTTGTGGATTTGGATGTGTGCTTTGGGTCGTTGTCGTGCTGAAAGGTGAACTTCCTCTTCCTCTTCATCTTCCTAACGGACGCCTGAAGGTTTTGTGCCAAAATGCCTGGTATTTGGAAATGTTCATAACTCCCTCCACCCTGACTAAGGCCCCAGTTCCAGCTGAAGAAAAACTGTTATTTTAACAGGGGAGTGTAGACTTTTATATCCACTGTACCAAGGTTTTGTTTTTTTTTTAAATAACATTTTAAAGTTTATGAAGATGTCTTCCTATAACAGAGAGAACCACGTTTAAAGAATCGTAGCAAATCTTTCAACTTGAGCTGAGCTGGAATATAGCACATGTATTCCCTGCGGTCTAATTACAAAATGCCTCGTTAGCTGCCAATCTGCGTGGCTAAAAGTGCATTATTTATTATCATTGTTAATTCATAGGTTGCCGGGATCTACTACAATGCATAATTACATGAAAATAATAAAACGAAATATAGCTCATATAGAAGACATAAAAACAACTAATACAAATAAATTATATTTATGGCTCTACGTAAAGTGGGGGTAGCAAAGGGTAGCAAAAGAGCTCGTTAAAATATTATATACAGAAAAATATTTAATCCATATGGGTTAAAGCTCTACGACCGTGCAAAAATTATTTAACTTCCTTCCTTACTAGACTTGGGCGCCGACGGAAAGTTTGTGTTCGCTTTCGGGAATGGGGGGGGCATTCTTTGTATTCAACGAACTTCATTAGAACTTCATTCGTTGCTGTCTTCGTATTCAACAAAATTCATACAACATTTTTCGTTTTCGGAAATCCCATTCATTTGTCCTGGTTGCCATGGAAACAAGAAAATGAATTCACAAGTCTAGTATTTCCCACGCAGGCACCAGTTCACTTTATAACTGCATTTAATCCATCAGCTCGCATTTATGGGACTCAGACATCCGAAACTCACATGTGATATTATCATTAAAATTTTTAAGCGTGTTAAATTATTCTGGAGCATACTTTGGGTTGTATATAAAAAAAAATATTTAGGTGCAAAGTTTGCAATGTGGTGCTATTACCATAGCAACCAATGGAATGTTCCTGCTAATCAGAGTTTTCCATTAGTTGCTATGGTAAGAAGAATCAGAAGTCCTCTTTTTTACCCTTATAAAAATGTAGCTGCTTTAAGTATCTGAGGGGAGGAATAATCACATGGATCCTGAGAACAAGAACATTTGTTCCATCGTATACATTTAAAGTGGATTTTTAATGTACATATATTGATTATTTTAATCTGTCATTACATACGTTTATGTAGTGTAGATAACCTTCAATGCAGGATTTGGGAAAAGTAATGTCTGTTTAGGGTCATTTTTTGTTTACGTTTACTACTAAATCTCTGTTATCTAAGATCATCAAAAACTAATAATTAACATATGTTGGAGCAGGTAAGCAAACAATTTGGGCATTTTCTTTTATTATGTAAATCACAAGAAGCACAGAACCATGACATCATTTTATAGCGACAATAACACTTGGCAAATGTAATTATTAGCTTATGAAGAGTATCTTTATCCACAGAAAGAACCCGAGAATTACCGTGCAAAGCCGAGATATAGTGGGAATATGCAATAAAAAGATCATATAAACTTAAATTTAGGCAACTCTTAAGTAAATAAAAATATATAAATATTTGAAACATAATGACAAATATTCTGAGAATCGTTTTGCTTGTTGCTTTTTGTTTGTTTTATATGAAAATATACTCTAACTACATTTCTAGTTTCATTGATTTGGCTTTAGATGGAAAAATACATATTTTTGAATGATCACAGATCAGAATTGCTATAATTTTAAACATTATATGGTTATCAGCAAATATATAGTGCCATACGGAACAATATAGGACCAATAAAGGACCAAGTCGGTCGGATTCAAGATTCTGTAAAAGGCACATATTTGGTTCAAAAGGGAAAAATTCATCCTCTCATCTCAAAAAAAACCAAAGGATTTGGTAAAACGTTGAGTGCACTTAAACATGACGTTCCCACCAGTAACTGCTCAACATATACCATATAACATATATATCATGGCTCTTATAGGTAGATGTGTAGAACTGACAACCCAACTTATTAAAAAATAATAATGTCATAAATAATCATTCCTAAGAACAAAAATTTATAATAACTGACCCCATGATCCCACACAAGCTTGGCTTCTAATATACTTGTATATTAGCTTATCTCTCTTTTGTTGATTAGTTAAGGGTGGGGGTGAGTAGCAGAGAAATAACATGAGGACGGGACATTGGTTGGATAATAACAGTTGTATCACATCAGGACATAAGCACATATAATATAAAGAAATAAATAAATAAAAGTGGAACAACCTCCCAGCAGAAGAGGTTGAGGCTAATAGAATATGGGAATTTTAACACGCAATGGATAAGCATATCCATGAGACCAAGATGCGACCGAGCGCTGATCAAGGATCGAGATAAACAGGCAGACTGAACGGTTCTTATCTGCCATCAAATTCTGTTTCCGTAACACATCTCTTCCCGTTCCTGACCGACGCATTAAAACTACCGATAGCTTGTGCTTTTTCTTATTAGACATTAAAAATTCATCTCCGGGACAGAAATAATCCCTACAGAATAGATTTTAAGCGGGTTTCATACATATATATTTCTTATTGCAATCTGTAAACACAGTTATATGATCCTATTAGGTGTGAGAACCGTGTCTACGTAGCTGTACATACATGCAGATTGCACACAAAGCCCGTGTCGGTGACGGTACAAAACATATCACCGGGTAGATACACAAAAATAGATTATATGCCATAACTACAGTATAGAAACACAATCTAGGCATAGAATACACATTTCCACAAGCATGATGTTTAACCCTCCAGCTGAGAGTTATGTGAGTTGTATTCCACAAAAGCTCCTTTGCCCATTTTTTATTATAAAAAATACATATTTATAGAAATGCGTGTGGTTATGTTTTTCTAATGATCAAATTGGCAGCATTCTTTCTTCGTCTGTCGGATTGCTTGTACACGCAAGGCTTTTACATATAATGGAAGTCTTGCATGCCCTTTCAGCGACGGAGGTAAGGCACAAGTTTTTAGGATCCCTATATGTATGCTGTTACACCACCCATTGCAAACCTCGTAATACTCATAATCGCTCTTCATACACACTTAATAGCTTGTAACATGTGAACATGAGAGTGGATCATGGGGCCTCCCATGTACAATTATTGGCACACAGTTCAAAAGCGTAGGAGTGTAGTTTGTAGCCTCATGTATTCAGCCGGTGGCCAATGCACATCATATGAGAGCTGCTGGCCTTAAAGCGCCAGAACCAATTTTAATCCTCTGTCCATTCCTGAGCATTTTATTAGACAACAGAGCTAGGACATATATAACTTACTAATATGCATCAGTCATAATTATATTATATAATACTATATAATAATTATTAGAATAGACAGAAAAGAACACTAAAAAATAAATTTTAATGTGATACTATAATAAAAACGGTAGGAATTTCCCTTTAAATCTTAACAGTGGCATTCTCATTTGAGATGACGATGTGGGCCTAGACATATGCTATGCGTACTTTGCAGCTCTCTAAGGGTTAAACATGACTCTTTGGGCACAATCACACTCATATACTCAGTTTCAATATGTAGCAGCAGATACATAGTATCAAGGGATTAGCAATCACACAGCTTGTTGGATACAAAGACCTAAACAAAAATGCACATTTTCTCCATTAGACCAGTAATCTGTAGATAAACTGAAATGTTTTAGCCGAGTGTCTCAACTATGCATTACACGGGGCCAATTCCAATGAGCTTGTCCCATTAGAAGGGCTGAGGTGACCCTGCATAAAGAATAACCTGAATGAATTGAACCCATTCAGACCCTTTAGGACACACCGGTATGTACTTGAAACCTGTGCCAAGAAGCCCAGATGTATTGCTTATGTCCTCAGAATTGTAAGAATTTTTTTCCATTTTAGTACAGTTTTTTTTTTTATCTGTAATCACTAGAAATTATGTTTTATATATTTATATGATTTTAAAGACGGCCCTGCTTCTGAACAGAATGATGTATAATGTGTACAGGTTCATCAAATATGGAAAAGGGGAACCATGGTTTTATAAACATAAGGTAAAAATTACAAAAAAGAGAAAACTGGTCCTTAGGTCATGAAAAGCCCTGAACCTGAACTGTAATGGAATCCAGCAACTAGAACAGCCTTCACGATTAAGCAGTTGTAATTTGTATTTATTTTTTCTTTATGTTTTTCTGGAATCATTTCTGCCTACACTCTCCTTTGTTTCCCACGCTACTAATACCAATCGTACTAACAGCTCAAATAGGAAGTTGTATTATTTGCATTTTTAGCAGATTGTGGCTCATTTATGACCAATATTACACATATTCTGCTGGGAGATAAGAAGATTAATATAAGATGAGATACCAAGATGGCAGAGCTCATATATAGCATACCAAAAGGGCCATTCTTACACTGATGCCCGATGCAGCTCCACAAACAGAATGAATATTAAAGTACTTTGTGCCCATTCCACTCTTCACATTTTGTGTCAATTCTGGCTGCCAGAAGTAGGCAGGGAAGCATCCCATTGAAATCGCTGGTTTCTGCCATGTATATAGGAAGTCTTCTGAGATAGCCTGGAACCCCAGAAACAGCATAGGAGCTGCCGGTGGGCATTGATTATGCATGCGCACAACTGGCAGAAGTGTTTGGCCCGATAGCTGAAGAGCAGGGAGCAGTTATCCCTCTATGTACCTACATGCATAAACCCCTCCGCTCATTTCAAGACGACAATAAGCTATCATATGCATGTAAGGGCAAAAAAGTAAGATCGCTTATATGTACGGATCTGCATTCCTAATGCTTTCAATGGCGGCACTTCCCTGCTGGCATGGACGCTTCCAGAAGCCAATGCTGGCATCAATCTCAGAAAGATGTGGGGGCAGTTCAGCTCTTTTTATATATTGAGTATTCATTGCTTGTTTGGGATAATGGACTGTCCCTTTAAAAAAAAATTGGGGCGGGGGGGGCTGAACAAGCCCTTTGTGAACAATTTGGGACCAGCTCTGTGAGGAAGGGACACAGCGGAGTCATGAAACACAAGGTTACATGACCCTGCCGTAAGAGCGAGGCTGCTCTCAGAGAGAAAAAGCTGCAGTATGACTGTATGTATGTTACTGTGAGAGTTGTATGTATAAGTGTTGTGTGTGAGCATTAATGTGTATGTGTGTCAGAATAGATGTAAGTGTGCAAGTCTGTGCAAGCATGAGATTGTAAGCGTGTGAATAAGCATGTGTAAGTGAATGCATGATGGCACAAGGTTGTGCAAATGAGAGGGTAAAAAAATACGTGCCAGTACCTATGAGAGTTTACGGGAGGAAGGCAATGGGCCGATAGGTAAAGCCATGTGGCCCTACCTGTTTCCCAGGCCAGAAGGTGCCAGCACCCCCCTGCTAGCACATCTTACCAGATGGATTCTAACTGCACTGTGAGAACAACCCTGCTGAGTTTCTGAACATTTGCCCATGCAGTGCTTCCTTCCATGAAGGGGCAGCAGCAGCCAGTACAACGAACACATGGTTTTATTTTAAATGAAACACCATGCATTTTGCGAAGGACATCACTGATGGACCCTCTGCTGTACAATGATCTACAAACTCCACAAAGAATATTCACATTGGGACGCAACGCTTACAATGCTGTCTGATGCAAAAAGTCACAAAAACCCCCCACCCCTTTTTACCTTGCTTCTAGCCGAGGTGAGGAAATGACAAAATTTAGGCTAAAAGATTCAAAGCTACAAAAATACTGAAATCGTAATTCTCATTAGACTATTAGTGAATTCTGTTTTATGGAGTGTTATCATATGCAAGGTGTGTCTCACATTCCTCTTTCAGAAGATGCAGGAGAACGCCAAAGAAAACAGCGGTTTCTAGTTTTCCTTCCTTGCTGACACAACATACTCCAAATAATAAAAATAAATCGGTAGGTATTCTAAATGATAAAACTTTGAACAAGCATTGACATTCCACAGAAGTATCACAAGCAACCAAAGGACATAAAAAAAAAAAAAGATAAAACACTTGCAGGGTTTAGAAGTTGCTTCTTTTTTTCTTTCAAAGATGTGCAAAGTGTCAAAGCCCCTTAGCATATTTCTTAATCAAACCTGGGCAGCGAACTAAAGACAGTCCAAAGCATTGTCGGGTCCTCACAGTTATGACTCCCTTGCCAATGAGTTAAGAGTTCGTCCTTAACTTCAAAAACTTGTTTGCACAAAATGCAATTGAGGTCATTTTTATTCCACAGCTGGACTTTCCCTCCAGACACCGAAGGCCCACGATCTTCCAAGTCTTCTGCATTGTCACTCGGTATTAGCGGTCCTTTCTCCAGAAGCTCAGTCTGATCGGTTTGAGAAAAACACACATGCTTTCGTAGCTTGGAAGAACCGAGGAACTGTTCCTCGCAATCGCTGCACTTGAAAACATTTCTCCTTTCGTTGAGCATCTTCCAGTAGTGGGTTGCGTGTTTGACCACGTCTTCTTGGGTGCCCCGACGGCACTCCAGTATTCCTGCGTCCGATGGTTTTTGAAACTTGTCGCCATGTTCACAAAATAAATGAAGCTTCATGTCCGAAAATGTAGGAGTTATCACATCACAGCGGCCACACTTAATTTGTAGCTTGATTTCTTCATCGTGTCCATGAAACGAAGCGTCTTCATTATCAGCACCTTTCTCCCTAGAAATATATGTATATAAAATACATTATTAAATGATGGACTCAATAGGTTGGGATAGCCAGAAGTGTCAATTGAAAAAAATGCAGCATATAATAATCTTATATTGGAATATAAGATTATTATATGCTGCATTTTTTTCAATCGCTGGTTGGTGCTTTAAAAAATGTCTCCTTTAAGCGCAAGATAAAAACGCATTATTATAGCAATGTTTATTTGGAATTAAACAAATACATCGAATCAAGCTATATTTAACTTGCTGATATAAGGCACAACTAGAGCAAAATATTAGAACATATTCAAGCAGCCAATCAGTAGCGAGAAACATTGGACCATGGAGGAGGTGAGAGACTGCAGCTTCTCCCTAAAAACAATACATAAAAAAAGTACTTTCATATGAAGTGATTGTTTAGGGTGCTCGCTGGGAGACCGCAATTTTACAACACCAAAAGGGATAATTCTAGGTAAGAAAAACTATATATTATATACACACATCTTCACATTGTAAGGCAAAAGAACAAAAACATAACTATAATATGTCCTGCTTTTCAGCTTAAAAAGCTTGCAGAATGGCACATTTTATACACACTTTTCTGCAACTTGTTTGGATTTTTATAAAAGTGATTATCTGGACAAGAGTTTACTGCATGAAACACGATTTCAGCTTACTAGGATGCAACAATTATTCCACATAGAATTACGTCTGCTCCAATTCTTCATCCCTTACGCCTCACTCTTTAGAATATTTTACTTGTTTTTGTAATTACTAAGTTATAACACCGAACATACAAAGCAATGGTTTTCTGCAGCTAAGGTACTGAGCATTTAAAGCCATATCAGAAACGAGACGGCTCTGATCCACACATATAAGCCTCAGGAAGTCAAAATAAATACGCATTTAGTGTAGAGAGTGCTTGTGATCTTTGATCTGGGGGAGTTTATGTATGTTTGTTTCAATTAGTATTGTTCGTCTTGGAAATGGCCTTTGGATCCACGTTGAACATCGCATGGAGCGTGCCGTCTATTAGTATGAAGCAAAGGTTTCTGTTTTTAATTGTGGAGGATTCACATTGGCAGCCTTTCTGATACAAATATATCGTCTCAAAGATAATGTATCTAATTCTGAACCAAGCTCCTTGGACCTTACACTCCGACTTGGTTTAGGGTGAATGTTACGCTTATTGACATCCTAGCAGAGCTCCTCTACATGTATTCTAAAGTGTTATTAGCCAATATTATAGCGTCCTGTGGGAGATATACATTACAGGATTCTTTGAATGGACCCCCTGGAGATTCTGACCATTACTGTAGACATTTTCCCAATAAGTGTAAAACAGGGGCCCAGTGACTTAAATAGACGTCGCTCTTTGTAGTAATATTTTCTGAAAACTTTACAAATAACCTTGTACATAAAACTTACAATAATCAAAAATACACAAAACAATGCAGACTGCTATTTAAACCTCCCGATAAATTGTAAACTTGCAAGAGCAGCGCCCTCTTCTTCGTCTGTACAAGTGTTTCTTAAGCTCACTATTAATTTTATATATTGTCAAATTTAATGTTATTGTTAATTTACACTATAGCCCTATGTGTATAGATGGGTAATGTAATGATGGTTGTGGTTTTAATGCCCCTATTTCACTATTCATTATGAAGGGCCAACTTCTGAGTTTCTTCAGCAAGAAGTGGTCATCTGGCCCTCTACAACATATCAGTCGATAGGTAAGAAGACTCAAGAAATCTTGCTGATTTAACTATACATTATACAGGTTCTTCATGCAGTAGATGCTAATTGGGGTTGGACCTTCATAATGTATAGTGATGTCAAGAAGCATCTTTCCTGCCAACTCTCCCGACAATTGTTAGGACTAAGAGAGAAAACGGTTGCATTACATTTAAGTTCTGGAATTTTAGTAAATTAAGTGTATTACTGGAAAATGACCCACCGTTCCATCAGAGCCGCTTCTTCTTTCACCTTGGTGGTTTCGGGTTTCTCAGGCTGCCTGATGGAGGTCTCTGTGCTGATAATAACTCTATGGACTTCCTTGAGATGACCAAAATAAACCCTTATGTGTCCAAACACTTTGGCACAGAACTCACAACACATGAGTTTCTTGAGCCGACTTTCGCTGTGGTGAAGCTTCATGTGCGTGCTGAGGCTTCCCGAGTGCACATAGGCCTTGCGGCACAAGCGGCAGTGGTAGGGTCTCCGGTTGGTATGAGTGTTCAAGTGGTCTTGCAAATGATGCTTAAACTGAAAGTTATGGTCGCATATATGACACTTATAACAGGTTTTTAAGGTAGTTTTGCACTCAGCGTTTGGTTTTAAGGACATGATGTCTACCTGCTTCAACCTGCACGTTCTCAGTTGATGACATCTGTTTCTATTTGTTAAATCCTCCATATGTACTTCAAAAGCCGGGGTACACGAACCAAGGCAAATTACACCCTGTACTTCCATGGTGGGCTTGGGCATGATGCGTCTGTATTTTTTGGTCAGCATCGCTTTTTTCACATTTGCATCCAAAACTTGCATTTTTAGCTTATCTTTGCAAACTACCAATCTGTTTCCAACAAGTTTCATTTTAGTTTGATAGGCTAAGATTTCGTTATTCGTTTTTCTTTTCCTTCCTCTTCTTTTTCCTAACACGCCGTTTGGTTTACTAAGACCCCCGCTATCTGTCTTGGCACCAGGGCTGGGTGGCTGGTTGGCTGCAGATACCGCGTCGACAGAAGGACTGCTTACAGAGATGTCGCTTGCCGTTTTAACGCAGGGCTGATCTTTACTAAACTCGGGTCTAACATCCACAGCAGGAACCTTAGCGACATTCACAGATTGTTTGCATTTCGAAACAATTGATTTTTTAATCTTTGAATAGGGCAAGATGGGCAACTTTCCTTTGGGCGCAGATGAGATGAGACGAACTGGGCTGCCAAATACTACCGGAGAAAGAACTGCCATAGAGTTAGCGGAATCAACTACTTTGCTACTTTCACATCTTGTGAAGGATCCATTCTCGTTTGAGCTCGTTTTCTTTTCTGGATCAGGTTTAATTTTTATTGGACTTCTTGTGCACAGTGGTTTAGGAGGACATTTGTTTCTGAATGGCAAAACCGAATCGTCTACATGAACGGTGTCTGCCAAGCTAGATGGAATCCCAGAAGCATTGGGGTTCCCGTCTGGAATAGCATCCTCTGTTGGGATAGTTGGAAGATTTGTTGACTCCACTTCTTCGGTTCCATCCGATTCTGGAATGACTTCACAAGGGCAGTCATGAGTTAACGGCACCATGTGCTTTTCCGATTTAGTCTTTCTAAGACCATTGGCAGCATTCACTTTTTTGTCCGACGACCTTTTATTTCTCGTGGATTGGTACCTGGGGATGGGTAATTTGAGATTTTCCTGGAGTGGTATATTTCCAGTTTGTAAAACCGGAGCACCGACAGGAGAATTGACCTGGGGCAAAGCTACAAGAGAGAACGCCCCATTCTGTCCGGCCACTTTCATCAACGTATAATTTTGTGTTGGCATAACCAGTGGCTTAGTGCTTACACCCGACACGGAGACATCCGGCAGGGAAGCGGAGAAACAGGACGCCGGAGAAACAACTTTTGGAACAATTTTTGGGGCGATGGTTCTAAAGTGGCCCGCATTTGGTGGATTCTTCCTGCACTGCATTTTTTCAGGGCGAATGCTTTAGCTCATCTGCAGACACAGAAACATTTGCATTTATAAGCCGTCACAAAAACAGAAAAATATTAAAATACACAATACAACAAAGTCTTCTCTATACTGGTTCCCATGAGTCGTCCAGGAACGATGACCCCGAGTGGAATATGTAATGTGTAGAATACAATGATTCCGGTGCAGTCTGAAAAGTAGGTTTATCGACGTAACAAACGGAGCGATCGAATCGGCACGAGCAGTCCACTGGTTACGGTGAACTAGAAAGCTGAACTAGAATCTATTATATATATAATATTTTTATCTCTTTTAGCAGAAAAAATAAGCAAATTATATGACATGCATGCGATAACTGCTGTTTTATTTTACATATGAACTAAATCAATGCACTGGAGACAAAAGAAGAAATATCCAAATGAGGGAATATAGTATCAATGTCATAGCGGCAGAAGACAGCCCTAGCGGTCACTGCTTCTGAAGCAAAAGATGCGGCGGCGCAGCTCAACCCCCCCCCGTGGCTTCGCCCAAACTGCGCAGTTACAGCGAATATTCATTCCAGACAGATACTCAGAGCGGTGGGCGATCTGCATTCATAGCAGAGGCGCAGAGATGGGATAACAAATCGCTTCTCGTTCTGCTGACTCACAACAGCATTTAAATCACCGTAAGAGGCTGAGTGCATGCAGGAGAATTCACGCATTTCACTGCAGCGGCGCTGATGTCATATATAACATCCAACAGCGAAATGACATCTTTGTTTAAGAGCATCGAGTCCGTCTCCTGACAAATCATTCATGATCTTCGTTCTCTGCCTAGAAATTCAACTTCTACTTAAAGAGACACGCCAGCCACCATAGGCTCTTTAATGCATAGAATAGCTGTGCGGTCCCTTTACATTTTCATGACCCCCCCTCCTTCTGCAGAATCCCTGTCCGCAGGAGATGTATTCACCCAAACACATCTTCCTACATGTGATATACTTACCTGCAGAGAGCTGCAGCACAGGATACACAGCTGCAGCTTCTACCTCACGATTTCTACCTCACGAGGGTTTTCTTAGTTTCTAAACAATACATATTAAAGCACTCAGAATACAGACCGTAAACCGTCCCTTTAATGAATACATGTCAATTAGCACTCTGTAGCTTTAAATTGCTTCTCCTGCGCTCCTCTGCCAAGTACAAGCCACCAATCAGTGACCGATGAAAGTGACATCAGTGGGAGCGATTGCCCTGCATGCGCACGGGTGCCCGAATAGACCCCCACATGCAGCATTTATGGGCCGAACACATCTCCTCCATGCAAAACAGATGAGGGGGTGGGGCAAATGTATATGATGGATTCTGCAGAACACGCATCTGTAAAAGCAACACCACAAGCATTTAAAGAGATGACGCAGCGGACATGCGCAGTGCATACGATAGCCGGAGTGTCCCTTTAAGTATAATTGTGCAACGAGGCTGAGATCCCTGAGAGGCACAGGAGCAACTCTGATTAACTATTTATATTACATAATGGAGTTTATCTTTAGTCCACTGTTCAGTGAATAAAGCCCATCTGCCTCTAAATCTTTAGCTCAAGCAACAACAGAAATGGATAAGGATAATAGAGGGTCTTAGATCTTTGATAAGAATAAAACATCCAGCAGGGAAACAGTGCAGTGTATCAACTACATTTAGAATATAAAAGTGCTGTGCACCAACACATGTAGAAACACTCTGAGTGCTGTCACCCCAGAACCTCTCCTTGGCCGAATACTAAGCGGTACGAGGGGTGTAGCAGGAGCATAATGTACTGCCGAAAGTATCCGAAATCATACGTCTGCTGTCACTACATACATGCAACTATCCGCTAAGCCATGTAGACGGATACACGCCCCCTTCCCAGGGCCTGATATGTGAGCTGCGTGATACTGAAGTAGATGCGGTGTACTGGGCCCCGGGAGGCGTGTCCCACTTGCAGCCTCCCATCCCCCTCGCTGAGCGGTTACGGAAACAGCAATACTCACTCCGCGGCGCACGAGCCACATGTGGCTCTTTAAAGCGTACCCTGCGGCTCTTCTCTTCCTGTTCAGAAGCCGTCCCACAATAACACTGCGCATGCGTAAGGGCAGCGGCGCCCACTTTCCTCACTGCGCATGCGCCGGGAAAGTGACGCCTGCAAACTAGCAAGTACGCGGACGAGAGCTTTCGTTTCCGTGTCGGGTGCGCATGCGCGTGAATCGCCATGGCCCGCTAAGCTCACCCACGGGGGAGGGGAGTGGGGAGGCTAAGTTTTATACAGTGGGTTTTTTTTTCTGTTTTTATATAGCGCCACAGAATCTAAAATACGTCAATACAACGTCATAACATTCCAACAATATGTATTATGTTTTTAAATTGTCATAGAGGTAATTAATTGGCTTAAGGAATGTAATGTATATGTTTAATAGAAAAGTGAATGTTACATTTGGTCACATATATTTATATATATATATATATGTGTGTGTGTAGTTTTTAAATTGGGGCATTTTAAGGATTGGCTATATTAGCTATATTATTATTATTATCTTTTATTTATGTAGCGCCAACAGTTTACAGCTATATAGGTTATGTTTATCATCTTAGAATAGGATTTGCTCTTTTTTTATAATTGTTAATATAATACAGGGACGTACTAAACAGCATATTGGGGATGATGGGATGATTGGCTGCAATGTTCAGCACTATCAATAGGTGTCAGTATACTTTTTACACTCATGGTAAATCAAAGTATGTTCTTTTTGGTAGTTCTTGATACTAAATTGCAATGAATACATTGCAAAAAGAAGCTGCAAATGTTTAACTGTTTACTTGCTGAAATATATACAGTTTTATAACGGAATCATGGTAAATTATATAGAAATAATAGAAACATTGTATGTGCAAACACCATATTTTACCTGTTTTGATTGGCACAATATGGGAATATATATTATTATTATTTTTATATGGGGATTATGGGTGGCATATTATAGTTTCACATGCTAAGGAACACATTTGACCCATTTCTGATAAGAATATGGGAATATTATTATTTTTACATGGGGATTATGGGTGGAATATTATAGTTACACATGCTAAGGAACATATTTGACCCATTTCGGATAAGAATATGGGTATACTCATTTTTTTACATGGGAATTATGGGTGGAATATTATATTTACACATGCTAAGGAACACATTTGACCTGTTTTTGATAAGAATATGGCTATAAATATTTTTTTACATGGGGATTATGTGTGGAATATTATAGTTACAAATGCTAAGGAACACATTTGACCTGTTTTTGATAAGAATATGGCTATAAATATTTTTTTACATGGGGATTATGGGTGGAATATTATAGTTACACATGCTAAGGAACACATTTGACCCATTTCTGATAAGAATATGGGAGTATTACCGTATTTGCTCGATTATAAGACGACCCCCCAAAATCTGAATATTAATTTAGGAAACAAAGGAAAAGCCTGAATATAAGACGACCCCAAAGGAAAAAAGTTTTACCAGTAAATGTTAATTCATGTAAACTATTTTTTTTAATAAAAGCTATGATTGAGAAAAAGATTTTTTTTGTTTTTATTTCTTGTATTTTCCAACCTGTCCCCCAGTTACGCACATCTGCCCCCAGGCTTGCCACTCCAATATGGCACTGTGGCCCATGATATGCCTTTTAACCCTCTATATGCCACTGTGCCCCATGGTATGCCTTTTGACCCCCTATGTGCCACTCTGCCTCCAGAAATGCCTTATACCCCTATATCCCATTCTGGCATTTAGGGGGTTAAAATGCATATTATGGGGCAGAGTGGCATATAGGGAGGTATAAGGCATTTCAGGAGGCAGAGTGGCATTAAGGGAGTTAAAAGGCATTGTACAGAGCACTCTGCCTCCAGAAATGCCTTATACCACTATATGCCACTCTGCCATTTAGGGGGTTAAAAGGCATATTATGGGGCAGAGTGGCATATAGGGAGGTATAAGGCATTTCAGGAGGCAGAGTGCTCTATTAAATGCCCCCTTAACGCCACTCCAGAAATGCCCTATGCCCCCATTTAACACACACACACACCCTATACCCCCATTTAACTAACTAACACACACACACACACTCTCTCCCCCCCCTTCCCCCGCTCTCCCCCATCTCTTACCGGTGCTTCCAGCCGGGGCAGCGGGTTGACGTCGCCTTCTGCTGCAGCCAGAAGGAGGTGTGGCTAGCAGCGGGGGTTTGTATGCGTCCGTCGCGTATACTTTCCCCGGCTGTCAGAGATCAGAGTTCCCCGCACCGGTGCGGGGAACTCTGATCTCTGACAGTCGGGGAAGGTCTATGCGACGGACGCAGACAACCCCCGCTGCTAGCCACACCTCCTTCCGGCTGCAGCGGACGTTGTCTACGCGGATCGGGGGGGGGGGAAGTCGGGTGAGACAGGAGGATCCAGGTCCCCTGCAGCGGTGCGGGGGATCTGGATCTTAGTCTCCTAATCAGACCTCTATTTGAGGTCTGATTAGAAGACGACCCCGATTAGAAGACGAGGGGTATTTTTCAGAGCATTTGCTCTGAAAAAAACCTCGTCTTATAATCGAGCAAATACGGTATTTTTTTATATGGGGATTATGGGTGGAATATTATAGTTTCACATGCCAAGGAACACATTTGACCCATTTCTGGTAAAACTATGGGAATATTATTATTTTTACATGGGGATTATGGGTTGAATATCATGGTTACAGATGCCAAGGAACAAATTTGACCTTTTTCTAAAAGGAATATGGGAGTATTATTATTTTTATATGGGGATTATGGGTGGAATATTATAGTTTCACATGCCAAGGAACACATTCGACACATTTCTGATAAGAATATGGGAATATTATTATTTTTACATGGGGATTATGGGTTGAATATCATGGTTACAGATGCCAAGGAACAAATTTGACCTGTTTCGGATAAGAATATGGGTATACTCATTTTTTTACATGGGGATTATGGGTGGAATATTATAGTTACACATGCTAAGGAACATATTTGACCCATTTCTGATAAGAATATGGGTATAATTATTTTTTTACATGGGGATTATGGGTGGAATATTATAGTTACACATGCTAAGGAACATATTTGACCCATTTCTGATAAGAATATGGGTATAATTATTTTTTTACATGGGGATTATGGGTAGAATATTATAGTTTAACATGCCAAGGAACACATTTGACCCATTTCTGATAAGAATATGGGAATATTATTATTTTTACATGGGGATTATGGGTTGAATATCATGGTTACAGATGCCAAGGAACAAATTTGACCTGTTTCGGATAAGAATATGGGTATACTCATTTTTTTACATGGGGATTATGGGAGGAATATTATAGTTACCAGGGCCGGCCGAAGACTTAACGCCGCCTGGGGCGAAGTTTAAAACGCCGCCCCCCCCCCCCGCCGACGCCGGGGGGGGGGGGGGGCGGCATTTTAAACTTCGCCGACGGCATAATCTACGACCCCCCCCCGGTACTTACCTTTAAACAGTCCTGCGGCGAGTCTCCCTGCTCTGCCACGGTGCCGGCTTGTAATGCTGAGCGCCGGAAATTGACGTCACTTCCGGCGCTCTGCATTACAAGCCGGCACCGGGACCGAACAGGGAGACTCGCCGCAGAGGAGAGAGAGAGAGGGGCGCCGAGCGGGTAAGCTAAAACCACTCGGTGCCCCTCTCTCTCTCCTCCGCTTCAAAAAAAAAAAAGCGCTTGGGGCGGCAAAGTGCCGCCCCTTCTAAAGTGCCGCCTGGGGCAATTGCCCCAGTCTGCCCCATTATAGGGCCGGCCCTGATAGTTACACATGCTAAGTAACACATTTGACCTTTTTCTAAAAGAATATGGCTATAAATATGTTTTTTTACATGGGGATTATGGGTGGAATATCATGGTTACAGATGCCAAGGAACAAATTTGACCTTTGTCTGATAGGAATATGGGAGTATTATTATTTTTACATGGGGATTATGGGTGGAATATCATGGTTACACATGCTAACACATTTGACCCATTTCTGATAAGAATATGGGTATAATATTTTTTACATGGGGATTATGGGTGGAATATTATAGTTACAGATGCTAAGGAACACATTTGACCTGTTTTTGATAAGAATATGGCTATAAATATTTTTTTACATGGGGATTATGGGTGGAATATTATGTGTTCCTTAGCATGTGTAACTATAATAGTCCACCCATAATCCCCATATAAAAATAATAATACTCCCATATTCCTTTCAGAAAAAAGTCAAATTTGTTCCTTGGCATCTGTAACCATGATATTCAACCCATAATCCCCATGTAAAAATAATAATATTCCCATATTCTTATCAGAAATTGGTCAAATGTGTTCCTTGGCATGTTAAACTATAATATTCTACCCATAATCCCCATATTAAAAAATAATACTCCCATATTCTTATCAAAAATGGGTCAAATATGTTCCTTAGCATGTGTAACTATAATATTCCACCCATAATCCCCATGTAAAAAAATATTTATAGCCATATTCTTATAAAAAACAGGTCAAATGTGTTCCTTAGCATGTTTATAATATTCCACCCATAATCCCCATGTAAAAAAATAATTATACCCATATTCTTATCAGAAATGGGTCAAATATGTTCCTTAGCATGTGTAACTATAATATTCCACCCATATTCCCCATGTAAAAAATATTTATAGCCATATTCTTATCAGAAATGGGTCAAATATGTTCCTTAGCATGTGTAACTATAATATTCCACCCATAATCCCCATATAAAAATAATAAAACTCCCATATTCCTTTCAGAAAAAGGTCAAATTTGTTCCTTGGCATCTGTAACCATGATATTCAACCCATAATCCCCATGTAAAAATAATAATATTCCCATATTCTTATCAGAAATGGGTCAAATGTGTTCCTTGGCATGTTAAACTATAATATTCTACCCATAATCCCCATATAAAAATAATAATACTCCCATATTCTTATCAGAAATGGGTCAAATATGTTCCTTAGCATGTGTAACTATAATATTCCACCAATAATCCCCATATAAAAATAATAATACTCCCATATTCTTATCAGAAATGGGTCAAATATGTTCCTTAGCATGTGTAACTATAATATTCCACCCATAATCCCCATGTTAAAAAATGAGTATACCCATATTCTTATCCGAAACAGGTCAAATTTGTTCCTTGGCATCTGTAACCATGATATTCAACCCATAATCCCCATGTAAAAATAATAATATTCCCATATTTTTATCAGAAATGGGTCAAATGTGTTCCTTGGTGTTACTCACCTGCCCTCGGCTCCCATGTTGCCGCAGCAGCCTCCACGCAGGAGAGGGAAACCCCCCGGCCGCGCACGGCCATCTCCGCAGCAGCCTCCGAGAGGGAGAGGGAGAGGGAGAGGGAGAGGGAGACCCCCCCCTCCACTGCAAGGCCGCTTCCACTACCTTCCTCTGAAGTGCCGCGCAGGAGAGGCAGACCTCCTGGTACACGGCGTCCTGCTGCTGCTGCGCGCGCCCTCTAGTGGCGAACTCGCATACTGCGGGAATTTATGAAGGGAGATTACGCCATCCACAAGATGGCCACGATTCACCGACACCGGAAGTGATGTCATGAGGGGCTGATGGGAGATTCAGACTTCCTCTGCGGTTCTCCATTTAAACCCCTCAGACCAGTTTCACCTTGCCTTCTGATGGTCGTCTATGCCTTGTGCTAGCACCCAGATAGTGTTTACCTTCTTGATTCCTGTGTTTGACCTCGGCTTGCCTGACTACGTTGTTATCCTGTATCCTGACCTCGGCTTGTTTATCGTTTATCCTGATCTTCCTAATCCTGTCCTGGAGTCCTACCTGACCACGGTGTCTCCAAACTACTTGTATGTGACACTTGGCATGTTAAACTATAATATTCTACCCATAATCCCCATATAAAAATAATAATACTCCCATATTCTTATCAGAAATGGGTCAAATATGTTCCTTAGCATGTGTAACTATAATATTCCACCCATAATCCCCATATAAAAATAATAATACTCCCATATTCTTATCAGAAATGGGTCAAATAAGTTCCTTAGCATGTGTAACTATAATATTCCACCCATAATCCCCATGTAAAAAAATGAGTATACCCATATTCTTATCCGAAACAGGTCAAATTTGTTCCTTGGCATCTGTAACCATGATATTCAACCCATAATCCCCATATAAAAATAATAATACTCCCATATTCTTATCAGAAATGTGTCAAATGTGTTCCTTGGCATGTGAAACTATAATATTCCACCCATAATCCCCATGTTAAAAAATGAGTATACCCATATTCTTATCAGAAATGGGTGAAATATGTTCCTTAGCATGTGTTACTATAATATTCCACCCATAATCCCCATGTAAAAAAATAATTATACTCATATTCTTATCAGAAATGTGTCAAATATGTTCCTTAGCATGTGTAACTATAATATTCCACCCATAATCCCCATATAAAAATAATAATACTCCCATATTCCTTTCAGAAAAAGGTCAAATTTGTTCCTTGGCATCTGTAACCATGATATTCAACCCATAATCCCCATGTAAAAATAATAATATTCCCATAGTTTTATCAGAAATGGGTCAAATGTGTTCCTTGGCATGTGAAACTATAATATTCCACCCATAATCCCCATATAAAAAAAATAATACTCCCATATTCTTATCAGAAATGGGTCAAATATGTTCCTTAGCATGTGTAACTATAATATTCCACCCATAATCCCCATGTAAAAAAATAATTATACCCATATTCTTATCAGAAATGGGTGAAATATGTTCCTTAGCATGTGTAACTATAATATTCCACCCATATTCCCCATGTAAAAAATATTTGTAGCCATATTCTTATCAAAAACAGGTCAAATGTGTTCCTTAGCATGTGTAACTATAATATTCCACCCATAATCCCCATGTAAAAAAATAATTATACCCATATTCTTATCAGAAACGGGTCAAATATGTTCCTTAGCATGTGTAACTATAATATTCCACCCATAATCCCCATGTAAAAATGATAATACTCCCATATTCTTATCAGAAATGGGTCAAATATGTTCCTTAGCATGTGTAAATATAATATTCCACCGATAATCCCCATGTAAAAAAAATAATTATACCCATATTCTTATCAGAAATGGGTCAAATATGTTCCTTAGCATGTGTAACTATAATATTCCACCCATATTCCCCATGTAAAAAAATAATTATACCCATATTCTTAACAGAAATGGGTCAAATATGTTCCTTAGCATGTGTAACTATAATATTCCACCCATAATTCCCATGTAAAAAAATAATTGTACCCATATTCTTATCAGGAATGGGTCAAATATGTTCCTTAGCACGTATAACTATAATTTTCCACCCATATTCCCCATGTAAAAAAATAATTATACCCATATTCTTATCAGAAATGGGTCAAATATGTTCCTTAGCATGTATAACTATAATATTCCACCCATATTTCCCAATATAAAATATGAGTATACCCATATTCTTATCCGAAACAGGTCAAATATGTTCCTTAGCATGTGTAACTATAATATTCCACCCATATTCCCCATGTAAAAAAATATTTATAGCCATATTCTTATCAGAAATGGGTCAAATATGTTCCTTAGCATGTGTAACTATAATATTCCACCCATAATCCCCATGTAAAAATAATAATAATATATATTCCCATATTGTGCCAATCAAAACAGGTAAAATATGGTGTTTGCACATACATGTACCATATTATATCAATATGTTGATTACTTAAAATGTTTCTATTATTTCTATAGAATTTACCATGATTCCGTTATAAAACTGTATATATTTCAGCAAGTAAATAGTTAAACATTTGCAGCTTATTTTTGCAATGTATTCGTTGCAACTTAGTATCAAGAACTACCAAAAAGAACATACTTTGATTTACCATGAGTGTAAAAAGTATACTGACACCTATTGATAGTGATGAACATTGCAGCCAATCATCCCATCATCCCATCATCCCTAATATGCTGTTTAGTACGTCCCTATAATACAATGTGGGTATAGCACCCTTGCTATCTTATTATGTATTTAAGATATAATTCATTTTGAGCCAATTATCTCTTTATTATAATTCAGTATTTAGAAATAATGTTTTGACACCTTATTTAATTACGCCAAACCCGATATCCAGGGGTGGCAAAATGTCTGTACAAATACCAATTACCGGTAGTCTGTGGAAGTCTTCAGTGTAACCCACTAGACCAAAATAATAATAATAATACGATTAAGGTCTCTTTCTAAAGAGTGTCACTGTAAATACCATCTCTCAATGTATGTATTATGATGGACATGCCTTGGGCAAATTTATTTATTTTGTTTTTAAATTAAAAGCTACTCATTGCCTGGGTCCTACCTTTCTGTTATCTGATGAGCTTCTCCGATGCAAGGGTTCTTCTGTCTACGAGTGATCTCAATTGTCCACCAAACATCACAATTAATTCTCATACTTTTGTATTATACCCGACATTTTATGATCGTACATTACGAGTGCTGGCTTAGTCCTTTTACAGTTCTGCTATAATTCCTACTTGTTGCATTCATCCTCACGATAACAATTTGTTTTTTATTTAGTTGTATATTTTTTCTGTCCTCACATGACTTATCTGCACATAAACATCTATTGTAGTGATTATCTCTTGGGGGAAGATGTTTCCATAATCACATCTCTCTTTTGGTATATACTATTTGAACACATTGTACAGTTTGAAAATACGGTGTCCTGCTGAGAAATGAGTCCCGCTGTTTTCCTAAGTATTTACAATCATGTTGCACCTGCATTTACATTAGTTTCCATAAACCAACGAAGAGCTCTAACAAACATAGCAATCATGCCGTTGTTGTCAGTCATGTGATACTTTCGGTATTCCCTGCTCAAGCACCACACAAAGCTGATTCTTTAAAGGAATGCTAATGAAGTCTGTTCCTTCATAGACTTTCATTAGTCAGAACGTCTGGTTGGGTGAATAACACTGAGCCATTCTAATGTTCATCATAGTCAGTGTTAAAAGGAGCCAGGGTGTTTTCCTAGTAGACTGGGTTAACATAATAGAGAACCCATACACGTGGCTAACATGCAGCCGCCTAAAACATGTTCAATACACAGCACGATATTCTTTAAGACTTATTTTTAATCTGATACTAGCAATACAAAAATGTTTGCAATGTGATTGTGATTTTCATGAAGTGCAGTGTATGAGAACTTGAAAAACCTTAAAACACCAGGTTCTATATTATAATTGCCAAAAAGAGGCTATGTATTAAAATAGTTTTGGAGTGTAAGTTTATTACTGCAATTATAAACATGAAACAGCAATTAAAATAAAAAAATAGAAAAAAACATTTGGTAATGTCTTTTGATCTATACTCATGCTAGTATCATGCAACAGTAGACTGTATTTACTAAGGGTGGAACATTTCAGCTCTTGGTTTCTGGTTTAGTGAATAAACCCCACTATGTAGGACAAAAATGTGCCTTCATTCATGTGTTATCTTTCATAACAGATGAATCAAGGTGCCTCTCTATAATGAAACTTGTTAGCATCTCTTACAATATTATAATAGATCCCATTGTACAGAACTGCGGAATATGTTGGCACTTTATAAACCAAACAAATAAGATAATAAGAAAATAGTTGATTCTATTCATATGGGAGGATAGTACCTGAGCCTTTCTTTCCTCAATTAATGAACAGCATTCAATAGTTACTCTTTCATATCCCCTTCCGTTTACTATGTAACATCATATTGAAATACATTTTTGTCCTGTTAACCATTAACAAGAATGTAAGGAAATACAGAAGTGTGTGTGGGGGGGTAATTTTGTCAACAACCAGTGACGTATCCTCATCTAGGGCGGTAGGGCTGGTTACATGGTAGATCTTTGATCTCCCATAGCCGCTAATTTATACTACGGAGACTTCCCTGGGTCAGCATAGCCTCTATAGATTGTATTAGACGGGATATGATGTCATATCCCAGCAGGGCGTGCCTATTAATGGAGTGAAGATCTACATCAGGAATTGAGTTGAGCAAAAGTTAAATACGTTGCTGTCAATAACTAAACTAAAAAATAATATAGTTACAACGTATAGTCAAATGCTGTATATGAAGACTTTCATGATCACGTTCCCTCTCTCTTTCTGTGCTGGAATGTAATATTTTGTGGCCACCGACGGATTAAATGCATTGAAAAGCAATGGTTTGCTCACCTCCGAAATTCAATAAGGGTTACTGGAGGATTTTATGGAGTTAGTGAATATCCGTTTTCTCCCTGCAGCTGCGTTTAACCTTTTTGGCTCAGACCCCAGCGAGGATTTTTTTCTCACACAGCCGGGGTCCCTCTTCTCTTGCGCGGGCCAGCAGTTAAAAGGTAGCCTGTGTGAAGGAATAATTGTGTGACAGAAACATACACTCTCCAGCGACATGTGCTATAGAGACAGATGTCTTATCTTAACAGCTCTACTTTGATCCCAGTTACTCACAGTTGTTTATATACTTTCTTCTGCTTGCACTTGGGAATTATAGAAATCTTAGTAGCACAAGGGTTTTTTTATATATTATCACCATTTTAGTAGTTTAAAGTAGCCTAATCTATTGCATATTAACTGCTTCTAGACATGGATACACTCAAGAGGTGCGTTTAGTTGCTTTTTTTAAGTTTTTATATTGACATTTTTGTAACCTCATAAGTAGGCATTTGGTTGGATAAACTATATTTTCAAAACTACGATACATTTGCTGCAAAATTTCACCCTAATAACATTTTCTCTCCTTTATTATCATACCTGGAAAGAGAATGCATATTGTACACAATTACAAAATATTATGTAAGTTTTTTTCTGAAAAATTATTATAATATAATATAATTTTATATTATAATTATAATATAATATCATTTTATATTATAATTATAATATAAAATACATATTATTCCCGAGAAGGAACCCGATCTGGCGAGATGCTGACAGTGGGTGTAAAGTTTGTGTCTGTGAGGTTGATCTTTCAGAGGACATAAACCCTGTTTAGATATTTGCCTTCTATGTGTATTGATTTTTTATTCCGTCACACCGCTTTCTTGCAGGCCCCTCTTTTCCTAATGTATCGGTTTATCTTGGTATGTTGGTTCTAGTTTTGTTCTACTTTTTAAATGTATGTTCTGTAAGAAGTTCTGTGTAAATTGTTGACTTTGTATGAGTAAAGGATAGTTTATTAATTCAAACACCACTTATTCACAAATTTAAAAATAAAAAACATTTTATTTGGATTCCATAAAAGACCAAAAACTAATGGCGCAATTATCTTGTCCAGATTACAAAATAAATGAAAAGCATAATGCCAAAATTACCTCAGTACAATCATAATTTGCAATGCTTAATACTTAGGTCATAGGCCTTTTTTAAAAAGGGAACTAGTTGATCTTCCTAAATGCTGGGAGCCATGTCTTATTTAAAGGTGCTGTTCCATCTAAGGTACCTCATAAGTGTTGTGTCATGTAAAGAAAAGTGAAATAACACGCCGGCCCCTTTAATTTCATGAAACGCCGGCCTACACCCGCTGCCCCCACCAGACACCAGGGAGTCAGATGCAGCGGTAAGTCAGGGGGTGTTTTCTGGAGGCAGAGTGGCATATAGGGGGTTAAAAGGCATATCATGGGGCAGAGTGGCTTATAGGAGGATATATGGCATATCAGGGAGGCAGAGTTGCATATTGGGGGGGTATAAGGCATTTCTGGGGGCAGAGTGGAAAGCCTGGGGGCAGATGTGCATAACTGGGGGGCAGGTTGGCAAATAAAAAATAATTTAAAAAATAAATAAATAAAATAAAACAAAAAATGTTTTTCTCAATCATAGTTTTTCTTAAATATAAAAATAACAAATAGTAATAGTAACATAGTAATTAAGGTTGAAAAAGCTTAAATCCCTCCAGTTCAACCCTTTTACCTATCCTTCTTGCTTTTGATCCAAAAGAAGCCCCCCCCATAACGCTATTTTTCATAATAGCTCTAACAGTCTGTTTTTTTTACAGTAATCAAATTCATTAAAAAAGCACATGTTCCTTTCAAGTATATGAGCATTGCTTTTGGGGATCTACACCTCTAAATTCAGATACTTTCATACATCCAATATAATTTATTGTCCCGTACTTTAGTGCCGAATTGGGTTATCTGTCGGATATTTTACTCCCACCCACCACGACGCTGCCTAAACGGTGTAAAGAAATGTTTGCCGAGTGCCACTTTACAAATAGAGAGCACTCATAATATGTAGCATTTCAGTGGATACTGTCCGGGTGGGAAATGATTCCATTAATCAAATGCTACAGAGCTATCTTTTCTCATAGAGAGCAGTTAAACAAAAGCAAGGACGTGTAAACTCATGTAACACGCATAATAACGACACGAATACTCATTTTCAGACGAGAAAGAGAAGATTATAAAGAGGATTTGTCCTCGGCGGCGTACGTCATCTAGCTCTGTCCGTGTAGATCTGGCCTTCTTTTGTTTTTTGTTAGCACCTGCTAACTTCAACAGAATTGGCTTGCAAATACAAAACGCCATTCACATCTCGGGATAAAAATGAAGTGATGCTTTCTTGATTTGGCGTGCACAATACATAATGGAACTGTAAATGAATGACTCCGCGAAGAATGTTGCCATTATATCGCATTTTAAGATGGGTTTTCACGCCATTGAAAATGTGAAACTGAGCCAAAATCTTCAACAATGGCAGCATCCAACTCTGCATTTGCATTAAATAATTCCTTCCACTTTTTAGCATTGGCTCAATTGATTTATATTTTTCCAGAATATGTAGCTGGTAAATACAAACCCAACAATAAGACCACATCCATAAAAATAATACACTTGTAATTTTACACACACACACATATATATATATATATATATATATATATATATATATATATATATATAAATACGATATTTATATAGATATATGTGTGTGTGTATACAGTATATATATATATATATACTGTATATATATATATATATATATATATATATATATCACTCTTGGTCTAGTCTTAGACTCAGCATAGCCATATGTCTGTCCCCTACATGTTTAAATTCACCTAACGTGTTAACATCAACCACTTCTGTCGTTTCATTGAATTCCTACTTTATGTTTACATTAAACCTATTAATAAAAAAATGTAAAATGGCTATGATAGTTTCAGCAATGAACTTAAACATTGGAATTCGTTTCTTTACTAAATTTAAAACTTTTCATTTTTCTGTCCACCCGACACCCCTTTTTCTTCTACATTTTTTGTAGTTTGTGTTGGTTTACATTCACTGTTTCAATAAAATGAGCTTATTTACAGATGTTATACAAACATTTTTTAATATTTGCAATATAATCAAGTAACACTTCATTACAAGATTATTAAATTGACTGTGAAATTTGATTCCTTTACTGAAGTCTGAAGATTATTTTGTAAAAGAGCTGCAAGAACATCTTGTAAATTAATTTTCTCCTATTGTTTTATGTTACTTGTTAAACGTGTACTGATCACATTTTTATGTTTGCTTACAGTGCCTTTAATTCTGATGATCATGTCAACATGTTTATTATATATATTTTTATTATTATGTAATTTTGTATAATGTGCAACCCTCGGAATAAGCACTCATGTTTGGTAAATTAATAACTGAATGATAGACTAGGACTACTAAATCGGGGAGGCAGAAATGGTTCCGCAATTGAAAGTTACATACATGTTCCGCTAGCATCAGAGGCAGCAAGGAGAGAAGTAACCGTCCTCAGTTCTGAAAGTGTTACCAGGTGACCCTAATAAGCTAAGGGGGGACTTCCACCCTTTTTGCGTAATATAATGTTTTCAAGCAGCCATTTGTATGGGTTCTAGGTCTGTTATCGTAGTCCAATCTACTAGACAAACCCCTTTGGTCATTATAATAATGCCTTTTGGTGAACAAAAGAATAGATCAGCCGGACATTCACTTAAAAAAAAAAAGTCTATGGAGGAACGGACTTCATTAGCATTGCCATAAAGAATCAGCTCAGTGTGGTGCCTGAGCAGAGAAACTCACCCAGAATACCCAATGACTGACAACAATGGCGGCCTCCAGGTCTGCAGAAAAAGAAAGTTTATTGGAACAAAATGAGGGTAAAGCCAGGATATTTTTCAGGAATAACCTACATTACTGTATACAGGACTGTACTTTATGATAAGAAACGGCTTAGATGCATTTGAGTAATTAGTAATATATGGAGAGCTTATCATTAAGTCCAGAATGTTACCATTTGCATAAGGAATAATTTATTGTAGCTCCAAACAGACTGTTATTCACCACCGGCCAGACATATTGTACTTCTGGATCTATTTGCAAAATGTATTGGTCAATTCATGAATTAAAAGTGCCGTGCCACCTGCTCTACTTGATTTACCGTGTTTAAAAAGAATAATTCCTAGTACTATTAGATGGGAAAACCTTTCCAAGAAATAGTAAGTGGTTCGTGACAGATCTGCTAAGGTTTGTTTGTGCTAGAGAGTTCAACGTTCTGTCTAAGTGGAACAGGCCCTTTAAAAAAACACCGCCTAAATACTTCCTAATTTTTAACAAGTTTTATTGGAAGAGGAAATTAAATTTTACAGTGAAGTTACAACAGTGAGAATACGAAGAAAAGAGATTGATTATTTTTATTAGCGAGAATCATTTTTTTTTTATTTATCCCTTTACACAGTGCTAAAAATATCTATTTTAAAATATAGGAATGCAAGACAAGCCTTGCCTAGACAGGAAGAAGGAGAGATTTTATCCGTAAAAACAGGACGTTCGCCCACATGATCACCTGGGACAAACTTGGCCAGTGTTTGAAGGCTACAAGGTTATGGGAGCCTGGGAATGTTTTACATCAAGAAAGCAATTACAGCCTTGCAAGAAGGGAGGGAATTGCAAAGGAAATGTGAGCGGTAACCCTTTCCTGGCGTAATTTTTTAAAATTCTACCTTTAATTATTTTTATTACTTCCTGCACTAGACAAACTATGAAAATGGTCATTTGTGATATGTGTATATGTATATAATTTTAAATGTTTTACTTTATTGTAGTTACAGTAATATACAATTATTTGGTTAGTATGATAAACTTCCTGCAAGTTGAATAAAAAGTAATGTTTTTGGCATGTTTTTTGCGTGTGCGTTTTACAAGAAAGCACAAAATGTCTCGGTAGGATTATTATGACATTTGGAGAGTGTGTATAGGAAGGGAGAACTTGGGTTGTAAAGCAGATCAAAGCTCTGTGATTACGGTCTAGCAAGGTGGTCTTCAAATTGCTTTGTTTCTGTACCGCTGTTCCAAAATGTTTATTTTATTCCATGAATATATGATGAGGATGAAATTCTTTACCTTTTCTGAGAGCGAAGCGCTTCACCCTTTTTGGGATACACATATAATAATAAACATGTACAAATGATGACTTTAATACAACAAATGAAAAAAACTGCAGCACACAATACCCTTAATTTCTCACTACTAGAAAAAAAAGTAAAAAGGAATAATTAAAAAAATGACACAGCATGCTATACAAACCTTGCGAGGCCATGAAATAAAATGGGAATTAAATGTGGAAGTGACATGGAAGATACTGTTATTTAACCCAAGGGATACAGCAAAGAACTACACACCACGAGGAAGCCCCAAACGTAACATTAGGGCGAAACGCGTTGTGTGAAAGAAAACTTTTCTTTACTTTGGTATTCATTTTAGAAATCCACCTAGTCAAACCAGTATGGGCCTTCTTGGTTAGGCTTATAAACAATGGTAACCAGCAAAATTCGGGGCGCATGTGTACATAGAAAAAAGAAATAATCTTATAGTGTAATATTGTCAAGAACAAGAAGCTATGTAAAAGGTGTGAAATGCACTCACAAACAGTGCCAGCACAACAGGCTCGTCTGAGGTATGAAGACTGTTCTTTATTCTTTAAAATCTCTAAGAGCATAAAATAAAGAAAACAACCATATGGTGCAGTATCTTCCTTAATAGTATATGCGCAAGTTAAAAAAAAGCACTTACAGGATGGTTGAATTCAAGTCGCTATTCAAACTAAATGTCCATTGTAGTGGATCAGGAAACATGCAGATTAAAAAACTTCTCAACGCGTTTCGCCGCTCACTGGGCTTCCTTAGAGAAGTAACTTTTGGTTCCTATTCTTTTACCATCACCTTACACGTGTTTTTTGGGTGTTTTTAGTTTTTCGTTTTTCAGTTTATAAACAATGGTGCCTGCCTTGTACCTTCATTGCTGCTCATACGCAGACCTTGTCTTTTAGTTTGTGGCCAATGGCTGGAGTCACAAAGCGTTTGGTTATCTGTATCCAGCAAGCTGCTGCGCCAACATCATGTATTGGCATTGACCTTAAAGAGTCTCAGCTAACTTAATCCCCAGTCCAACTCGACCCATGCCATTACATAAAGGCCAGAAGTCTTACCTTGCAGGAGCCCTGAACAAATATGTTCATGCGTGAATATGTAATGATGATACCTGGGAACTCTCCGTGTTTTGCCCGGAGGTTCCAGGTGAGGTGGCGCTTCTCTGGGTCACTATGGGGAAACTCCGGGTCACGGAAGCGGAGTTGCAGCCCCACTCTACCGCCACTTTGTCAGGAACCTCGGGATAAGAACCAGCAACTTTGTTTAGAACAAAATGCAGTGCTAGCAATCCATTGTACTATTGAATGCGAAAACCCTTCCAAGAAATGATTCTTTAATCATGTAGTCAGACATCTCGTAAATTGGGCCATGGATGAAAGTTTATGAATGATAGGGTTTTTGTAATGTGTATGATCAGAGTTCTTTGGATATTAACGTGTTTCTGCAAAGTCACAGATTCTGTGATACGTTGTGGATTTTTTTGAGGATCAATAAAAGGCAGTTCTTAGAAGGATCGTGCTTGATATGCTTGTGAAATTTTTCCATTAATTCAAAAAAATGTAATCAGATCCTGCTTTCTGAATGTGTTTTATTCGAAGTCTTGTTCATTGCCTTTTGATTCCATGTAGAACAGACTTCTTGGTGAATATTTGAAGTCTTAATGGCAAATGTCCAGGGCTGTGGGTGTTTTGCTTTGATCTCTCCGAATTGTTATATTTTCCAAGTATAACCTCCGTGTGTCAGACAGGCTGTAGGATATATAAAGACCGGCTAGAGGAGCTTTACTGGATAGCTCTGCGCGGTTACTTACTTTGCTCCCAGTGCCTTAACATTTAGTTTGGTTAATTTTGACCTCACTGGTGGCCATTATGTGCCAGCCACAAAAAACCCTACTGAGGGGCTTATCAATCCTGTGTATTATTTCTCATAGAATTAATGCAGGGAGCTTGGAGGACTTGGCGGGTGGAATTCTGATGCCAAGTGGGCATACCAGGGAACTTCACACTTCATGCAAGCGGGAGCTCTCCCTCTTCTTGGGGAGTGAGCGGGGTAGTCATCTGAGGTGGGGCTGGCCTCAGACAGTCTTAAGTGAGCAAAGAGTAGAAGTGTGCATGGTCACAAACCATTCTGGGGCCACTTCCCTGTCAAGAGAAAAAACAAAATGACACAGAGTCCCTGGAAAAGTGGAGGAGAAATATAGTTCTTTACTCATGCCACTGGATCTACGCACCAAGTCCCAAGTGATAGTTGTTTCACCATTATGTACACTTAGTTTTGTTCCCTGGATAGCGCTTTTTTAAGCTTTAGTTTTTTTGTCTATAGTTAATGTAACACTTATACACTAAATCTGCTAACGTTTCTAGTTGTGTATGATTAGGTATAGTGGGAAGTTAAAGCCGTTGACACTTGCTGTGTGCCTGGTTCTTCTGTGCAGCTTTGATCTCCACGGAGTGGGTGTAACAAGACAAAGAGCCATAAAGTAAATAAATGGGTAAAACTTAATATAACTGAAATCAACGTGATTTAACCGCATACAATACTCACATCTGCTTTCCTCATCAAACAGGGAATTACTTTGTTTGGATTTTATCCATTTATTTATGGTAATCTCCAGAATCAAGAGTATATTGGAAGCTTTCAGCATAAGGAGAATTTCAGCCAGCTGTTTCATGTGGGTTATATATATATAAAAGGTAACTCTGGTGCAAAAAAACAAACATACTCCTATCATGCCAAGTCTGCGAGTACATCCTGGAATCTGGGTATGCCTGGGCATGATAGGAATGTGATTGCTGTTAACAATCATATATATATACATATAATATTGTTTTTTAATTGTTTTGTCCTATTTTGGTGTGTTACTTACTTTAAATAAAAGGGTTTTTTTTATGGTGTGGGGAGGTCATATTCGGTTTCGGACAGGTAAATGCTGCATTTTCGGTTTCAGTCCAGAATTCGTTTCGGTGCATCCCTACTACTAAGCCAGACAATGAAGTGGTAGGCCTACACCACAACAATGTTTGGCACTATTGTCAATGTCTGGCTCAATGTATAGTGATAGGGATTACGCTGTACCACTGTCAATGTGTGCCTCAGTATATAGTGATAGGTGTTATGCTGTACCACCGTCATTGTCTGCCTCAGTATATAGTGGTAGGTGTTATGCTGTACCACCGTCAATTTCTGCCTCAGTATATAGTGATAAGTATTATGCTGTACCACCGTCAATGTCTGCCTCAGTATATAATAACAGTGAGAAGAGGCAGAGGTGGTAGATAGTGATACAGGGGGATAGATAGTGAGAAAGGGGAGTTTTGTTACAAGTTTTTATTCCTTTCTTTTTTTGGGATGGGGGGGCACCAGAGGAGTAGTCCGCACAGGGCGCCAGAACACCTAAGGCCGGCTCTGCCTTAGAGTGGCGGACCCGGTTGCAGTTGCGGCGGGCTTAAGGGGCTCTGCCTTAATGCGGCCATATAGGCCCAGTCAGTCCGGTCCTGACTGGGCCTATTTTAAGGTAGGAGCCTGGAGCTGCAGCTCCATCAGCCCCTAAGTCAATCCTGCCCTGCCACAGGCGCGGTCGCAGTTGCTGCTTGCTCTGGCAACAAGGTAAATAGGGTGAGGGAAGGGGCTGCAGTGAGAAGGGGCAGAGGGGGGTTAGGTAGTGAGAAAGGGGGAGAGGGGATAGATAGAGGCGGTACATATTGAGAAGTGGGGAAGGGGGTTACATAGTGAAAAGGGGGAACATAGTGAGAAGGGGCAGATAAGATGATGAGAGGGGGTAGTGTGAATGCGTATGAGAATGAATGAATAAATGTGTGGATGAATTGTGTGAATGCGTATGACAATTAATGAATTCATGTGTGGATGAATTGCTTGAATGATTTGTGAGACTGCATTAATGAATGTGTTAATGATTTGTGTGAATGATTAAATGCAAAGATGGTACATGAAGGGTGGGCTTTAACAATAAATAAATAAATATGGGCTGCTCAGGCTTAAATGCCCGGGCCTATTTTTTGTCCCAGTCCGGGCCTGCCTGCAATCAACCGGCATCAATCACTGCATTGGCATAGAAAGTGACAAAACATCTTGTCTTTTCGTTTCTTTGCTTCCTTTCCAACGAGGATATCCAAACCAAAGTATATACTTACAATATTTATTTAAGGTGAAAGTTCTGAATAAATGTTAGACCTGCATTTGTGATGTCCTTCAAAATAACAGAAGCCGACTGTAAGCTGCTCTGTATGAGAATTCTCTTTATATGAGCCTACAGATATTGACCGATATATTTTGATTTTAACTCTACCTTTAAGGTCATCAAATGTTTTCGTCTCAACAATCTGATGTTCCTCATAGACATTTGCCGACAAATAATGGGTGCAGCTGTTGCCTATATTAGCCTCTGTTTGGATGTTTTGGGCTAAGAAATAATCAGATTCTAAAACCCAATAGACTTATTGTCTTAAATGAAAGCTCATTGATTTCATTTTTTCAGTTTTCTGTTTCTGAATGTTGTTATCAAGGCAGCGATTGAGTTTTGAGTATTTAGTTGCGTCTATCATTGCATGAATAGGATGATTGCTCACATGTTTAAATCCTTTTCACTGCCATGATTCCAGTGATAGGATCGCAGGTCATCTCCAAGGTCTATAAGTTCCAACACAAACAAACAAAGAACATCAACTCTCCCTCCCACCCATCCTGAACGTTGTCCCAAATGTGTTCCAGAGCCTTGCTAGGTGTAGTAATAAGGCACATTTACTTGTCCAAAGGCAGCCATATGCCCTCCTCATGTGGAATGTGGCCAGCAGCCCAGGACTTACTGGGATGGAAAAAGGTTACTCTGGGAACGAGGGCTCACCTCATTATCCCAGAGATACCCAGTTGACAGACACTGGGCAGGTGGCATCCCTAGGACAGGGTAGCTGTGTTATGGCTACACAACTCTCTTCCCAAGTTTTGCCCACTCCTTGTCTACTTTCCACAATATCAACACTGGTCTAGCTGGGCTAGCCCCACTCCTTGTTGTGGCCACACATATTATTAAAGGAGAAGCAAGCACTTGGTAGTTTCCATGTATGGTAATACCAGATTCTGGCAGAAAATGTAATTAAATATGTATTTTCCAGACTGAATATGGAACTGTGAATGTACGGAATGCTGAACTTCCAACTATCTGCTTGGTGTTGAGTTACACAAAAATATAATGTTATAAAATTCATATTATAGGTACTGTACGTGTATAGTAAAGGTGCACATATAAATCAAGTCCTTAACCCCACAGCATTAGTTAACAGCCGGCTGCCGGTTATCCCCTAAAGAGGGCTTTGCCTTTACGTTTTTTCTCAAGTCGCAGCTGTTAACGGTTCTCCCATCACTATAAAATACATTAGCTTCTAAATACTTGATGAGGGTGTCCTATAAAATAATAGATATCATTAAAAATGCATATGGGAACAGATTTCTAACCAAGTAGCAAAATGAGCCCCAGATGGATATGCTCTTTATCATCACAATTTTCTTTTCTAGTGCATATATGTCATATTTTTGGTTTAAATCGTTAAAATATAGCAGAACAACTTGTAAATAATCGCATGAATGTACTGTATATATCTATATATACATTACCGTTCAAAAGTTTGGGGTCACTTAGCTGTTTTCATGAAAAACAAGTACATTTCTAGCTGTAACAATTGCAAAAGGGTTTTCTAACGATCAATTTAAACTTTTAAACTTGGATCAGCGAACACAACGTGGCATTGGAATACAGGAGTGATGGGAGTGATAAAGGGCCATTGGAACACAGGAGTGATGGGAGTGATAAAGGGCCATCGGAACACAGGAGTGATGGAAGTGATAAAGGGCCTCTGTACACCTATGAGGATATTCCATTACAAATCAGGCATTTCCAGCTACAATAGTCATTCACAACATTAACAACCACTATGCTGTATTTATGATCCATTTGCTGTTATTTTAATTTGCTTTTCATTCGGAAGCAAGGAAATTTCCAAGTGACCCCAAACTTTTGAATGGTAGTGAGTAATACTGTATATATTAGACTTGTGCATTCATCTTCGGGCAAACATGAAAACGAACACGAAGAGTGCGTTTTCGTTCCGAAGACATGAAGAACAGAAGACAGCGGCGGTAAAACGTAGACGAAGAAGAAGACACAACACGAAGAATCTTCGTGATCGTCTTCGTCTACTAATTTCCCTGGTCCCTTCCCCATCTAGCCTACCTTATCTTTGCGGCATTGCAGGAGTTGACGGAAGCGGAAATACGTAGGTTCGCTGTCAGGGCTTAAAGGGCAGTGCGAGTGAGCCTCTTGGTCGCCTGCAGGGACCTCCTCTGACATCAACGAATCAATGAATGACCAATAAAGTCGCTTGTGGTCTCTGCTGGTACGAGCAGGGGGCTGCCATTGGTTGATGGCAGACGAGCCCCCTGCTGGCGACCAATAGAGTTGCTCATACGGACATTTAAACTCCTGGCGCCAGAGCTGCTGCGTAGTCCGTACCACGTTAACCCTGTATTAACCCCTTATACACACGAACACGAAGATGAACACGAAGACCTCCCTGGTGCCCAAGTCTAGTATATATATATATATATATATATAGTTTCAAATGATTGAAATTTGCTGTTCACTGTTCAAAACATTAATTACAATCCATTACATGTTAGGCAGATAAAACATAGCAGATGTGCCATTTGATTATTTAAAGGTCTAGCCATTTAAAAACACCACAACATTATAAGATGTATTTTTCTGTTTCTGTAGAAACAACCTACCAGTGCCCACTTTTGTCCAACATAACAATTAAATATTGCCCTCAAAGAGATGAATAAGCACATTTGACGAGATTAAAGAATTGTTTCTTGGAATGTATTGAACATTTGTCATTACTGGGTATGGTATTTCTAATCTTGCAGTTGCTTAGGGCTAAATTCTGCAGACTAGGGGAACTTCACCTTTAAGCTTTAAATTGCCAGCTACATACATGTATGTGATCAGCAACATATCATGTAGGAAGGGGCACTCTGGGGTCTTTTGTCAACCATTCCTTGTAGATGCTGCCGAACTCCAGGGAAGATCAGCAGCCATCTTTACCCTCTCACTGGAAGCATGTTTAATTGTACACGTGGGACGTCCCTTACAGAGGATTTACATGCATTGTGACAGTGTAAACCCCAGGGAGATGCTTAGTGTGGCATTTGGTACAGGTGCTATCCAGATCGTAAATATGGGTCCCTAGGTTGGAGCAATTGGAGAGCAGGGTGGGCCAATTGTCCGTTTCCCCATGCTGTGGAAATTCCATTCCGGGTTTTCCAGGAGGCAAGAAGTCCGCAGGATCCGGTCCGGGATTCCTATGGGGCCGGCATCAGGCACAGGTGCTGGACATTAAAAACCCCTAAAGCCTGAAACTCAGGGAGACTGTTGGGGGTAGAGGAAGTTTCCCTGCGCTCCCAGGGCAAGTAGAGGCCCTGAAGAAGACAATCCCTGAGCCAAGTGAGGCAATACCTGCCTGGACATTTTGTGTGCTGTCTGGGGGAGGTTTTCCAGAGCCAGGCGTAGCTGGGTCTGGCTGGGAGGTTGAGGTAGTGGGTGATTAGGCTGGTCAGTCTGGACCAGCATAGTTCAGTTAGAGAGGGCTCCAATTGGGAGCTAGGTTTTCTTTTTATGATTTGGTTTTTGGGGTTTAAGCGGTTACAATAAAGCGCTGTTTTGTTCAAAGCTGCTGTTCTTGACTCTGATTGCCCTAGAGGACTGTGCTTAGGACCCCTAAAAGTGACATGTATGGCCCTCATGCTATAGGGTTTGTCACAGCATGTACAAACACATCTTTTGGAGCATAATGGTGGGGAAAAAAGTGGGTGAGTTTTTCTTTTTGCATTTTTACCGCTATATCATGTGATCGGATGCATTGTTCGCCTTTACAGAAAAAAAATAAATCTATATATAGTATATAATATTATATTTTATATATATATACATAGTTTTCCAAAGTAAAGTGTAATCTGTTTAGAATATAGATTTAGAAAAATGCATGTTTCTAAACCAGGCTAGAACTTATATTCCAAGCTTTAAACTAGCATTTTATGTAGCGACTTTGGATAATGTGGTTCAATGGAAAGTAATAATAGGCAAGCCTTTGATGGAATTCAGAAAATATGAACAAGCAGCAGAGATGAAATGATAAAAGGGCATTTTCCCATGACATGCCTTGTAAATCTATTCTACTTAATAAGTTTACCATGTACTATAACCGTCATCCATCTGTGCTCTCATACTTCTACTCCAGCTATGCTAACTAAAGATAAAATATGGTGGAAAAGCTTGTTATCTAATGAAAATGTACGGAAATGTCCTTTGGAGAAACAGAAGTAGTGTGAATGAAATAAAAAAGATAAATAAATCAAGAACAAAACACTTCTGAAGCATGTACTACTCAAATTCAGTAATGGCAGACCCTTTAGCATAAATGCAAGAGTTTCCATCTGAAGATGAAGCCTTCTACTGATGAGTCTATACAATAGTTATTCACCAAGTCCAATGCTGTAGGAAAGCCAAGTTTCTTTACATGGTGATAATGCGGCCCAGTCTTTCTACTGAGCAGACCCAGAAGCCAACTTTTGAAGTTGCTACATCACCAGAATTAAATCCAACGTCCATAGTCCAGGGTGGTCAACTGTCTGGAGCAATAAAAGTGTGAATAATAGGTACATCGTATGTATCACAGTGCGCTGTGTTTTAAATGTGTACAGCACCTTAAAATACAGTCAGTGGTAGCTGGCACAGTCGCTATAGTGTAAATGGGCCGGTGGGGATAAAATAGTCCTGGTCCTGATAACAATGGTCTTCTTCAAAAATAATGTAGTGATATATAGCATCAGTTGTACAGCACTGTGGAATATGATGGTGCTGTATTAATCAAGATCCAAATGCAAAAAAACACCATAAAAAAACCTACTTCCACATTATTCTTCCAGATTTTTCAAATCTAAGAGATTGCTAGGTTTTACCAGACCACCTAACCCCCAACTCATCCAGTCACATTCTCCTTCGCCCTAAGGATTTGCAATTATATGTTTCTTATTCTGCCATATCCAATAGACTTCAATATCACTGAGAACAAAGCTTTAGAAGAAAATATACCCTGACATGATACCACAAATAAATGATTTATTGTTCTTACTGTAAAGAAGCCTTTTCGTTGTTTAAGTGAAAGTGAATGAATGACCTCTTGTTCTTTGCGCAGTCCTATTACCATATTTGCTCAATTATAAGACGACTCTGATTATAAGACGACCCCTCAAAATTTGAATATTAGTTTACGAAAAAAAGAAAATGCCTGAATATAAGACGACCGTATAGGTCCTGCTGACCCCTCTCCAAACATAGTGCTTAAGGCTGTGACCATAAAGCTCTATTTTAGTCTCGTCACTCCAAGTTACAGTGTGTCAGAAGCTGTGAGCCGTGTCAAGGTGTTGTCGGGCGTATTGTAACAGGGATTTTTTGTGGCATTGGCGCAGTAAAGGCTTCTTTCTGCCAGCTCGAACATGCAGCTCATTTTTGTTCAGATATCGTCGTATTGCGCTCCTTGAAACAACCGCACCGTCTTTTTCCAGAGCAGCCTGTATTTCTCCTAAGGTTTTTCTTTGAATGCCGCACAATTCGTCTGACGGTTGTGGCTGAAATCTTTCTTGGGCTACCTGATCTTGGCTTGGCATCAAGAGATCCCCAAATTTCCCACTTCTTACTAAGTGATTGAACAGTACTGGCTGGTGTTTTCAAGGCTTTGGATATCTTTTTTATATCCTTTTATATCCTTTTCCATCTTTTGACCGTTCTTTTCTGCACCCCTGGCTCAGTATCTAGCCTTCTCAGTGCATCCACATGAGATCTAACAAACTCATTGATTATTTATATACAGACATTAATTGCAATATAAAAAGCCACAGGTGTGGCGTTAACCTTTAGTTGCCATTTTAACCTGTGTGTGTAACTTTGTGTGTCTGTAACAAGCCCAAACATTCAAGGGTATATAAAGGGTAATGTCTAGTTGAGACCGTATTGCGTGACCTAATTTTGTGTCATCTGCAAACACTGACACATATCTTTCAATACCCACTGTTATTCTGACACTATCTGTCAAACTGTGTTGACTCTTTCTAGTGACGTTGTAGGACAAAACATATTCCTTAATATTAACCATTAGCATGTTTTCAAATAATTATCCCACCACAGGTCTGGCTGAACATTTGATCCCTTTTTGAATGTTGGTACCACTTTTGCTTCACACCAGTCTTCTGCCCCCTACCACACCAGAGAGAATCCTTGAAAATCAAAATCAATCATCTGGCTTCTTCTTGGCACTGGGGCTTTATCTACTTCAACTTTTTTTGCACTTTTATTACCATGCCCTGTGTCAGCCAACAGGGATGCATCTGACTCAAGCCCTTGCCAGTCCTGGGTGGTACTGGAAAGAGTTTGTCAGGCCTTAGATACCACCATCACTGAGCGGGCCACTTTTCATTGAACACAAGTAAATTGTGAAGCCTGCACATGCTTAACAATACCCATAGAACCTCGCCTATTGCTTGCAGTGCAATGCAGAGCCGTGTGCTAGCCTCTCCATGTGGTGATATTTTAAGGACATTACAAGGTCAATGTACTCCTTGCTATGTGACTTGTATCCTATATCTACACATACATGTTAGGTGTAGAACAATGCCGTACACTGTATCGTTAACTGGCCGCTGGCAGCAAACTGCCTGACTGAATGCTGTATCTGTGTTATTAACATTTCCAATGCAAGTAACTTACATAGTAAGGAATTACATATCCTATATTATTTAATTGACAGAAAGAAAGAGTTATTGGTGATTTCATAGTATGCAGCATTGGCAGTTTACGGTAATCCGTACTGACACAACTGCGTGTAAGAGTTTGACATCTGACATGTATTTTATGCTGATGCAAAAGCTGACATGCACAAGGCTAGAGGATCAATAACCCCCAGCCGAGGCAGAAGCCAAAGGAGAACAATGCCGCAATTTAGTCCAGAATCCTTAAATGCATCATGTGTTATCTAACAAGATGTAACTAAATTAGGCAGCATCCCGCCAGTCTGTAACCAAGCAAAAAGCCTCCTGTTAGAAAGGATTAGCCCGTAATCATGAGAAATAAGGATACCTTTTCCATCCATTGCCTTAATAATTACCGATTTTGAAGCCACCCTTCAAGGTTTATCAATTCAGCCAAGACAATTCCATCATCTTCATTTATTATGCTCACTCTAAGTGCTTTTAAGAACAAAATAAATCTGTTTTCCCAGTGATCTACTCATCTATTGTGTCATATCATTAAAGAAATGTCTGACTAATGGCAATGTAATGTTCTCTCTGGATGACTCATAATAATCTCATGAACAGGTGAAAAAAAACATTATATAATAAGCTCTAAAAGTCTATGTCCTAACCTGATTTACCATATTGAATTAAAAATGAAAACACTGAGCATATTGGACAAAATACTGTAATAAATATTGGAATAAAGACCATTGATCAAAGAATGCATATGCAGTTATATGCAGGGAAGCAAGGCAGAAAAGAGAAAATTTTCAGGTGATCTGTAGAGCCCTGTGTCAAGCAGAACACCAGCAGGATGAAGAATATAAAATATGGCACTTAATGCCTCACTTTCTAGTTATTGTTGTAATGGTTCGCTTTTAATAATGGCAATATCACTGGCAAAAAGCCAATATCTTACTGGTTTTAATTCTATTTTGTTTTCTTGGACAATATTGGGTCTTTAGGTCAACAATGCTAATGTGGGGTTGGAGCTGCCTAACTTGGCTTTAAGAGTTACTGTCCCACTTCTACTAGCATTAGTTGGTTGAGATTGGACATTACTCGTCCTGCTTCTAACATCTCAATCTTTGGATTGTAAACCCACAATACAAAACGTATGCTGCTGTGGGAAGTAATAACAGACAAATACTTAGATCAGCTCTATGCTTGGTAACATGTGCTAGCTGTAGGAGAATTAGCTGAAAAATGTTTTAAAAGATAGGCATGCCAAGGAACTTCCCAGGTTTGAGTCTCGGGCAAAGCTCTGCTTCTCCAGGTCTATGGGTAAACTTCTCGCTTCCCCTTCCATTTCCCACCTATTTTTGCACATTTCCCTTCCCGACACTGATTATTTGGGTCTAGCCACGCCCTTACGTGTGAATAACCCCACCTCCATGCACATCTAGCCCCACCCCTTCCTGAAGCCCCTCCCTCATGAAGGGACAGCTCTCAGTTGCCAACCCTGGGAAGGTTAGGGTCCTACCCAGTTGACTAACAGTAGTAGACTAATATTTTAATCATTTCTCTACTAACCATTTACTAGTCATTTACGATTAATAAAGCACATATTTTGTTTTTTATTATTGTTTTGTTTAACGATTTGACAGCTTTTTATGTGTATTTTTATGTATAGTGAGCTATGAAATTTATCTTGTTACAGTACTTGCTGTGATTACAAATTTCAATTTCTGAAACATTCCAAGTTGGAAAAATCATACTGATTACACTTAATTTTCACATTACTATTGAAAATTAATGTGATTTTTCCTTTCAATCCAAAGTATGATTACCCTGCCCATTACTAATTATTATACTAATACTAGTTTTGAAAAGATTTCACTGAACTGAAATTCATATAAAGATATTTGACTTTGGAAACACACCACATCCTCTTGAAATTATCTTGCTTACAAGATGTTCGGAGCCTTTTAAATCTCAATGTGGTTTATTATAGATAATTTCATTAAAGGTCATTTATTTTCACATATAATATATGAGAAGATTATGTTTTTAGTCAAAAAGATGCAAAATAACAAAACACTTTGGCGATCTCATAGGTCTCTTCATCTATTTTTTTTTCGTTTGGAAAGCACCAACATTTTTTTATACATTTTAGTCATGCTAATACTGCCTGCATGCCATTTATGTGCTTAGTAGTTGATTTTAATGTAGCATTTTAGTGGTTTAGGGGTTTAGTCAGGAAGCTGATTCACAAACCATGCATTTTCAACCACCGTTAACACCAATTAAGGTTAAACTGTATAATCTCGGTCTATTCACTAAACTTTCCTGTTAAAGTCTATGGGGCCAATTCAAGTCAGTGAGGATGCAATGTACCCTCTAAACACAGACGGCCGCTGGCTAAATACACACCTCGTGCAACCAACAGGCCTTTTTTTCAATCTGCTGCCATTGAGCAATGAAGGACTACTTTTTTGTGGTGTATTTTTACTTTCACATTTGTAAGGTGCGAGATATAGTTTTTGGGGGGATGGAAGGAAGGGGGAGGCATCAGATGGGGTCCAGACCCCTCCAAAGGTTTTTTACATTTTCAATATTTTCATTTCACTGGGGGCCGGGTGAAATGATAGTTATTTTATGTCAGCCCCCTTCCTTCCAAGGAAGATGGGGGTGAGGGGATGCAGAGCTTGGGGCTATACCTCACAAGGGTTAAATTTATTATTTTAACCCCACAATCACCTGTTCAGAGGTCCACTCACCCATGGGGCACTATAGCTACCTAGGGTGACTTAACTGCTACCTGCTTTACCACACATAGGGTGGGGGAAACATGGGGCAATCATTGCCCTCCTTTGTTTACAGAGAGTCCTGGGACCACTGTTTCTTATTCCCTTATTTAATATTATATATATATATATATATATATATATATATATATATATATAAATATATACCGTAAACATATTTGTTGCAGAGGAGTTTGAACTCACATGCCCTCACATAAAACTTGAAAAATGTTATGTTGCAGACCCCAATAAACAGCATTATAGTGAATGTTTGAGTTATTTCTGGTCAACCTAGTGCCCCAGCAGACATTATAAGGAGCTGAACAAAACTGATTCAATCTGTATCTGTTTATCAAAAAATAGTTAATTTTATTTTTAGATCACAATGAAAATATAAAACGTGTAACCTTATAATATGAAGAAATCTGTGGTGATTTCTAAAGACTCAAAACTTAACAGTGTTCTATTTGCATTACATCTGTCCTAAACAGACATAAATGTTTGAAGTAAAGTCCTCACCAAGCATGATGTTCTTATATTAACAGTATGTTGTTTAGCATGAAATAAAGAGTTTAAAATGTGAAATGTCACAATTTTTAGCTTAACTAGCCTAACTATATTTATTTATTGAAACAACCTAGCTTGTCTATTTTCTTTGTCAATTAATTTGATCATTTTGGAGACACAGTATTTGGTTTGCAAGAAAGACCCTTTCTCCCAGAGCCTAAGATCTGTATCAAATGTGACAAAAATATGTGTCCTGTTATTTCTCTTCACGGCACCTTTCCTAAGACTGTCTGAACCAATTAGCAACAATGAGCAACTTACAGAAAAAGAGCAGGAAGTTAAATGGCTACTCTGATGGAATGCACATGAAGTAGCTTTTAAACACAATAGTCTAGGTTTATTTAATGTATAGAACTGTAATGAAAAATAATTTCTGAAAACATCAGGAACACTCGCAAGAATAAAATGTGTAATCAGCCCATAGATATGGCTTCCTCAAGACTAAAAAAGTACAAATATAGATAGATAGATAGATAGATAGATAGATAGATATGGCTGTTTTGATTGACTTATAGCAATGCGAACATATTTATGATGGCTGTGATCACTGGCCCATAGCATAAACCCCATGTACTCAATGAATGACAGTTTAGGGGAAACTATTATGTCTGATAAACAAGCTAAGGCATGCTGCCAGCACTCCATCCTCTCTGACTCCCTTCCAAAGCACTTTTAGAAATGATGTGCAGCTCCTATTATTGTGAATTTTAATTATCTTTTTTATTGCCCCTGTTGCAAAAACGCACCTGAGATACATGGCTCCAGCTTATTTAGCTGCTGAGTTTGTGCTACACTAGAAAATGAATAACATTGTAGTTGCTTCTGCTGCTTCCATAAATTAATGTATGATATTGATCTCTGCAGCTATTTAATATATTGTCATATAATAAAGAAACAGCGGCAGACAACAGCATCCCACTGTGTACTAGAGCTGTCTGTGTTGATCCCTGCACCTCTCTGAGGACCATAACACTAAGATACTGCAGGGAGATTTACCTCTGTGAATATTCTGCAGAATGTAGAATGGAGCGATGTGGACAAATATTAAAAGGAAACCATTGTCATTTTAGCATAGATACATTAATTTATTATAATCACCCGTAATTTGTACCTTTTTTCTGAAATTCCTCCACCCTTGCAAAGGTTTCCCAAACTAAATCAATACCATTGAGAAGTAAATCAAGTAAATGGGAAAAAGACTTAATGGTGAAGAATGATCATTCTAATTCAGGTTATAGTTCCACCCTAAAATATGAAAAAATATTTTCAGTAAAGGCCAGAGGTATCACAAAATAACATCACAAAAACATATACATTTCCATTACTCACATCATAACAGTTTCAGAAGAAAAGTTTCTCCAATTCTGTATTATCTTAATGCAAAATACCTCCTGATGATGAATTAGAAGACAAAGATGCAGGAGAATTATGGGAATGGTAGTCTATCAATAGTGTTAGTCACTTACTTGAACATTCAAAGCAGGGCCAGACCAAGACATTGTGCTGCCTGGATCCGAGGATGAACTGCTGCCCCTACCCCATACCTACAACCACATCCATTATGTTATATCATGATTAATAAATTCACTCTCTCATGCTCTCTCACACTTACTCAATGCAAAAGTAAATGCAGTTTATCACATGGGCTACAAAAATTGCAATTGTCAGTTGCTGGAGAAGAGAGCTGTCCCCTACTTTGCAGGAATGCCTGGCCACACTAAAGCATATCTGTATAATGTAACACACTTATCACTCTATCACAGTGCATGATTTTGATAAAGTATGGTGTGCATGGTCTAAACCATAAGACATCTGCTGGTCCTGAGTGGAGTATGACTTTCAATCTACAACAGAACAATGGCATGAGACGCACCTTGCCATAGATATGTTGGACTCTTGGTTCATGGTACATCAAATACTGATCCTTTTTGTTTTTCTTAATTTCTTAATCGTCTTAGTGTTAATTTACTTGTTGATCGGTGTATTCTCTAAATACCTTTAAATATTGCCTAGTTACTTTTGTTATTTTATTGACAAAAAATGCATATTACTTTAAAACAATTGCTGAAAAAGAGAAAGTTGGTAAGAGAGAATCAGATTAGGGTTTTATTTTTCAGTCCATTTAGATGTAATAGAAAACAGTTGTTTCTGGATCAGCATAGATATTTTTGTTTTAAAAAAGAACTTTAGAAACCTGCATGTTTTGGGCCAATAAGCTGTTCACCTGCTTAGTCGACTCTTTGTTAGTGATGATGTAATTCACTTTGATGGACAATCATTGAGTTAAAGCGTAAATTCTTAGAATTTATACCAGTGAATTTATACCAATGAAATCTTATCCATTTTGCAATCACAGTCCTGCAGAGATTTTCATGTTGTTCATGATCAGCCATAAGGGTCACGCTGAGAAGCCAGGGGTCTGGAAATCTCTAGGATAGGGAGAACAACTCTATGTGCTTTTCAAGATACCACATAGAACTTCTGTAAAGTATGTCTTAGTATTTGATCTTAGGGCTTGAAGCTTAGAACACATTTAGAAAATAAAACACAGTGACTGTTACAGAAAACCTGGTAGAGTTGGTAACTCTAGTAACGCATTATTATTATTAAGCATAATAGCATTTGATTGACACCAGACCAATATACCTGGTCCTTCATTGTCTTCATAGACTATAAACCTTCTAACGTGTCAAACTAATCGAGATGGTGATGCTGATCTAGCTGTCAATCCTTACCAAGTTCCTATAGTCTCTCCTTTTAGGTCATTGTAGATTATATCCTTGGGGCATTATAAATGAAATTATATGTAATGCACTCGAATAGACAAAAAATGAATGTGAATAAGCAAGGTTACATAGTTTATGTTCATTTTAATAAATGCCAACCAAGGAATGCCATATAATGAAATATATTGTAAAATGAACTATTGGTCTGTAAATTAGAGTGATGTACGAAGAGGTAACGGAATACAATGAGCAGTCTGCAATATGGCCCTTGATCCTGCTGGCCCAACACACTGTTATCTCTAAACAGAGTTGCCTATGCATTTCATTTTCTCTGCATATATAATTTATAGTTAATTATATCACGGGTCCTTTCTTTGTGTCTGTAATTCTTTCTTGTAATATCTCCTAGTTATAGCACAGAATTGTATTTGGTGGGCAACCTACACCCTATGCTTCTTAAGGCACCCATTAAGACTTCCCAGTATATACTGCACTTTGTTCAAAGAACAGCTTTGCCACCTAGGGAATATCCTTTGGGCTAATATCACAGACACATGCCTTGGGAGGACAAATGACTGAGTGGGACTATTAGCCAGGACTCTGGCATGACACAAAAAGGGCACCTGCAAGGTCCTTGCTTGCATTAGGGGCCAGGAACAGATGTCCCTTGGACTCCCATATTCATTCACATGCACACCATGAGCATGCTAAGTGAAGATGGGAAGAAGGGGGTGATCATTCTGAGTCATGGTGCCACAGGGTGCTGGACACGTATATGATGAGGCTAAGGAGTCCTGCTTTATGACCCACGCATCATGACTCTAGTGACCACATACTATGTGTGTTACATTTAATAGGAGCATGTGGGAATTATTTTTTTTCTTTATTTTATAGACCTATAGGGCACCTGATGCCTGGGAAAGTCACTCATTCCATCTCTGGCTAATTCACTTATCTTAAGGGCTTCCTGCCAGACAAGGCGTTGCTTGCCAAAAACTGTATCTAATCAATAGAGACGTTAGATACACTGTAATCATTTTGTATCCTGGTGTTTCTTCCTGGAGAAGTGAGAAATGCAGTTGGCTGTTGTCAGCTATGTCGAGTGGACGAGCTTTCAAGTAGGCTTTGGCCATACAATTACCCACTGAATATTCAGAAGCTTTTCTGAATGCTATTGATTACAGACACAGTCGTTTACGTGCCAAGAATACTAGCCTGGTCTTTCTTAGAACTCCATGGAGATTACCATAAATGTTTTAAATAAACACAGTATAATGAATTAATGTTCTAAATATATATATATATATATATATATATTATTACAATGTTAAAAAAGCAGTATAAACTTTTATAAATGATAACACTGTGTGTATATCTACAGTATATATATATATATATATATATATATATATATATATATACATACATAATTATTATTATTTTTCATACACAAATCGTAAAAAAAGAAATGTCTTGGCGGATAATTGTTATTTTAAATGTAAATATTTACTCATCTTAAGATACTAAATGTAGTTGTCTCATTCAGTTACCAATCTATACATTTCTTCTAGATTACTTATATGTCTCCAGTACAGATGTATTCATTAGGTTACTGGGGTAAATGTATTAGTCAATATTTATTGAACTTTGTTTAGATTATAAGCCTGCGACAAGGTCTTGAAATGCCATCATCTACACAGTGTGCCTCTGTCTGTCATATTGACTGTACTGGTTCAGTGTGGTATGATTATTATCTTATATATATATATATATATATATATATATATATATTCAAGGGTTATGACAAGACTAGAACTGACAGACTAAGACAACCCGATATAATTTGTACTCATTTGTATGTGGTCTGTTGTCTTCAGGTGATGGCGTGAAAACTGCACCCATTGTGATAAAGGAACAGAAGCTCCAAAAAAAAGCTATATTTATATATTATATTTAAAAATTAAAAATATATATATCATTTTTTTTTAGAAAAAACAAGTCTCCAAACACACTAGATTCAGCTATAGATTTTTACTATTTCACTGCTCACAACCCCAAAAAAATACTCAAATTTAGTATAGTCTGGAATCATTTCAACCTCCCTCAAACTATAACAGAACAATGCGTGTGGGATGTGACTTCACGTCTGTATGCAAACTATACACTATCGCTATGTGACTCTTCTGCTGTATTGCAATATTTTTTATTGCTAGTCTTTGTTTGGTTGGTTTTCAAAGATTCCCACAGATTATCTCGCACCTGACCCTTCAGATTCTAGGAAGTGGCCCTAATTCTAGTGCGAAAAAGATAAAAGTGGTTCAATTGTTATGGTAACTAAAAGAATGTTTCTGCTGGCTGCTTTGCTTTTACCCCATTGCACTAGTTCGGCACAGACCCGCGTTGGGTATGAAATGGGTTTTCTAACCCATTTTTAACAAGCAGCTATTCACATACATGTACCTTTTCAGTGCTTTGCACCAAGGAGGATCCGTATATTTTTGTCCACCGTAACCATCATTGATTTGTGGCATGTAGCCATTAAACAGGTCCATTAGCCAAAGCTAATAATTGCCCACCCAGGACAGAGGAGGTCTTTTAATCACATAATAGGCATTGTAAAGACAGAGAACCCACATAAAATGAATGGTTTAGAAATATGGACAATATGATCCTCTCTCTATCTGCGGCATTCCCCTAGTCTAGAATCTTTCCAATTCTTAAATATTGGTTTTCAGCTCTGGTAAAATATGGCGTGATAATAGAGGGCAGCCTCTAGGGTGCCTCCACTAGATGGTGCCCTAGGCTTACCTGCCCCTGGATAGCCCTGATCATGTGTCTCCTCATTAAGTGTCCCTGGCATGAATCTTTGAGCCGCAAGGGGTTAATGTTTTCTGAAGACAGTGTTTTTCTGAACTTCTTTTCAAATGTTCGGCAGCAATACATATACTCGCTGCCACTGTACAGAAAACTGATATTAATCTATTTCGTCCAGAGAGGATAGTGGTTTTAGTGGGTTGTGATCTCATTTAATGAGAATCATGAACTTGACCTCATAGGTACGTTCAGTGTCCCATGCAGCCTCACCAACGAAGAATGTAGACTAAAGTATTGTGTAAGTACTTTAACACGCATCTTTCAACCCATTTAAAAATAAAGTTAGCTTTAGCGGAAGCTGCAGCTCCAGCGGGGCTGTTTTTTTTAGGGTTTTTTTGTAATTTTGGAATAAAACAAAATTTATAATGAGTATAGTTTGCTTAAGTTTTCTGGTTTGTAGATGCGTACGAGTTAAATCTCCTTCACTCTGTTGCTCAGGCAAGCATAATTTAATCACAGTAATTCCATAAATGCTTGCACAAGGTGGCTTATGACTGCTCACAACATATCAAATGTAGCCGTGCTGAAACGTACTCGCAATACTCGTCTGCTTCTCACCTAGTTGTTTTGGCAGTTTCTTAAAGGGACACGCCAGGCATCAGATGAACTTGAGAGCTGATCGTCCCTTTAAAATTATCATTTTTGTCCCTGTGCAAATGTATGGAGGGATTCTTTAGAATCCTCCCTTTGCATTTGCACTATTTTAGTGCCCCCCAGCTCTATGGCTTGCCACTGTGCACGTGCACCATACTCACCACCAGTCTCCTCACGTGCACACAGGAAAGCATTTGCATTGATGGAAGCAGCCAATCAGTGGCAGGACAGCAGCCCCGCTGAAAGCACTTTCCGCACATGCGCACGGACCCTCAACCGCAGGGTTCACAGAGATTCCAATTCCAAATAATACATTCAAAATGTGGATATGTGGTTATAAGGGAAATAGTTTTTTTTTAAGGAAGTGACATTAAATGAATCATTTGTTTAAGTGATATAGTGCATTAACATGAAATGTAATAACATTTTTGTCACCACCAAGTTCCAAATCCCAGAAACCAGTTAAAAGGCAGATACCTGATCACCCCATGCATCCTATTTACACTATGGAGGACTTTGCCCAGCTGGCACGGCCTCTATAGTATGCAGCATAAGCTTAGCGGTGGGGACATCGGCTGCCGACGGGGCGGCTAGGGGTGCTGCCATGGGTCAGACCAGGGCCGGCCCGACAATGGAGCCAAGTGGGGCAACCGCTCCAGGCGGCACTTTTGAAGGGGCGGCACTTCGCCGCCCCAAGCCCTTTTTTTTTTTTTTTTTTTTTTTTTTTTTAAAAAGCGAAAGAGAGAAAGGGGCGCCGAGTGGTTTTCGCTTACCAAGCTGTCAGTACCCGCTCGGCGCCCCTCTCTCTCTCCTCTGCGGCGAGTCTCCCTGTTCGGTCTCAGTGCCGGAAGATTTCCGGCGCTCAGCATTAAAAGCCGGCACCGAGACCGAACAGGGAGACTCGCCGCAGGACTGCTGAAAGGTAAGTACAAGGGGTTGGGGGGGGCGGAGGGAGAGGAAGGGTAGATAAGGGGGGGGGGCGGCATTTTAAAATTCGCCCCAGGCGGCATTTTGCCTTGGGCCGGCCCTGGGTCAGACCTAATGTAAAGACATCACCGAATAGCACTCCCTGGTAAATCATCTTTCCAACTGCCTGAACATTTTCAATATATTCTTTTCCATAATGATGACTTTTTTTTTTAAATTGGTTTTCGCATGACAAACCATTTTTATTTCAGCCATTCGCTAAAGTGCAGTTATTTGTAAGATGCAATTATAGGACCACTAGCAGATGACGGCTTGCTATAAATCTTCCAGCCCGTGGCTGCACAAAGATAGAGTAGTGTATTTATAGCAGGTCCAGCCGAAGTGTCAGATTCCACAAACACACTTGTCTGTGCAATGAACATTTATCTTCTCTGACCAAAAAACGCAAAGGAAGAATCAGACAGACATAATTGTGTGTCTGGAGTAAGTAAAAGCAGTGCATAATACTTGAATAGAGTAAATCAATAAAAATACTGTCTGCACGTTTGTTTGCCGGCTGTAATATGTATACATGAACTTAATCTGGTAATTAGAACTCAACCTACTTGTGTCCTTTAATATTAACACTTGAGAAGAGCTTTAAAGGTTCCATTCCACTTAGACAAAATTATTAATCACACTCGCTAGCATGTGAAAATCAACCTTGGCAGTTCTGTCATCTATACTCGGAGATTAAACCAATACAGACACTTTAAAGAAGCGTTTTCAGTTGATATAGCAACAACCTATCCCTGCCCGCTTTTGTTGTCACATGACAGTGTTGCCGGGAGAAAGTCTGAATAAAATAAATAAAAAAACGAATAAAATTTAACTTGACAACATATTTGACTTTGGACAGTACCAGGAATGACATTTCTCATGCCACGTTTAGTTATTAAAGTGTTAAAATCAGCACCTTTAATATCTATAGCATAAAATAGTCCATATGTTGTTCTAAAGGTTCATTTATTTTTAATGTGTTTGTAATAATATTTGGACATAACAAAACATATTTCCCATTAAGCACTTGGCACTTATTAAAAAAATATTTTTTAAATATTTTAATATATATCTATATAATATGATATATTTAATATTTGAATATTTTTTTATTAAATATTTGCGATTTTGCTTTATAATATGTGCACATGTCGCAAAACGACTGGAAAGTTACTTGTGTGTCCCGAATGATCCTAAATTATTCAATTCCATGGCAGGTACCAGGGATACATTTTTATCACACCAACACAGACATTGATACATTGGTGACAGAAAACCCCCAAAATAAAGTCTTTAGAACTTTGTGACATCTTTTTTAGTTGCCGAACATATTTATAGAACATGGCGCAGGTCACATGAGAATTCTAAACCTCAAAGAACCCTTCTTGATCTACACATCTTGAAAACCGTTGAGTGTTTTAAAAATGTTAATAAGGTAAATATGTTTTATGTGTATGTTTTAGTTACGCTGTCTACAAGTGACATTATACTGTATGTTGAATGTCAGATATTTCAGTTGTCCAACCTCTGTCCCTGTCTGCACCGATCCGGGGTTATGCTTAAAGTGACCTTTAACAGGCAGTCCTTAATCTTGTCCCTATAACACTAACCACAAAACATAAATATTATGGCAGTTAAAAATCAGTTGACCCATCGAGTCTTCTTATTGTCCTGCCTACCCAAAAACATTGATTTTGGGACATTTAACCATCTAAAATCTACATGTGGCTGACTATTTTTCATGGACTCCATGTGTTTTACTGTAAGCAAATACGTGCAGGCATTCTTTAGTTATTGGAGTTAAACAAAAATTAGACTTCTGTCTCATCTAACTCCTCCCCTGTCTGTCTGTGCTGAAAGAAGGAAGCATACCACAATACGCTTCCTGCACATGCTCACTAGAACTCCTATTCTAGTCAATGGCAGCAGCAGCCAACTACATATATGCAACTCTGATGTTTTGCTAGTGTGCATGGGATTGGCTGCTGCTTCCGTGGAGGTGCTTCTGAGCATGTGCAAGAAGTGTATACACTACACTGAGACAGAAGTGTCGTTGTATAGCTAATGAATGCAAGCAACAATTTGCATGCAGTAAAATCTAGTCTGGGTCTAGATTGTATGACAGTCCTGCCCAACCAGTCCTGCCCAAGTTCCGCCCCCTTTTCCACTCCAGCCCTGCCCATTTCCTGCCTGATTTTAAGGCTATTGGTGGCTAGCCCATCTTAGCCATGCCCCTTCCTGTTTCCTATTGGTTCCTAGGTATTTATCATCAATTCTTCATTACTTACTTCTTTATGTACCTCTCAACTTGTAGCACAATACTTCCAAACATTTCAAATGACCACAGAGGGGTACTTGGGGAAGTAGGTTTTTATATGACTTTGCAAATAATTGATAAATATTTTTTTTTATTTCCACAATATAGTTCATAAAAACATTTTCTGCTGTTTATTTGCACATTTTTGGGGCTTTCAGAACATTGCGATACAATCATACCTAGCAACCATTCTGAGGTCATGGAGAAGAAGGACATCAGGGGAGAAGAAAGGGATTTTTGTTCCAACCAGGAAACACCTTTCCATGAGGTGTAAAGATCAGAAATGTATTTACTAAGATAGACCATTGGGAAAAAAATCAGAAAAACCAAATTAGAGGAATGATAAATACATTTTCTGTAACTTGCACTCAAAGAGTTAAGCATTTAGCTGTTAATACGCAGAAATATTTTTTGTATAATTCAGACTCATTAATGTGAAATGCAGAAAATTATGTTGAAATTCACATTAGAATAAAAATCTGTTCCTGGGGGTAGATTTAAGATCAGATAATGTATTACTACACTATTAAGGGCCTTTCAAGGGCTGCCTGTTTTCACTGTTAGTGTTTTAGGGAACATTAATGACCTTATATTTAAAAAATGCTTTCAATAAATTTAGACCTGGCAAAGCATTCAGTCAAAAGAATGAGTGTTCCTGGCCTTTTACGCATTCATTCAAACATTCAAGTTCTTGGTGCGCTTCAAAAATATTCAGAAATGTCCCAGCTTTGGACGCAATTAAAAGAAGAGCTGTGCGGTCTCACCACTGGTCCTGTGTGATGTGTATACAGTAAACAACTGTACATCTATACATTAAATAAACTATGTTATGGCGCACACCTAACATTTTAGGTGTCCAAATCAAAACACCTGTATGGGGGGGATTAAAGGTGGGGAGGGGTCAAAGCGGGGTCAAAGCCAAGGCCAGCGCCCACTTTATTACCGAAAGAAGCCACCTGGTGGCGCTAAGCTGCAGAGCGTTGCAAGGTGGCCAGGTGGGAGCCGCAACTGATGTCTTATTATCGGGATTAAGCGGCTTCACGCATGGTGCGTCTGATGTTATCGGAGGACGTCACTGCCCCGTATGGTCTGTAGTCATGCTGGGAAGATGTGTGGAGAAAGCAGTTACTGCACATAGAGGGAACCGGAGAACACCGATGGAAAACATCATCGTACAGTGCTGCTGATTGATAAAAATAGTTTCCACCGATCATAAGGAGGTGTCACAGTTCACATTGTTAATGGTCGCTAGCAACAGTAAAATGTTTGCGTCAGGCCAGGTATAGGTGTCAGGGTATGGATCTCAAATGCAGAGCTGGTGGTCCTTATAAAAGGTTCTGTGTTCACATGATGGGCAAAACACCTGCAGAAACGCAGACAGGAGGTAACAACTGGAACGGGACTCCAGACAGAACAGTGGGGCTCAGGAGAGTAGTCAAGACGGGCCGAGAGTTGGTACATGGTTCTGGAACGTAGTGCAGGCTGAGGTTGGGTATACTGGACAAGTTATCGCCAGTGAATAAACCTCACTTTTGCTAATGTTGAAATCTCAGAACAGTACCTAATTAATCAAATACACAGCACATAAAAATGTACATATTTTGCAATAATCGGTTCGGATGCATTTTTTGTTTTGTGGGACAATTCCATTGTACATACCAACATCCCACTAAATATTTAGTACATTTGTAAGCCTTTTTTTTAAATATTAGTGCCACATTATGAGGAACTGAAATTCTTACTAGTATATCCACATTTCCTCTCCTCTCCTATATTACTTATATTATGTTTCATTCTGTCTTAATACTAGACTTGTCAGTGGAGATGTCATAGTGCGGTATTTCATATGTAGTTACTCCTTGTTTTATAGATGCAGTAAAGCATATAAAGTGGTTGAAATCCCTATGCTTACAGAGAAGAATGCTGCGTGGAATACAAATGTGGCAGCAAGGTGAGCGTGAGCTATGATAAGACTGGGAGAGCCCCAAGCGACACCATGTATTAATAATCAGCCCTTTGCCCATCTATGCACATGGAAGAAGGTCCCAGTTGGTTTTAGCCTAGTGAGCCACTTGGTTCTGATGCCCAGTGCACTTATTCACCACAAATGTGCCACCCTATGGGGAGAAGGATAAATCTGTGCTAGAAGAGGCACGTGTCTCTTCTCCTGCTGAATTCCATATGTCACGTGGCTCACAAGGTTCCAACATTGTCATGCCACCAACCCTATTGTTTCTTTAATGATAGCTGCATTTTATAACTTCACAAATATTAAATACACTTAATTTTCATGTTGTATTAATATATGGACCTGATCCCAACTGGTTTATTGACTTGTTAACCAATATATATCACCTGTTACTGGAAGGTAATATTTGCGTTAAATATATATACGCTAAATAATATTTGATTTAGGAGCATAATTAAAACTCACTATCCCTTCACCCTTAATTCTCTGATCTCCTCTGACTGGCCCAGGACCCGGAAAATCAATGGAGATCTGACCTGTTGTAGCATAGTCTTCCATTGCAGCTCCAATGTGGCCACCTCGCAATGCTCTACAGCAGCAACCTGTGGGTCGCGACCCCTTTGGGGGTCGAACTACCCTTTCACAGGGGTCCCCTAAAACCATCGGAAAACACATATTTCACAATATATAGTTAAAAATGTTTATGGATGAGGGTCACCACAACATGAGGAACTGTATTAAAGGAAGGTTGAGAACTACTGCTCTACAGCATCTGTACATTCTTCCAAAGCCCAATATAATTGGCAAACTGGCACCTGAATAAATGCAGCGAACAGTAACTAACTGGTTCAAAGTTTTATAAAATAATCTCATCCCATGGAGAATCTGGACGCCTCATTCGTTCAGACATCACCACCACATCGTCTTGAAACCTTATTAAGGTGTTTTCCCTGAGGTCAGTTAATGGGATCATATGTATTTCTTCACAGCTGGTAAATGACATAGAAACTGAAGAAAAAATAAACAGAGGAGCTTGGATCCCCATCTGCATGATATTATCCCGTCCTGCATTCGCAGGAAATGAATAATCAATTCCGCACTGACAGGTAAAAGTTCTAACCACCTTCCTGGAATGTTCAAGAAACTCCTTAAAGTTTTAGGTTTAACCTCTAACGACAGCACTTTACCGAAATAACAACCGTGTGTTATGAATACATCGGCAACAATAAAATGTTTCGAGAATCCTTACACTGAGAGTAAACACATTAAAAGCTTGTCATGTTCGGGAAGGTCAGGAGGTTACGATGGCCTGAACCTAATTAATGAGAAACCCGCACATCTTGGGAAGTAAAAAAAAACGAATGTCTGCACCTCAACAGGGTAGTGAATTGCAGACAAAAGGTAACAGAAAAACCCCAAAAACGGATAAATATGTTTTAATGGAAATCATTACTTTAGGTCTCAGCCGGTCCAGCAGATTATTTGTTAAATGTCATCCACGAGTGACCTCATACTCTATGTGATCTTAAGTAAGAAAAACTTGCCTTTTTGTAACAATATAAAATATATGTATTTTGAAGGGAGCTCATTAAGAAACTTCATAGTTTATTTTCAGATATTAATATAAAATAATTAAATAGTATTTAACACAGCAAGAAATGTAATTTTCAGACCAATCTGTTTACCTAAAAAAGGGTTCCTTTTAGGAGTTCTATGATGGAAAATACAGTGTGATTTCAGGGTAAAAGGGCAAGTTCACAGGGTATAAGAGTATCCTGATTGGTGTTTTCCACAGAAATATCACAGCCACAATCTGAATAAAGTAACAATTCAGAATATCTTTACATCCTCATGTTATTAGAATCATTTGATTGATCCTGTTGGTAGCTCCAGTGTAATCTTTGGAGTTTACAACTATACATTAATAAGTGATTTTCTGCGGCTGGAAGGGCTTGGCTGGCTCTTTGTAGTACATAGTTAAGGAATACATTTAATGAATTAAACTTTATAGAGTGTCAGCTCCTTGGTGTTGCTCCTTTATATAATGAATAGTAAAGTGAGGGGGCAATAGGTAGTTTCACTAAATTATTTTGGTTAGTGTAGAATCTGGAGAGGTAACAATAATATGGTGCCGTCCCTTTAAGTAGATGGAGCGTTCATTTAAATTGATTGCTGCCATGAACAAACTCTCATGTTACTTTCAAGGAGAAGGAATCTGCATTTTCTAAGCTACTGGGTTTCCTTTACAAGCTGTCTGGAGATCCTTTAAAGAGACCCCCTGTGGCTCTGGAGGTTCACATGAAGACTCCTTAAGGTTAAACTGCCGCCATCACAGCTTTTAACATACCTAAGCCCAATTATTATAACTGCCTAATGCTTTACAATTAGTAAAACAGGACCATAAAATGGCCCGGATTGAAGATCCAAAAAAAGGAACTAATACAAAGTATGTAAAATCTAGATTTGAAAAATAAGTCACAATTTTAGCGATATATACAGTACAATATGGTTGGTGATTTCTTTTTGAAAGCGGAAATTAAATATTTGTCATTTTATCACCTCCAGGCTGACAGCAAGGATATTAGAATATTGATTCTATGCCATTTCTAATGAATGCATCGTAACTTAATGTGTTCTTCAAGTAACTACTAGAGCTTCTAGAGAGAAGGCAGCTTCTGTGTGAACACCGGGTCCCGGCATTTATTTCGGGTTCGCATGATGTGTCCTCCTTGTCCTTTTAAGGATGATCCGTTCAGAGTTTCATCCTTAACCAGTCTATCGCAAATAATGCTGCGTGAAGAAATCAGCTGATACCTTTATCGCTCTTTCTTCCCCTGATGCTTTCACTTATCAGGTGTTGTTTGTAGCAAACGGACAATTCAAATTTCGGACACTGTATCCCTAAATTCTACACTTCATCTAGTTCTGACGACCTCTCAAAAGCTAAAATCCGGCCATTGTTTTAGGATTTTTCTAGTTAACATGTAATACCTGGTATCCATGTAGCCTTCTAAGCTAGAAGCTCACCATGGCTGATCAAAATCTCTAGATCAATTTAGGTCTCAGCGAAGGTGATCTAGAAAGCAGAAATTAGGTATATATCAGTCTGTTGTCAACATCTCAGACCAGGGACACTGGAGTGAAAGTTAAGGAACTATCAAAAGAGTTCTGTCCACACTGTGTACAAAACAACATTCTCAGCTAAGATACATTTTTGTACACCACTCGACTCTTCTCTCCAAATCCAAATTTACTAAATCAAGACTGATCAAGTGAATGTGATTAAAGGACTGCCACCAGAAATGTTTATTACTAGCATCAGATAAAAATACGTTTTCATAAAAATTGTGCTGCTTTATTATTTTTAAAAAACATTTTAATTTTTTTCGGAATATGCTGCACATTAATCATTCTATATCAGGGGTGTCCAACCTGCGGCCCGCCAGCTGCTGCAGGACTACATCTCCCATCCTCCTCAGCCAGCCCCTTAGCTGAAAGAGCATTATGGGAGATGTAGTCCTGCAGCAGCTGGAGGGCCGCAGGTTGGACACCCCTGTTCTATAGATTCTAGCTCTGGTATCTTGGCTCTATCTACTAGACAAACATCCTGACTCCTTATTATGCTGTCTGTGGTAAACTATAGAATAGCTCAGTCTTAATCACCCAGCTACACACTCTGACTGTTGGATGTCTATGGAGAAAAGTCTTACATTATACAAACAGGACTTCTTTGGCATTCCTATGAAAAATCAGCTCAGTGTGGGTTTTGATCAGGGGGGAGTCACCCAAAATATCAAATTTTGGGTGACTTTTAGAAGAAAATGAAATGAAAACAGTTTGTGTGAATTCTAATTTATATTCTATGCTCAAGGAGAAAAATATGAGTATTTCCCTTTAAACCTGGAGGAAAGAAGTGCAAAAGGCTTATACAGTGAGGGTTATGGCCGAGGAAAGGGTACTTTAAATCTGAAATTGGGGGATTAAGATTGAAGAGGGGATTAAGACATCAAAAGTAAAAGAGTAATAAAGCTGGAGAGAATTAAGGTAGTGGAGGGGAGCAAGGGGACCACATCAGTCATTTTTTAAGAAGACATATATATTTCACAAGATTCTGACCAACACATATAGAAGTATAAATAGTACCTATTCACTCCGGCGAATCGCATTGCAGGTTAACAGGTCAAACGTGCTTGTCGGAAAAATGTGTCCTGAAATTGGCCGATGATTACTTGGTTATTCTTGTTACAGGGAGGTTATGGCTAGAGAAGTAGAGAGAGAGAGACTAAATATATGAAGCAGAGGAAGATTCATTATCGGAAGAATGGAGGAGGAGAAGCATGGGGCCCATTAACAGAGTTTAGAATATACCGCTAGTTCCATGTAAAATAGACGGTGGGATTCTTCTTACCTGAGGAAAGGCTTGGTGTGTTTATTTTGAGTAACTAGTGTATAAGAATTCCAAATGGCAGTTTAACAGAAGACTTATATATAAGACTAAAACGCAGTTACACTGGCATCATTTATTTCCTTGTCGTAAAACACAAGCTACATTTTAATGCAATAAAATAGAACCCATTGTATATTTTAAGTTACTTTCCAACGTATATGAAAAATCTCCAAACACAAGGCATAACAATTCAAATAAAATCACTTTCATATTTGGTGCAATGTTTTAATTGCCAAAATATTTTAATTTAATCTATTTTCCACTATGTACCTGAACACGTGGCACAATTTATCTAAAACACAATTTTTTAAGCATCTAAGGTATTCCTAGCCAGATGCACACATGGTCTTTTTGGAAATCCCCCCCTCCCCCATAACTTCCTAATTTCCAACACAGAAACCAGCAAGGCTCACATATATGTTATGAGGGAAACCTCTTAAAATGCACTCTCCTCTCTTAATAAAAAGGTTCCTTCCTGGCCATGTGCATTCAAACCTCTGTATACCTCTGACCTCACAACATGTGAAAATTGTAAACTTAAATTCCTTCCTAAGGGACACAGTGCAGTTTTGCAGCTGCTCGGCCTCCATTAGGTAATGGATTTATGTGTTTTGAATTACCTTCATTTAAAGAACTAAAGCACGGTAGTTATTGAGGCGATATAAAAAGGTCAAACATTGCTGACTCTGTAGAAATCCACAGTAAATAAAACGTAAGCCTAGCAAATGACATCATCATTGGACCATATTCAAAAGTGATGACGTTGGAGGAGAAACTGTCCATTGGCACCCAAAGGGTTAAAACCGTCGTTTAGTTCCCCCAGTTGTTCCATTGTGGACAGATGGGTTAGCACGATCACTCTTAGAATGTTCTGCAATGGCAAACCATGAAATGAATAAGAAAATGAATATGGATACAATTAAAAGAACCTGCAGATTTGAATTAATGAAATATATATAAATAAAAACATTCTTTAGACTGACGAGGGATCTGCTGGGTTGATTAAGGAAAACTGGGAATGTGACAAGGAGTAAGTGATTGTGCTTAAAATGGTTGTAATCACAGTAAAAGTAGATCTAACGCTGCAAGTAGCTACAAAAGTGTTAAAGTCAGTAAAATAAGTGGAACAGCATATCTATCAAGGGTCTCTTTTTTAAGCAGGACAGTCTTATTTTCTGGGCATTGTCTTTCTGTCCCGAAGAGCTGCCCCATTGTCCCACTTTTGTGGGCATTGGGGATCAATGGTTAGTTAGGGAGATCAGAGGATCTTCCCTTTCCCGCCACTGTGCTGTGAAAGCAATCAATTTTGCTGCACAGAAGTCAGTTGTGGCTCCCACATGGCCACCTCACAGTGTATTGAAGTAGCGCTCTGTTATATGACATCATATCCCAGTATTCAGCTTCAATACATCATAAGATGGCTAGGAGAGGAATTTGGGTGAATGTCCCTGTCTCCACCGCTAACAATTGTACCAGGGAACTTTGCAGAGTAGTCTACCCAGAACTCTCCCTCTTTTGTAGGAGTGACCTTGTGAGAGGGTGAGGCAGGGCTATCCACATACAGCTCTTCATGGGTGAGGAGAGGGAGGGAAGTGAGCATGGGGTAGTCTGAAAGTTGGCAAGGAGTAGGTGTGACCAAATGGCGCTCTCTTGGCTAGAGAAACATAAAACTGACTCAGGGAGGCACAGCTTCAACATGAGACTCTGGGACAAACCTAGAGCGATACCAGGTAACATAGCTATACCCCCCCAATGGAGGTGTCACACTTTGGGCACCTGAAACTTTGTGGTTTATGGAACAGCATTAGGGGTTAGCTGTTTGGGTGACCATATTACCACATGTAAAGAAATACCCTGGGGTATGTGGGATGTATTAGCTCAATGAAGGGACAATTCAGTAATTCAAGTAATTTGGCCTGGTCCAAAATTCTTCATTCAAGGAAGCGGGAGTGCAGTGGGGTCACCTAACATGATGGCATACTGTGCAAGCAGTTGTAAGGCAGAGCTCCAAGCAAGATAAGCATGTGGTGGTCAGATAGTGGCCAGCCTTCTCTTGCTTTCCATGTACTGCTGGTCAGCACTTTTGTGGTCATTCTTTTTACTTGCCATAGTTTGCTATGCGCCAATCAGTCCCCCCCTGGAATGAAATGATTAACTAATTCCGCTCATTGTATTTGGGGGATTAATTTAATGCTCACCAATGTGTTTTAGAATGCTGAGAATGTAAGATACAAAGATTCAGCTGAGCAGTTTGAAGACATTAGTCACCCAGGTTTTTCCACTGTTTTTCCCATTTCCTGTCTCACGTGTCCTCTGTGGTCAGTCATACGAAATTCCTAAGAACTCCCACCTAAACACACGCTTCCTGTTTACATTGTGTCCCTGACTTGCAGGTTTAGAACTGGGAATTGTTACAGAGAGTAAGTAAAACATGACATGCAGGTGAGGAAACCTGAAACCGCATCGGGTAATATATGTGACATTCCTGTTCCTCTTGCACTCTGATGGACAAAGTAAAGGAAATAGGCCAGGATGCAGCTATTTGTGATTGAGCGGAGTTTGCACGGGACCTATGAAGGTTACGTATACGCTGACAGACATACATCAGCTGGTTTATAGGTTACACAGAGTACTTTCAGCAGAAAGGGTTAATGTAGGTGAGTTACTAGTAGAGGGTCTACAGTGGCCTTTGCTCAGGAACTATGGACAGTATATCCCACTGTATATACACAGTCACATTGTAGGGCATTGAGGCACAGAGCAGGCCAGGCACCGGCAGATAGACGCACCAGACACCCGGTGGACCCCCTTACCCAGCCAATATTAGAAAAAAATAAGTATCCCCTAGAAAGGGGGTGAAAGAGCAGCAGACACTGGCAGGCACCAGCAGCCCCCTGGAGCAGGACTCAATTTTCCCAACTTGTTCACGCATTAGAAGTTTGGCTGGTTGTGTAAATTGGCAACTGTCTTAGTAAACTCAACTCTACTCTGGAACACAGTATTTCATAAACTAAAACACATTGTGTACAAGCATAGTTAAATGCATAATTTTGTCCCAAATATTTTTTTATGTTGACCAAAAACTAGAGGTTTTGCCCTGGGATAAATCGGTAAAAATGTCTGACGCTGTATATGAATTATATACATACACTACAGTAGTGACTACAGCTTCTCCAATCCACCCCACAACAGTACATTTTCTGAACGAAAATAAACTATTACTCTATTGATTAACTTGCAGTATTGTATATGAGCAATGAGAATCAATCTCAGCCTCTTCTAAGCTGTCACTGTCTCACACTCCATCACTCTTTCACTGCTGCTCGCACACATATATCTAATGGTTGTCCCTTCCCCTTGTAAATGCTGATTGGCCAGCATGGAAAAGGGTAAGGAAAAACTCCCACAGGTTGTTGGACCCATCAATCACAGCCATAACCAATAATGAGACCGCCTCTCCTTTTTTGGCTTCGACTTCTACCTATCAGTCACTGATATGTACCCTCCGACACACAGTCCTTTCCCACTTAACTCATTAAAGAGTGCAACAAACAGCAGCTACACATGGCGACGAATGGACGACTCTTAAGGAAATTTCATCACTTTTGCTATTCTTTTTCTGCATTAAAAACATCTGGAAATCCTAATGTCCTAAATATTTTGTAAAACTGGACACCCCAGGATATTTCAAACGACAGTATTGTAAAACTTTCCATGCTAGGATTTTTGGGAAGATACAGAGCTCTCAGGAGAGATCACAGGCCCCCTTATTTTTTTGCTGTTGCTGAATGCCTCCATCATAAGAAGCTTCCTATGCTCTTTTTATTGAATATGGCGAATATAATCTCTCCTGAGAACGATCACACGTGGCCCCCGCAATCTCAATATAGAGGTATTGCAGCAACAACGTTTAAGCTTGTTTGGGCCTTAACTATGTTTTTTTCATGACGTGTCTGGCATGTCATTGGTCACTAAGGGGCTAAATATTGTAGGTGATGATATACTGGACCTTAGCATAATATGGAACATAATTATCTTTTGTTTATTTAGCGCCAACATTTGACGCAGCACTTCTTACAGTTCATACATTCAAATGGTATGACAAGACTAGAATTAACACAAACCGTTACGTTAGGTAAAATGGTCATGTGTTTGCAGAGCAGATACAAAAGAATAATGCTATCGGTGCAGGAATGTGCTCAGCTTCTGGCACAAATAGAAGGGGAAGTGCACAATATGGTGGCCAGATGTTCTCTTTGGCCAGGCACGGCTATAATAATGCAACAGAGATTTCTCCAAGAATTTAGGGATGGTTAACCCTGTAAAATTCACATTTTAACAAATCACCAATTCATTTTCTCTTGGGCCTATTTACTAAAGGGAGCATGGCAGGAGATTTTTGATACTTCTTTATGAAGGGCCAATACTGGCAGGTTTCTCCAACACACGGAGGGTTGCCCTGGCCCTGTTTAATTCATAATCCAATGTATAAAGAGCTGAAACACAACTCTCTCTCGCTGTGTCCATTCTCTCCAACCGTCTCCTAATGATCTGTCTAATGCATATAAAATAAATTATGTACCTAGGAAAAACTTTACTTAGAACAAGGTAAGAATTTTAGCAGTGAAAAGTTTTTTTTATACAATTATAAATACTAGCTGGTTTAGAATAAATGTTTAGGGTTATATTTAATTATATTTAGCATTTATGTTTGTCTTCTAAATGCCACCCCATAGTAGACACAGGTAGGTATATTGTTTTTAGGAAACACAAGTGACCTGTACTACAGTCTCCACCAAGCTGACAATATTCATGTCGTTGGCCGTTACTCTTGTTACAAAGCATGTTGTTGAGGAATTGAAGTGCTCTCGACCAGTTGCCTTTGCGCACTTCCCAATGCTATCGTTTATGCATTTGTTATGCAAAGTGGATCATATGCACATCTGCTATGTCGTCCTGAGAGAGATTGATGGACCGGGGAGATATACAAATTACAGATGGTCAGATCAGCTACGTTTGTTGTGACAAGATGTTGAAACCAAGAAGCAAACATGATCAAGATGATGAAGAACAATTTACACCTCTGCACAGAGAAGAAGTTTATTGAACCAGTGTGCTTTTTTTCTGGGTTGTTTGATTCCCTGTTGCGAGATTGGTAAATATGATCAATTGGTATTCGGAGAGTTCTATTCACTAAACAAGGGGTTTGTAAGGGAGTTAGACATTTTAACTCCATGATATCACCATGCAGGATCAATCATACCTTTTTTGCAGATAAAACTCACTGAGGTCGGTCCTTCGTAATGATAATATGGAGAAAAAAATGTTTAGCTCCACTACAAACAACTGTTTAGTGAATAGATCCCTCTGTCTATTCTTCATATTTGCCATTCTAGTAATACTATTAATCATCAGTCTAATAATTCATATTATCCTTAATGTCATGAGATTCTTGGTTGACTGCTAAGACCCGCTTGGTGCTAATTATATAATAATGACACGCTTCCTGAGGTTAACTGGATTAATGCCATTTTAGAAGATTTTGAGAAGATTCACTTTCAAAACAATTTAATGCGCCAGTAATCAGTGCCATCGTGGACACTACAATGCATTAACCCCTTAATGACAAAGCCCGTACATGTGCAGGCTCAAAATGCATTGTTTTCAATGGGTTTAGGGACCGCCCATTGTCTTAAATACGTTTTTAAAAGCATTGAAAATTGAACGGCAAGAACGATATTTCTGTTCACTTAATGCCAGTTTGCATTTATGACTATATTACTAATAAACATTGTCTCGCCCCTATATACTACATTATAATTGTGTTTTCAAATATATACTGTTTTTATTATGATGTTTGCTGCCATGTCATGTTTTCAATTGTTGCCTTGCCTTAAATTATTTGTGATAAAAAAAAGTTTACAGATGAACCGACCAGATGCAAACACTGCAGGAGGACCGGAGAAAAAACGTTCCGCTTGGGCTGATAGTAGGATTCAAAGGCCAACTTAAGACTTAAGAGTTCTTGCGGGAAATAAATGAAAATTTGCATGAAAAGCCTGACCAGGGACAGACTGGCCAAATGGCACGCCAGGCAAATGCCCGATGGGCCGCTGGCCTTCAGCGCCCAATGCAACCACTCACTACGTGAGCAGAAAATCATAGCGTGTGTGCTGGATGCCACGTTATGGCCAGTCTGGCCTTGCGTATGACTATGCATTTGGTGGAGGGAAAGTGGTCTGAAAAAATAAATTATAATATAAATATATACTAAATTTTAACATAATCTAAGAAATAAAACAGTACATGGAAAATTATCATAACAAAAGTTATTGTTTCCAATGCTTGATTGAGTTATGGTTTCATCTCACCTGTTACAGATCCTCTTCAAACTATACTGACAAGTACAGGACTGGTCCCAAAAAGTGCCCCAGGCAAGAAGCCCTTTTGTTGCCCCACGCCAGTACACATGTGTGTTTTTGCTTTTTTGTGCATAGATATCTTGTGCGTGCCCCTCCCCCCACTGGAGACACTTCCATTGCAACCTTTTCAGGTAACAGACAGACTTCTACACATTGGGGTAAGTTTCTGGGGTAACTGCCTGCACCTGCCTGGTTCATGTGCCCCGGACAGCTGACCCTGCACAGAAATACCGGGAATAGGAACAACATGTGGAGTGGAATCTGCGATGGATGGACCATACAGCAAAGTAATAGGCTGATGAGCAGGACAAATGTGAAAAACCCCATTGTGTATAAGTCCAAAGGAAATGACAGAAATTCATTTTCTAAACTGTAGGTTGTGAAGAAGAATACCCGCGTTCAGTCTCTGTATATTGTCAAGCACATGTTAGTGTACAGTGTGACAGGTAGTAACTGTATGTGGCAGAAAGGGGTCAAAGAATAGGCCCCCACCATAAGAAATCATTATACACATGGAACCAGAAGAATTTGCTGGTGCAGGATGAATGGAATCCGATTGTATCTGATAGCTCATGTGTTCAGTGTCAATGACAAGTGTCATAGGTTAGCCAAGTATGAAGAGAGAACGTTTCCCAGCTCTGTGCAAGTTGCATAACAATGCAAGGTTCCCTGACAGCTACAATCCAATTTATGTTTTAAAGTTTTTTATTGTATTCTCTAGGGATGAGAAACCCTTGCAAAAGAGACCTCGGATCTGATTAAATAGTGAATGCAATGAAGTTCCTCAATCAGTTCCATAAAGTATATATGATTCACTGCGATTACTTGGAATAGAGGTCATTCAACAAAAATAAACATGGATATGGGTATTAAACATTCAAAGTGACTTCTCTTTGATGTTTCCACAAGCCTTGATCTAGTAGACTACAGTACAAGAGGCATATAGTAAACATCCTAGTGTATTTACCCCAACACCTAGTAGCATCCACGTCTTTATACCCAGATAAAATGCAATTAACTAAATAAATGAAAACAAATCTTTATAGAGCAACCAAAAATATCTAATGGAACAAATTGCTCCCGTGTTACCATCTCTGCCTGTTAAAAAAAAATGTTTCTCCACTTCCATCACTGAATGGAAAGTGACCTCTCTCCAACAGATTTCCCATCTAACAAATGATGTCATCTAGAGTTTTCACGTATGGTCTCTGAGCCACAATCCAATGTAAAGTATAGTTACTTTACCCCAGGCTGAATCTTGCCAGCCCACCCAGGTCTAGAGTTGTGTCTTACCAAAAGAACTCACAGGTCTAGGATCCTGAGTCTAGTTCCTCATAGACCACTCATATCAGATCAGCGGAATGGCATGGGCACAGCTAGTGGAAACTACGTTTATGGGATCATTACCGAATGCATAGGTCAAATAATTACAGAAATGCTGCAGAATATTCCAAAACAGAATGATACTAAAAAACAGAGCGTTAGCTTTGATGGAAACCATGTTCACCAGAATATTAAGATTATTCGCTAATATTTTAAGAAAATAAATTTGTCTTTAAATAAATGTTAATTACAAGATAGATTGAAACTGTACAGCGAATGCAAGATATTGAATACTTTTCAGGTGAAAGTCCCAGCTTAAGCTAAATAATCATTTACACAACTGTTGAATGCATTAACCATAAGGTTTAAGTTGCCTTTATACATTTTACCTAAATTTATCATTAAATTATAGGGAGAGAAAAAGGAAACGATGGTTAACAAAGGGTTTTTCCTTTTTATCTGTGGAGCAGAATTTCTTCTCATTTTTCTACTTGTCTTTTTAGGTGCTTTTAAACGGGAACATTTGGTTTAATTCAGACTATAAATGATATAGAATTTATGAGACAAAAGAACCACGAGGAAAGGAAAGGAAAACAGAAAGGAAATTATGTTTCAGAATGCATTAATCTTTCTGCTAATGCATTTCTGCTTTCTGACATGGTAAGGAAAGATTAATGCTCATCTACATGTCGACATTCATACACTATTATCCTAATTAAAAAATGCAGAAACATATCGATCCCCAAATCATGAAAACATGTGCCTGTATTGTGCCTGTAATTGGTTCACGGGGAGATGCTCTTATATAGTGTCGCCAAACTCCTGGGGTGTTGTGGATAATTGAATGATGTTCTATGGACCTTCAGAAACCTTGCCATGGACACTGGTGTCCTTGTACGGATACTTTTGTGGCATAACCTGACTGGACCTATATGTGGTGTCTAGGGGAGGTTTTCCAGATCTTGGCTTAGCTGGGTCTGGCCGGGAGGCTGAAGTTATTAGATGTTTATACTGGTCAGCCTGGGCCGGCAAAGTATAGGTTTTATGTGAACCTGTAAATAAAAGTGACAGTTTGCCAGAAATTCAGTGTCTCTGTGTTTTATTGGCCTAGAGGACCGTGCTTAAGTCCCTGAAAAGCGGTTTTATCACAAGATATATTTAGAGCTGGTAGATTTGAGATAAAAACATTCTGCAAAACAGCGCAAACAAACAAATTACAATACCTTATCTGAAAGTAACTTTAGTTATGATTCCTACAGTGATATTTACCAGGCCCGGACTGGCCATCGGGCACACCGGGCATTTGCCCGGTGGGCCGGGCGGCCCAAGGCTGGATTGACGTAGGGGCTGATGAGGCTGCAGCTCCAGGCCCCTACCTTAAAATAGGCCCAGTCAGGACCGGACTGACTGGGCCTATGCGGCCTCTACGGCCTCATTAACGCAAGGCATAAGGGGAACATGCCCCTTAAGCCCGCAGCAACTGCGACCGGGTCCGCCACTCTAGGGAGCCGGGCAGCCCCAACCAGGGCCGGCCTTAGGGGTGCGTGGCCGCACAGTGCTTAAATTAAAACAGCGGGTTTTTTTGTTGTTTTTTGTTTACCTTATTTAACATCCTTCATGTTAAATAAAGTTTGTTTAATTTTACTTAACATGTAGGATGTTAAATAAAGTTTAAAAAGAAAACAACAAAAAAACCCGATGTTTTAATTTAAGCACTTTACGGCCACGCACCCCTAAGGCCGGCCCTGGTGGGGGCTGCCCGGCTCCCTAGAGTGGCGGACCCGGTCACAGTTGCTGCTTACTCCGGCAACAAGGTAAGTAGGGTAAGGGAGGGGGGTGCAGTGAGAAGGGGCAGAGGGGGGAGAGGGGTTAGATAGAAAGGGGGAGAGGGGATAGATAGTGAGAGGGGGTACATATTGAGAAATGGGGAAGGGGGAACATAGTGATAAGGGGGAACATAGTTAGAAGGGGCAGATAAGAAGGGGATGGGGAGAGGGGTAGTGTGAATGCATATGAGAATGAATGAATAAATATGTGGTTGAATTGTGTGAATGCGTATGAGAATTAATGAATTCATGTGTGGATGAATTGCTTGAATGATTTGTGAGACTGCATTAATGAATATGTGTTTGTGTGAATTTGTGTGAATGAGTAAGTGTTTGTGTCTATCATGAATGTTTAAGTGATTTGGGGAAATTCAAAGATAATACAAGGTGGGCTTTAACAATAAATAAATCAATAAATAAAAATGGGCTGCTCAGTCTTAAATGTCCGGGCCTATTTTTTGTCCCAGTCCGGGCCTGACCTGCACTGATATGTAACATCAGCTGAACAGCTTTCTTTTACTGATGGTGACTATGTTATATTTTTCTAGCTCTGTGTGTAAGGACAGTAGCTTTGTTCAAATTTTCCATACAAGTCAAGCTGTAGATAGAGCTGTCAATAACGTCTCTGGGATCAGCCCCAGTTGATGGCGATCATACAAGACTCGCTGAAGAAAGTATAAATAGAATCCACAGAACAACTGCCAAGACAACACATAAATCTAAGACCCACTAGCCTCAAGGGGATATGCATTTGCACATCCAGGGCATATTCCTGGTAGAAGCCAATACTAACTGAGAAGTTTCACGCCTGGTGGGCCAGACATGTGCAACTAGAAATCTACAGAGGGGTTTTCAGAATAATGGCAATGAAGCTGTGTAGTGGATACATGTATCCAATGGGTCTTCAGTGGACTACTGTGAATTCTCTAAAGGGTTCAGAAATAGAACACTTCTACCTAACCATCATGGGTCATGGTTCCGAAAGACTCTATGGACTGGCATAAACTACCCATGTTTATGAGGTGTGAAAATATGAAATCAGATTAGATTCAACAGCATAGACTTTATGGCAGTTGTGTATGTCTGTTGGGTTGGCCGATGAGTTTGCAGTCATATTTCTTAGTTGATTAAAATTAATGTGACTCTGAAAACTTCTCTATCAACCTACCTCTTCCTGAGGAGCCAAGCTGACTTTGTCATGTTGATGTCCTTTTTTTCAACTCAATTGCGAACCTTATCTCTCAACCTTATGTGAAGTTGCTCAGAATTTCATTGTTGTCAAGTCAACTTTAAATGTCGTCAAATTTGACAGTTAAGTAGACAAGAATCTACACGTTGCTACATTTAAGCCAACACAGTCTATATAGAAACATATTTTGAAACAGAATTTGACGCCAGATAAGAACCATTCCGCCCATCTAATTGCCTATTTTCCCTCATGCAAGACCTCAGAAATTTGACTCAATAGTGACTCAATTTGACATTTATTGAACAGATTCCACAATATTTCTTTCTGAAAGCAACAACACAACTTTGTAATATGTAAATTTAGCTGTAGTAAATGCAATGTGTTTTTTAGAATTTGATATCAGATTTTCCAATACCCATTACACATATTTATATCATAATTTGTGACAAAAATACATGTTAAAACATAACGGACACCCTCAGATAATAGAACTGTATTCTTACTATACGACAATATAATAAATGAAACAGAGATTATATTCCATTCCGCTTATATAAAATACTTTGTGAATTATGAGCATGTGTCCTCTCCAGCAGAGGTGAGGGCTGGACTCTCGGAGTAATGAATTTAAATTAAGTATGGTATAAAATTTTGACCTTTATGTCTGTAAAAGGTTAGACAAGATAATAACCTAATTGAATGGCAATGAGGAACCATATTTTGTGTAAATTGTGAGTGCATAAAAATGACTGGAAGAATGCCAAAAATCTATCTTATTCATGAAAAAGATAATAGTTACATATTGAGATATACACACAGCCACTGGGGGCAATTTTTTTTCTTTATTGTATACCACCTAACCTTTGCAATTGTTTTAATAAAACCTAGTGGGACTTTAGAAGGCAAATTCACCAATGTATGGCGTTAGAGAAATGCTGTATATTTACAGACCAAATGTTTTTGGGGCAAAAATATGTTAAAAGTTTGTTTTCTTCATTATGCCAATATTTTTCTGTAAAATCCTAGTATGTTGAATGTAAAGGAAAAAAGGCAAAGAAAAGAATCAAAATGTCAGGGCAGGTGGGAAGGGCAGAGGCCTAGGCTTTGGAGTCATGCTCTCCTGTGCTACCCTGAATGACCTATTCTAAATCTACCCCACGGTTCCTTAATGCCCCCTTAGTGGTCACTCATAGCCAAGACCCTGAAATACCAGACGTTTCCCCATAACCAATTGGTTATCAGTTCTCCACCAATTCTAATTAACTAATTGTGTTGTATAACTGGAAAAAATGTAATTGAGGACTTGAAATATGGCCATGCATATATATTTGCCTTACATAGTTGTGTATTATTTCACTTCCCAGTGCACGTATAATATTGCACAATTACCGCGCTGGCTCCAAAAAAGTACTATGTTAGCAAACGTCTGTTATTTATTTATACGGTGCAGACAAATTTGGATCATAGACGAGAGATTCTAAAATTAAAACCAGCCGTTGAATTTCTTTCTTGCTAACATATGGGAAATGTCAGGAAGCTTGCGTGTACCTGATAACCATAAACAATGTCCTGTTAGCTTTCTATTGTTTTCAATGTAGCTTTTGTATCCGTTCAAAGTAGAGTAACCGCACTTTGTAATTATTATTAATGGACAGAGGTGTGGTTTTGGGGGGGGGTTTGAGTTTCAGCAGGTGAGTATGCATCATGAGATAACATTTTTTTAAAAAGTGTGTACTGCTTCTACTTTCAAATTTTTTCTTCTTAGGGGTCCTGGATGGTGGGGCTCATGACGGTCCGTCTAAAATTGCTATCTGACACCAGGCCTGCACAGGCCGCGAGCATAAAAAATTTAAGCGCCTGTCAGCTGCACTTAGGTCACCAGGCAGCTACTGGCCTTAAAGTGGCAGGGCTGTCTTGTCACCCCCAATCTGGCCCTGTCTGGAACATATATATATATGCACTATATGTATGCGTCATGTAGCAGATTGGGCATGCATTTTCCCTGATGGGTGTCCATAATTCTCAAAGTATGCTTTACCAGTTTAACAAATGGCACCAAAATATGAAATTACCCTCCTGGTTGCCTACACAGGTCCCTCTTCACTATGGCCATCTTACACCAGTAATTTTAAGGTAGATCCTCGAGACAGCCCTGGAGAATTGTCTTGGGATTAGATTGCCCAAGACGTAGTAGAAGTCCTCACGGAAAGGACGTTGAAGGCAATCCAAAACAACCTAGCCAGAAGGTGCCCCTCTGGAGTTTTATTATTTATGACAATCAAGGCATCCTGGGAAGAATGATCTCAAGGATGGTGCTGGATCCAGGGCACATCTATTTTTGGGGCCCCTTTACTTACGTTGCAGTGTCCTAGCTGTATCACTGGTCACACAAAATCACTGTGATCACACCTTTGTGTTGTCTAATGGCAACTGGCCAAATGCACAGATTAAAAAAGAAAAAAAGTGAAACAAAATGTAATGCCAAAAACCTCACATCTGAGCCAACCAGAACATTTGCTCTACTGAACCACACAATTGTCATGTTTTATTCTTATTTCTCTAATTTAATGAGGGGTGTATTTTTTATCAGGGTCCAATGTGGTTGTCCTAGCTTTCCCTACCCAAATGTATGGTCTGTGCTTTTTGTTAAGAGCTAATGGTGCATCCCTATGTCAGAAATAATTCCAATAATTAAGAATATAAATACATACCACTTTCTTTCTTCTATTAATGCTAATTTTAGTTCTTTAAATTGACGCAATTTTATAGAACTACTTAAAGCAATGCTCTAAGGATTAGATACAAATATATCCGCCATTGTAGAATGAAATAAAAGCTTTACCAGCTTGCACAAATGACAGTAATTTTGTCGGCTCCCTGGAACTCTGGTATAAGTTTTCTTTACTTGCTTAATATGAATGTGAATAACAGCATTGAGAGTTACAGGTTGTAGCATTTCATTTGTTTCAGGGCTGACAAAATGAAAGATTGAAGTTCTAATCTCTGTTTCTTTTTGCATTAATAAAAAATAGCTTTTGCTGTGAATACCCAACTGTGCTAACTAGAAAAAGTGTTATGTACTTCTGATATATGCATATTCTACAACAATTATGATGATGGAAGGTTGTGATCAAAAGCTTGTATAACCTTGGAGAATTGGTAACCATTTTTAAAGAAAACATGAGTGAGCAGGAAAAAAACACATTTCTTTTATTCCTTATGGGATTCATATTCAACTGTAGGTTATAACAGAATGGGACAATCATAAAACAAAACATGGCAACAAAGAAAAATGGAAATGACCTCTTTAGCATCAATGGAGGTGAGCAGTCTTTTGTAATAGTTGCCTATGGGGCCCCAAAATCTTGCAGGTGGTATAGCTGCCCATTCATCAATGCAAAATGCCTCCAGGTCATGCAAAGTCTTTGGTTGTCTTGCATGAACCTCATGTTTGAGATCCCCCCAGAGTGGCTCCATAATGTTAAGGTCAGAAGACTGTGATGGCCACTCTGTGGTTCTGCTGTAACCACGGGAGGGTCAACTTGGCCTTGTGTTTAGGGTCATTGTCGTGCTGGAATGTCTAAGAGCGTCCCATGTGCAGCTTTCGTGCGGAAGAATGCAAATTGCCTGCCAGTATTTTCTGATCACAGGGTGCATTCATCTTGCTGTCAATGTTCAGAAGATTTCCTGTGCTTTTAGAGCTCATGCACCCCAAAACATCAGTGAGCCACCGCCATGCTTCACAGTGGGGATGGTATTCATTTTGCTGTAGGCCCTGTTGACTTCTCTCCATACATAGTGCTTATGGTTGTGACCATAAAGCTCTATTTTAGTCTCGTCACTCCAAGTTACAGTGTGCCAGAAGCTGTGAGCCGTGTCAAGGTGTTGTCGGGCATATTGTAACAGGGATGTTTTGTGGCATTGGCGCAGTAAAGGCTTCTTTCTGCCAACTCGGCCATGTAGCTTATTTTAGTTTAAGTTTCGTCGTATTGCACTCCTTGAAACAACCGCACCATCTTTTTCCAGAGCAGCCTGTATTTCTCCTGAGGTCACCTGCGGGTTTTTCTTTTTGTATCCCAAACAATTCTTCTGGCGATTGTGGCTGAAATCTTTCTTGGGCTACCTGGCCTTGGCTTGGTATCAAGAGAGTCCTGCATTTTCCACTTCTTAAAAAGCGATTGAACAGTACTGACTGGCATTTTCCATCTTTATAAAGTTCCATTACCTTGTTACGTAGGTCTTTTGACTGCTTTTCTGCTCCCCATGGCTCAGTATCTAGCCTGCTCAGTGCATTCACCCTGAGATCTAACAAACTCATTGAATATTTATTCACACTAATTGCAATATAAATTGTGTTGTGTGTCTGTAACAAGGCCAAACATTCAAGGGTATGTAAACTTTTGATCAGGGTCATATGGGTGATATCTGTTATGGTTATGATTTAAAAAGGAGCCAAACAACTATGTGATAATAAATGGCTTCATATGATCAATAGCCTTAAATAAAAAAACAGGGTTTTTTGCATGATCAGTCATATTTTCAAAATCAATGCCAACATTTCACAATTTCTGCCAGGGTATGCAAACATTTGAGCACAACTGTATACTGAGAAAAAAAACATTGGTTCTCCACATGTAGAGGACAACACGTAGAGGACAAGATCTGCTACAGGTATTTGGAGGCTTTGGAGTACTGTTTGGCTCTACCAAGTCCAGGTCTGTTCTATTCCTTCCTTGGTTTATTTTCTTATTGTAAATCAGTATTTGTTAAATTTTCCATATAAATTGTACATTTAAAAAAACAAAACAGGAATGACAGCAAAAAAAGGAAAATCATGAGATAAATCTAGCATAGTAGAGAACCAGGGACAAGTGATCCGACACAAGCCACATATGTTCCTCAAGGCATAATAATGTAATACAATGTAATATATGAACCAGTATTATCAACCATTAAACTCTATACCCTGATATCCCATCCCAAACTTACTCCAGGCTGGTCCAAATTGGATCCAAAACACTACAATGCATTATTAAGAGTGAAAGATGGTCAACCCAGTGACCCAGCGGCAGCCTTATCCATGGAATGCCTCCCCGGGAGACGCTCCCTGATTACATCTATACATCAAAGAGAACAGCACCTTAAAATACATCTGAGTCACATTAGCGTTTTGTGATAATGGCTGGTTTTATGGTGTTTTCTTTAATGCTCTGTATTGGAAAGTTGGGGGGCTCATCAGTATTAATGCATGTGGGTACATTTAGGAAACCCCATGACAATATGCTCTGCGTTATTCAACACTATTAATAATAATGACATTATTTTCCCCGCTCTTTTCCCGTTGTATGCTTAAGATTTAGGACTGAGTGATTAAACAGAATAACTTGGAACTCTAAAGCCTAAGCTTTATTATACATTGCACTGTTTGGCTTTTATTCTTTCTCTTAATGCAAAATAGCAAGGAATTTTGCGAACCTGGACTTGATATAAATAAATGATTAAATTACGCACTTTAAAATACTTCATATCTCCTGGGATTTGTTGGGGTAAATTATTAATATGCATTAGTTCTTGGCTACTGATCAATTACTTTTAAATGTTTTATGTGACATTTATTATGTGTGGCCTGCTTCAGGTGCATAAACATAATTATTTATTCTTCTTGCTTCCAGTTCTAGGGTTTTTTTTTTTACTTAAAATCCAATGTGAGCAAAGAACATAGGCTTCAAAAAATGTTATCTGAAAATACACACATAATATTATGTAATCATGTAAATCAGATTTTTAAATGACACATGGGGGCAAAGAAGCAGGAGGTATACACTGCACGCGCAGGAATGAAAAAATGTATCCATAATTCATTTTGTGTCAATAGAACAGAACTTGTACAAAATAATGATATATAAAGTATCTATCGATCTATCTATCCTATATATATATATATATATATATATATATATATATATAGATAGATATATAGATAGATCGATAGATAAAAATATACCTTTGAAACATACTTTATCCTCACATCTTAAATGTAGGAATGTCTTTTGAAACAGGGCATCTGGTGCTGAAGGAAAAAAAAAAAGTCTTACGGAAAATGTGTGTGAGCATGGATGTGTAATTGTGTGCGTGTGTGTGGGCATGAATGTATAATTTTATGTTTGGTGGTTAAATCGCAAAACTGAGTGTTTTTTTTTAATTAGTTCATTAGTACAGGGTACAGGATATAAATGGAGCTTTCCTTCTCTAAAATATTTACAACAAACCAACTTTTAAGACACTTAGTGGGCTACCTAGGCTAACGTCTTTGGAAGCGTTGATGAGCGTGAAAGCTGAGCAGGAACTATTGTCATGTCACATGTGACATTTAGCAAGAGGTGTCTCTACATTGGGGTCATTATTATTCATTGTGTAGCCTTTAGCATTGGTAGATCGAAGATATGCTGTTGCGGTTGTAAGAACCGCTCTAAAAATGATAATTGTTCCTACTCTTTGTTTATTCTTTTTTGTTACCATATTGGTTATATAAAACAATACAATGTTAGAAGAACATGCTGCTGAAAGAGGTTAGAGAGATCTCATACCCAAGAACAACCCTACAATCACCCAGTCCAAAGATTCCATTGTAGTAACTGGCTGATGATGCAGTTCAAATGGTTATAATAATGACCGACCTTGTGAAATCCATTACTTGTCAGAAGATAAAGATATTATGAAATAAAGCCCTAATTTCATGTAAAATGCACGATGGAGTCCATTTTTCATGATTCAAATTGGTGCATGCATTCTTAAATTATTGGCATTAAAAAAATTAGACATCTGGGGGCAGAGCTAACATAAATACATGAACAGTGTGAAGATTTATACATGCAAAGCATCTGGACCACTGGGGTGCCTGGAGGACTGGTCTCGGAACCACTGGCCTAGGGTATTAAAGCTGCATTTATATCCTGACTGGATTCTTTCTGTTCTGCTTTTATTCTCTTTCTATGGATTTCCTTTCTGTTAATATGTTTTGTACAGGACTAGATTGTACGTATTGAGCTTTCTATTAGACAGTTATGAGTTGGGCTGATTTAGCTTTTACATGAAAATAGGGCTGCCGTGTTCCTGAAGTCATCTGTATTCAAGCAGGGGTGGATATTTTATTGAGGAAAGCATTACTGGGAGTTTTGGATATCATTAAATCAGGGTGGAGACTGCTTCATATAAGACCCTAAGAATGTTCCCATTTACATTGAGAATTAGGGGTTAACCCTGAGAGTGCAGCACTAGTGACCACTTCTACTTGAACAGCACCGCAAGGCATCTCTTCGATTGATTTACATTGACAGTTCTGCAGCATGCAAAGTGTTAATTTGCCTCAATCTGCAAAAACTAAACTACTCACAAATAAATGGCAAACTGATAGCAACCATTTAAAACAATACGTTTCATGTTTTTATCATTCAATGTATTGAGAAAACAACAGATCAACAGGTCATCACACAATTCTATACACATATATACACATCTGATACTTCCATAGCAATCTTGTATCTTTACTGTGTTGAGTTGGGTAATATTTTGTACCTAGAGGTGTCTGAGATATACTTTTTACTACCTCCCAGCAGTCCTCATTTCCACAGGACAGTCCCGATTTAACCTGTTCTGGGATTCAGCATGTTAGCTTGAGTACAAACAAAAATCCTGTAGGAGGGGAAGCAAATACACTTACACAAATTACACACACTTACTCATACTAACACACTCCATCTCACCCCACTTACACATCCATGCTCACACACACGCACACAATTACACATCCATGCTCACACACACGCACACAATTACACATCCATTCTCACACACACGCACACATTTACACATCCATTCTCACACACATGCACACAATTACACATCCATACTCACACACACGCACACAATTACACATCCATTCTCACACACATGCACACAATTACACATCCATGCTCACACACACAATTACACATTCATGCTCATACATACAAACATACAAACAACCTCCCGCCCCCCGCTTACCTCTCACTGCTCCTGCAACTTGCTGTCCGGCTGCCCCCTCACTGCGTGGGCAGCCTCGGTGTCACCGCAGGGTGACGTAATGTGACCCCGATACATTCCGGTTTCCCCATGCCGGTTCAAAATAGTTTAGCAACTATTTTGAATCGGTATGAGGAGACAGGAACATGGGGTCACAGGGAATATCCTGAGAAAAATGACTGCACTTTAACCTTGCATGTTTAGTCAGGGCAGGACTGGGGATGACAAGGTGGCCCTGAAACTTTAAAACCAAATGGCATAAGTGCGGCCACCTCGATGTGCATTGCTGGGCACTTGCCCTGTGTGCTAGATGGTCAGTCTGGGCCACTCTCCTCTTACTTTTGTGATGGAAGTACACAAAAAAGTATTTTCCTTCCCTTTCACACTTTTCCTTTTAAGGTATCTTTTCCCTTAAAAGCGGAAAAGGAAGAACAATCATTGGTAGTTATTTTCAACCAGATTAGGTATTCTACTAAAGAAGACTTGAAAAGATAGACAGATTACATATTCATTTTGTTAATCGTTGCGTGACAACAGCAAGTTTAACATGTCGCTTATCAAATTTGTTAACTACACACTGTAATCTTTTTCCATTTGGCAAGCCACTCTCACTTAGGAGCCAGGCCTGGCATACATTTCCCTGCTTTACTTTGTTTAAAAACACCTGTGAACGAAAATATATTTTCAATGTGATGTGTAGTGTGGTGGCAGCTGCTGGCTCCATGTGTAGGAAGCCATGTGAATATCTTATTGTTCCTACACAGAGCTGAGTACAGTGTCTCCTTATTCCCTGAGTGTGAGAATTCCGTACGGCCAACGAGTGCATGACATGCTAATAGGCAGAAAGATCAGGGTCAGACTTAAAGCGGATCATTTGTTTTTCCCTAATCCTACATCTTACATTCTATGCACTAAATAAACCTATGCAATGATGTTTACAGACAACAAGAAAATTATATATATATACCGGTATTAAATGCGGGAGAATTCTTTTGGGGATGAGCATTTACAGCTATGACTTAAAAAAGGATATATGAGAAACCATATACAAATATGATATATAAATAAATATATATAAATAAATATATATATAAATATATATATATATATATATATACATACTATGATCCCAGACCTGCGCCACAAAGGTATACTTTTTTATGCAGCTGTTTCCCCACCAACCTCTTCTAAATTATGTAACCAAAAATATTATGTTTCATTATTTATATTTATTCTTATACTTTTTTGCACTTAAGTTACATCAGGGAATCCCGGAATAACATCACATGATCCTTTTTTTTTTTATTATTATTTATTTTTCTTTTTTTTTTTTTAAGAGGGAGAAAATTTGTTCAACCCTCACTCTGATCTCCCTTACGTGTGATCATCTTCAAGGGTTTTATTATCTACCCCATAGTGTAGTGCTCTCTATGTCTTTCTCTCCTACTCACAATCAGAGTGAGGGAGGGAGAGGCAGAGATCACTGAAAAGACACTGGTTAGTGCTCTAAGTAGATCACATGTGCAGAACTAATGGGGATTGGCTGATCTGCTTAAGTCATCAGACAGCCAATGAGCAACAGCCGTCCCAACGACGCCTGTCAAGCATTTGTTTTGCACACTGACCTGTATACATTTTACGAAAAGCACGATTAATCCTTCCTTATATTATCCATTCCCTATTGGTAAGTTGCTAATTATTGTTGATTGGTTTAGGCAGCCCTTGTAAAGGAAGGAACTTCAGAAGATGAAATTGATCAGATAATGTTAGCCCTGCTCTAGGCTGCCGCTGAACTCTGATTCCATGAGAAACATTTTAATCTAGATATCTCCAAAACAATTACACTGATAGTTTTTAATTAACCAATTTAGTTATGCTAAATGAGGGCGATAGTTCCGCTTTAAGAAGATCTCCGCCAGAACCTTATCACATGACTAGCCTTCCATGCCTGGCACCTGGATTTATGAGCAGTTAGGTTATGCATGTGCACTCAATTCTCTGTTAACTTAGATAATTAATTAATTAGTGCCTCATTACAATCGATCTGGAACATTTGCCACAGCTGTTTAGTTCTGCCAGTATTTTCAAATCTGTTGACCTTGTTCACTGAAAGGACCTTCAGAGCTTCTGAAAGCCTACAGTGCTATCCATTACTTTACGTTTTGTGTCTACTTCAAACTTCCATTTCTAAATTTGCATTTTTTTCTTTTTTGTCTCTTTCACTTATTTAAAGAAACCTTAATACCTGAAATTTTCATACTTTTAGTTTTGTGCTTAGACTTTGGACACTATAAAACATGACTGCCAGCTAGGACAATTCCGGGTGAGGGCTATCACCAGAACGTAGAGTCTTCTTCGGTCAGACCTCTTCAACAACAAGTATCTGACGGCTCAATGTTTACTCGTTATTGTTACTATTGTTGTTGCTAATATTTTTGTTTGAACTTGGTTTAGTCACAGTGTGGTTCTACAACAAATTCATTTGAATTTTAAATGGTTTACATCAGACTTTTAGATAAATTTTAATTTAACCCCTTAATAACAAGACTGTTGTAGTACACTTTGGGACAAAGGCTTTTTTAGCATTTTTCCAGTGTTGCTGTTTAGCTGTAATTCTCTTCGGAGCAATCACAAGGCGATCGGGGTGGGGTGGGGGGGTTGTTGATGAATGCCTCATGTCAGCAACACCTATTATGCTTAGGAAGCGAATGCTGATCGCTTCCTAAGCTCTGCTTTGATGATTGGTTTGGCGGCTACCATTTTTTGGGGGGAGGGCTTTCCTCCCATGATCCACGGCCAGCCTCACTTGTGAGACTTCCGTGGATGCTGTGGATTACATAAAAACATTCCATAGGGAATTGAGGAGCTGCAGACATTACTGTCCCTTTAATGCAGATTCCAAAACTGACCTTAATAAGAGTACCAGAAGCATGGCTGCGTGTTTAATATATTTCAACATATCATAACATGAACAAGAGCGCATAATGAAATCACCTTTACATAATTGGATTTGTGACTGATGAAAATGGACTGATCATTAGGCTGTAACCAGAAACTTGGTTACTGAGAGGCATACGATGCAGAACAGTGTCTGCTTTTTAATATGTTGACTGCACTTTGCGTACATGTGCGTGTCTACAGAACATTGCCCTGGTTACATATGGATCCATTCCCAAGGTGGTCGCAACTCAAGCCTTACTATTTTTACACAGGTACTAACGTGGCGATTATTTCATCAGTGGAAATGATAAATGATATCGGACTAAAATGAGACAATGTTTTCGAAGACTCGTTAAAAGGGCTTCAATGTTGGGGACCTCATAGAAAGCCAAGCCCTTTATGAACAGAGCTTACCTTTTTAAAAACATTTTAGCACCATAGCTATACTTCCGTCAGAGGAGACTCAACTGTTGTCTACTAGTGAGGCACACGTGACCTTTACTTCCGGGTGTTGTCTGCCACATCTACACTAGGGTGACCACGTCGGCCATGTTTTCCAGGACACATATAATTTGAACATATTGCTGACCAGCCCAGATAAAATGCTGCCCTGCAGTATGGGGGATGTATAGACTCATGGAAGAGAACCAATTAGATATACATTCCTCATACTGCAGGGTAGCTTTTTATCTGGGCGGGTCAGCAATATATAAAAATGATGTGTGTCCTGGAAAACATGGCCGACGTGGTCACCCTAGTGTAAATGTGGCAGACGGCACCCGGAAGTGAAGGTCACGTGTGCCGCACTAGCACAGAATGAGCAGAAAAGGGCGGAACTAGTTGTATCACGTTTCTGGGGGACTGCATTTACCGACGGATCGCACTGCAGGTGCTGCACAGTCACCAGGCTTAGTGTGTTTGCACATGTAGTGGGAATAGACACTACAGGAGAGCTAAAACGCAGCGCTCACCATCCTGAATATCTACACCCCAATTATAGGCTGCACCCCCTAATTAAAATCTTTAAAATGGGGGGGGGGCAATAATTAGGACAGTATGGTATTCATTATGTCTTCTCAGGACATGGCAGTTAAATAGTCTTCGGCACTGGCCATGAAATGCTATACAGGTTCTGAATTCAAAATATTTGATCAGATTTACTGACCCAGACAGCTGCAAATTCTTAACCCATTAGAGCGCCGTCTATCTGTCTCCCACGGGGGTTTCCTACAGCCTCAGATTCTCAGGGTCATAGAGTTACCTTCATACCAACTGTTTTTACGCCTTAGTCCATTATTTAGCAGAAAACGTTAAAACACAGGTGACACGGGGCAATCATTATAGGTGCTGATTAAGAGGGGAAACCAGATGTGACTCAATTGAGTCTATTCACTAAGAATAGAGCGGTCAGACTCATGGCCTTGTATGCTAACACTTGCGAAACAACTTGTAGATTTTTACACTTGCATCTCCTGCAAACACATCTCTGTACATCTATACTTGTAACTAATCCTAGTTTGAACTGGGTAAAATAAATAAAATACATAAAATACGCAGAAATAAATTAATAATATTTCTCACCCATATTATTTTTTACTGTAAAATATTCTTGTTTTATCTTTCCTAAAAGTCAGATTCATGTAACAGCTAAATGTGGAGGAAGAGCTTAGAAGCTGCTTTCATCCCACAATGACCATTCATTCGCTGGCAGATGCAGTAAGGATCACGCGGCACATGAACAGCACCCCAGAATACTCTGACTCTTATACAAGATTTACTGAAAGAAATCTTTGTTAGCTATTTCATGTGCCTTCAAAATCTCCATGTACAATGAATTATAAAGACACAAATATTAGGCTCTGATACATGACTTGCTAAAGTATATCAAGTATGTCTTTACTAGAATATAATTTTATTATTATTATCTATTATTTATATAGCGCCAACAATTGACCAAGCGCTTCTTACAATGAAAACAATCTGATTTGCAATGTAAGTCCTTCTGTTTATATTGTCGTTATCTGTAACATTTTCCTCTTTGTACAGCGTTGCGGAATCTGTCTGCGCTTTATAAATAAAGTATAATAAATAATAAATAAATAATATTAGTACCGTGTAGGCTTAAGCTGAGCACGCGGTTCTTCTTCCACTCATTTGATCACATGGACTTGAGGACAGGTTTAGCTAGCATTCTTGGTCCGGATGGTCCCCAACTTATTATCTCACTGACCTGTCATCCTTACCTTTAGTTTATATCATACCTCCTTAGAGTCCACGTTTTTGTGGGACAGTCACGATTTTCATGGGACTGTACTGCTGTCCCAGGTAGTTGCTCCAACAGCTTTTTTTTGGGGGGGGGGTCATGGGCTAGCTCTGACTGCAGCATGCCCCCAACCACTTATGGCATTGGCCCCCATCCATTAATGGCCTGGGTCCCACTCTTGCCACACTCGACCACATGTGTGCTGATTAGGACATCTGAAACATTGGAGGGTTATGCTATATGTATTCAATTTGTCAAATTGCACTAATATATGGTATTTTTGTGCAAAGTGCTCATTGTACAGTTTATCAGTTATAGTACTGTATATGATGGTATCCATCTGGTCCGGTGCAGATGTTCAGCCACATCCAGCAGCTGTATTAAAATAAGTAGCACCACAGAGGGATGAAGTGATGTTAAAAGATTCTAGAGACTGACATTCCAAGTCAATCTTTAAATGGATTAACTATTATTCTTCCCTGCAATTTGTTAGAATTTATTAATAAATGGCTAAATGAGCAATACTTTACAGAAATAAAAAGGTGAAAGGTGAAAATAAAATGCCAAATATTTAATGCGCATACCTTTTTGTTTATTTTAATTTGATAATTTATTTCTATTTAATTAAAAAAAAAAATGCTTCAACAATAAATGCAACAACATAATTGCTTTGCAGGGGTTTGTTGTGTAGAAATCAGACCTATATATATATATATATATATATAATAAATTTTTTTTTTTTTTTTTTTTTTCCATAAGTGCTTTTTTCACTTTGCCTTTATGCAAAATTAGAAACATTTTCTTAAATAACAAGCTTACTTCTAATTTCAACCCTTTCTTAATCAGAAAATGGAGCAAGTAATGACTTTATTTCATACCTGCTTCGGTGTCTCTGGTACCACGTTCTCCACTACATTTCAATATTTTTATAACCTTGTGTGTCTGTCTGATTTTTTAAATTATTTTACTTATATTGATTACAGAAGAAAATACATTAAAAAGTTATCTTCCATTAATTTACATGCACCTAAGTTTGTAATCCTAGCATTATAACGTCCCACAGGATTTCTAATTATGTACCTTTTTTTATAAGCATTATTATACAGTTCACCTGAATTATTTATAGCAGTCTTGACTTGGTTTCCTAGATAAAACTAACGATGACACGGTAAAAATGCTTGGCTTCTAACTCAAGTAAATCCAGCTGTAATTAAGTGACCTAAATGAACGTATTTACACAGGCAGGAAAAACTCCACAAGGGTATAAAAGGTTAGAAGCTCTATTTATCTACTGGAAACCGAAAATCAATCCAAAGTTAAACAAAAGAACTTAAAAATGGATAAATGATTGCAAAAAAATGTCGAATTATTATTCATTTTATTATTATTATTTTTGCTTTCTTTTGGATCAACTTTAGAACTTTAGAAGTAGGTATGTGTGAAAGGTTGAACTTGATGGACGGAAGTCTTTTTTTCAACCTTATATTCTATATATCCCGTATTGGCTCAGATATAGGCCGCATCCGAATATAGGCCGCACCCTAAAAGTTAGGTGCTTTTTTAAAGAAAAAAATTTGTTAGAAAAAAAAAACCACTTAGTGGAACAGATATGCTGCCACTCAGCCCTCCCCAGACATGCTGCCACTCTGCCCTCCCCAGACATGCTGCCACTCTGCCCTCCCCAGACATGCTGCCACTCTGCCCTCCCCAGACATGCTGCCACTCTGCCCTCCCCAGACATGCTGCCACTCTGCCCCCCCGAGTTATGTTGCCACTCTATCCCCCCCTGAGATATGCACTCTGCCCCCGAGATGTGAACCCCCCCCCGAGATATGCTGCCACTCTATCCCCCCCCTGAGATATGCTGCCACTCTGCCCCCAAGAGGTCCCCCCCGCTAGACTTACCGGTGCAGACTCCCCGGGGTCTTGCAGGGCCGGCGGGGGACAGCTACGCAGTACGCGTATTAAACTTCCGGTGCTGGCACTTCCGCCGTGGGTGCTAGACCCCGAATATAGGCGGCCTATATTCGAGCCAATACGGTATATATATATATATATAATATACAAATAGGTAAATATTTCAATTAATAATTAGTATTTTCTCCTGACACATCAGAACACAACTATGAAGATAGAATTATTTTATTTGATTAATCAACAAAAAACACATTCTGAAACTAAAGCTTTTTTTACATTTCATAGGCTAAGCATACTGAACTCAATTGATGATGTAGCCGTAAAAGGCCTTGTCATGAAACTGACAATTAAGACTGACTCCCCCTGAAATCAATATCAAAAGAAAAAGCATGACAGCCAACTTTCCTACCTTTCCATGCTAACAATTTAAGACATTTGAATGTTAATATCACGCCATTCTCCGCTGTCATTCTTTCTCTTGCATTTGCTATTCAACGTTTTGCTCGCATTTGATTGAAATTCTGCCTCTGCTTTAAATAAACTACACAATAAAACCAAAATTCATTTAAATCAATAACTTTTTTCTCTTTCACACCCCTGTAGCTCATTCATTTCATACGCAATGCCAGTTTTCAGATCTTAGCACATAAAATAGAGAGATCAGTGCTTAATATAAGACTTTCATTTATGTAAATCTTCTGTCATTAGTTATTGTTTTACATAGCGCCATCATATTCTGCAGCGCTGTACAATGGTTTGTAATTATATACAGCGTAAAAAGGACTCAAATTCTTTGAAATCATTAGTGCGTCAATAAAAGCATTTTAAACATGCAATGGCACTCACCTATTAGAGAGCTGAATTATATTGGATAGGTGGAGTCACTGCTGGATGTATTTCTCAATACTCTTTATTAATAGAATCTGGGAGCTTATTTTGTAAATCAAAACATATTTAGGTTTGCAAACCATAAAAACATTTGCGTAGAATAGGACGGGAAGAAATAGTGATATCCCATTCGGAAATAGTAAAGAAGAATGGCAATAATTACATCTAAGAAACAGAATATAAAGGGAATGTCCTCTACACAGATATTAATATTATTAAAGGAGAACAGCCGAAAACACAGCTTTTTTAACGTTAATTTATTAAAACTGCATGCATCTAGCAATTCTTTTACAGATATTTGGTTTATGTGTAAGGGATTGTTTTTGCTCAGCAGATCTGTGCTCATTTGCAGCTAATGGCAAATCCTGAATAACTAATTCGTTGTCTGGTCTTGATCTCAATGTGTTTCTCCTCGCTACCCCCAAGTTCAAGACTTCCAGAACATCTTCCATTTAAAGGGTAGAAAAACGAATGAAAGAGAAACAGTCATCCAGATCCTGAGAACAGGAAGATAGTGTCGCCGCTCTCCCTGCAATACACATCATAGATTTTAATCTATAGATTACTTTTTTAATCAGGTTTTTTTTTTTTACTGGACTCTAAAATACATACATTGAAAATCCTCCCAAAGAAAATATAATGAAATGACATATCAAGAAGCTGGCCTACATAATAATAATAATAATTTAAAGGTATGGATTCCTTAATGTGGTAAACATTTAACACAAAGGGAAAATCGGTCACGATTAGTGGGCAGACATAAATGAATCATAGGCAAATGACCAAAACAGACAAAAATGGCTGCATTCAAAGGCATAACCAAGTGGTAAAAGCAGACAAGAATTGCATTCATGGTCCTAACCAGAGGTCAAGCCAGGCAGGAGGAAATGCAGTCACTCTCAGAGCCAAAAGGTCAACATCCAGATAAAATACAGGAACACGCTCTGGGCAGTGACAGAGAACATTGTTCAGACACTTAGAGGGGGTATTTAAAGAATAGAATTACTTGGAAGTAGTGTCTTATTTCAATATGTCCTGCTGTTACTGCTTATAGCATCTGGCTATGGATGAGAAGCTTCCCAAGCATTGACACCTGCTGGTGGGAAGAGTGAACTGCAGTTTATTTTTTTCTTTAGGGAACTTTTTGTCCCCCCTTGTGACAGCTGCTGGTGGGTGTAATGAACTGTGATGGGTCTAAACAATGAGGCTTCTCAAGAAAACAGTACCACTGAAAAGTAATCCACTACTATAAGCGGTAAGAAGTGGAGCAAGATAAAAAGTCCCACAGCGGTAGCACCGGTCATTGAGACGTTAGGGGTTAAGTATAAGACGTGATTCTGGTAAATATTTTCTTACCAATGCAAATGAATGGAATGGTCAATCGGTGGGAAAATCTAACACGGTGATAACACTTTTTAACACAGATCCATAAATTACAGATCCACAAATATTTGCAATTCCCTCTTGCCATCCCACCTCTAGTAATAAAGAGAGAAATTAAAGACAAACAGCTACATTAGGTAGAGAGGATCCGGCTATATGTAAGAATGCATATATGCATCCATATGTCCCTATAAACCTATATATACAAATTTAAATGTTGTTCTTTTATTAATGATGTGAGGTTCCATTAATAAAACATACCAGCAGTTCACTCTACCCCAATAATTCTGCAATGTGTTTAATCAGCAAATAATGATGTCATCATAAGGTAAAAGGTTAAAAGGAAAAAGAGCATTAAGGAGATATCAAAGAAATATTAATGTAGCAGCCATGTTTTTATTGAAATTGTAATCACATTTTAAACAGGAATGTTCAACCAACTTAATAAAACTGCATACATTTGACACTTTAACAGAAACCTTCCCGTCTTGAAGTTGGTGTCATGTTGGAGGCGCATAATGAGGAAACCCCGACCTCACAGCTTGAAAAATTAACGTGTGTGGTCTGGGGGATAACCAGATTCATCAAACATCAGAAAGTATGACGTAGCTACGCCACAAAAAAACAGGTGTTCAAACGTGTGCCTGCAACAGCGATCCAATATAACTCTGCTCTGTGAAAAGGAAAGAGCTGCAAAAGTTCACATTTTCAGCAACTGACATATTACTGAAAATGTAACATTTTTTTTTTCTATCTAACATGTCCCAGAACTTTACAATGAATTTGGCTGAATCTGGAATTCTGGGAAAGCAGCTTGTACTTTGCAAATTACACGCTGCTTCCTTTGCTCAATGTGCAGCGAGTGAATGTACATTCACTCACTGCAGCTGCTCTGAGAGGCCAAATGGATAGGGGGCGTCCTTCATCACCTCCCCTCCAGCACCCTGGGGGTAAAGACAAGTGTTTTTCACTCCTACAGAAGTGTAAGTACAATAGCGCATGCTGCTATTGCTCTCTGCTGATTGGATAAAGCCTGTTCAGATGCTATCAGTACCTCCCGCTGCCTAAAATTTAAAGAAAATTGAAATTTGCATTTGTATGAAATATATATTATAGTTAAAGATGCTGTTCCACTTAGGCATAAATTGTACTCTCTAGCCAGTGCCATAATCAAGAGTGGAATGCTTTTTCAGTTTCTATGACAACAACCTATTAGTGCCTGAGTTTGTGTCACATGGCAATTAAGTGTTCCTAGCAAAAATTACGAGATTAAATAATTATTTCTGCATATTCAACAATACTTGAAGTTAGGCTTTTAATGCTGTATTTGGTTACAAATGTGTCACCAGAGTAGGTGGAAGAGCACTTTTAACTCTTTTAGTCCCCTCATGGCGTACCAGTAAATAATTAAAACCTGAGCCAGGAAGCCCATAATGACGTACCGGTACGTCATGGCTTTGTTGCAGCAGCAGGGACATCTCCCTACTGCCACAAATGAGATCAGGCTGCCTAGTGATAGCCTGGACTCTTCCATCGACAGAAGCCACCGGCGGCCTCCTGCCGTCCTGTGTGTAGCAGCACTCGCCGCGACTGCCTTTACAGTAATAAAAGCAATGCCCGATCGCATGTCTTTCACACCTGCTTAAAACTTTTGCACAGCACTGTATAAAATGCATTTAAATGTTCGCCACTTTGCGCATGCTCAATAATCCTTTGAAGAGCCATCTCACATTCTCAACCAGGTATAGAGAAGTGGCCCCCTGGGGATGGAAGTATTACGCTTTATGCCACTTTTCGAAAACAGCCTGCGTGATGTCACAGGAAAGAGGAAGTGGGGGGTATCAGAAGAACGCAACACAGTGGCAGTTAATCACATGTTATCACAGCGTTCGCTCCTGTAACACTGCAAGGGGGGCAGTTCGCCAAATGGTGTAAAGGGACAGTGTTGTGTATTGGATGCCATCACGTGAAACGACATCCCCGAGAGACTCGCCAAACCCCCCACTGAAACGTAGCAAGGGATTTTTACGCAAGCGGCATAAAACACCACGAAGCGTTGCAGCGGTTACCTCTCTCCTTATTATGTATATGGCTCAGTTCCATGAGCGTTTCGCATGTCCTTAAACTCCAACGTTCTGTAAAGACTTTAGGCAGCTTGTAACCTACTAAATCCTTCAGCACAATCGCACTGCTTTGCAGAGCCGACCTAAAAATTACAGTGGGAAGGAAACTAGTTTCATTGCCCAATACAACTTTCCGGCAACCAAAACACGATCACACACACACACACACACTATATATATATATATATATATATATATATATATAAAATAAAATAGAATTCAGGAAAGGAAAGAAACAAAGTAACAGGATAAAGAAAACAATAGTTACTCTTCTGGATTGGAGAGTTGGTTGTGAAAGCACCGGTCCTCTCGGCTAGAGGCTACTAATTCCGCAGCAATTCCATAATTAAAAAATTCGTAAGGCGCAGAAGGCGCACTTGCTCTGTTTAATCCAAGAATTTAAAAATTATGCAAAACAAGTTTTCTTAATCAAACAGTAAAAATATAAATTATATAATGGTGAGTATCCGCGATCTTTTGTTAAAAAATTTAATTCACAGACTATTATATTCAGCGGCCCTTGAGGTTAATGAATAGATTTACCCTCTTCAATATCAGAGAGCCCTGTAGGAAGCAAAGGGTTAAAAACTTTTAGTGCCCAAAAGACTGGGCAGCACACTGCTGCTGGGTGTGCTAGCACGGAAAGGGTTAACATAATCCTAAACATTCAATGAGATCATAAAAAATATATATATTTAAATATATATATATCAGTTATTTGTTAATCGAGAACCATGGCAACCCCTGTAAAGAAAATAAATAGAATGTGGAGCATCAGCGAGGAAAATAAAAATAACTGAAATGAGTGGATATCAGATAAAAGTCCAGTGCGTGTTTCCTCCTTCGTGGGTTGTATTTTCCATTTGTTGTAGTTACTGCTGCATGGCATTTCACTTCCCCTGTGTGCGTGTGCGTGGAAAATCGATGATGAAGTGTCGAGGAGGCCGCGAGACCCCTCCCCACCTGGTTACGTGTCTGGCAGGTGGGTGAAGCCCTGGCAGAGGATGCTGAATAGACGCGATGCGGCCGCGGCTCCTGTCACATTGTGTCACTCAGCTGCCCGGGGTAGAGATGGAGGTGGGGAGATGGGCTGGGAGGGGAGGGGCAGCTCCTCCAGGACAGCCCCCTCCGAGGCCCCGCCCTCTCCAACTCAGTCCTATAGAGACAGAAAAAAAGTCATCACATGTGTCCCTGGCAGGATGTTTGAGAAGTGCCACCAGTTCTAGAAGAACTAACCCAGATTTAAGGAACTGCCCCAGCAGAAGAGGGCAATTCCCCACCCTTATGTTGTGTCAGGTGCAGAGGTCCTTTTGTACCCTTCATGCTGCCTGTTGCAGGACCCCTGACAGTGCCATCTGCCAAACTTTCCTCCCAGTGCCAGGCTGCCCCTCCATCTCACACCCAGTGCCAGGCAACCCCTCCATCTCTCTCACCCAGTGCCAGGCAGCCCCTCCATCTCTCACACCCAATGCCAGGGTGCACCTCCATCTCTCACACCCTGTGCCAGGCAGCCCCTCCATCTATCTCACCCAGTGCCAGGCAGCCCCTCCATCTCTCTCACCCAGTGCCAGGCAGCCCCTCCATCTCTCTCACCCAGTGCCAGGCAGCCCCTCCATCTCTCACACCCAGTGCCAGGCAGCCCCTCCATCTCTCACACCCAATGCCAGGCTGCCCCTCCATCTCTCACACCCAGTGCCAGGCAACCCCTCCATCTCTCACCCCCAATGCCAGGCAGTCCCTCCATCTCTCACCCCCAGTGCCGGGCAGTCCCTCCATCTCTCACCCCCAGTGCCGGGCAGCCCCTCCATCTCTCACACCCAGTGCCAGCCAACCCCTCCATCTCTCACCCCAAGTACCAGGCTGCCCCTCAAACTCTCACCCCCAGTGCCAGGCATCCCCTCCATCCCTCACACCCTATGCCAGACTGCCCCTGGACCATTTAAATGCAAGACCCGGGGTCAGTGTCACCTTATCTGTCAGCAGCACAAGACCCCACGTGACAAGGACACCCCCTGTCAGGGGTGACACAAAGGAGGACCCGGGCAGATAAGAAGTAGAGGAGGAGGGTTAATGGCACTCAGTTGGCACCTATTAAAAGTCTCAGTGCCAATGAAGAAGTGATGTCTTTAATTAAAAAGGTACCGGGAGCCTTTCCTAAAAATAAAGCAGGTCTCAGGAAACGTCGCAGTGCATACATTATAACCGCGTGCACCCCACCCACGAGTGTCAGTGTCACTGCGTGTTACCCATACCTCTGTATACACCTCCACTCCCCCCACCACACGCTATACAGGGTGCTGGCTGCGTCACGTGCCCACCTGAGCCCTGGCTCTGTGCCCCCCTACCCATAGATAGAGAGGACGTGATTAGGGCAAATGATGGGACCCCCCCAAACCCCACTGAGGTGTCACAGAATGGGTCGTAAACAAGAGAGTGTCGTAAACCAGGTGCGGACAGAGCCAGGGAGAGGATAGAGGGGGGTGAGGGAGAACAGGGAGGGAGGGGGAGGGAGGTGGTGGTGTTAGGGGGGGCAGAGGAGGGGCGGGGGAGGGAGGTGACTCTAGCATTTAGACACAAGAGCGAGAGGATCATGGCGGATGGCCCCAGGTGTAAGCGCAGAAAACAGGCGAACCCCAGGCGCAATAACGGTGAGCCGGGGGGTTACCGGGGGTATCGCGAGGTACTGTGCGCTGTGCCCTGCCGCCCGGGAAGGGTGGTCTGGAAGAATAGAGGTGTGAGGGGCTGCGGTGTGTACCGCTCCATTACCTGCTGCCTCCTCCGCCTAGCGGCTCCCTGGACCGTTAGACGCATCTAATCACATGCTAATGGATGGGGGCACCTTATTTACCCCCCAGATACAGACTCTGCCACAGCTTCTCTCGGCTTATTTGTGAATTTTCGTCTTCTCTCCTCAACTCCAAACTTCTCGCCCTCCCTCTCTCTCTCTCTGCTCCTGGCTGGGGCAGGTAGTGGGGGAAGTAGCGGATCGGCAGCCACGTTATTACGGGAGGAGGAGGCGGTGGGGTGGGTGTCTTCTGGGGTTTCTCTCTAAAACTGGGGGGGGGGGTTGGTTGGGGGGGTCAAAGACTCACCCCAAGAGTGTTTTTTGGGGGTCAGACTCTCATCATCCTCAGCCAGCGGGAGGCCGCCGTTATTATGAGTGCAATGAGTTGGTGATTTCTCTATAGAGCTTAGGCCAGCTAGAACTTTCCATTGAAAGCCCATGTAATGGGCACAAACTCCCATCACCCTTGGCCAGCCGAGCAATGTCTGCGGGTGATGGGAGTTGACTCCACCACCACAGCCCGGAGGGCCTACAATTGACCAGTCACGCTGTCAGGAAGCCTTTTCTCTCACATATGTTATTGTTTTTGTTCATATTTAGAACTTTCTTGCATTATTCTTTTTTTTTCTGGAAGTAGTTGTTACCTGGGTGATGAGCAGGCAGGGGAGGGGCAGGCTTGGCTGTCTTCTCTGTTGGAAGGCACTGTTGCTGCAGTGTGATTGCATTGATCGTGTATGAGATGTGGGTTTTCTACCTTTTTTTCTTGTTACTTGCCCATTTTTGATGATTTTTGGAGTTAGATGACTGCTTGGCAAGTGATGCTGCCCTCCCCTTCTCACCTCCCCACAGGGCAGGATCTTCTAGAACTTTAACCTTTTAAAACAATGTCTGGGCACTCTTAGCTGCTGCATCACCTCTTTGGAGACGGCGCTGTCAGTCTACACCGTCCCTGCCGTCAGTCTTCATTCCCACCTCATGCCCAAGAGGTTCCGCAGCGGTCGACCACCTTGATTTATGGGAAATCGGCAAATTCTAGAAGCAGAACAGTGACTCATTACCTTGCCACAGTATGCTGCAGGCTTTAACCTACTTGCCTCTGTGATGGGGCATGTGACCTTAAATGGTGACCCAAATGGGGCAAGTGCCCCCACCTCCGCCTTGGTCTTGATTTAAGGTGACGCCCCCTTCATTCATTGGTTTAACACTTGTCTGCTGCACAAGGATCCAGCAATGCGCTGCACACACACACACTCGCTCTGCTGCAGCGCTGGCGTATGTCCCCAGCACTGATGGGGTTAAAGCAGTGCATATGCTGGATCTGCAGCTCACATTGTGATGTTTCCACTGACATTGCAGCTGCAGCTCACACCCATCTCTCTGCACGGCTGCTTTATCATCAGCATTATCTCTTTATTATTATTATGATCTTTTATTTATATAGCACCAACGATCTACGCAGCGCTTAATACAATACATAAATTCAAGGGGTCTGACAAGACGAGAATTGACAGACTAACCGACACGTTAGGTAAAGAGCTTACAGGGGTATCAAGAAAGAAAGAGTGCCGTTCTCCGTTCTTTCTTCATTTTTATTTTTTCTTTCTTCGCTTTCCGCTGGCGTTTCTATCAAACAAAACTTAAGACCAACCGCAATGGCTTATTCTGTGTTGTCAAACTGCTTGTCTTGCAGGGTGGGGGGCATTTTTAAGTGTATTTTCCATTCTGGAGGGGGTGGACGAGGGTTGATGATGATGAATTTGGGTGCGGTGAAGGCTGGGGAATGGCCTACATTAAGTAAAGTTTTTTTTTCTTAACCTCCTCCTTCTTCTTGCAAAAGGTACCTGTCAGTCTACAAAAGGGGGTGGTGTCTGCCGAAGGGGGGCCCCTTTTTTTTTTTGCTCTGTCCAACAAGCCGCCGCAGCCTATATAAGGATAACGTTTACATTTCACTCTCTGTAACCCTGGCTGTATTTTATTCTTCATCTGCCCTCCAACCCTCCCCACCGTCTCCTTTTCCTTGAGTTATTTCAAGGTATAGAGGTTCCAGAACCCGTAAGGGATAATCGCTGTGAAACATGTTGCAGGCACCCTGAGACGTTCAAAAAGGGGTTAATAAAGACATTTTCCAAGTCCAGGAAAATACAGATCAAGGAAGCGGGAGGGAATGCTCCTTGTTTTTGTACCCCCCCCGCTGCATGCAGCTGAGACTCAGTAACACTTTTTTTTTCTCTCTTCTTCCTTGGCATTTTTTTTTTTGTAAAGATTTTGGTTTTGGGATTTCCTGCCGTGGGCTTTGGTGGGAAGGATTATATCTTTTTTTCTATTAATACCCCCCCCTGATACTGTGATACTCATCAACTTACTGTTCCGTCTTAAAATTAAAAGGCGTTCTGGTTAACTCATAAAACAAAACCAAAATCTTTTTTTTTAATTTATTTAAATTTTTTTATTTTTTTCGCTTTCAATTTTCCAGGTTTAAAGGGCTTGTGATTCAAAATCCAGTCCCTCCGAGAATATATAATTATTCCTATTTTATTTGCATTCATATTTCAGATCCGCTGCTTATTTCAAGGTAAATTTAGGCAAATGCCGGGTTTTTTTTTTTCCTCCTGCAAATCCATTTTTTTTCAGATGATGGGAGGAAAGGCTGCTGACGACATGTGTGTGACATGTGGTTGTGAGCCACCCAGCGCCTGTGCAGGCAGCCCTGTAAACATGTTTACCTGAGCAGGGATGGAACCTGGATTTTTATTGTCTTTTTTTTAGAGGAGAATAATAACTGTTTTTTGCTACAAAAGAATGACTAATCTGGAGTCTGTGGCGCTGCGTTGAAACGTCTGGATCTCAATTGACGTCCACAGGGAATCGTTCTCGCTGCACCAAATGGCAACTTGTGCAGGTAGAGGGATAAAAAAAAGATGGTGTTTAGTTTTCTCGTGCATGTCTCAGCCCACCCCGTCTGCCTCCTTCGTTCTCCGGGGAGGCATTGATTTACCTCCATCAAGGCAATTTTTTTTAACCATATCCTTAATGCTTTTTTTTTTTTTTTCTTTTCTTTGTGAAACAAAAGGCGTGATGCCCACGATCACAGATTGCCCACTATGCCACCCACCCTGCAAACAAAAGGGGCATAGTGAACGCTCGTTGCCAGGTATTCTGGTACAGAGAGATCTTGCGCTTCCGTCCCACCTTTATAGCGTTCTAAACGGAGGAAAGAGACATTCTAAACGGAGGAAAGAGACATTCCTTTTTAGCATTTACCTTTTTTTTTTTAAATGAATTAGATGAAAAAAAGGGGGGGAGGTTGGGCTTAATTTGTCTGCCGTTAGAATTTATATTTGGCAATCAGAATAAGAAATAACAACACGCTGTATTTTTTGGTTAGAAGAATATTATCTGTCGAGTCTGATGTGTGCTGCTATTAACCTTTCGTTTGCCGGTGGGAGCTAGACGTGACATAATTTGCAATGAGTGCGTGAAAAATGACCCTATACAGAATTTTTAAACAAATACGGTTGATGGCATTGTGATTTTGGGGTGTTGCACAGTGGTTTGGGTGCATTAAGGGGGGGGGGGCTTCTTGTAAGTAATGGGAGCTGACAGCCTGTGAACTAATTGAAAGCATTTGGCTATAGGACCGAACCGCATGTGTTCAGCTACTTGTTAGTGCGGCGGCTCCTGGTTTTAAGGCTGCTTTAGTGCGTCTTGGTTTATTTACTCATACGGGAAGGAGGTCTGCTCCATCTCGCCTGGATGGTAACTGAATTTTGATAAGCTCTTAAGCCTTTCAATGTATGTTGGTGTTTAGTGATCTACCAAGGACTTATCTTCCGGCTCAGCCCTGGTAAGTCAGGACAGCAGTGAAATTGCTATTAGAGGTCTGGACACATACTGCAGGGAGGAGTTTGCCGGGGAATGACTGGCTATTTCTACCTTTAAAAAAAAAAAAAAAAAATGTAATTCGCTGGGGGTAAAGCGAAGCCAGGCACGCACCACCGAAACATAGATAAGAACATTCGGCCCTTCTAGTCTACCTATTTTTCCTGATCTAAAGACTCAGACCCTAATCAGTCGTTAGTCTGGTCTTAGATTCAGGATAGCTTTATGCCTGTCCAATGCATGTTTAAATTCCCCTGGTTAGATTAGCCTCTACCGCTTCTGCCGGGAGGTAGTTCCATTTATCTACCACCTTCTCAGTAAAGTAAGACTTACGAACGTTACATCTAAGCCTCCGACCTCCACATCACCAGCATCCACTACAGTAGCTATTACCTCGGAATAACTATTAAATTGTAGATATTTTATTTCATTTTCATGCTCTCTTGCCCACCTTGATATACCCAAGAAAGTGCTCGGTATACCGTGCCTTTATTTTGCCTACTATAGATATATTTTGTTTTTATTATGAAAACATTGTTTACAACTTGTTGAATCATAATAATAATTAGAATGTAAAGTAAACAAAAAATCGAGCGGGCTAAAGATAATATATGTAGCCGGCAGGGTATATAATGCTTGAAATGCCCCGTGTCTTTTAAGATGATTACGTCGCGTGTCCTTGCAGGGTCTGAAAGTGCCTTTGCGTTCTTCGGCTGAGTGTGAAGTGTTAAGGAAGGAAGTCTGCTTTTAGTTACAGTAAAGGTTGCGAGGCATTGCTTACGTGTATTGTCATTTTTTTTTTTTGGGTCACAGCACGCCCTTCTCACAAGCCCGGGGGGGGGGGGGGGGGTAAAGAGACCGCTATCTGCACCTCCCAGATTTTAAGCCCTGCTATGAAACAAGCTCCAGTCCGTTAACTCAAAGGTGTTAACAACTGGCAGGATGTCAGGTGCCGGTGACGCCTTGGGATACTGCATTTTTTGCTCATGAGTTCCTCCCCCTCCGTTCTTCTTTCAATTTTCGTATCATGTTTTCACTCCGAGCTGGATTTAAACTTTCATTTGGGGAATTGAGGAATTCTGCCCAAGTTAACATTCCATCCCCGGCTAGCGGATCGCAGGGCCAGCTGAGTTAATTTACTGCTTTAAAAGGTTTCATGTAACCGGAACGAGAAGTGAAGTTTTCCATTGCTTGGATTTGTAGATCGTGTGTTTATTAAACAATATTTAACTTTTTATTATGGGGGGGGGTCAAATATTTATAGTTTGTAGTGAATAAAGACAGCAATATTGTTAAATAATATTGAATTACTGGTAATGTAATCGGGATTCATTGCTGATCTTATACAGCGGAACTTAACACAGGTAAAATGTTTACTGTTTTGGGCTCCTTGTAAGTCTATCTTGCTCCTACTTAACGCGTTTACTGAGAGGGTGGTAGATAGATGGAGCGGGCTCCCAGAAGAAGCGGTAGAGGCGAATATAGTGAGGGACTTTAAGCATGCATGGGATAGGAATAAAGCTATCCCGAATCTTAACGGGACCAACGACTGATTAAGGTCTGAGTCTCTACTTCAAGAAAAATGGGCAAACTAGATGGCTCTTATCTGCCATTAAATGCTACGTGTCACTGTTACGAAAAGTTACTATCACTTTATTTGCATTTGAACTGGCGTGGGACATACATGCACATTAATGCTACTTGGTGGTCAGTCAGCATTAGAGCATGTTTTTAAAGACCACCTTATATCTAGTGTGTTAGTGGTCTGGGGAGCTGATCCCCAAAGTTTTTTTTAATGTTTTGGCTCTTTTGCTCCCTCCTGTGGGCTAGCCACTCAGTATTTATTTCAAACCACCAGTTCGGCGTTGGTTCCAAGAATAGCAAGGTTCTGGGAGAGCGTGAGCAGAGGGCATATTAAAAATAGAATGGCGATGGAGGCAGTCCTGGGGGGGTGGGAATCGTGGGATTGGAGTTCTCTTAATGGCGCCTCGTCCTCCAGCACATCGCATTTCCCGTGTGATTACCCCGTTTTTAGAATGGTGACAGATTTGGGCAGGTTCCACTAAACTGTAGCAACCGTTCAACTAGTGTTAGACTACAACCCCCATCATCCTAAACCACCAGCGGCGCTCTTACCTCACAGTGCTGACACTATGTGTCAATGAGAAATATTAAGGTGTCCATGAGATGACTCTGGAAAGTTACGTGCAAAAGATCTGCGCTTTGCGACATATTTGTAAGATCTTTATAGTTGTTATATTTATAGTCTTATATACGACAGGGTGATTGGCAGTTTTCGGCTGTGTCCTGCTATAGTATAACATATATATATATATAGGTTTTTGGCCCCCAAGATGGCAGGGTCGGTTGAGAAAAATATATTTTCAATAATATTATGCTGTTTTCACTTTTAAGAGTTTTTGCATAATATGTTTTCCGACAGCTGCATATTAGTCATTTGAATATGTTCTTGGCCCTTCTAGATGAACACCCTGGCTCCTTACCGTACTGTTTTTGGTAAATAGAAGAATGGCTTAGACTTAATCACTCAGACACACACTCAGACTAATGGAATAATCGACTTCATTAGCGCTGCCATAAAGTATCGGCTCAGTGCGGTGATTGAGCAGGAAATTCACCCCAAATATAACAAGACTGACAGCAATGGCGGCCTCCAGGTTGCAGATAAAGAAAGGTTATTGGTACCAAATGGGACAAAAACTGTTTTTTGTGAATGGTAACCAACAATACGGTATACAGGACTGGTTTTAATGCTCAAGGAGAAAAAACATGGGACTTCCCCTTTAATTTCTGTATAAAAACACACATAACCGGGCTTTCATCAGCCTCTCACTGACTTCCCCTTTAATGATTTAATTGCCCTCCCTTATAGCGGACTAGCAGCCTATTACCACCGCAAATCCCTGCTTCCTGCAAACACACGGGGGCATTAGGATTGATTACATTGACTGTAAAATGGCTATTTATCTTGAATTTTGCATCATCCCTTAATGGAATCGAGGATTTTTTTTATCATAGTTATTATTGTTTAGCATTCTATTTCTTTGCCAACAAAACATTAGCAAACATGATGATCTTGCCGAAAAGTCTAATCGGATTGTTTCATGTATTTTTATATAAATGGTGTGTGTGACTTGCAAGGGATCATGGGAGTTGTAGTCCGTTTCTGCTTTCTCCAGGTTTTGGATGCATAGATTTCCACTACGGTAGGAACATCCTATATGCCGGATTTGGATTGTTTGTCTCCCCATCGGCCATCGCTCCTAGACACTGCCTTCACCTCTGTAGAATAAGCATCCGGTGACTTTGACCCCTTTTGGGTGTAGGAATGGCTTGAGGATGGATCTTGAACGCCCTGCGATGCTTTGTAGTCGCTGTATGTAAGCGTGGTCTTGAACAAGGCTTCTAGATGCTTGTGCTGGCTGGTGCAGGTTTTCGAGCCGCTCGCCGGTTAAACTCATTACTCCGTATTGTGAATGCTGATCTCATCCAGGTCTAGTAGGCCATCTGCTCTGCTCAGCCTTCATCCAGCTTACACAGGTCTGAATGCATGGCTCGATCAAACCTCCAGGCTTTTGTTTAGTGGATTCATCCTTCATCCATGAAAATTCATCATGACTTAGTTTGATGATGTCGGACATTAATATTAATACATCAATCACTATTATTATTATTATTACTACTATTATAATAATCTTTTATTTATATAGCGCCATCAATTTCCGCAGCGCTTCTTACAGTCCGTACATTCACAGGATCTGATAAAACTAGAATTTAATAGCTTGTTTACTTACATAATTTCCTTATTGTGTAAATATTTAGAGTTTTCAGAGATATTATCAGTTTTCTAAAGTGACATTATAGATGCCCGTGGTTTTTTGAGTATATTTAAAATACTCTTATTGTTTACCATGCCTCCTAAGTGGCTGCTGGAAATGGAGAAGCTCCTTGTTGGTACTCAAATCCATCTACCTCTCTTTCCTCCCCTGATGTCCCTCTTTCTAGGACCTCAGTACATTTGAATGAATGTGTGCTACATGGTTAAAAAAAATGCGTTCATAAATCCAACTATGTAAATAAATAAATAAAAAATCTTTATTAATTTTATATATATATATATATATATATATATATATATATCGCAAAGTCACTTAAAATCTCCCAGTAAAGACCCCACAGCCATGCCTCTTAAAACCTTTGTCATTCATGGCTGTAATGCTCATGGAATTTTGGTGTCTTTTTAAACTCTAAACAAATGTTTCCTTAAATTATTATCTTTGTGGCACCATATGATATGGGTTTCCATCAGGAAATCCCCTGCCTGCTAACTTTAATAAGTCAAGGTGGGTTGTGATCAGTGGGAAATTCCAAATCTATAATTCATACGCAATATATATATATATATATACACACGCTGGACATAACACTGCGTGTTTATCTGACATTTTTTTTAATAAGCATCAAGAAAGGAAAATAGTCACCAATGCTTAGATATAGACAGCTGTTTCTTATTCAGAGAACGAGTTGTTTAGATCCTTATTTCCTAACAAAGAACAATGGTTGTTGTTGTAAAGACGTTGTTGCCACATTCAGCAGGCTGGCTGAGAGTGAATGGAGTTAGACGTTACAGAATGGGGAGCCGTGCAGAGGTGTAAGGGTTAATGGATGCTTTTGATGCTTCGGGGCTTAGACAAGTTTAGGATGGAGTATGTCGTTTTGAAACTTCGTCATTTTGAAACCAGTCGCTTGGTCCGTGTGTCTTAGAAACCATGGGCGCTCGTTTAAATGATTCTCCTAGCTTTGGGGACCGGTCTCTACCCGCATGAAAGCTCTTGTGGAAGGAGCCTTATTCCTAGATAGACCGGGGAGAGACGCTGACCACGGTTCCAGAAATCACCATGAGCCACGGATCATCTAATGATCGCTACTTTAGTTCTACTCCGTGATGCTTCGTGGCAAACAGGTATTTGGTGTTTTGGGTGTTTTGGGCAGGAGGATTGTGATCTGAATTTAGTTTTCACCCCAAATAAAGTTGGACCGGCTTTGTTATACTGTTTTATGCCTAAAGAGGCATTGAACATTTTTTTTACATTAAAACCCATGTTTTTGCTGATTTTATCTAATCACAAGCTATAAAAAAGGAATAGAAACTTAAAGGGGAACTCCAACCCCGCCGTTACCCTTTCATTATGGTCTTTTGGTTGTAAGTAATATGTTCTTCTCAAATGTTACATTTACAATGTATTTTTATGATCCTCTACTATTAGAGCCATTTGGTTAAGACGAGTCACTACTTAGAATCTCCACAATGAGTTATTAAAGAGTTAATATTTCAAGAATCTCAAGTTGAACTCATCTAGAAAGTTCCCGAGTATGGAAGTAAAGAGGACCTGTATAAAACTTAATGTGAGTTCCTGCTTTTCTGTATCAAATAACGAAACAGACACAGATTGCTGGGTGCCCTACTGACAGCGTAAACGTGCCACCTACGGAAGTAAAAGTCACGAGAGTCCCCTTCCGCCTCTGCTGCCCACGCCCTGCGTTGCAGTGGCCAAAGTTGGTCACCGACGGCCCAAGTGCAGCAGTGCCCATGCGCGTGCTTAGATCTCTCTGCATGGATCCATATGGACAGTGAGCCCGTATGGATACTGTACTGTCTGCGACCGGCTCTCCCCACTGCCGTACCACCATACTGCAAAACGGGAAGCGACCGCGTAGATACCTTTCTATTCCTTTTTTGTGCTTGCAGGCAGATAATACCGTAAAAAATGTTACTCTTAATATTAAGATGAACTGCTTTCTTAGTAAAAAGATGATCAATGCCTCTTAAAGGGACACTGACTGGATTTAAAAAAAACTTCATTATCTGTTTTATCTGTTACGCTATCCCTGTTATCTGTTTATTGCCACCGCAGGATTATGTCAGCTTGTAAGGACAGCCCGGTAAGTCATACAGATAAGGTGATGTTTATTTGGCACCTTGACTTGTGAAACAGTAGTCAGTCTTCCATGGCTTCATAGACATCACATGCAATGTGAATTATCGGCTTTTGCAAGACGTTTTCATTGTCGGGATCCATTTGATCACACGGTTAGTTGGTCCACGCGTAGTAGATATGAAGTTCATGCTTACCTTTATTACACATTGATGGCAGTGGCAAAGTACATTGGTCTCTTGGCAATAAGCATAACTTCACTGGAGATGACATGGTACGTACTATCGTACTCGGCATGGGTCTTTATTAGTATGTGTGAGTAATGGAAGCCATGCGTATACTCTATCCAGATTCCCCAAAAAATCCAACCATGGGTTCCCTTGGTTCTCAAGACATAAATGCTACTCCAGGTCTTCTGGCTCCATCAAACCCCCTCTGTCCATCGTTCACTTTTATCATAAGCAACATTCTATTTATTATTTACAATAAAGAGTAACATTCCAATAACAATGTTTCCTTTAACATAAAATTGTATTTATTAAAATAAAGTGAAACTACTAGTTATTTCTTATTTTCTCCTGTTTTTGCACTTTAGTATCTAAAATAGAATGCAGTGTGACGGACACATTTATTGTGTAGCACTGGTTCTTTATAAACACGCATAAAGGTGCACGTAGGTGACAGTATGTACATTTTAAGACATGATAGTATTAAAAGAATCATACAGTATACGATTAATGAGCGCTGTTACTTCCTATCAGTCCGTGACACTTCTAGGTGCGCACATGAAAGGCCAAGCCTGTTTACATGATAAACAGCAAACGCGTTCACCCTCTCCGGCCTATAAAGGATAGGGTGTCACTTTCCTGATTAAACAGAGGGTGGTTATTAGTGGTACATACTCTGAGTGGGTGACTGTTGCTAGTGGGGTACCACAGGGGTCAGTTTTGGGTCCTATTCTTTTTAATATATTTATTAATGACCTTGTAGAGGGATTGTATAGTAAAGTATCAATCTTTGCAGACGATACTAAGCTCTGTAACGTGGTTAACACAATAGAGGACAGTGCACGATTACAAATGGATCTGCATAGGTTGGAGGCTTGGGCTGGGAGGTGGCAGATGAGGTTCAACACAGATAAATGTAAGGTTATGCACATGGGGAAGAAAAATCCAGGCTGGGAATATGTATTAAATGGGAAAACACTGGGGATGACTGACATGGAAAAGGACTTAGGAGTTTTAGTTAACAGTAAATTTACCTGTAGCGACCAGCGTCAGGCAGCTGCTGCTAAGGCAAATAAAATCATGGGGTGCATCAAAAGGGGCATAGATGCCCACGACAAGGAAATAATTCTACCACTGTACAAGTCACTAGTCAGACCACACATGGAATACTGTGTACAGTACTGGGCACCAGTGTTCAAGAAAGATATAGTGGAGCTGGAGAGGGTTCAAAGACGGGCAACCAGAGTAATAAGGGGAATGGGAGGACTACAGTACCCAGAAAGATTATCAGAATTGGGGTTGTTTAGTTTGGGGAAAAAAGACGGCTTAGGGGGGATTTAATAACTATGTATAAATATATAAGGGGGCAGTACAGAGATCACTCCCAGGACCTATTTATACCCAGGACTGTATCTATAACAAGGGGACATCCTCTACGGCTGGAGGAAAGAAGGTTTCTACACCAGCACAGACGGGGGTTCTTTACAGTAAGAGCGGTGAGATTATGGAACTCTCTGCCAGAGGAAGTGGTAATGGCAAACTCAATAAAAGAGTTCAAAAGGAGCCTGGACGTGTTTCTTGTAAGCAATAATATTACAAGTTATGGATATTAGATTAATAGGGACAGAACGTTGATCCAGGGATTTATTCTGATTGCCATATTTGGAGTCGGGAAGGAATTTTCCCCCTGGTATGGGGCAATTGGCATCTGCTTCATAAGGGTTTTTTGCCTTCCTCTGGATCAACACAGTAGGGACACAATATGTATATAGGTTGAACTTGATGGACTTTGGTCTTTTTTCAACCTTATGAACTATGTTACTATGTTACTATGTTAAAACCCTGATAGAATGAAGCAGAGCTAAGGACTTGCTGTGGATCCTGGATAGTTGGCTAGTATGGCTTGCCAACACTTTGAGCAATACGTTGAGTGTTCCTCAGTCCCTTGGACGCTAAAATCAGTAGATACACTAAAGTGAGAGAGGACTGCCTTTTTATGACGCTTACATAGTAATTTTAACCAATTCAGGCTTATTCTGAAGATAGGTGTTGGAAAGCCCTTTTTACTTTCCTCGCTGTGCCGGTGGAGACTGGAGTTTGCTCTTTAAAGAAAGCTCCGTATTTAGTTTGCCCAAACCCTTCTAGTTGAATACGTCTTGTCTCGACCTTGAGTATTCAGTATGCGGTTGCTGTGTGGTTTCTGATCTGTTGTGAATGGGATCCTTGGCGTCGGAGTTTAGTTTTTGTCCTGGTGGGATTCAAATCCACCAGAGGTGGGGTTATGGAAAGCTCCCAGTCCCCGAATCCCACTTTTACTTGTCTAAGTGACAGCTGGGTCCTCCCTGCTCCTTTGTGCCGAACATTCCCAGCTCCTGCAGACATGGAAATTGATGCATTTGTCTCCATGTAGCACCCTCCCCCCAAGCCCAGTCACCTCTTTGCTAAATTACCAGTCATCTTTACCCCCTTAGAATTCAAGCGCGATCCCCGGATCCATTGTTACCAACAATACTTCTGCATGGACACTTTTATCTAGCAGTCCCAGGGAGGTCCCATTGTTGAGATGAGGGTCATCCATGTTAAACCAACCCTTGATTTATTAAAAGAGGAAAAAATGCAAAAGCTTTTGTTTTTATATCTCATGAAATGATGGACTTGCTCTAGTTTCAGTACATAAAAAATAATATTTAGGCCCTCAATCATGTATATGTCTCTTTTATTTTTTTAAATATATTTAAATAGAGTATTTTTTAATAATTTTTTTTAATTTTATTTTTGCAGGCATATTTTATCTTTTTTTTTTTTATCTGTTAACGAATCTTTAAAGTATTTAATCTTTGACTTTTTTTTTACCAGGGTATGTCTATATTCTTTAGAATTTGAGCGGTGTTTTGCAAAACGTGTAACCCTTGTAATATCACGCTGTCGTGTCGTGTATAAGTTCACCCGGCTTCAAACACTTTGTGTTCATTTTAAATAGTTTCTTTGCTACTTTTGTAATTGCCTCTCAAGTTTCAGGGCTTCCAAGATTTTCCTGAAAATTGGTGCGCATAATAATTTGCTTTCCTGAGCTCGTGTTGCTAAAAATGCCGTTACATCAGTAGTGGAAACCGTTTGCAAATCAGAGCTTTATATTAGAGTTTTGGGTTGCGCAGGCATCTGATAACGTTTCTGGTTACAAAGAAAGATACAGTTATGGTGAATGTGTTTATCTGAGTAATTTCTAAGCAGAGCCTTACATAATATTTTTCAGTATTTTTTTTTATTTTTTTGTAGGATTTTATGACTGGCTTCTAAAATAAAAATCACAATTCCTACCAAATAATGTGTCCTAATTCTGCCAAAATTTGTTATCCCTTAATTAACTTTTACGTCTCTCTAGGACTGTGCAGAGAGGTTTCTTTACATTGTGAGACCTCATGGCTAGGTACATATTGACTGTATTCCCCTTCACAATAGTTCTCATCACAAGCCGATGTGTAGACCAAATTGTCTACCTTTTTTCCCCCCCCTTAAGCGTGATTAGCTCAGAATGCAGATCTAGCATTGTATGACAAAATACTTTCACATGGTTACATAGTTACCCAGGATAGAAAAGACCAAGTCCATTAATGTGAAGCCCTACAAGTACCCTTATCTGTTGATCCAGAAGAAGACTCAAAACTCAAATGAGGCTTTTATCCCAAAGAGGTTCCAATTCCTTCTTCACTCCAAAGTCAACCAGATTTTCCCTGGACCGAAATTAAGAAGCATTTTCTGCTTCTATAGCAACAAAGCCATTTATATATAATAATAATTAAATTGAATTTTTTATAATGATTTTGAATAATTTGGGGCAACATTTTTGTATTTAACTATAATCAGAAACCTGACACAGTTAGTAGTTTGGCTGGTACTGGTCACAACTCTCACCCTTCTACTGTCTGTATCCATTTATGTCGTTATCACACCCGGGAACACCCAGGCACCGGCTACCCGGAGATCTCCCTTTTTGGAATGCGGGTAGGCGGTTTTGTAGATGCCGGTGGGCGGCCCAGCTGGCGTTGGTGGGCGGTCTTACTGAAATCTGCCTGTTTTGAAGGGGGAAGTGGGTGGGGAGTTGGGCGTGTCACAAACCCGCTTCCGTGACCTGGGGAAGCAGCCCTCTACCCGGAGGGTTGCCTGGTATGGTTAATTTTCCGCAGGCTCATCGTGTGTTGTCACATATTGCAGAGCCCTTAAAATGCTCTATAATCTGAAGCCACGTGTCTATCCCATGCATATTTATATTCCCTCACTGTATTACCCTCTACCACTTCTGCTGGGAGGCTGTTCCACCCAGGCATGTTTGACAGGGTTGCAGCCCCTATGCGAAAAGTTTTCTTGGTAATCTGTGACAAAATGTTCGGTAATACAAAGTGGTTTTGTCCAAAGACACATAGAACCTGATCCAACCACACACAGGCTGTGTAAAGCGCAGAATAAAATTTATTAACCCTTCTTTTACTTTCTTTTACTTAATTAATTTAAATCCATTTTGTTTTCTCGATTCAAGTTAGTGGAAATCATGTTCTTACTAAAAATAATAATGCATAATATTAAAATATATTTAATAAAAAAACATTACAACGGTGCTCCTTGTCTCCATACCCCCCCCCCCCTGCTCTGGGTGGCGTGCGGAACAAACTGTCCATTTCTTAAAAATAATTAGAAAAGTAACTTTTTTGCGTTGCCGTAGAAGGTATACATCTGCCTGATCTCCACGTTGTCTGTTGAATGCGATGGCGGATTCCTTAATGAGCTGTTGTGTGTCAAAGAAGTGAAAGCGCGTGACAAAAGGCTTCGTTACCTATACAGTTTGTTCGATGTACCTCGTAGAATTTTATTGTCAGAGAAAAGCCCCATTCAGCCCTTGTGTATGAGAGGCAACAGCCTATTCACAAAGGCTTGTGGGAAATTCTTTCAAACTTCTTCCTTTTTTTTCATTCTTACAAAAGTCCTTAAAAAAAAAAAGAAAAGAAGAAAAAAATTTTTTTTTATCGATGACAATCGTGCATTGTCAGGTTTTTTTTTATATTATAAAAAAGATTTTTAATCTAAAAAAATAACTAAATATTTAAATATATTTTGGTGTAATTTGTGATATGTAAAGGAAAAGTGCTCTGATTGCTCCAATGTATGATTGTTTCTGCCACAAAATTTTGGTAAAAACACCAAATTTAAGGCAGATCAGTCCCATCTAGTCTGCCCGCTTTTCCTGATGTAAAGAGACAAACCTGTTATCGGCGCTTGGACTACCTTTATAAAGCTTAATTTTATGTGATTTGGCCCTTTTATGATGGACTGTTAATGGATTAAGTAAAAAAAAAAAAATACTGCATTCCTTCACATTGAATAGGAATGACCCACGTAGTGGCATCCGGTGCTGAGGATTTGCTGCGCATGCAGTGTGTACTGAGGTATGCTCCGTGCCTTCAGCGGAGGCAGCTGGGGGAGGAGTTAAGTGAGACAGAATAACGCAAATAACTGAAGAATTCCTGCACCAATTTAAACCTATCACATTTAACCCATAATAACTATTACAGTGGTTTATTGAACATGAAAAGTGACTGCTTATTTTTCTTTTTGCCCATCCGTGATTACAATGATGACACATAGACATGTTACAGGATCACCCACATGTCGCTGCTCCCTACGCCTTTCCATTCGTGTGACATCACTGAATCTTCTATGATTGGTTAAGAAAGTAATATTATCGCCAATAAAGTCGGTTTCGATGATCGCAGTACGCGGGTTTACTCTGCGTCCTTTCAACGCTACCTTGGCTGACACCATATGGTGGATGTTGGGAGTGGCAGCTGCGCACGGTGTTACGTGTCTCGTAAATAGTTCACCATGAAATTCCCGAGGAATCCGGCCCATTACGTTGTAAACAAGTGTCTTCTAAGTGCTGGGGAGAGGTTCATTTTCTTCTTCTTCTTCTTCTTCTTCTTCATCTGCCTCAGTAGGAACTTCATGATCATCAGAAGGTTCTCTATAAACCCCACCTGCGCCAACAGTCGCAAACAGCCATTCTTTATGGAAAGTGTATCTCTGGTTTTATCTCCGATGGTTTCATCACCATGTTTGGGGGAACTGCTTTTTTGTTTACCAGGGAATAAGCGTCTAAATTTATCATGATCTCCTAACTAAGCTCGGAAAGCCAAATCTACCGGCCACGGAGGTCTAAATAGGATCGACACAAACGTGAATTTAAATAGAAACACAGAATATGACGGCAGATAAGAACCATTCGGCCCATCAGGTCTGCGTGGTTTTCCTTTTGTAAAGACTCAAACCTTAATCAGCCTTTGGTCTTGTCTTCGATTCACCAATGCAAGCTTAAATCCCCTTACTGTGTTAGCCTCTACCACTTCTGCTGGAAGGCCGTTCCGTTTAATATGATATGTTTACAATATGTCAGTGACCTTGAAAGGATTGAGTGTGAAATAAGACCAGGGTCTCTCGTAGTCCTCGCTCAGATTTGTGACCTTTCTGAATGAGCTAATAACAAAGCGCGGTGCGCCCAATAGCCAGCAATTCAAGCAGTAGTGTCAACCTATACATTATACCAGAATTTCAAGTAGGTGTATAGATCAAAAGCTTTGTATTGATTTGGACTGTCCACTATTTGTGACCTAGCACTGTATGCCAATGAGCTGCTGGCGTGGCAAATAATCTGCATGGCGATGTCACCGGTGTTACACATTTGCTTGGATGTATACTTTGTTTTTTATTATTATTATTTGTACTGTTATTCATAATTATTGCTACAATTTAACATAAGGGGGTGCACAGCTCTGTGTATATAACTATAAAGTGTCCCAAATTAATTTTACTATTAAGTGCGTTCTGAGCATTCTTTGCACAGGATCCTCTCTTGTTCTATGAACCCGAATTTAGCGCTACTACAGTTTGATCATATTGTTTAGTGATTATTTATAGAGACACTGTATCCCCTGGAGCCCCCTAAATACATAATGTATATGAAAGTACTTCCTTCATATTCATTGTTCAAAGTTTTAAAAAAGCAAAAAGCTACAGCTCCCACCCTCCCAGGAATTTCACCGCTGATTGGCTGAATTGTATCAATATGGGACATAACCATTGAAACTAAGCTTTAACATAAGCGTATAGCTAGGGTCCTCTGTCCAAAATCGTTGTGTCCTCAATGCGTCTGTATAATCCAGTTTTAGTACATTTGCCCGGTTCCATCTGGTGACGCTGCGTTTTAGCGTTGTGTGCCTCGCCTCTCCTTTGGCATGCCGAGAGTTAACCGTATTCCTTATAGATCCCTGGTTGGTCTATTAAGTAGCAGTGTGATTTATGGTTGCAGATCAAATAACGCAAAGCCCTTCACACTGACCCTTGTTGCTTATTTCTAGAGGAAATTGTAACCATTGTGGAGACAATCAGCTTTGTGGGTGAGGACTTCCTGTTTCTCTGCTGATTTTAGCTCAGCGTTGAGGCTGCCTGATGGCAGAAACCCACATGCTTGGAGAGGTCAGGGTTTTTGCAGCCAGGTTGCAAGCAATAGTTAGGGACTCTGTATGTATATGTGTGTATATACGGTATATTGTTTTGTATAGCGCCATCATATTCTGTAGCGCAGTACAATGGCTGGAATATATATGTATACACTGTGTGTTATTGTTTTCTTAGTTTTTATAGTTCATAATTTGTATCCAAGCCCCGTTGTCCTTGAAATGCTAAGATTTATACCATTCTGACGAGTCCCAGGGCAGGAAGGGGACAGTCCAGAAGCATAGCTGCCAATTGTCCCTCTTAAGAGGGACTGTGTCTTTTCTCCTTCTTTTCTGAATATCAGAATGTTTAAGTGTTCTAAAGTCTCAAATATCACGATAATGTGTTTTTTAAATTAAGTTGTGTGATCATTGCACACCATGCTTTTACAAAAAATAAATAGCAATAGCACCCCCCACCCCAAACATTTCAGATGACCAAATGGGGACACTTGTGTCGTTGGGGTGTGAAGAGCGGCGGGGAAGGGCTGCTATAGGACAGACCTCCCTGAGTTGGTCAGTAAAGATCAGAGAATCTATAGACCTCATTGCCCTCAAAAGCAGGACAGTGGGGTAGCACCCAAAAATTGGACTATCCCATGAAAGCTGGGGCTGTTGGGAGGTATGGCAATTGTTCATATTTACACAAACTCTTAGTAAAGCCTGCCTCTAACCACACCCCCTAAAACAATAGTTTCCATCTTTAGTAATTGATAATGTGGGGGGAAGGGTGTATGCAGAAGCACCACCCCCTTCCATCACTGATACGCCTACTTTCCCACCTAATGTCTGAATTGTTTCATTGTGTCACATGATGTAGAGATCCTAAGGGTATTGGTTTATAACAAGTGCTCGTAGTGATGTCACCCAAGAAGGTGGCCGTTTAACGCAATGTTTACGGAGCTCGTAACTAGAAGCAAACCGAACATTTTCATAATATTAAACAACTCCGTTTCATTTCTCTACAACAGCCGTCTAATGTTATAAGTGCCGGCACCTTTAAGCCAATGTCTTCATTTACTTGAAATAGTAGTACATCTGTTCATTAGGATTTGCGATTAAGCGGCGTTATTTGTGTCTTCAGGAAAACAGATACAATGCATCACAAACTTAACCCTTTGAGTGTTTTGTTGCGTTATGCCATTTGGGAGGCAGCACTTTAGATACTGGGAGATGGAAGACCCCTGAAAGTCATGGCTCTACAAGGCTGTTATTCTTATAGGGACGCTCCAAACATAATATGCATTTAATGCATACGGTAGCTGCGGAAACCCTTTAAATTTCCCTTGAATTATGCAGAATCCCCCATGTTCACTTACGTCTTTCTCCGCTCCAGTTATATGCCATGCGGGAGATCTCCCTGAACGTGATATACTTCCCACCGCTCAGCTTGTTCAGATTACAGTGCGCATGTGCGGAAACCGCTCCCCCTGATTTCAATGGGAGCACTTTCCTGCCACAAGTCTGCAGCTTCTATCTTAGGCAAGCGTTTTTGTTTTTGAAGAATAAATAATATGTATTCTTTAAGGCAGCTGTCAGGGCTGTCTCTTTAATAACTCCGTCCAATGCCACATCATCACCGGACTCATGCGCTGGTTTCCCAAAGCCTGGAAACAGGAGGGGGGGGGGGGCTTTTTATTAGCCAGAGTGTGACCTGAGTTGTATGTGACTGCTCTGATAATGGTCTTATATAAATAGCTCTCATTCTGTTAAGCCGGAGTTGCGCTAATCTAAAGAGGAAAGTGCATTTGAGCCAAGTAGCTCAATATAAAAAGCCCCCTCGGAGTAAAATGTTGGTAAATTACACAGGATTCTGGAACACCAGAGAGGTCTAACCTTCCACTTAAGCACAATGTACGGTTGGCAGGTCATAAAAGGCCTGGTTTTCTAATGAAGGAAACCGATTTATAATACAGAAACGTTGCTTGTCCGGGACATTTGGTTTATAGCAGAAGAGGGCTCCCTTCCCCCCATTTAAAATGTCCCATCAGCTGCTTTCTGATTGCACACCTGCTCCCGCTCGTCAGCAGGTCGTAGACCATCAACAAATAAGACCAAAAAAATCCTCACGGCCGTCTTTGTACTGAAACAATATTCCAGTATACTCTAAAAATGATATTGATTTCAGACGTTTATTCTTTGGAAAGTTAGGTTTTGATATTACGAGGCTCGTGGTAACAATAATACGACAAAATGGAAGGATTAGCAAGGGCAGTAAGTCCATGGTTTTAACCTTATGAGCCGGGTCCTGTTTACCTAATGTCTCGGTTCGCCTTGGTCTGTCTGTTCTAATTTTGTCGGACCCTTTAAACGCACGGACATTGTTGCCGCTATATAAATAAAATATAATAATAATGTTGTAATTGTTCTTGCAAGTTCTAGGTCTCAGTTGGTTCCATGGTATTCATTATTCATGGTGTCATTAATCGGAAGCACAATGATAATGTGTCAGTTATAGAAGCCGATCCCCAAAGTTTTATTTCTCATGCATCATAGTCATGTTTTTCATGAAAGTTCGAGCAGGCATTGGTTAGTTGCTAGAGTTAGGAAGTGAAACCCATTTCCCCCCTCCCCGGAGTCATTAGTATGCCTTCAGCACGGCCATTGGAGTCACCAAAGCAGCAGCCAATCACATGTATTCTAGTAAAATAGATCAGTGTACAGTTAGCATACATGTGATTGGCTGCTACTCCCATTGGCTAGAATGGGGGTTCAACTGAACACATGCAAGATGTGTACTGTGATCTGCACCCCGCTTTCACTAGAAGCAGCTCGGGGAGGAGTTAAATGTGGCAGAAGAAGTCCATGAGTGCATGCATCGGGGGCCATAAAAGAATGGATCGAGTATACATTTAACACAAAACTAGGGCTGGAGTGCTCTTTTTTATCTTACTTTGCATGTGAGGTTGGGTTTACATTTTATTTCTTGATCTGTACTTTTGATAGCAGTTCTGCGAAGTCGATGTGTTGATCATTTCCTGCAAATCTATGCCCCGAGATCTTTGGTTGACGGGGTCACTTCAGTCCTTCTCGCTTGTGCAGCATAACACCTGTACAGCCCTATTGCTTTGAAAGGGCTACAAAAGTTCTTTGCTTTCTAGTCATTTTGAATCTCTGAGTCCCTGCTAGCCTTTGTCCATTGGCTATCGTTGCTTGTATCCAACTGATAATGAAGGAAGGGTGTGGAGGAAATGTGATCTCTCATGACCAACGCGCTGTGGCTATTTTAGCCTCGGCCGCCCGTACCTCATACGTTTGCCTCTGATTGTAACTTGACACACATGCATTCATACGTACAAACAAACACACATACTTACATACTAGAGTGACCACATTGGCCATTTCTTTCCAGGACACGCATACATGTCACATGCAGGGATGTACATTACGTGTGCTGGACAAATAATCACTGATGTGGTCGTTTTAGCTGAAAGCAGGCCAAGACTGGCCATGAGGCACACTGGCAAATGCCCAGTGGGCCAGTGGTCACTAGGGCTATATGCTTACCGATATTACCAGAGGCAGATTAGGTCCGAGAGTGTGCAGCCACTCGCTGGCTTTAATGTCCTGTGGTCAATCACGCTTACTCCGGCCTTGATTTAAAGGGCCCAGTAATAAAGTTTAGAGGGACAATCTGTTTGACCAATAAACACACACAAAATACCACCTGACACTGTAACCCCATCATTAAAGGGGCAGTAAAGTATCCCTGACAGCCTCAACAAAAGAAATGCAAATTAAAATACTTTGAGTATTTTTAATATGAAGTCTTTCAAAATGTATATAAATAATTAAATAAAACACTTACCTTAGAAAGAAGCTGCAGCTCCCTACTTCCTGCGTACTCTGAACATTCTCGCCACTGGTTGTTTCCTTGAAGCAGCCAATCATTGGCAGGAGAGCGTTTCCATGGAAATCAATGGATATCTCCTGCGCCCCCCCCATGCATAAGTTAAAGGGACCTCCCAGCTACCGTGTTTCCCCGAAAGTAAGACAGCGTCTTACTTTCTTTTTATCCCTAAAAGCCCCACTATGTCTTACTTTCGGGGTATGTCTTATATTGGGAAAAAATTTTCGAATTTAATGCTTTCCTACCTTTCCTTTCTTCTTTCAGCTTCTTTTCCTCCTCTTCGCCAGTTCTTGTCTCCTTCCGGGTCAGAGGGCCCGGACAGCGGTGGGCGCGGCTTCAGTGTTGTGCGCCGGGATCTGACAAGAAACCCCGGCGCACAACAGCTGTTGCCGCGCAGATCACAAGGGAGCGGTATCGGAGGTCATTAACAGACCTCCGGCTCCCTTGAGTGATTTTAAGCCGGGTTGAACCCGGCTTAAAATCACTCAAGGGAGCCGGAGGTCTGTTAAAGACCTCCGATACCGCTCCCTTGCGAGCCTGCTCCTCCAGCGGCGGACATTACTGTCCGTCTCTGGAGGGGTGCCGGGTGCCGCAGGTTGGCACCCCCTGGAGTGTGGCGCCCTGTGCGGTCGCACACCCCAAAGGTCGGCCCTGCTCTAAGGGGCCGGCCTTAGGGGTCTGCGGCCGCACAGGGTTTAAATAAAAACATCGGGGGTTTTTTTCAACTTTATTTAACATCCTCCATGTTAAATAAAGTTAAAAAAACTTTATTTAACATCCTCCATGTTAAATAAAGTTTTTTTTAACTTTATTTAACATGGAGGATGTTAAATAAAGTTAAAAAAAAAACCCCGATGTTTTAATTTAAATCCTGTGCGGCCGCAGACACGTAAGGCCGGCCTTGGTGGGGACTTCCCGGCCCCTTAGAGTGGCGGACCCGGTCGCAGGTGCGGCGGGCCTAAGGGGCAGGCGCCCCTTATGCCCTGCGTTAATGCGGCCGTAGGCCGTAGGCAAATCCCCCGTGTTTCCCCGAAAGTAAGACATATGTCTTACTTTCGGGGTACGGCTTATATTAGCTGACCCCTCTGAAACTCCCGATACGTCTTACTATCGGGGGTGTCTTACTATCGGGGAAACACGGTATTATATGCTTTAAAGTGCATATGATGGCTGGCGTGTCCCTTTAAGGCGTGTGTTTGCGGGAGTTGTGATCTCAAGAAACACGGATAATTCCGATATATCTCCAGTGTTGCTGTATAGATCAAAATTTGCTTTTAAAAAAAGGATAAATGTTTTTTAAATGGCTCATAATTTTTTTTACATGCCCACTCGTCACTGTAGCCAGCTTTGCCATCACTATAGCAATATGAATGTTCAAAAGCCAGTTGCTTATTGGGGAAGCATACCGTACATGTCTTTGGTAGATACTATCGTGTAGATAATCGAGCGCATGCACCGATCTAAATGTACCGCTGACTGGCTTTAAATACCCGCCGCTGTAGTATCGATCCTTCAGCTGCATTCTTTACAGGGTATTGCATCAAATAAACGGTTCCATCCTAGAACACTATATTTAGGTAGACTAGCCGGAGACGGATGTTTATAGATCAGTCGGTAACCTACAGTTCCTATCATTGGAGTTTAGCAGAACTTGCGGTTTCAAAAGCCAGTTTTTTTTGTAGGATGTAAGTATGTGTGTGCGTATACCTATGTATAGATGTGTGTGTCGCGTCCCATTAAGCCATCACATACCTTAATTCAAGTAATGGAATGCTATAATCATTGCCATTGCCAGGTAGCCTATTGTCTGCTGCCCTGGCCCCTGTCTTCATAATACGTACCTGGGACACATTGAAAATGGTTAGGGGGCTCATCCGGTGATATTACCAACGTGGGGAGAATGGCTGCAATAAATATAGGTCATCAAAGCCTGGAATTAACGAAAATGAAACCAAGCTAATACATTTACAAATGATTGTGACTCAGACTCCCCCGAGTGGGAGAAAAGCTACGAGACGTAGTCTTTGCAGTGGCTCGTTCTCCAAGTGTGAAAGTCTAAGCAACCAAAATGCCTACATGCCCAATGTATTCGATTTGAAGGCGGCGTTCCGCTTGCTGTTCCTGAATTGAACATCCTTTGAACTAAATACAGCTTTAGCAATAGAGTTCCTTGTCTCATTCCTATTTTTTCAGGGAATGCTTAATTGCCGTGTGACACAGCAGCTGGCTGTGATAGGTTATTACCATAGAAACCGTATAACACTTCTTAAAAGTTCCGCTATTTTTTCTTTTCTTTTAATCTTGACATGACAGGGTGGAACATCCTCCAAACGTTGAATTACTTAAATGTGCCGTTCCACATATTCTGCGTAGTTTAACGTTTATAACCAAATAACTTGTACGATTGTTTGCTGGATACCCAAGAATTTCCTAGAAATAATTATTTAATCATACGAAATGTTGCCTCTTTCATACTTTTTTGCCTGCAACATTTAATTGTCATGTGACACAAAAGCAGATGCTCCTAGGTTGTCGGCACAAAGATAAAAAAAAAAAAATCTTTTGAAACGTTCGAGTTTTACTTAATAAAATCTTAGGCGGAGAGGAATAAAATTACAGATCTTCTCACATTTATTTCATTAGCTTGCTAGAGACGGCAGTTAATGTTTTAGCTAAGTGGAACAGCATCTTTAACAAGAATTCATGTGAAACCGTATCCATTAAAAAAAAAATATAAAAAATTTAAAATATATATATGAAAAGAATTACATTTCAATACATTTAAAAAAAAAGTTCTTCTATTAGATCGGTAATATGCAGGTACCAGTTGGGTACTGTGTGCTGTTTTTTATGTTTTTTGTTACTTTTTTTTCTAAACTGTCATTTTATTACTGGAGTCAAATCCAAGTTTGTGCTTTCTGGCAAAGTCCTGCCACTTTCAGACTTCATTGACTCCCAATAAAGCAGAGCCATGTTAATTAGTTTTATCAGGTCACAAACGTGGCCATTCATGGTGCCGAGCTGAGGAGGCATCCTGCCTAGACCCCATTCAAGAAGCAGCGGAGCTTACAGAATGACTTATTCGCTGTCAGCCGTCCCAGTCATGTGAAAAGACAAGTAGCCTCTATGCTTGTAAATACCGTGATATATTGCCGTCGGGGAATGACTCTCCCTGGTGCGCGAACGGCTTACACACTTTTTGTATGAAAAAAAAATTCCAAATAATATTAAAAAATTATTGGGTATTTCGTTTGCGAAATGTCAGTGTTTTTGTACTTCTCTACAACTAATGAGGGTCCCAGTGTGTGGATTACATGAGGATCTGCCTACCAGCGGAATGCATATCCCTTCAAACATTGATGAGGCCAGAGGAGAATCAGTATCATACCTTGGAGCTCTCAGGGCTGTTGCCCCGGTCTCAGGGGCAGATTCTCGGGGTCAAACAGTCTGGAGCTGACTCCTTCCTATTCTATATGGCTGGGGTCATATGTAAGACACCCAACTGGTGCATTTGCTCCCAGTATGTTATTGTTGATATCCCTGCTTGAATGCTGGTGACTTAATCAAGTGTTTTTTTTTTTAAGTAATGACAGGTCAAGGTTTTCACGCCATTAGATTAGAGCCACTTGGGCAACACAGCTACAAGTAACTACATAGTTGCGGCTATAAAAGGGTTAATGTTTAAAGAGTCTCCGGGACAGCTCACTTTGCCAGGTATGGCCATCATTACCTGAGAAAACTTCACATTACCCAGTAAATGGCGAAAAACGAAAAATATTCTATATGTTGTGTTTAACATTTCTAAAAATCTACAGAACATATTCACAATACTTTACAGCAGAGCAACCCCCATTGGGGGATTCCCTCCACTACATTTAAAGAGACTGATGCACACTCAGCCTCGCTGATCCACACTCACCCCCACTCATAGGGACCACCCTCAATCAAACTGATGCTAAATCAATAACACGGACCCCACCAGTCTGACGGAAACACACCCCGGTTATTGATGGCATTGCACCCTTGACCCTTAGTAATGGTAGCTGACACGGTTTCATGCCCTGATATTTGTCGTTTTGCAGTTGTTTGTAATCATTGTATTTTTGTTACATATTATAAACCCCCCCCCACCGCCAGTATTCTAAGTCAGAATATTGCATGTGTCCCATAGACGAGGAGGTGAAGACTCCATCTCCCACCGGCTACCGTTAGGTCTTCCCGTCACCGACCCTCCTTTCCAGTCCGTCGCACTCATCACTGTGAACGGCAGGCGCCGTGTTGTTTTTGTCATTAATATTTAAACCACTGATCACAGTTTTTTCTCTTTAGTGAAGCATGAAGTGTCTGTCGGGGCTCTTGGGTCCGTGTGCATCTTAGGACCCGTCGCTATCTTTTAGGTAGCCTTTTACCTGGCTTTAAACCACCACCACCTTCAAGGCGGCTAGAAAAAGTATGGCGCTCCCATACATCCCGCGTGTAATCTTTATTAGTGGAGATTTGATATAAAATATATAAAATATCAAGTTAGTCTACTTGAATATAATACCTTATAGCTAATAATAATGCCTGGGGACCCTCTGGGTTTGACCCTGAGTCTCAGAGTTTTTGCCCCAATCTCAGGCTGAAGCTAACTGCTAACTCCTATTCTTTACCCCTGCGATCATATCTACGACTTCCAATTAGCGCTTCTGCTACCAGTATGTTATGATTGATATCCCTGCTTGAATTCAGGTGACTTAATCATACATGTAAATAATGACAGGTTTCCATGAGGACCAATATTAGAGCCATTTGGTGAACACAGTGGGCGAGTCGCTACATAGAATCTCAACAATGGGCTATGAAAGGGTTAATGTTTCATGATATCTCAGGGTGAACCCATCTAGAACGTTCCCAGGTATGCTAATAATACTGCTGGGAACATTGTTTGTGTTATTTTTGAATGTCTAAATTCTCTCCGGGGCCGATTATTTCTAGATTGTGACACACGGAGAGGTCTCTGATATTTTGAGATTCTAGACTGTCCAAGCAAACGCTCGTTTTTACAATTTTCCTATAAAGGAAAGAATAATATAATAAATAACACATTTTAAAGAGCAGAACATATTATATATGTATATATATATATAATATATATAATATATATAATATATATATATAATATTGTAATATATTGTGATACCCAAATGCTTGGAAATCCACAATCTTATCTAAACATCTATCTAGAATATCTAGCACGGTCCCCGACATCCCGACAGCAGAGGTGCCGGAGCTCAGATGCTGCCACATGTGTAGAAACATCTGTGTGCGGAGGAAGTGCCTCGGGGGTCTAAGGGCCGTAGACCTTTAGACTCCGAAGGGGTTATTTCGTGGCAGCCCCCACGCTGTTCTGCTTATGATCACCCTGACTTTTGCGTTACCAGTATGTGTTTCCAGATCCTGTTCGGGTTTTAACCCGAGTTGGTAACATAGGCACGCAATACTATGGACGTGACTTTGGAAATGGTGCAATATTAACTAGTTAAAGACAGGGAGAAATGTTAGAACAAGAGGCCGTAGTCGAAATCTAGAGGGTCAGAGGTTTAGATGTAACGTAAGGAAGTTTTTTTTTACTGAGAGAGTAGTGGAAAAGTGGAACAGCCACCCAGCAGAAGTGGTAAGGGGTGAGGGAATATCAACATGCAGGGGATCGGCATATGGCTCCTGAATCTAAGATAAGACCATTATCCTGATCCTGATTAAGGATAATTTTTAGGGGAGGTGAAGTAATTAACCGTTTGATTCAGCATATAATCTAAACTTTATAGTAACATTTATTTTTTTCTAGAGATAGAAGAAATGTCATTGGTTTTCAGCGGGTTATATAGTATATAGTGATCTTGTACAAGTGAATTTTATTTGGTGAGAAATCTTTGTTTTTCATCATTTATCGCAGACCGTGACTGCCTTACGTGGACAGCGGCGTTCTTTAGTGATCCGGCAATTTATTTTTACACGCTGCTTACTATCCGACCCTTTATAATATCGGCAGTAAATACAATTAGCACCAAACAGAATACCGCGAGCACATGGCGTCTGCTTTTCTGCTTTCTATTAACTCCTGATGATGCAAAATTGTTATTAAGGCAAAATTTATTTCCTTTCATAGTAATGTAAACGACCCATATTATTATGCGCCCACAGCTTTACAAGTTGCGTAGCCTGAGGTGGTGAACGTTTGAATTGCAGTTCATCTGTCCATCCCTTAAAATATAAGATAAGCACTTTTTTTTGTGATATATTTACCACTTTTTTTTCCTAATTTATTAGAAATAAGGCCCCCTTTGGATGTCATCAAAGGCTGATACAGCGATGTAGTCCCTCTGCTGCAAAATCCAGGGTCAGATCGCTCCCTCTTGGGGGATCAGGCCCCCGATGGGCCGTTGCTGAACGGTGATCTCTGAATCTCCACAATCCACCCACTTACAATACGGATAATGCGCTTTTAAGTCACGGAGTGATGTGACATGATGTCATATCCCAGTGCCCCGTGGTAAGGACTGCAGCGATGGCGGCGAAGCTGGCCTGGGTTAGGCCTAGGGCAGAACGCCGGATTAAATACACCTCCTGGGGCACATCTGCAAATGCTGTGTATCTGATACAGTGCGTTGTGCGTGAAACGGGTTTTTACATAGGTGAAAACGGCCAAAACTGTAACTTGAAAACATTTATGAAACAAAAGAAAACTTACTGTGCTCCTCTCATTACCATTACTTCTTACAGACAAACCATTCATAAAAAACACGTAGAATTTAATGGCGGATAAGAACCATCTGTCCCGTCTAGTCTGCCCATTTCTCCTGCTGTAAAGACTCAGACCTTAATCAGTCCTTAGTCTCAATTTAGGAAAGCTTTATATCTATCCCATGCATCTTTACATTTGCTGTATTAGCCTCTACCAGTTCTGATGGGAGGCTGTTCCATTTATCTACCACCCCCTCAGTAAAGTAAAGCTTCCTTACATTGCGCTTAAGCCTCTGACCCTCTAGTGCTCTAACATTTCTCCAGCTTTGAAATGAATCTCTCTCCTGTACTTTGTTGTTATTATTATTTAAGACGTGGTATTTTCAAGAGGCATTTATCCACTTTCTGGAGCGTTTGGAACACTTGTAACAGTCAGATCCGTAATAAAACACTGTTACGCTGTTTGTGTATTCTCTACTCCTTCTGTGACGTGGCCATCTTTTGTCTCTAGGACCTGATGTTCCTCATTTGCTCCGGCCCTGACAGCTGGCCACAAGCTTTTTGGCTGTCTGTCTCTTGCCAACAGGTGCTAACGTCGTGTAATATATATACTCCCAGGGTACGGCTGACCATTTGCTTGTTTAGTTCCAGATGGAGGAGTTTTTTTTCCTGGGAGTCGTGCTTAATGGGAGGAATGCAAGACAAAAAATACAGAAGCACATTGCTGTCTTCCGGCAGGCCGGAGTACACACTTTTCCTTTTGCACTCTCTACTTCCTGATGTAGCATACACATGTTTTGAGCTCAGGAAGTGCTTTCAGACAAGTCCGTTGAAAAAATACATCCCCCATATCTCTCGCAGAATTTAGGATGTGGTTCCTGACTCTTTGTAATCTATTAAGAAAGGAGAAAGTTCATTCTGTAGACTGCAGATCAACTTCTAATATATGTTTCTATGTAAAAAAGGGAAATATTCTTTGTCGAGAATTTCTTATTAGTTCAGAGCTCTCTCTGTCTGACTCTGGATAGGGCCTAGTTGGACGTATGACGGTACTTTGTGCGTTGTCATGGTACAATCATGTTCCGTTGGCACGGTCCTGCTTAATAGAAATTATTATCATACCTCCTGATTAAACATCAAGAATGATACACTGTGATTCAGGCATTACTCGTCTGGAAAACAGCAGGAAACAGTTCCTAAAAATACGTTTGCGTGTATTGCCTGAGAATGAAATCGCTACAGCTCCCCCATCTGTTTTCTGTTTCGCGGACATGTGCTGTCTATACGCTGCTTATTAACGTGTCCTCAAAAAGCACTAATCACGTTGCTTAGCCAAAGAATGCACACATGGTAACGGCTCGCATCTGCCCTGTCACCAAAACAGACTACCTAGCAGAGGTTGTTTGAGACACTGGCACACAAAAATAATGGTCTAAACTGATTCAGATAATATACCCTGTGTGTTTAGTGCTGGGCAGGGCCGGACCGGGGTAATCATTAGGTGGTCTTGGCATTTAAGGCCAGCAGCCGCCTGATGACGTAAGTGTGGATATGCTCACGTAGCACGCAGCCACTGGCCACACACTACAGCACCCAGTCTGCCCCTGGAGGAGCAGCTTGAGTGAGTATGGGTCTCCAGTGGCCAGCTTGGCAATGGGAGCAGTCCTTTTAACTTCCTGTGCTTAGGATTGGCATGGATGTTCCTCCTCTTTAAGCTTCCCCTCCACAGTTACATTCACTAAATGTGCCGTACTACCTGTTTTTCCATAACACTAATTGTGTATATATTTAAATTGTTAGATTATTGATGTCACTAAGACATTTTAGTTTTAACAAACCTTTACAATAAATACCATCACATAAAAGAAGGACTGGCTTATTACATCGAGAGCTTCTTGCTATTACTAATTACATTTACTAAAGGCTAGGTTTTAGAGATGAGATTGATGCAAGTCTTGCGCAAAAAGGCCGTGAGCTCTTAGCTTATTAACTATTCATGAACTACCTTACGGTTGACTAGTGTTTTTATCTCATCCAACATCCAATTGACCGAGTGGACCTGTCAGCCACAAACGTGTGAATGACATGATCCACTTTAGGTAAGTTTCGCACTCCATATACACTTTGTGCTAGAGAGTGTCTGTGTATGTATGAGTATGTGTGTGTGTGTGTGTATGAGTGTGTGTGTGTGTGTATATATATATATATATATATATATATATATATATTCTACTCAATATACCGAGCAGCTGACACTCCTGTAACACACACTGTGCATTTAACTCACAAGTCTTTACCTTGTTTGCCCAATATTGTGTATGTCTGCCTTAAACTTTTGCAGCTGTTACATCTATGTATTTATTTGGCTTTAGTTTAATGTGTGGTGAGACGCGTGCCAAAAATATTGCATAGCACTTTGGATATTCAAGCTCCCGGGGATAATTTGTGATTAGACATGACCAACTGATACATGGCTCGGTATAGGAATATACTGAGTCTTGTAACACTTGTGTTTTTCTAAACCTAAGGATAAGATTCTAACCTTGCTTATGAAAGTTACCATGAAGTGGCAAACCTATTGTGACCACCATCTGGGGCGTGCAAAATATTTTCAGTTACCCGCACATTCTGCAGAATTACGTTTTTTCCAGTGGATGGAGCTTTTAACTGACCATCAAAAACATGGCACATTAATAATATAATATAACCCCTATTGAGATATATATATATATATATATATATATATATATATATATAATAATTGGCAGCAATGTTAAATTCAATAGGTCAAAAAAATAATATATATATATATATGTATGTGGAAAAGGTGTCGGCAGTAAATTAGACTTGGCTCCTACAATATACTATATTAAGCATATGTAATTTATATTAATTTAATTTATGTGTATAATTGCAGTTGCTGTGTTTTTTTCCGGTTGTCTTATTTTACTATGTAACGTAGGGTGCGAGACTCCCCTTTAAATAGAGACATATATCCGATACATCATGCAGGGCTGTATTGAAATCATGTGTCATGCACGATGCATTTCTTTGTCCCCCCTTTAAATGCGCCATCTGCTCATCAATGTTATGACTGAAGGATCCTCTGTAGCGGTAGCCTTCTGCACAGGGAAATCAATCAATCCCGAGCAACAGGCATTTCTAATGGATCCCAGAGTAAACAGAGTGCATTGAAAGATCACATTTAGAGAGCGGCTAGGGCAGGGAGACTAAGTGAAGACAATGTCCGTGTTGCTAGGGCTCCCGGGGAGAAGTGCGGCAGATTAGGGGCAGTTGTGTATGTCTTTAATTAGTTGGGTTTTAAGCCCAGCTCAGTTTGTCGAGTATCACATTTTGTTTTAAAAGCTTTGTTAGAAAACCCCTGCTTTTTAGTCACATTCCCGCCACCTCCTATATTATTAACCGGTTTGTTACAGTTTACTTTAAGCTTCCATTTAAAGTGAAATTAAACTTTAAAAGTAAATTTGCAGTACTCTTTTTTTGTATTTGGATGATACTTTCTCTGGGCAACCAGCGACCCCCCCCCCCCCCGGGTACAAACACTATATCCAGTCACTGGATAGCAGTTAACACTATGTTTTCTGAAGTAAATTAAAATACTTTGGCTTCTTTCACAGAGGCCCAAGTTACTTTAAAACGTTAACATCTTTATTTTACCTGACAGAAAGATGTCTGATACACGTTTTTTTATTAAAGGGGGCAGTCTTGGTTCTTAACGTGCCATTGTCTTTATTCAGTATGTAACTGTAAACATACGTTGCCAAATGTGGCAGCCTGTGCCTTCACGTTACTTTGAGAATTAAAGGTCTAATTCTATAGCATAACTTGCCCTTTATATTAAATCTAACGCCCCTCCGTTCCAGGCCTCCCCTTCACATCCTCCTTGCCTTTCTCCACCTGTATTGTGAATATAGGGAAGAGCTCAATGGCTTTCTTCATTCTGTACTTCAATACTTGTATTGTGTGTATTAGCCATCGATTAATTACTTTTTGTATCAGACAAAGAATCGAGTGTGGTATCTATTTCTTCCGCTGCGGGCTGACTGCTAGTTGTCCTCCAAATAAATAGTGAATACCTATAGGTAGTCGTATACAGCCCGGAAGAAGGAAATAATAGAAAAACATTCTAAATAGGGACTGTACAATCAAACTGTTTTGATTTTCTAAATTTTCAACAGTTGGTGGGTTATATCTTCAGTTTCTCAAATAATAATCCTGCCATAAGGGAAGTTTCTAGTATATATATATACATATATATGTATATATATGTGTATATATATATATATATATATATGTGTGTATATATATATATATACATGTGTGTGTCTGTGTATATATATGTGTATATATATATATACATGTGTGTGTGTATATATATGTGTATATATATATACATGTGTGTGTGTGTGTGTGTATATATATATATATATATATATATATATATACACATGTATGTGTATATATATCTATACATACATGTGTGTATATATAGGATTATATATATATATATATATAAATATAGACTGAGGATACTTTCTTAGTGACCCAAATGGATTGTTTTTGTGCATATTTGATACTTAATAGCAAAAATGGATATAGCTGTAGGAGTCCGATAGAAGATGTAGTGTTGATTCGTTTTGTAAGGCCAGCATGGAAGAAGATACAAAGTGACACGTCACAAAAGTTATCAACTTGGATTTTAAGAATCGATCGCTGATACTTAGTGGTTGTGACCAGTGTCTTGTCTCCCTCTAGTGGTAGGGTGATTAAGCATCTACATGATGACTATGTTAAGGAATGGAGCAAATCTGGTAAAAATTATACCTTTATTGGCTAACAGAATTATAATAGATTGCAAGCTTTCGAGATTCGGTCTCTTCTTCAGACATGTTATGGTCATAGTGTGTCTGAAGAAAAGATCTAGGTTGTCTTGAAAGCTTACAAACTATTATACTTTCACTTGGCTAATAACTGTATGATTATTTATCAAAAAGCCTGAAAATGGCTCTTAATGTAAGGGACATTTTCAAGACACAAAAGATAATAAAACAAACGAATAAGGTTTGGTCTTAGATTTGAAACTACTTTTTCTTATTATTTACTTTTCAAACTTTTTATGCATACCCCCTATGTATATAGTACCCTGAAGCGTTTAAGGGTTTCAGAAGATGCAGGAAACGGGACCTTTATGTCGTATGTCAACATGCAGAAGATTCCCAGCGCAGGCTTAGCAATAACCTGGGTGGGGTAATGACATAGATGACATCATAAGTCTCATGTTAAATCAGCAGTTGAATGAGCCTTCTAATTAGCCTAGATTTAGTGGTATGTGGAAAAATAGATGAAAAAATGGGCATTTTCAGGTTTCTTAATGGTCTGGAGTTTAGCTAGAACATTCTTCAAACGATCGAATCATGTCCATACAATGTAACAAGTGCATGCCTGTGTGATCGTGATGAATCTGGCCCAGATGTACGGCCAGGGTTCTAGCATTTCATGGCTCACTATATTCCCCAGATGTTTTTACTACACAACCACGTTCTGTGACAAGCTATTATAATCATTATAATGTGTAGTTTATTTAGTTTCCAGGCAACCCTTTAAAATACAAACTGCACACTTAACTTGTATGATGGAGGGCACTGATGGAGAACAGGTCTATTTTGTGACCTAAACTTGTGTTCGGTTCACGTTTGTAAAACAACATATCTTTAACCCATGAGCATCACCAAGTTTTTAATGTTAGAGGACACATTTTTAGACAAAGATCTAAGATTCTGGGGATAGCTTAAGGATATAATAGCTGCTCCTGTAGGGTTGTCCCAATATTTAAAGTGACAAAATGCTTTTATCCAAAAGCTCTATATCTGCTGTTTTGCCATTCCACAAGAAACATTCCTTATTTGATTATAATACAAAGATTGGTTGGTTGTTCTGGAGCTGTGATATCACAGCTAGCCTTGAACCAAGCATAATGCAGACAATGCTATAGCATGCACAACAGTTATATATGTATGTATGTGTTCCTGTTATTAAAACGAGAACAACCATAAAATCTTTTAAGAAGTTGTTTTTTTTTTCTGTTTCTATGACAACAACCTATCCATGGTGGCTTTTTGTGTCACATGATAATTATATATTCCCAGAAATATTATCCAAACCTGAGTGTTCCTTGGGCAATTTGTGTCTTGATTTAAGATTTTGTGTTATCCGACTTGCATATTCCACCCATAAACTTGATTGGGTCTTCTGCTACGTGTAATTTATGTAGCCTTCCATGTACAGAGTTCTCCACCTACTGCTTCCAAGCTACTACAACCGATCAGTGACATGAGAAATAGGCCTTGGGCCACGGAGCAGTTTGCCGTACATGTGCTTGAAATTGTAGGAATCTAGTCTTGAAGAGTCATTTAGGGATTGTGACTGCAACACACGGATAGCCAGAACAAACAGAAAGTATTAATAAGACCCGTTACTACCCATCCCTGACTGCAAAGCTGATATTTGTTCTTCGCATGTAGTTTAACGAAAAGGAAATTGAAAACCATTTTCTTTGCTTACTACAAAACCCAGTAGATGTTATGTGCCTGGAATGCTAGTATGTTCTAATATTTGCTACAAGATATTTCTCAAACAATTGGACTGATTGACAGATGAAAAGCACGGGCTATAGGTAGCTTTTATAATTTAATTTAGTATTGCCTAAGGATGTTGCATTGGCTTTAAACTGGATGATATCAGTCTGTTATATTTCCAGCACTTGCCATAAAGTATTATTGTGTCCATAATCCGAATAAAGTTCAACATTATCCAAAACACAGTGATGCATTTTTAGAACATAATAAACTGTTACCTGGATCTGCAATAGAAAATTCTCTGTGTTCTTTCAGGTTTGAAATCAGTTTGGGTAAAGCTGGATTGATTAACTGTTGCAGGATACAGGACATAAAATAAGGTCACCGTGTGACTGCTTTAATGGGGGACACATAAAAAGTACCCCTAGGTCAATCGTTGGTGTAAAAGCATGATCCTTGGGGTATACATTTTCCATATGGATCCTGGGCATACCTGGGAACTTTCTGAATGAGATGACCCGAGACCCTTGAGATACCAATACGGTCCTTATGGAAACCTTGACTAATATATATATATATATATATATATATATATATATATATATATATATATATATATATATATATATATATATACACTTAACTGCGTTACCTGCAAGGATATGAACCATGGCATATTGGCAGCAAAAACACCACTTTAGGAGTCTTATATACAATCACAGCAGAGAAGAATTGGAAGGAGTTGGCTTCAGACTGTGTGACCCTAGGAATCTGCCCTTACACCCCGAGATTGGGGCAAAGACTCAGAGGCAAACCCTGAGAGTTCCCAGGTATGATCCTGGTATTAAAAGGCAATTCTGGTCGCTGTGTATCAGAGACTTTTACAAGGTAGGACAGGCTATTTGTCTACAAATTATGGGAGAACTCTGCTGTACCCCGTTGTTTTTATTATTTTATTTTTATAATATCCCACCATGGCTCCATCATATGTCCAGACAGACTTGTACCCTATAAATACCTAGCCCATGAGCGCACCTAGCTAACGCACACCTCCTTATAGGTTAATATAGTTTTTATAACGCTTGAATCAAAAAAATCCCACAACATTGTTCAGAAAAACGACGTGTCAGGGGTATCTGCCTTGAATTTAACAAAATGCTTGGGCATGAGATCCATCCAGATTACTTCATGTGTTTTTGTAAACCACGGCAATCAATCTACTTTTATACGTAGAAAACAAGTCCAAATCACCCAATCTAGAATTTATATCATCACTATATTATCTGACAGCATAATCTCACGGATTAAGGACATTTAAGAATCCAACTAGATGGTTACAATGTGACAAGCCTATAAACTATTATGGTAGCACGTATATCCATGTCATATTCCAGCTGTCATCGTCTACAAATGTCATCACACCAAGCCAACCACCGAATTTTTGTTATAATTCTTGGCCACACGGTTCGCCCTTTCTGCTATGTGCAGTTCAAGGGTTAAACGTATTTGCTGTAATGCATGTTTGAATTCAGTCTTCATTTACCAAGGCAGCTGCGTTCTCATGTCATGTTGGCAAATGGAGGTGTTGGTGTTTTACATCTAACAGCCCCGTTATAATTTTCCCTTATTATCCTATCACTTTAAATGTGCAATTTTAATTACACAGACACGGCGGAGCAGCAGCGGAGGGATGACAGCCCTCGCAGCGTCTTAGCGTGATACGGCTCACGTTCCAGTGCCCGTCGTACCCCCGTCGTATACCCCCGTGGCACTCGCTGGGTGGTGAACTGCGGTTCCTGTGCTGCCTTTTGTCTCCGTAAGACATTATGGCTGGGAGCCACGTTGTAAACCTTGCACAGGATTCCTCCCGTATGGAAATATATCGTTCACCTTTCCTTGTCTCCATGCGCAGGCTCCTGTGTGGCCTCCTTTTGTTAATCAGCAGGCCTCCCGAGCGTGTCGGATTGTCTGCTCCTTACCTTTTATAGGCAGCAGTTTCCGGAATGGTATAAATACCTCTGCTGCCCAAACCTGGTTCCCTTCTCTCCGGTGTTTACCTAATTGGTGTAAACTATATTGAGTAACGCCAGAATTCTTTTTCTTTAACTATTAAGCTTCCTGCTTTTGCTAGACGTAGGATATATTTTTATTGGTATTTTCTTTTAGGAACCCACTTTGTAAATAGAAAGGTGTCGTAAAAGCCACTTATCGGAACGTCAGAATATATAAGTGTTAGAAAACACAATTGTTTAACTTTCTGGCAGTGGCCGTTGTGTGGGAAATTCACTCTGTGTGCACAGTGGCCCATGTTTTAGCAGCCTGATGAGGGAGCCATCTTTACCAGACATTTGTGGCATACATAGGCCAGGGTGATTCAGGCAGTCCAGGGTGCCTGCTGCCGTGGGGGGCTGCTGTCCCAACACTCGAGCACCCCCACCACCTAGAAATGGGGGGGGGGGGTATGTTCTAGGTATGGCACTGGGCACATGTTCCAGCCGTATACCTCCTAACTGGTTTTCTCTGGACAGTCCTGATTTTCGAGTAGTAGGGGTCATCTTGGCCCCCGTTGGGGAGATTCTCTGATCTCAGGTGGCTAACCCAGGACGCTGTAAAATGAATGAAGGTTTGTGCTATTAAAGCGCGCCACGTTCTCCGTTATTCTAAAGCCCATGTTTTACTATCATTTTCTCCGATGCGCTTATGTTTTAATAGATTGTATACTGTAATACTTTGCTTCATATAGTTGCTTGTTTGAGAGCTGTTTTCCTTGTCACATGCACTGTATTTTACCCAAACTTGATTATGTTTAATTCCGGATTTTTTAAAGTTCTGGAAAACAAGACAGGACGTCGGCATGGCCCACCGGTGGAACCCCGCGAGACATTTTTAATGTCAGGACTGGAGACCTACTGGGAGTTTTCCTAATGACCGGTCTATCTCTTGCTTGGCCTTTTTAATTATCTATAACATTCAACAGCATCATACAACTTTACACTCAACGTGGATGTGACTAATAATTGCAATTAAGGAATAATAACATTAAATAACTGATATCTCCACAAAATACTTCAGAAAGGGCCAGGACTTGAGGTGACATTTTTCACGGTTCCAATTCGACTAAATACTTGTTCTTTTTTTTAAAAATGGGAACAACCATAGAATCTTTTAAGAAGTTGTTTTTCTCTGTTTCTATAGCAACAGCCTATTAATGGAGGCTTTTGTGTCACGTGATAATTATAGATTCCCTGCAATATTATGAATGAAGTAAAATGTTATGAGTTTATGAATCTTTTAAGAAGTTGTTTTTTTCTGTTTCTTTAGCAACAGCTTAATGGCTTTTGTCCCGTGATAATTATGCATTTCCTGAAGAATTATGAATGAGGCCACATTTTATGAATTTATGAACTTTTTAATTTTTTTTGCTCAGTTTTTATAGCAACAGCCTATCGATGGTTGCTTTTGTGTCACATGACAATTATGCAACGAGGCAAAACTTCAAAGATTTTGGTTAAAACGTATAGGTATAAAAGCAAATTATTATTTTTTTTGGGCCATAGCTTACGGCCAAATATAAAATGTTTTTTATAGGAGACTACTGTATAGATCAAACAAACCCTCCAATATGGATACAGAAAAACTCCCGAGTAACGAAAGATCAAAATGTAAATGCGACATAGTGTAAACAGTCTGTGAATTATAAACCTCTTAAAACAACAGCGCTTGCCACACACGTTCTAGACGTTGGGTACTGTTTGCTAATTTGTCTTTGCAAACATGTAACACAATTAGTCAGCGGTCGTTGAACCATGTGATCATTTATTTACATGCCTTTTTGATTTTGCTCTCCTGTATTTGTTGCGACGACTATTAATTTGCATTAATTGCCTGCCAAGCTCTAAGGCTGTCAGCCACTGAAAAGACCAGCCCAGTTAGTGAAATTGATAGATGTTCTTCTGAGTACTTCCCAAAATCATTCTGTCCTAGGAGACGATCCTTGATGTGATTTTCTGTATACATTTAAATGAGCAGGCACTGACCTTACTTTATTGTTATCAGTACTCAATATAACAGAGATGTTTCTTCTTATATTTGTGTTATTATTATTCAATTTCTGGGTTTTTTTAAGGTTATGTTATGTTTTATGTTATGATGAAGTTTAATTGTTGTCAGGAGCTCTTTATGCTAAATGCCAAAATATAGGAGTTTGTAAGGGCTAGCAGTCTGACTCCAGTTCTTTAAACACCATTCCCCTACAATTTAGTCCATATTCTACATCTGTGCTGTTGGTGACTTGGTATGAATGTATATGTCATAGGGGTTCATGTAGTACTGCATAGTAATTAAGGTGGAAAAAAGGCCCACGTTCAACCTTTCATTTATTCTTCTCCATGCCGTTGACACAGAAGAAAGGAAAAACCCTGCCTGCGTTCTGTACTGTTGGAATTTGGTAGTTAGTGAATTCCACACCTGCTGTTCTTACTGTAAAGAACTCTTTCCACTATTTTATGTGAAAATGCCTTTTCTCAAGTTATTGATTGACCTCTTGTTCGTTGTACAGTCCTGTTGTCGAACAGGTCGTCAGGTCATGTATATATTTGTATGTGTACAGCTCCTTTGCGCAGTCCCCTCCTACCTTTTGTTTCTGTAAATCGAGTTGTTATATTACTTATTACTTGTTATGTCACGTTCACCCGTTGTACAGCGCTACGGAATCTGATGGAGCTATATAAAACAATACATAATAATAATTATAGTTCCGCTCAAAGATTCTCCGTCCTCTTCTTTTGTGGAGGGTGGTGCGGATGTGTCCCCTGACCCTGTGTTAACCACCCTTTTTTTTAAATAGTCCATGGTTTAACAGAATACAAAGTGGACATAAACTATTCCAAATATTTTGTGAAACCATGTTACCGTAGTGTCCTTATGCACCAGAACAGCTGCATGTGTGAAATCGCTGGAAGGAGAAGGACTCGCATGAGGACTCGCATGATGTCATGCATGCAGCTGTTCTGATGCGTTAGGATCTGTACTGCACTCCCTTTAATCCACTAGTGATTCTGCTGGAATGGGAAGCTGTGGGATGCCTGTATCCCCGTAAAAGTGTATCAAAGTGATCATGTATTAATGTATAATGAAGCCAGCCATGATGTGAAGTGAATACATTCTATGATATAGAAAAATTTCTCTCTTAGATCACAGTTCTGGTGAATGGAATACGTTTTCATGTTTAGTTACACAGTTTGTTTTGAAGGAAAGGGTCACCTCGTAGCAGGGAGAACAAGGACTTTGTCAGAGATGCCGTAATTCTATTACTGAGAAGCCCGTCATTAAATTTGCCTGATTTCATCCGAGACCTGTGGCTGATGTAATGCGTTAATAGTGCCGAGGAGGGGTGAGCCCTGCGTTCCAAACAGCTGGCGTTCCGAGGGCTGTGGAGGTTAGGAAAAACATAGATCACCAAACAGTATGAGAGAACCACTCAGACCAAAACCCTAAACAATCCAGAAAGTATCCATTCTAGAATCATGTATGGGTTAGATATTGCTTGATGTGTTCAATGCTTTTAAACATTGGATTAAACAACAGCACGGGTTGCCCAGTTATATCCCCCCATTGCTGGGATACTGGTATGGTCCATGATCTACTAGATTTTTTTCCGGGTTGCTCTTCCCTGCAAACATGGGCTTTTGGTGTTTCCTCCACCAGGGTTTGATGATGAACAGCAGATGACAATTAATTAGTGAAATCATAAAATTCTAAAAAGTTAGTGTCCCTCGAGGATTAGGTTGGACACCCCTGCCATAGAGTATACCTCATTCCGTTATTTATTTAATAGTGTTTGTTCCATCCCCTTTAAAACTATGGCAAGCACTGTTAGCAGATGATGTTGGCATATGTTTCAGGTCATTTATGTCATCAATCAAATTAAACCTTATTGCCGCAGTGTGAGCAGGATAAGCCAGAAGATAAAGATAAGATAAATTAGCATGGATGCGAATGCCTGCTCTATTTATCATAAAAAATCGATTTTAGGTTTTTTGTTTTTTTATTATTTTTAGTGTCCATTGGAAGGACTGATGCAATTTTTCCCTGAGTTTATCGAAACAGTAGAGTTACATTTCAAAGTATTGAATGATTCATCATTGTCTCCTAATTGGCCTCATCTGGGGTTAGAAGTGTTATGATTGGCTCAAAATCACCTGGCATGATTAATTATTACAGGATGGAAAATATGTTTAGTTACTTAGAGTTCTGTAAACGTATTTTTTCGTCAATAGAATGCAAAAGTAGCGCTAATAATTCTTGTAAAGAGACGCTTTTTTTCCCTTTGTATGATCCGCGGGCTTCGCGCGTTGTCCTTCTGTATTATTTCTATGGATTTTATTTATACTAATCCATCTCTACGAGATGCAAATGCTGCATTGGGTTTAAACTCAAATTCTATCGCTCCATAAAACTTTTCCTATAAAATAAATATTAGTTAAAATTTTAAGCCCACCGTCCAGAAGAGCATACATTGTTATTTTTGCTCTGTTGATTTATGTGTAATGAAGTTTTGTTGTACGGATGGTGTGTTTGAAAGAGAATGCAAGGAAATACTTTTGCTAATTTATCTTAGAATAATTTTCAAATATAAAAAATTAGTTCACTCTTCAAATTGCATGATCCCATAATCTGATAATATTACATAATCATAATATTAATGATTCTAAACAACAATTACATTGTTTATTTTGTTACAGTGGTGCGTTTTTAACTAGCTCTGATGTCATTCTATGCTGAATTCAATACTTAAACAAAATTTAACAACTTTGGCCTGTATGTGTCCTGAAAGGGGCAAGATTCTTTTTTCTGGGTATTCTTTTTCTTGCGTATAATACATTTACACATAAATACAAGACACATTTGTTAGCAGACTCTACAATCTCTTTAACCAAAATGTGTTTTGCTGGAGAAAAACGTGCCCCCCAAAATGTTTCTTTTTAGTGCATTAAAACATAGCATTATTATTTATTGATTTATATAGCGCCATGATATTCCGTAGCGCTGTACAATGGGTGAGCAGGACATTAGAAGTAGTGTGTCACGTAAAAACTTAAGCCCTGCTTAAATGAGTTTACAATCTAGAATCATACCTAAATTATGTTTTTACAGAACACCTGTCCTTTACATTAAAAATGTCTGTTTATTTGTAAAATATTTCTTTTATTTTGTAACTGAATTATTTTGGAGATTTAAGAAACACTTATTTTTTTATTATATATGTATATTTTCCAATTATGTCGTATTTCTCATTGGTTCTTTGTATCTTCCAAATGTAACACACTTATAGTTAACATTCAACGTTTACAATATTTTTACTATATTTTTTTAGATTTTATTTTTATTTGACATAATAATGCCAGTATTTTTTTTTCATGTGCAAAAATATATATTAACCTTTTGCATAGCACTGATTTGATCTGATTTAGTTTAAATTATGTCAAACGTTTGATTTTAGTTTTCCTGAATTTCGACATCCTAAATTGTATCAATTACTATTTAAAAAATATTGTTTCAGACTGGTTAGAATGACCGCCGGTTGATTTTTTTTGTTAAATTTTTTTTTTTATATATATATATTTTTAGAGATGAGAGCGAATAAATAATCAAGTCTTCTTTTTTGGCATTTTCCACCGTACCTTGGCCTCTTCTGCGTTTGTGTTTATATATATACTAATTGATGGCCTCCGTTTTTATTACCATCCTAGGAGCTTTGCTGATTGTCGACTCTCGCCAATCAGTCACATGACATCGTTGTGTGTGCTCTTGGAGTTGTAATCGTATTAACGCATCATTGTTATGAGTTGGATTCGCTAAACAGAGCCTTTTCATATTCTCTCCCACAGTTACCAATTATAACAATGTGCTAGAAACTAATTCGGATTCGGATGATGAAGACAAATTGCACATCGTGGAAGAGGAAAGTGTTACAGATGCAGCAGATGGTGAAGGCAGCGTGCCAGAAGATGACTTGCCAACAGACCAAACAGTATTACCAGAAGACACGGCAAAGGGGAGCGGGACGAGCTGCTGGGACGATGAAGGTATTTTTCAGCTCCTTCATTTCCCCAAATCGGGTTTCTACGAAGCTTGTGTAATATTTCATGGTTAGTCAGTTGACTCACCACCAGCAGAACAGTTTATATTAAGGGGCAACGTCATTAGGCAACCAACTGAACTCTAATCTAAGCGTTTAGAGAGTAATTAAGCAGGTCAGGCACATTTTGGCTGGTTATGTTGTCCATTTCTAATCTTATAACAAGTTTTTTTTGTACGTTCGTTTGCTGAAAAGACATTTGTATTAATTCTGTTATCGTCCTGGGATGGGTTTATTAAGCGTTGGGGGTGGCAGTGCTGCCCACTCCTCTCATTGTATGATAAAGCAATTTATAAATATGTATTCCACCTAATCCCAGGCTCATGTCTGGTCATATACCATCAAATGTGTATTTTAACGTGCTTGGAGGGGGCATATTGTCAATAGAGGTGTCGGGGATCAGGCCCAGGCTCGGTGTTGTTGCCCAACAGCGCCTCTATCATCTTAGGCTGCTGATGTACTCCATTAACGGGCGTACACATGCCGTTTATTGGCCGCTAGCTTTAACGTGATGGGGCTGATTTAGCTGCTGATCTGGTCTTTTCTTGGATGTGCAGCAGCTCTGTTGGACCCACTGATGAGGTATATGCCAATTACATTACATTTATGTATATGGCGCCAGCAGATTCCGTAGCGCTGTTACAACAGAGTCATTAAAGTAATTTAAAATTACACACAAGAACAAACCGGTACAAAAGGAGAAAAAGGCCTTGCTCATATGAGCGTTTTCTTAAACCAATCCCCCAAATTATAGGAATTTTGTGGATTCACAATTCTTGTCTTAATGAAAGTGGAGAAGGAAGGCTTATCAGATGAGGCCGCTTCTCGACGTTCTATAACAGGTGCTTAGTGAGCATCTTCATTCACACCTGAGCTGGTGACACGATTTGCACAATTCTCCTAAAACTCTGCCAACATACGATCAGAATATGTTACAACACTTATAGTAATTAATTATAATGGTCCATAATGGAATTAAAATGAAAATTCTCTACGTTACTCAGTAGACCATAAGGAAAAAAATGCTACATTAACATTTTTATAATTGGCTCAGTGATTAATGACATTCCTTTGAAATGATGTTAGAACGTTCAGCTCCTAAAACATAGCATTTACATGCATGTGACCGATTGGCTGTCTATTTAATATATATGTCTCGTACAGCCCAATCAATAATGAGAGCTGCAGCTCAAGGCGCCCTCCATGGTCCCATATAATGCCACTTTTGCCTGCTGGAAGTAAACAAGTCAGCAGGGAATAGCTCCAATTGGAATCAAAATGAGTGCTTTCTGTTCATGCGTGCAAGGGGGTCTCTCTAGACCCCTGAAACACTCACACAAGCCAGTGCTGGAGTTGGCTGGGGTTGAGTAAACGGTGTGTTCTCCTAGGCTGGGGAAAGAGGCAACTGCACAAGGTGCAGAATACCCCAATGCACTTGCAAGTAGAGGACTGCACTGGGAGGCGCCAAAAAACTTGCGGGCGCGGGCGGTCTTGCTGGGGCTGCGGGCGGGAGCGGGCGGTCAGGCACTGTACCTGCGGGTCCCGGTAATCCCGCGCAGTCCCGCAAGGCTGCCTTCTTGCTGCTCCCTTACAGTGTCTCCTAGCTTGCTCCGCCCAGGAACAAAACGGAGTCACGTGATGTGAAGTCACTTCCTGTGACTCCGCCTTGTTCCTGGGCGGAGCAAGAGAAGAGACGCCGTGAGGGAACAACTCGAGGGCAGCCGCGCGGGACTGCGCGGGAAATCAGGTAAGGAGGCGGGCATGATTGGCCACAAATGTGGCGGGAGCGGAACACCCACATTGCGGGAGCGGGCGGGAGCGGGATTAAAAACCACGGGAGCGGGCGGGAGCGGGATTAAAAAAGTAGTCCCGCGCAGGGCTCTACTTGCAAGGTGTAGAAAGCCATGCTTTAAAGGGGGAACTCATCTGTTCTATGCATGTATGTGCATACGATGGCTGGAGTGTTCCTTTGGTCTTCTGTAACTCCCCAGGGTGATATTAGGACATGTAAAATCATCGTGATCCTTTACATCTTTTGAGTAGCTGTTTTATTTTTAAACTAAAGCTAAAACTCCGTTGGTAGCAAAACGCTATTGACTCCTTAATACCAAGATCACCCCTTTAAATATTCCGCCGTTTAATACTACAGTGAAGGGTGAGTTCCTATACTCTATGCACAGAGCTCGTAGCTCGCCATGTGCTACTAAACCGCACCGTGCTGATTACCGTATGGCAGTACTTGTACAGCACTTTCCCTATAGACCTTCATTAGTGAATTGGTTCCCCGTTAGTAAATTAGTTCCCCCTCGTGCTAACAAGGCAAGTACTCCATTGATTACAGACACTCTGAATGTGACAGATAAGATGGATAAATACAAATCAAAAAAAACAAGGATCCGTTAACATAGAATTTGCTGGCAGATAAGAACCATTTGGCCCGTCCAGTCTGCCCATTTTTCCCGATGTAGGGGATCGGACCTTAATCAGTCGTCGGTCTCGTCTCTTAGATTCAGGAGCCATATCCCTATCCCCCAAATGTTTAAATATACTCTATGTACTGGCCTCTACCACATCTGCTGGGAAGCTGTTTCATGGGAACTGCATCTAACATGAAATAAAAAGGCTTGTTTAAAGCATCTTTTTTCTTGTATAAAAATAACCCTATTTCTTATTCAGTGCCCGTAGTGCGAACATTTACGCCAATTAAAGAACGCAATGTTTCACCTTTTTATTTCAGAAGGAGTGGATGGCAGCGAAATCCTGGGGCCTGATGCGGACGGAGTCGGAGGTGCAGGTGAGGGTTTTTTAATAATAATATTAATATGATTCCCTTTGCTGTCTCGGTTGCACCTACAGGATTGCTTTCCACACCTCGAGAACAAAAGAGAAGGACATATTCAACACATCCAGTAATTGGCGCGTGTTACTGGGATTAATTAGTACAAAAAAAACTCCATCCATTGATGCAGGGTAGACATTTTAAATGTGCCTTGTATAATATCGCTTCATCATCCCTTAAATAAATGCTATAGGTTCCCTGTGGTTTGAACGTATGGCAGCTCAGAATAAGCCCCCTGTACGCCGTAGGTAGGAAGCTTTACAGATGTTGTGCGCTTTCTGTCTAAGCAGAGACACCTTGTTTGAAATGTCAATTACTCTGTCTGTAGTCAAAGATGAAGAATGTGAGTCTGATGAAGAAAACGAACAAAACCATGATCCGAATGTTGAGGAATTCCTACAGCAGGGAGACACGGCAGTAATCTATCCGGAAGCACCGGAGGACGACCAGAGGCAGGGCACACCGGAGGCGTCCGGTCAAGATGAAAATGGTAATCGCTTTATACCAAAACGGGATTCGGCTTCAGTCAGCAGCGTTCCCCAAACCGGCGGCGCCATGAAATATATGTTATAGAATAGAGTGCTTAGTACGGTCCTTAGGAGCTGTCTGAAGCCGTTCTGAGATGCCATCTCTTCCCTTTTGTGGCCACATATTCGGCTTGTCTCCTGCCATCCTCTTGAAGGACCGCCGGCGGGCGCTCTGCTCGCTCCTGGTTACCCATCTCCAGTTCCAGTTCTCCAGTAGAAGACGAGAGTTTAGCTACCCCATGCAATAGGGCAATTAGCTATACCTGGAAGCTGTGGGTGTTTAGCAGCGACGGAGCAGGATTTAACCCCTTATCTGCCGCACATTAATATACTGTAGCATTTAACTCCAGTCCCAGGGACTGTATACACGATGGAAGAGAAATAATGAAGTTTCTTAGTGTTCGGTCCGGTTAGGTTTATAAAAGGCAATTCTGGGGGTAGAACTTGTAGAGTTGGGGCAGTCACTATGGAAACACGTAGAATGCTAATCGCTTTACCCTTGCCACTATAACTGGTTGCGTGTGAAATTTAGGGAAGTCATAAAGTTCGGGCATCATAGTGAATCTTCAACACAAACTCCCTATTCCAGTGAGTCTTAACTTCCAATGTCTGTAATTATGGTTAATTGATCCTTTTCTTTGCCATAAGTTTATGAAATACATGATAATTTATTAAAATGTTTTAATGGTCTTAGTGGGGGGGGGACAGTGCTGGCAGTCACTATAGAAAATGCCCCCAATATGTAGAAGTCTTCACTGGCATTCTACATGTATAAAAACTATATGGAGTGTTGTGTGGGGGACGAAAGGGGCTCCTTGCCTGGGGAGTTACTTGGTCGAGGAGGGGCCCTTATGGAACCCAATGTACCGTATTTGCTCGATTATAAGACGACCCTGATTATAAGACGACCCCCCAAAATCTGAATATTAACTTAGGAAAAAAGAAAAAGCCTGAATATAAGACGACCCTAAAGGAAAAAAGTTTTACCAGTAAATGTTAATTCATGTAAACTATTTTTTTTAATAAAAGCTATGATTGAGAAAAATATTTTTTTTGTTTTTATTTCTTGTATTTTCCAGCCTGTCCCCCAGTTACGCACATCTGCCCCCAGGCTTGCCACACCAATATGGCACTGTGGCCCATGATATGCCTTTTAACCCTCTATATGCCACTGTGCCCCATGGTATGCCTTTTGACCCCCTATGTGCCACTCTGCCTCCAGAAATGCCTTATACCCCTATATCCCATTCTGGCATTTAGGGGGTTAAAATGCATATTATGGGGCAGAGTGGCATATAGGGAGGTATAAGGCATTTCAGGAGGCAGAGTGGCATTAAGGGAGTTAAAAGGCATTGTATAGAGCACTCTGCCTCCAGAAATGCCTTATACCCCTATATGCCACTCTGGCATTTAGGGGGTTAAAAGGCATATTATGGGGCAGAGTGGCATATAGGGAGGTATAAGGCATTTCAGGAGGCAGAGTGCTCTATTAAATGCCCCCTTAACGCCACTCCAGAAATGCCCTATGCCCCCATTTAACTAACACACACACACACACTCTCTCCCCCCCCTCCCCTCTCCTCTCTCCTCTCTCCCCTCTCAGCCCTCTCTTACCGGTGCTTCCAGCCGGGGCAGCGGGTTGACGCCGCCTTCTGCTGCAGCCGGAAGGAGGTGGAGTTGGCAGCGGGGGTTTGTATGCGTCCGTCGCGTATACTTTCCCCGGCTGTCAGAGATCAGAGATCTCTGACAGTCGGGGAAGGTCTACGCGACGGACGCAGACAATCCCCGCTGCTAGCCACACCTCCTTCCGGCTGCAGCGGACGTTGTCTACGCGGATCGCGTAGACGTCAACCCGCTGCCCCGGCAATACAGCAGGAAGCACCGGTAAGTGTGTATGATGGGGGGGGGGGGTGAGACAGGAGGATCCAGGTCCCCTGCAGCGGTGCGGGGGATCTGGATCTTAGTCTCCTAATCAGACTCTATTTGAGGTCTGATTAGAAGACGACCCCGATTAGAAGACGAGGGGTATTTTTCAGAGCATTTGCTCTGAAAAAAACCTCGTCTTATAATCGAGCAAATACGGTATTTATAGTGTTGATATACCTCTGATATATTAGTATATGCAGGTTTTGGTTGATTGTGTTTCTTTCTTCAACAGGGACGCCTGACGCTTTTTCGCAGCTCCTCACCTGCCCGTATTGCGATAGGGGATACAAACGCTACACGTCTTTGAAGGAACACATTAAATACCGCCACGAAAAAAACGAAGACAATTTCAGTTGCTCCATGTGCAGTTACACGTTCGCTTATAGAACGCAGCTCGATCGTCACATGACTTCACACAAGTCAGGAAAGGATCAAGTAAGTGCCCTACGGTATATGTATGCGAGATACACAGAACTTGACAGCAGATACAAACAATGTTAAAATCCTCAAGCTGTCCCTGGCCTTGTCTTAGATTCAGGATAGATTTATGCCTGTCTCATGCATGTTAAAATTCCCCTTACTGTATCAGCATCTACCACTTCTGTTGGGAGGCTGTTCTACATATCTACCACTCTCTCAATGAAAAAAGAAACTACACTGAAAACCTTGAAGGGATCATCTCATTATAGGGCAGTGATTAGAGATCAATGAAGTTTATGCTTGCCTCACTGATCCTCTGTCTTAGCTCCAAACATACTGTTTTTGGGCAGCTGATGATGAGTTTGGCTGCCCCGTATAATGCATAGGTATATCAGTGAGACATCTCGCCAAACCCTTCTCTACCTAAAGTCGTGTTATATCCTCTGAGCAGAAATCCCGTGTCTTTAAAATGCTTTAAAAAAAATAAAATATCTTTTTTTTACAAAAAAATTTCATACCAAACCAGTGTTCTTCATGAAACATTATGAAAGAACATGCTATAAAAAGTGGAAACAGCCCTTCTCAATGTATAAACATAGCAAATGTGTGTGTGTACCCTGAACCCTGAATTAATACATACAATGATGAGTACATCCGATCTTTGATCCAATATCTACTCGCTTGTCTCTTGTCTTGTCATCTGACTTGTGTATGGGTCACCAGCTCTGTTAGTTCCTCTCTACACGTATGTAGCGATGTAAGACGTGTGCTGTGTCTATATTTTTATGATAATCTGGCACATGTATCGGATGCCCCTGCATTCAGCTTATCATACATTATCCTGCGATACACTTGTGCATGAATTTAGTGATTTTAAATTTTATCGAATAACGTATGGCTTGAATTCATTTTTCTTTACCGGTAAATCTTGGTTCCAGAAAGATGGGATATATGATGCGGGCAATGAATGGGCCACAGCTCCAGAAAAAACGGAATCTAAGAAATATGTTTCAAGATTTGGCAGCTGCCTCTTGTAGAGTCTGGAGCACCAAACATACGTATTTTGATACTCTTCACCGTAGATCATTTTATAACAGCAGCCTCTTTTGACGTTTCCAACCAAATGAATAAATAACTTTTTTTTTTTTTTAAATAAAAACTGTATTTATTTTAATTATATATATATTTTTTTATGTTTAATTTTACAGAGGCACATTACGCAGTCTGGAGGTAACCGTAAATTCAAATGCACAGAGTGCGGAAAAGCTTTTAAGTACAAACACCATCTAAAGGAACATTTACGAATTCACAGTGGTATGTACGTTAATAACGGGCTTCTATATGCATGCGGCTAGAGAAATATTTGACAGTGCGTGATGAGCTTCTGAGGAAATACATGTTTCTGACTTCCATTACCTACTACTTCTCTATGGGCGATTTGACACCATGTTGTTTATTAAGCTAATTGACGAGGAGGACCGGTTCTGAGAATTATGACGCGGTTTTTTTCTGAGTTATATAAACTTGCCGAAAAGACGTCTCTTTCTCTTCAAGCAGAAAAGCCACGTCTTTAAAATATTTAAAGAGGCTCTCTTACCAAAGCACTAAAACGACTGAATATTGACCATTGTTATTTTTGTAAAAAAAATAAAAAAAGGAATTGATTGAGTTTCTCACCCATTTTTTATTATTTTTTTTACATTTTTAAGGAGAGAAGCCATATGAATGCTCTAACTGCAAGAAGCGATTTTCCCATTCGGGTTCATATAGTTCCCACATAAGCAGCAAGAAATGCATAGGCGTAATTCCAGTTAACGGACGGGCAAGATCTGGTCTAAAGACCCCTCAATGCTCTTCCCCTTCCCTTTCTGCTTCCCCGGGTAGTCCGGCCCGGCCACAGATCCGGCAAAAGATAGAAAATAAGCCTTTACAGGAGCAGCTTCCAGTAAGCCAAATTAAAACTGAACCCGTGGATTATGAAATTAAGCCGATCGTGGTCACATCAGGAATCAATTGTTCGGGCACTCTGCAAAATGGTGTCTTCAGCGGTGGAAGCCCTCTGCAAGCAACCAGTTCTCCTCAGGGTGTGGTACAAGCTGTTGTCCTACCAACGATGGGGTTGGTATCGCCTATAAGCATTAATCTTAGTGACATTCAAAATGTACTAAAGGTAGCAGTTGATGGGAACGTTATTAAAATGTTAGAAAATAATCATGCAAACATTGCATCCAAAGAACAAGGAACCCTCACCTCTGCAACAATCCAGCAAGCGGGTCACTCGGTCATTTCAGCTTTCAGTCTTCCCTTGGTTGATCAAGACGGTACAACCAAAATAATCATCAATTACAGCTTAGAGCAGCCAAGTCAGCTTCAACTCGTTCCACAAAATTTGAAGAAAGAAACGCCTGCTCCCGCGGAAATTTGCAAGCCTGAGAAACTACCCGAGGATCTGACTATAAAAACAGAAAAAGACACCAAGTTTACTAAAGAAAGCACTTGCACGCTCCCCGACGATCACCCGGCAGACATCAACGCACTTCAAGAAGTCGAGCACTGTGGTCAGAAAAAGAGCAACCCGCTTCCCGCATGTAGCAAAGTGGAGACCATTAAATCCGAGTCAATGTCTGTGGACATCGGAGACGGGAATCTTACTCCTAGTCAGCCACCCCAGAAAAATCTATTATCTCTCCTGAAAGCTTATTATGCTTTGAACGCACAGCCAAACGCCGAAGAGCTTTCAAAAATCGCAGATTCTGTAAATTTATCACTAGACGTGGTAAAAAACTGGTTTGACAAAATGCAAAGCGGAGAAATTTCCGTACACTCTTCTAGGCCGTCCTCTCCAAAAGCCGGAGAGAACGGCGTTTCCTTGGAGAACGGCACTGAATCTAAAGAAGAAGGCAAAGTTAACAATAGTCCAACTGACGTAAACAGTCCCCTGAAAAAGGAACCCTCCGAACCTTTAGCAATTAATGGTTCGACAAGTGTCCCAACTTCACCCTTGCCACTAAACCTCTCTTCCCTCAAAAACTCAGAAGGCGAGGGGTACTCTGATGGGGTACAAGAAGACCAAGAGAATCAAGTAGAACCTCTTGATTTATCTTTACCAAAGCCGCAAGGGAACTTGGCAGAGAGACCTTCCGTAACTAGTGTTTACCAGAGCGGTGTTTATTCTGTTCAAGAAGAACCCTTGAACTTGTCTTGTGTGAAAAAAGAGCCAACGCAAATGGACATTGTCGCAAAATCAGAACCAGCTCTTATTATAAACCCAAGTGCCAATCCTATAAACATTGCTATTCCTACAGTCACTGCCCAGTTGCCGACAATTGTTGCCATTACCGATCAGAACAGTGTACCGTGTTTAAGGGCGCTAGCTGCCAACAAGCGGACTATTTTAATTCCTCAAGTAACCTATACGTACGCAACCACTGCTAGTCCTGCCGTTCCAGAACCCCAACAAAAGACCATCCTAACCAATGGAAATCAGGTAATTTTACGCGTGCTCCACCTTTGTAAATCTCTGACTTTTTGTATGATTCGTGTCATCGGTTCTTAGTCGCTTTGGTTGCATTGCCATGCTTCCCAGTACCCAGGGAATATATATAAGGATCATGGGATCTGCGTAAGGCGGCCGATACTAATACTATGGGTATGTTATGAGTAATACGTAATGCATAATATGCTTTTTTATATTTTCCCTTTGTGAATATACATTGACATTTACTTATGGGTGGGTGTGTGATGTATTTGTTATTGTTTTTATTTGACTACTTAGCTCTGATCAGTGAAACAGAAACATAAAGGAACGGTCTGTTCCCAAAAGATTCGTTTTTAATGCCTGTTTGAGTTAATTTTGTTTGAACTTTTGAGTTTTTATTGAAGTTAAAAAAAAAAAAAGAATCTTCTTTCTCATTTAACTCCTCTTGGCTTCTCTACTTCACCAGGAAGCATTAGTATTTACATCGTACATATTCAGAAGCACCCCCATTAAAGTCACTGAAGAAGCAGCCAATCACATGTATGTTAGCAAAATATCAATCTTAACATACGATTTACTGTATATGTTTGGCTGCCTTCATGGATTCAGTGGTTGCTTAGCTCCCGTTGACTAAAATGCAAGTTCTACTGTATGTTTCCTGCTTCCAGTAAAGGCAGCTGGGGGAGGAGTTACTGGGGGAGGAGTTACGTGAAGCGATTCCAATCGCGAAAAAATTATTTACGGGGTTTATTATTGATATACTGTTTTTTTTTTCTATTTTACTTGGTTGGCAGTATTTAAACATGCTCTGTTTCTTTCCAGACATGTTTCGTATCATATGCATGTTTTGTTTCCCAGTATTTTGTTAACTTGGTGCAAGAGGGTTGTGTATTTACATTGTATACCTCCTGTTGGTTGAAATAATGGTCGAATTCTCCTCAGAAAGAGTTTCCTTTAATTAGATAATGCGCATAATCGAGACAAGGCACACAACACACAAAAGTCGAAGCGTTGTCTAATTACACATTAAGATTACTTGGTTTATATAGCATCTTATCTACTTCTAATAGCATGCTTCTTTCTGATTGGTTACTTTTCAAGCAGGTTACACCTCTTTAAGCTGCATAATTAAGAATGGCCTAGACTTGACCCTTTGCACATATATAAGAACATAGAGTAGACATGTCGGCGTGAACTCGTCCATATATCATAGACTAGACATTCCCTGCTTTCTTTTGTCTTTGACAGCAATAATATTTACGATAACATAAACATTTTTCTAACACCTCCTATGGCACTAAAAGGGTTACTTATCTAGGAAGAGACTTCCCTGGTTTTATGTCATAAGTAGCTTGATAGGTTTGATTGTAGCAAAGTAGAATGTATGAAAAGCCAGAGGCACTCGCTGTACCTGTGATAAAGCGCACTAATCCAGCTATAAAATGGGGAGGGAACACATGGAAGTGTATAAGGCAGGACGGTGTATGCAAAAACCAGTGTTGGCATAGGCGGTGTAAAGTATGTGTAGAAAGCACTAACCCATGTGGCATAAAGACCTTCCAGCGTTACACCGCTGACAATCCTGTCCAGTACTCACTAGCACGGGTAAAAGGGACTGCAAGAAAGTCCCATGATACATAGAATGGATCCAGTATTGGAGAAAATATGCTCTGGACACCCCCTGGTGGTCATTTAATGTGAGTACAGGAAGTGTTAAAACAGGGCACCACTAATATGAAGAATAAAATGTTAGTATCCATCCTTATTTCAGCTAGTTATTACATCACTCATCTAAACTATTAAGCAATAACTGGTGAGTTTATGGGCCACTTCTTACAAGGCAGAATGGTGATAAACATTGAGTTTACAAGTGACTCTTTCTGGCACCGGACAAAACATTCCTACGCACAAAAGCAAGCATCTAATACCTGGTTTTAATGCTTTATTATCACAAAAAACGTTGCTAGTGGTGCTTCTGACTGTTTGGGAACGTCAAGACAAACCACAACACCTGCATCCCCGCAGTGCGTTAACAACAGCCGGAAAGTCACATGAAATCGAATTTTCAAGGCATTCTAACGAAAATGATCATTCTTTTTGTAATATAGTATAATTACAGTAATAAATGGTTTCTTTATGTAGTCTGGCCAAAGCGTACCACCATTTGTGAGGTTACTGAAGATTGCGGGACGTTGCTGGCAAGGTTACTATGTTAATAGGACTTGGAATGTCTATTTAGAAGGTGTTTATTGTTTGTAGGTCGTGGTAATAGCGTGTAGCTGGATATATATATAGCGTTTGCGTGTGTTGGGTATAAAGTATGCACAACTTTCATGGTACATGCTAACAGCGTACATCCTACATATAATATTATAACTGTATATTTTTTACATTGATCTGTGATATGCTGGTATTTTAGTTATTTATTATTGGCACACAGATTACCCAAACTCAGTTTTAGAAAGATATTCTAATCTGGACAATTTAAAAAAAAATAAAAAAAATGAGTATAAAATAAATGTATTTATGTGTGAGTGGGACCAATATATAGTACTACATGTGATTGATGATGAATGAAGCAGGTGATACATGTATCGTCCCTAAGAAAAAGGGTAATGAATGGTCCAGTTCTAAAATATGTCACAAAGCGTTCCCAGCATCAATTACCGTTTTAACTTCCGGTAATACCATTACATAAGTTATGGTGGGTAAAGGTGATGGAATTACAGGCAATTACTCTCAAGGGATCCATGTATAAAGTGTATATAGCGGCAAAAGGTGATAATTGTTGACCTTATTTGCATGCGCCTACCCAGAATCCCTTGTGGCTGGGGCAGCACCATGAGATTTCTGAGGGAAAAATAACCCTTCTGGCTTGTCTGGTGTTTGTAGATGAATGTTTAATAATACTTCTACTACCCCCTTAATTTTAAGTGGAAGGGTTTTCCATCACCTTTACCCACCATAGCTTATGTAATGGTATTTCTTGGCTACCTCAAGTATTAAGCCTGTATCACAACCTCATGCTGATGAGTCTCATTAAGGATGAAACAGCTAAGCTTTATCATTATTTGACAAAGTCCACCCAGTTCAAGGGGGACCTCTGGGCCATGGTTTTCTGACAGGATCTAGGTGGTCCCCCACAGATGTTCAAGGGGGACCTCTGGGCCCTGGCCTTCTGGCGGGATCAGGATCGTCTCCCACAGTAGCTCAAGGGGACCGCTGGGCCCTGGCAAAGAAAAAGCTGTCTGGTTTTAGGGCCGAGGTAGCATGGAGCCTGAGGTGTGCACTCGCTATAAATAAAATACTTTCAAGGGATCCATGTATAAAGTCGAGGCAAAAGGTGATCATTGTTGATCTTATTTGCATGCGCCTACCCAGAATCCCTTGTGGTTGTGGCAGCACCATGAGATTTCTGAGGGAAAAACAAGCCTTCTGGTGTCTTTAGATGAGTGTTTAATAAATGCTTCCACAACTTCCCCGTACAAAGCTCAGGTCCTAGCTTCATCATCTAGATGATGAGATCAAGGTCTCCCTCTCTTCCAAACAACATGTGTCCGAAATAGCTCAGCGAGATGGATACTGTGAAGTAAATCTTTCTTCTGTGTCATGAATAACGGGGCACGCTGCAAGGTGGGGGGCTTCGTCATAGATCCCATTTATTAAAAACACTCTCCGCAACCTTGTAAGTGCCATAAAGTCAGATCTGACGGCCAAGCGCCGATAATCTCTGTCTGTTAGCAGCAGAGAGGAGCTGTACCCGTCGGCACATCACGTCACGAAGAATATATCAATAACATCAGCTTTTAGTGCTCACGCTGCTTGCAGGGACGCCATAATCCCCGCTTCTGGGGGACGTCCCTTAGTGGTTTTTAGGTGTCATAAGAAATGATATTCTGTAATTATGTTCTTTCTCCCCCATGTAGTTGTTGAATTTTGATGAGTGTTTCAGGCAGCCTTTGTTAATTGGGAGTCAAATCCCAGGCCTGGAGGGTCATAACTAGGCCCGATTTTCTGGATCTCCCAGCTTTGGTTCTGGCAGCTCGATTAAAATCATTGAAACGGTGGAAAAACCTTAGCGGCGTGGAGGACATTTAGTGACAGCAGGCAGGTAAAACCGAACCGAGACATCATTCCGAAAGGCCTTTGAAGTGCATCTGTACCTACTGACATGTCACCGCTTAGAGGATTGACTCCCTCCTACAGAAGGGTTTTATGTTCCAAACATAGTTCGTAATCCTTTAACATATAGCTCATAATCCTTTAATGTTTTCACGCTTTCCTCTGATCTGTGGTTCTCTGTGATAGAAATCCTCACTGATTCACTGCATCCAAAACTTACAGTCTGTGTGTCCTGAACTATAAAAATCATCCTCGTCATTTATACCTTGTAGGAATGTAGGCTAGGGTATCAAAGTGTCACCTAAAATCTAACTATATATATATATATATATCAGTGTCTTTCGTTGTGTTATTCTTCTGAATATTCTATTTTGGTGAACTACGCTATCGTTCAAAGTTTTGGGGTCACTTAGCTGTTTTCATATCTCTAGCCCTAACGTAATTGCAAAAAGGTTCTTGAACGATCAATTAGCCTTTTAAACTTAAACTTGGATCAGCGAACACAACGTGCCATTGGAACACAGGAGTGATGGGAGTGATAAAGGGCCATTGGAACACAGGAGTGATGGGAGTGATAAAGGGCCATTAAAAGTCATTTACAACATTAACCCCGTCTGCACTGGATTTCTGACAAATTTTGCTTTTCTTTCAAAAACATGGTGTCGGCTTCCATTAGGTTACCTTTTAGATTAAAACAAACGCACCAATTAACAAAATAGTGCAAGCTATAGGCAGTTTCAATCAATGAAATGAGTTACGTTAAAAGCTGTGATGGCAGCAGGTCCCGGTTAATCTGTTTTTGACTCGTCTTGCAGTGGCTAAAAGCCTGAGAATGTTTCGGAAAAACGAGCCCCGTTATTTAATCACTGGTTAGAACGCAGAGGACAAGAAACTCTGTATATTGTTATAGCATCATTCGCACGTGTATAGATCAAGAGGAACTCCTCAATATGCTGATTCTCTATGACATTACCATCCGTTTGCCAACAAACCATCAGAATAATTCATTTGTGTGCAATGTGGTCGGAGAAGTAAGAGATGGTTGTGTAGATAAGACATGCCTCGCGTTCCGGATCCAAACTGCTCTTATGGGCGGCCGCATGGTCGATATTTCCTTTGTGATGGAGATGATCTGGCGCGACTGGGTTCAGCACAAAATCCAAAGAGAAACTGGCTAGCAGAATGTGCCGTTAAAGAAAATCTAAAGAGAGAGTGTAAGAGTCACGAACGTAACAGCACAGCTTGATACAGAAGATGCTGAATTCTAAAAATCCAAAAAGTATAATATACTAATGATATACTATTGCTAAGAACTAATTGTAATTCATTTTTATGTCTTTCTCTCTGTTAAAGGAAGAAACATGGTTTTATATTTCATATATATATATTGTGTTGTTTATTTAAGGATGAAAGGCAGGACACAAGTTCGGAAGGCGTATCAAATGTAGAAGATCAAAATGATTCTGATTCAACTCCACCCAAAAAGAAACTGAAGAAGACGGATAACGGATTGTATGCCTGCGATCTGTGTGACAAAATATTCCAGAAAAGCAGTTCACTGCTGAGGCATAAATATGAACACACAGGTGTGTACAACGTGTAAAGTATTTTATGTGCGTTCGCTAGGTCATAGAAGGCAACACATTTTGACCTTTTGTATGTACAGGTAATGTGTGGAGGGTGGTGGTTCTATTCCAGCTGTCCCCTCGCCACAATGACATAGAGGGGCACCAGTAGCCAGAAGATGTAGTTCTTTTATCCTTCTGCATTTTGCATTTTGCAAAATTAATGATGTTTTGGGTTTTCTTTTATAGGTAAGAGACCACATGAGTGCGGAATCTGCACAAAGGCATTTAAACACAAACACCATTTGATCGAACATATGCGTCTTCATTCTGGAGAAAAGCCCTATCAATGTGACAAATGCGGGAAACGATTTTCACACTCCGGATCCTATTCACAGCACATGAACCATCGCTACTCGTACTGCAAGAAAGAAGCCGAGGAACGTGACGGCACGGAGCAGGATGACCCAGGACAGGGGAACCTTAGCGGCGAGCACGTGGACTCCCAAGAATCTCCATCGCAGATAGACTCTGATGAGCGTGAGAGCATCGCCAGGGATGAAGACAGCGAGAAAGAGGAAGACGATGAGAAAGATACTGACGATGGACAAGATGACAAAGAATGTGATCTGATGCATGATGTAGAAGAGGAAGGAACGGCATGTGAGGCAGAACAATTAGAAGGTACTTCAAAGGACGGGGATGATAAGAGTCTCGAGGAAGACGTGGAAAAGAATGTTTCGGAGAAAGACGCTGCCCAAAATTAGCAGATTTTTCTCTTATTTTCCAGTATGGAAATGTCTTTTGAAATTACAGTATAATGAAGTTTATTCTATATTATACATGCTTTCCTCTGAAACACAGTACTTGTATACTGTGATTTCGGTTCACTACTGTGTTAAAAAATCCAGGTGTGCCTGAATCTCAAACGTAGAAATTTTTTTCACAGCAATTTTAAAATTTAGTAACAACTTTGTTACATGCAAGTTCAAAAATATATATATAGAGAGAGAGAGAAAAAATGACTCGGAAGCTAAAATTAATCAGGTTTTACCAAACCTACACATTCTACTCATACACATCTGGAGACATTTATTTTATCAGTATTACGTTTCATTGTGTTGGTTGATTAGTTTGTACATTTGGGAGAAATTTTTATCTTTTTTATTTTATTTTTTATTATTACAGTTACATTTAAAGTCCGCTTCAGTATTATATTTGATGAAAATGTGAGTTTTATCTGCACTACAGAATTCCTTTACAAAAGATTGCATGTTTTAACTTTTTGCAGTATTTGTGGCATGTTTTAGGCATTGGCCACCTTTTGCCACTCAAAGAGTTAAACATTAACTGCTACCTTTCCAAGTCCAAGTCAAGATAGAGGTTTGTAGTTCATATAGTTGGCAAACTATAACCGACAGCATATTTTTAGCCTTAAAAAAGCAACGCATAGTGGGTTAAAGGGTGTGTTCTTATTGATGTGGTTGAAATTGTAATTAAGATTTTCTCGAAGTTCTAATTGCAGGGACTAACCGTTTATTCTGGGAAAAAAACAGCAAAATCAGTGTTCGTATTTGCTTGAATATGTAGTAAATATATGAAGGATTTGAAGCTATGTATCTCCTGCTGGCCTTATGCAAGATATCCGTGCTGTAAGTGCCATCTCGCGTGTTTAAAGGCATGAACCTGCCTTCGTGTAACCGAGGTCTGTAATAAGTAGCATTTTTTTTTTTTAGCACTGATTATATTCTGTGCGGTTTAAGCCAACACATTTTTAAACAGTGTTATCCATTATTAGTTATTTTTAAAAAAACTTGTAATTACATGTGTTTGGTTTAAGGTATTTGAAACTGCGTGTTTTGGGGGGGGTTTTTTGGTGTCAATTTAAGAAAAAAGTCATGTTTACTTGCATTTTAATACTGTATCGCTCATGAATCTTCTAAATAGCAAGCATTCTGATAGCAAGCAGTTCAATAACAATGTTGAACATATTCTTTTCTTAGTCAACTTGAACCCGCCAGGGTATAGGGAAGGGCATCAGCAGGTAAATATCTATCTGGGCTGTCCTGTTACAGTCCCCATCCTTTGATGCCTCCCAGCGTGGCACAGCTACTTCCAGATCGGGGCTAGAATGTGAACGGATGTTCGCCTCGACCTCTAATAAACATAAAAGTTACCGAACTTTGGCCTTTTCTGAAGACTCTATTCTGAGCAGAAAGCGCTGTTAAATAGAAACTGAAAACGTTGATTTCTAATGATTTTCTAATATTTTACATTTTAGTAAGTATGCGGAAATCTTAAAAAAAAGTAAGCGTCGTAATACGGGGAAGTCATCGCGGCCTTTAAATGCCTCCTAAAGCGAAGCTGTATTTGTACGACGGACGTGGCGGATCAGAATAGAAACCCTCGAGTTTCAGTATATCCATTTGTAAATAGTTAAAAATGATATTTCTTAAGAAAACCTGCTACCCTCTCATAGGACACCCAGTTTATGTTTTTACATTTTTGGTTAGAATTAACTTTGCCAATATTTTCTTTAACAACAACAAAAAAAAAAAAAAATCTAATTATTGCAGACCTCGTTTTATTAATGGTGTTAGCGAAGATTACCTATCAGTATTATTTTTAAGTTCTTTTAGTTTAGACCTGTGCAACGTTTTGTACTGTATGTCTTCAAAACCCGGCAGTATTAATACCCTTCTTACTGACATGTACCTTTTTAGTTTTAGAAAACTTTTATATTTATGTGTCTTATTTTTATATTTCTTTATTTATTACACAGTCTAGTGTATAAAACTGTAGTTTGTATTAATACAATAATATATTTTAGTATGAAATTTTGGAAAGTTGATAAGATTTAAAGTAGAGATACAAATGGTTCTCTTGCATTTGAGATTTGATTTAACAGTGTTATGTTAACATTTTTACTTGCCTTGGACTGTAGAACTGGTTACTTAAGGAATGTATTAGATTTACAGTTGGATTGAAGTCATCTTACCGTTATCTGGTTTTTGATATATATATATATAAAAAAAAAATACTATGTTTTGAAATTCACTGTGCGATTAATGGCATGATGCCCTGCAGTTTATTTTTTAATAAACGTAACCACCGTAATGGTAATTGTCCTTAGAAAAGCCAAATTAGTTTAACTTTACAATACAGTATTGGGAAGTGGGAACAATGTTTAACATTTTTTGTGCCAATTTGTTCCTTTTTTCATGTGTTTTTTTTTTTCTTTTTTTTGTTCTCTTTTAATATTTTATTTTGTTTTTGAATTATTTTTTTTTTTCAGGGAAAAAAAAACAAAACATACCTTTTTATGTTCGTTGTTATACCATAGCCATTTTCTAGTTTTTTACCAAGCTCCCTCTCTCACAATAAAATACATCAGCAACTTTGTCTGTCTGCGTTTTTATTTCATGGTTTCAGCGAATGAATGAATCTTCCATCTGTATACTAGCCAATGAAACGATGATTTTTACGTCTAACGTGGATCTGTCACCCGGCAGCCTCCTAGAGCATATTAAGTGATTTATACTCGATAACACATTTTCCATGGCCTTGCATTTTGGGCAATTGCTCGTTCCCTTGTAAAATAGAAGAATTCTGGTTTTCACTATGCTTTCTTTTAAATGATTTTTTTCTTTTAAATGGGACTTTAAACCATGGCTTTCATGTCACTTGTAGTCTACCTGCCCCTGACCTTGATCATTTTCTGGGGTTTATAATCAACCTCTTAAGCCCTAACCTCTCTATGATATAGAAATATCCTTGGTAACTGCCATCTGTCCCTTTTAATGGAGGTCTAAGCTAAACCACCTCTTCCCAGACTCAGCACGGACTACTTTACATCACTAACTTTTATCCTATTCACCTGTCGTAGACAAGCCCTTGGACAATCAAAATGAGACGCTCATTCAAATCTAGATCCCACCATTATGGATCTCACTAGAGAATTTAATCTATACACATGAATTCTTTGTTCAGCACAATATTCTATGACATCCTCTCATATATATATTATAATAATTTTTATATAGAAGTTTGATCAACAAAATAACACATGGGTTTTAATAATTTCTTTTATACCGGTTAACATGGCATAAAAGGCTATCCAGAACTTGACATTAAAATACTTGCAGGTAAATAAGATTTAGGGTGGAACATATGGTTTCTGATGATTTTTAATGATTATTAGCAGCAATTTACACCTTTTGCGTTTGATCCAAAGCATTGCGGGTGCTAATGAACTTAATGAGCGCATACGGTGTATGAAGCTGGAGGCCAGCTCTCCACCGGATCGTAATAGTATGTTCTCTAACGTGCCCCGTGTCTGTTCACGCGGCTCAATATAATGATAGAACACGTCCAAAAAACACTAAATCAGGTGGCACTAGATCACTAATGACTAAAACTCCCAGATCCAACCACAGAAGAAATCCCAGTGGTGATAGAAAGACACTTATTAAAACATGTTTATTAATATGAATTTATTAATATTAGTGATACAAAATACAATCACATACTGTAAGCCAAAGATACATGAAAACTCAATATTAAAAGGAAAAAAACCACAGAATGTGAAATGTGTAACAAAAAAGGTGTTCTTCGCTGTTTCAGTAAAAAGCCTTTCCCCAGGCTTTTTTTTTACTTCTATATAATGAAATAACCCAATAGTCAAATCAAATGAACAGACTTCCCTTTGGTGTCAAATGTACTGTTTTTACTCAATAATCATGGGAAGTCCTGTGACCAGACAGGAAAGCCACTACAGAAACAATAGCTTTGTCTGGAGGTCTGTTTAGTTATTCTGCTCTCGATTAATTACTCATTAAAAGTTTTGATATTTGACAAGATGGTGCGCCTACCTGGAAACATGTTTCTGTTTACAATAAATGACAATTCGGTCATCTCTCAGGTCATCTCATTGCTGTCACCTCCCGGAGCTGTAGTTTTGGTTCATTTTCAATAAACACAAGTAATCTGGATAAAAATGTGTGCACATTTTCACAACTTTACGGGTGGTTTGAAGCATTAAACTCTTTCGTTTACGCCTACTCCTCGCTCTGGTAAGAGATGATGGTGTGTCTTGGGGTCATATTGGCCCTGGCACTTCACAATTCACATGCTCCTCTCCAACTTTTTTGGCTCCAAATGTCTGTGGTTTTTAGATACACTGACTGCATTTATCACTGGCCCCTTTAGATGTATGTTTACTAAACTTACGAAGAGCTTACGGAACTCTTCAACTCACTAGCTTTGTTATGTTATGAACGGCCGGCCTCGGTGACCTTTTCCAGATTCACTGAGCTGCCCTTACGTAATTCATAGACAAATCTGTGAGATGGTTTTAACAGCTCATTCCACTTTACTTATGAATTATAGAGGATTACTTCAACACTTCATGTAAAATCCACGGAGGTTGGCATGGTGAACTCACCTGAAACCTGATGGTTTAGTGAATAAGCGTCTTGGTATCGCAGAGTTGGGTGGCGCACACCAAGAATGTTCATAAAATAACTTTAAATCACAAAAGTATAGAGCATTAAGTAAAAAAATAATACCAAGCCCGCTCTAATACGAGAAAGGTCATGTTTTTTGGTGGTGGCTGCCAATGCTGCCACATATGGCTTTTGTCAGCAACAATTCAGCAAATTAATAGAAATTCATGAGAATATGAAAAAAACTACTCTGCAAGTAAAGGGGACCAAGGAATGAAATTTTTTTTTTAGATATAATTACCTGTAACAATTGATTTAGCTGGGCCAGTCTGTCTGCCATTGAGGAAGGGGAGCCAGATTCTATCTTGATTTCTTAATATGTTGCTTCTGTTAGTCCTCATTTATATTAGATTAATTTATATATTTTTTTAGAGCCACCGCTAATTGCATTGCGTAATTCATCACGGCATAGGTAGGGTTTCAAAATAAGACTCAGCTTTCAGGTATTTAATGCATTATTGTTTCATTAAGTATAGTGACAAGTGCGTACAGGCAATGAAATAGTTAATACTTTGGTGACGCTGTCAGGTTACCGAATTCATCTGCGTTTGGCCTTGTGGTCCAGGGTTCGGGTTGTGCAATGGCAGCGTCCTCGTTGTAATTCGGTGTCTTTCTATGACTGCATTGTCTGCCTAATGCTCCATATTAGACACACACACACTTGCGTGCTCATGTAACCTACCTTTCTCTACTCATAGGGCATTTTGCCTCTGCATGTAATCTACCCCTGAACATGGTTATGAGAATTATGTGGGTGAATCTGTCTTCAGTTATTGTAGAGATTAAGAAAACTAAAAGCACCGTCGCCACTTTTAAATACACATTTAACCATGAAATGGAAGGTCTAGACATCTTTATCTGAACCTACATTTTTGTTCTTATCCCTCTTATCCCTATATCTTTATATATCCGGAACCTTTTCCTTTTGTATGGCCAATCCAAGTCCCAGTAAGCAAGAAGATGACTTTACTAGCCAGTTATACAGGCTATACAAACAATGGCATGTTTATATGAATGTGTCGAGGGCCATGCCCACCCTCCAGACATTGTCCTCCTGGATACCACCCAAATCTTACTGGAAGGGACAAAAAGGATGAAATTACGCCTTCTGGGTTCTGGGTTTGCCTTGTATTTCAGTTCTAGACTGCCCTTCTGCAAAACCTTAGTCTAATAATTGACATTTTTCTCAATACTGGTATAAGGGAGCTAATATCTGAGACTCTTCTGAGCTGCGACTCATCAATGGACATTCTATTTAACATTGTCGATTCTTGGTTCAGCTAGCTTTACACTGTTTTGTATTCCCTGCTCAATGGAGCTAAAATTCTGGGTAATACTGCATATTTTGCCAGGTTTGACAGTTTAATATGATTTTCTCTGCCTGTATTTGGTCGGACCCTGTTAATTTTTACTTGAGGAGCTTCCACATAACTATTCATGGTTGATAAGTTTCGCAATTTCCGTTAGCTGAAGATGGAAAATGCAAATCAATATATAAACTCAGAAAGGCCAGCACAGAGAATGTTAGTGTAGTATTAAGTAAGATTGCTATCTCTCTCCATGATAATGAGTTTGCAGTCAAAATGTGCTGACTTCGTCCATAATGGTGCAACAGACAGGTTCATGTTTGATGTATCTGAAATATTTGCAAAGCACCTGTTTGGTAATTTCTATAAACATGTATATAGAAATTACCAAACAGGTGCTTTGCAAATATCTAGAAATTCTCTAAATCCAACCTGTTTTACTTTAAAAAAAAAACAACCCATGGAGTTAAATACGTTCCAACAAAAGTCCAGAAGTGACCCAAATGAAATGGTCCCAAAAACATGGCCAAATGCCATTAAAAGTAAACAGATATAGGAAAAATTAAAAAGAACAAAACTATGTAAAAAGGAACCTTGTATTGTATGGTATTAGATAGGGACCCAGTAGACTATTAATTAAGAGGTATATGAGAGGGTTGTGGGGCTGCCATTGATATTCTACTATTCTAATACAATTTTACTTTTCTCCAGCTGGAAAACGGTCTTCGAAAAAACTAATGTGGCAGATTTAATATTTACCATAACTGATTTTATGTTATTAGGGTGACTACGCAAAGTTAATTAGCCAATTTCACAGGAATGAGAGGAACAGTCCAGTAGACTAAATATACGGCTTCTTGAGTGATGTAGAGCCTGCTGAATAGACACAAAAAAGATTTAAAAGTAGTATAGAATAGACACACTACATTTTAGACAATGATTTGTAGGAACAGGGTGTACATTGAAGGTGAGGTAGAATTTAATAGGATACAGAGGGATTTGGAGAGGGCTGTAGCAGAGATAAATTCAGGATAAATTGATCTCATGCAGTTTACAACAGGGTCAAGGGAACGAACTGCGAAGCAGAAATGCCAGTTTTTACTAATCAGGTTTGGGAAGGATGACTATGGGTGAAAGGATTTATCTACAGATAGTGGAAAACATTCCGCACGGCCTAAAAAGATTTATTGCGCAGGTTGAATTTTTATTAACACTTCAAGAAGAGAGGATTTAGGGACGTAACAGGTGAGCGCTCTGTGTGGCCAATACAAGAGAGACATTAGAGATACAATGATTGTTTATCATTAAATATAAAGATGCACTGTATGGACAAAAGTATTGGGACATCTGACCGTTACACCAACAGAGAATTCTATGACATTGCTTTGTAAATACATAGACATTAATATCTAGTTGGTCCCCCCTTTGCTGCTTTAACAACCCAGTGAAATTTCCTAGGTTAAAAAGTTGAAACATTCATTTTAATGAACAACCATCTAATAAAGTGCATACTCTTAATGACAGGGTTGGATCAACTAAGGGACATATGGAGCAATTGTTCCTGGGCCCCAGAGTGGTAGGCCCCTTAGTCCTCATCCTGTAATGACTTGAGTTGTAGAAGCCTGAGCCGCACCGCTGCTGCCATAACCTGCGCCGCCTGTCAGCCCCGGATTCATGTGACGGGTCGTCCGACAGCAGCAGCGAGGAGCCGCTCTACAGCAGGTCTGTGTATTATGTATATTACCCATACCTGGGATCTCTCCGGGTAAAACGGCGCTTCTCAGGGTCTCCGGGTCAGTGCGTGTCCCATGATGTCAGCCAGGCCTACGGCCCACATCACTCAAACGGGGCTCCTAGTAGCCGGAGCCAAAGAGTTTCCAGCTATGACATTACCTGATGAACCCAATACAGAGCCGGCTCCTCTCTCCCATCGTCCATCTGCACCCAGACAGGAAGAGTGAGAGGGCTTTAGGCCACAGAGTGTCCTCTCCTTTTGCTTCGCTGCCCTCCCTTTCCTTTCCCTCCATGTCACATGGATTTGTGAGCCGATCACAGGCCGCGCAGGAGCTCGTACCCTGCTGGTGAGGGGACTGCAGACGCCATGGAAGTGTCTTGATGTGCAATGGCTGAGGAGCTTAAGTTCCTAATGTAAGGAAGCAAGCATTTACACCACACACAATACACTCAGCCGTACACGCACATAACGCCACAGCATGACCTCTCATTTCACCTGCTTTTTAGGTATATGACATCGGAATAAATAGATGATGACCATCTCACTGTACACGATGAAGTCATATCCAGCACCTGATTTCATCACACAGGACCACAAAAGAGCACTGAAAAAAACGTAAATAATTTTTTACTGCCTACTAACATTGTGAACCCGCTGTGTTTTACTGTTTACCTTTAAGGAATCAATTTATTAAATGTGGCCAGCTCTGTGCCCTTGTGCCCCAAGAGGGTATGAACTATTGATTCTGCACATGTGCCGCATATTCTACGCAATGTCGCCAAAGGTGTTTTGAAATACAGGAACATACAGCGTTTTGTGGTCAGTGGATGTAACAGAAATTTCTCCAAGTTGTAAATTGTGTCACTTTGAAAAATATGGCTACATTTTACGAAGCCAGAAATCCTGCCAGATCTATTGCAAAATACATTCCATTACTATAAATCCAAGCCATTAATAAGGTAGCCTCGACCCCACATGAAGCCAGTCCACCAGAAGATGGAGAGCTCCAGGGGCTCTACCTTAGCAAGTTCCCGGGTATGACAATATAACTTAGAAAGCTATTACATCAAAGCGCCCCAATAGTTGCAATGTCCCTTCCCACCCCCCAATGGTGTCCAAAGAGCACTATAACTTGCACAAGAGTTTCGTTGGGTTTTAACGTAGTACCACTGGTTCAGCTCCATGGTGTGTAACACAACCATCTGTTTACTGTGTGTACTTCTACTTCTTATGCAGACACAAGCACCAAAGCACCTTTCATGTCACGTAAAAGCAATGCAACCTCTCGTTGCAATTATATGCAGTTTTGAAGAGGCCATAGTGCCCAGTGTATTGATTGGTAGCCTACTAAATCATTAATGGTCTAAATGACTAGGAAAATATTGATTTCTGTACATTTATTTAAACCATTTTTTGTTAGCAATCCAGAGGAGTAAAAAGTCCCCGTTGCGCCTCGGCTAATTTACATTAAGCAAATCAATACTTTGATATTGATCGTTTACTTGGACAAGAGTAACATTGTACCAACAGAGCTAGTAATGGTGGACATCGCTGCTGAATCCTCAATACACAGACAAACCCTGAAAGAGGCGTAACTGTCCCTCGCTGAATTGTCACCCTCTCATAGCATTAAAGAATTAGGTGTCCCATAGACTTATTGTTATTATTCTATTGTTGTTGGTTCCTGGGGCAAGTTGATTGTATTTAGCACTCCTTTATTTAGTTTATTTTTGGGTCTAGGCAGCCAAATATAGTTTTTTTTTGTGGTTAGGACATGAATCTATACCTTTAACCATTGTCTATAGTCAATTGAAAGCAGTAGATGTGCAGAGCCCTAATAACGTACAAATGTTTTACTAAAAACAATCGCAGTTAACCGTATTGATTAATTGTAGTTGAGATCTCATTGAAACCACTAGGATTCTGTAACTGACTCCTTTAATTCTATGTGCCGGTGCGTGGCATTTACTGCCAGAATGTTCCGTGTGTCTGCTGAGGACACGCGCCATTTCCATGGAGCTGGTAATTCATAGAATATAGTATGTGGCCTTTCTTTACTCATATCTTTGCTCCCGTGTCTTTATTTAGAAACAGCCCTGATTATCGACAAGTACGTTTCAAGCCCATGCTTCCTGAAAACTTCCAGTCAATAGATAATACATTCCACTAAACCTTCCGTAACCAAGACTGTTACGCCGCGCTCGGTCAGCACCTTGAAATTTGTATAGATTAAAAGCCAATCGACCTTGGCTCCTAATGTACCGTGTGTATAATTAAGCCGCTAACATTCTAAGTGAACCGTAGAGGACGCCCTGAAGACATTCATGTTTTATCATGTTCTATGTCATGTCTTTTGTTGTTTTTTTTATATTTATATGTTTGTTGGGCAGCTGGAGAAATATTTCTTGGTAATGGGGTTTCCAGCCATGAGTTTGCTCTGTAAGGGGTCTCAGGGATCAGGTCTGACTTTGTTCCTTATGCACTTGCTGGATATGCCCAGCTGCTTGGTAAGCGATCATAATAATGTGCAGCCTGCCGTATTCAGCTGTCGGCCGCGCTGATGTCATTAGGCAGCCACTGGCCTTAAAGTGCCAGAGCAGCCTGGTTATCCCCAGTCTGGCCCTGTCAGGGATTCATCTGTTGGAAAGGCACGCAATTACAGATAAAAAAAAGCTTCTTAGCATACTTTGTCACCTAAATAGCCTCTTCTAGGTGGGAAACAGAGGATCGTATTAATAATTCATGGGAAATTCACATTATACTGAAATATAAAACATAAACAGACGATCTGTGCTGTTCTAAATCCTGTAACACGTGTTTTAATTCATTACCTGCCTGGTGGGCAAAAAAATTAGAAATTATAATACGAATACATTTTTTGGGGAAAAAAAACAGCTGAAAAGCATCTTCATTTAATAAAGGTGTTTTGGTTTCTGAAAACATAATGGCAAAGGAACCTCAAGGTGTCAATAGAAAGAACCTGTCAGAGAAGATGGCTTTATGGGACACAATCTGGTTGCCCTTGATGTGTATTAAAGTGATTATTGATCATTACGTATTAAAGCGTCTTATTATATGCAAGAAGAGAAACCTCTTGAGGGTAGGAACCGCTACTTGCATAAAGGTGCACATAACCGTTTTGTCTTTCAGAATAACCAAGATCATATTAGATAAAAATGGCTTCAAAGACTATACTGTGAGGGAAAATGGGTTAGCAAAGCAACAGCGAAGAAAATATCAGAAAAAAAACATTGCTTCTGTCTAAATTCAGAAGAAATCGAAATCCTACAAAATGTCATCACCACCGAATACCGGTCAAGGTGAAAGAGAGGATGACGTTGATAAGAACAGAAATACAAAGCTTAGAATGAAACTGCACCAATCCAAATAGTGCAGCAATGTAAGAAACACTGCTCGGGGTGAGAAAATAGGGCAAAAAAGAAGGAAAAATAGCAAAATTGTGACTGCTATCTACCACTGGTTCCCAATACCCCCAATAGAGGAAGGCAAATGTGACAAAATCAGCTGATCTGGGCGCAGACCAGGATAGAACAGGGAAAAAAAAGAACAGGTACACGTTAAATACAATTATTTTTTATCTGTTTTATAAAAATACATCATAGATTAAAAAAATATCTAACAACAACACATGTGCAACCCTAAGTAAAATGAAGAAAAACCCACGTCAGGAATTGAAATTGAGCGGCAATGAACATGATAAATTTCATAAGGATGGCTATAAGAATTGCACCTACTATAAAAGTTTAATGCAGCTCATTATGTCTCTTCTTTTATCCCTTTATTCTCTCCCTCAAATCTTCTGATCCAAGATATGCATTTCTTTTTCAACTTTACCTCTGAAGAAGCCCCCACATATTACGAAGCGCAAGTTTTTCCAACTTCACTTTTTTGGTGATTTTAATCTGTGATTTTTTTTTAATATAGATCCATTACAGTAAAAAAGGTGACTTTGTCCCGTTGAACTAGACAGTGATTCACATTAGGCTGTCGAGGGGAATCATACCTGTAGGAAGGTAGTATGTCTGCTACATTGGTATACACTCAAGGTGGGTTTCTAATAGACTTTCATTTCTAATTGTTTCATCTTTAACCCCTTAAGGACAATGGCCGGTCCCTAAACCCATTGAAAACAATGTATGTTGTCATTAAGGGGTTAAAAGTTGCATACATTTGGGCTTTGACTCTCCTCTCTTTCAAATAATATTTTAATTGGCAACAATAAAAAAAAACCAGAGACGCTTAACATATTGCAATGCTTCTGGTAGTGTAACGGTTAATAATATCAATACTGCATTATCTGCATGCATATTACCTTACCATGATGCTAAAAGGAGCCGATTCCAAAGCGTATTATTAGCCTAAAAAGTCCTGTCACCGGGGAAATGATGAGTATTGTGTTCAAAAGCTGTGTGCGCCATTGTAGGGCATTAAGTATTCCTCTCTTTTTATACAGACTGTTATTATTCTGTCTCGATGCGGAGAGCGCAGAACTCAAGGAAACCGCGGCTGTAGCTTTGCTCTCTGCTTTTAATGATTTTTCTTCTGTTGTTTTAGCCCGTTTTGCCGGATTTGCCGCGCAGGACATTTCTGCAGACACACATACTCTGTTTTGATTGAAATCATGTAAAAATGATTAAGGGTAAAAACAGAAAAAAAATATGTTTTTCGTCATTTCCTTGAGCCCACGCCGTTTATATGTTCAGCACAAGCTGCTTGCCATGTGTTCATTTGCTTACCCATATATTTGGATTTAACTTCCAATTAAAAGATTTCGTGATAGAAGAAGGTGAAATTCACTATAATGTATCTATATATTATATATAATCCAACTATAAAGTACAGGGCTTCGATGGCTCTGATGGCTTCTTGTAAAATATCTAACCCCGTCTGGGTTATTATGGGGGTGGCAGCCCGAACCCTAAGTTTACTCTGAGCCTGAAAGTTTCTGACGGTGGTTCTCTTGTGGAGAATACAATAAGAACTGGCCAATTTTACTTGTATTTAACCCTAAAAGGTTTTTTTTTTAACTAGGATGCACATTTCTCAACTTTCCTACTTCGTATGCGCAGAATTGCGTACATTTCTAGAAAGCAAGCTTTTCGTCATAGTTTGTTTAATGTTCCCAAAGACTTTATTCCGTACATTCAGCATAAAGGTAGCAAATAATAAAGCAGAATGATTGGAGCCAGAAATACTAAATATTTACTAAAATGTCTTTGGATAAATCCATGCACGCAGCCGGTGCGTTGTGAAGATAATCTTGGTGTCTCGTTTCTTCACAGCACCATCTGCCAGAATTTCCATTACTGGTCCCTGACTGTCCATTAAATGAAATGTATTGTACAGCGGAGCTGGGCCGTTTCTTCACTGCTAAGTGGCACGTTACTGTCTTCTAGAAAGTAGACTGTGATTATTATAGTCGGGCCTTAAGTTCTTCCGTGAGATGGATCTGCTTTGGGTTCTGTGTCTTATGTGTGGATATTATATTTCGGGAAGGACTATGTGAAAGACGTGTTTAGAGAAGTTCACAGAGATTTAGATCATCATTTGTGGAACCCTTCAGAAGTTTATGATTTCTTTTCTTTCGGTACAAACAAGTAAAGGAGAAGTGAAACCCGAAAAATGAAGGTACAGAAAGGACTGGGGTCTCTAAAGAGAAACCATCACCTTAACCTCTCTCTTTCTCTAAGTATAATTGCACCCAGAACCAAGATGGACAGTAACTTAAAGGGAAAATCCCACCGTTTTTTTTATTACTATTGCCATATTTAACATATTTGTATGTGTTCTAGCTTTATTATTTTTAGCCCAATCTCCTAGTAGTAATCTTACTTCGTGTTTCACCATCTAGGATAGAATGGCTCGGTCTTAAACACCCAGCCAGACTCTCTGCCTAATGAAAGTCTGGAGGAATGGACTTCATTAGCATGACCATAAAGAATGTGCTCAGTGTGGTGTGCAAGCAGAGAAAGTCAAGCAAACAATGGCAGCCCCCAGGTCTACAGGTAAAGTTTATTGAACAAAATCTATAAACCCCATTACATTCGTTTATGTAGAGCAGGACACTGTGATTGTAATTTTGGAAAAAGTGACCAATTTGCCGTAAACACGAGTGATATATTTAATTATAGGCGTTTAAATTACTAAAGAAACGCAAGCGATAAACAGCTTTGGTAATTACATAATCCCACGAATACAAAGAAAGATCATTTTCAGAGGTTTTTTTTTTAAGCACCTGGAAATTTTAATTGCCATAACATTTCATCATAACATTTTAGTTCATTAAGAAAACCATGGAAACCTGCGGCTGCAAGCTGTGAAATGATCATAACTCACACATCGGCCCCGCGTTAGCACACCTCCTTCTATCTACACACAATGTGCGGCCAGCCACTGGAAAGGCACGGAACGTTTTCCAAGCAGGAGGCGGTGGAGGTTTCGTGCTTCTATCGCTTTAGCAGAGTAAGATCAGAGAACATCGCGACCGCAGAACACGGTGTTATTGCAGTGCATGGGAAGTTTAGGCGCGTGCCAAAAGTTAACGTGCCCTGGAAGGAGGTTTGCGGTGTCACGTTACTTGTCAAAACTCGACGTTCTCAATGTCTAAAAACCCAATTTTGTCTCATTTTATCAAACCAAAGGGGTATATATTGCATAGTTTCATATACACTAAACACGCAGGCTGTTGGAATGTACACCAGCGTCCATGGATCTACCCCGGACTGCAGCCTCCTCAACAGTCTGTGTTGAAGTTGGATCCCCATCCCAGAGATACTGGTGCTGCCAACGGCCAGTGGCCTGGTGGCCTTTTGATCTTCTAGCCCTTCTTGGGGCCAACCCAATATGTCAGGGATGTTCAACCCGCGGCCCTCCAGCTACCGCAGGACTACATCGCCCATACTCATCAGCCAGGCCCTTAGCTGAAGGAGCATTATGGGAGATGTAGTCCTCCAGCAGCTGGAGGGCCGCAGGTTGGACGCCCCTGCAATATGTTCTAGAGGCATTGGAATGCTGGACGTTTCAGATGAAATGACCTCAAAGTTTACTCGTCCACTCAATTTATTGAAAATCTGTCCAATAGAAAGCAGAGATCGGGGAATGGCTTTGGGGTGGGTTTGGTTCATTGACTGTTTAGAATGGTAAATGGAAGACCCATTGGGGGAAAAAGATCTGCTGTTGTATCACCCTGTATGAAAGGGTTAATATTGGGGAACTGTATGTCTCCCCAGCTTCCACAGCAGTCTCTCAGCCACGTTACCTGGAGCTGTAGACATTATATTGTGTGTGAAGATGATACACTGAATGCAGAAGAGCAGATATATTGCGCATATATTGCTTGTTTTACTGATTTGTGCGCGTGCCGACTTCATGTATAAATATAATTAATTGATACATATTTAACAGCAGCATTTTTCTCTAAAGCTCTATGTTTGCATGGACGGCCATAGCTCTTTGCACCAAAGTTGTGCATTATAGACCCGATCCATTAGTGCACGTTTCGAGTATATGTAGGACTGTGAACTCTGGAGTGGCTTTAAAGCTGGGGGCAATAATCTATCATCTAAAAGAAGGTGTCAGGACGCATTACTGATTTTTTGGTTGACTTGACCTATCTGGAGGCTAAACAAGTCAAAGTAACTACTGATCATATACTCCGGTGCACCTGGAAAAAACAACCTTTTGAATAGTAATCTACTAGCATCGCATTCAATTCCATATATTTTGTTTCCCCAAAAAGCGATTCTGGTACGAAGTTAAAAAAACGTATATCACCGTAGGAATAAAAAGATTGGTCCAAAAACACACAAACGTTCAGTTGGTTCCAAACTTTCTATCACAATCACTCTTTATATATAACCCCCCTGGTTTAGAGTATGGCGTCAGATCACCAGTGGAAATCAGTGAAAACCAGTAGAAATCAGTGAAAACCAGTAGAAATCAGTGAAAACCATGGCCCCCCAATAGCCACCTCACGGCGCTCAGATCTAAAGTGTCACAAGGTGGCCACATGAGAATGACTTTAACAGCATAGACCTCCATATCAGATGATCTTCTCATGAAGCTGAAAATCGGGACTGCCCTGCACAACCTAGGACTGTTTGGAGGTATGCGGTATACCTGCATATGTTTTTGGTCAGTAAAAACACTAATGGGTGCTAATATTAATTAATTTCATGGCATGATAGTATGTGTTACACGTAGGCTATATCATATAGATATATGTCTGGTATAGGTTTATATATATAAGGATTATAGGGCGGCGCTATAGTAAGAGAGAAATAAAAAATATATAAATGGGCCAAAACCCCCATTTCCAGTTTGAAAGAGAGCCACGGGAAGTGCAGCCTTGCGATAGATTTTGTAGAACACGGTGGAGGGCGGTCTCCGTTGTAAAGTGGATTAGGGTTTAATACAATTATCGGAATGGAATGAAGTTTTAAAGTGACAATTGTGCTCCTGGCGTTAGGCTGCGCCGGGCGTCCCTGACCTGTCTCTAATGATCTATAACAGCCAGAGCTGCCAACTGCAGAGGGATACATGAAAAAATTTGGGAAGGAACGCAATGGCCGTGTCAAAGTCTTCATTTTCTGAAAAGTAACAAAAAACACAATTTTTTGGCATCAAAGGGGTTAAATGCTTAATTTCTGCCCCAAGGTGTCACTTAAAAAGTTAAACCCCAGGTCTTCTTATTTCATATTTCTATCCTGACCCCCGGGGGGGCGGGAATCCGATTACAAACCACCAGGACGCTGGGAAAACAAATAATGAATATGAAACTAAAATGTTTTTTTTTATCATAAGATGTATGATGGGCGATGGATACAATATTAACGTAATTCATTCACTGCAGGCAGCCAGCAGCTGGCACGTTGTCATGATTTAACCCATTATACGCTGGCGATCATTGTGTAACACAGCTCTCAACATTTCAAGTGGCCAAAGGTGTGGCTAGTAGTGGCCGGGGCCAAGGATTTATCAAGGCGTTTAAGGTCCTATTAAGTGCTTCTTACACAAATAATGTATTTCACTTAAAGAAATTTGTAATATTATGAGTCTTACGGTCACAGCCACATGTCCACCAAACATTCTGAGCGCCTAAAAAAGCGTGACGGAGGACAGAGGGACACAGGGATTTGGGTCCAAAAGAGGGACTGCCCTTCTGTAAACAGTGACACTTGGGAGGTATGATGTAGTGGGTTAATAAAACACAAGGGATGCGACTGTCCCGTCAGTGAATGATAGCAGGTAGAAGATGCATGTAAGGTTTATTGGCGTGCAGCGCTATGGTATATGTCACTGATGAGTATGTAAAAACTTTACAGATGCAGTGAGATTATATTAGATTAGGTAAATCTTGGTTCTCAGGAGAGACGAAGTAGCCACAGATCCAATAAACAAACTAGAAGAGAGGAGCATTCAGCGCCAAACTCTATTATACCAAACTATGTGTCTAAACCAGGGGTGGGCAATTAATTTTCCCATGGGGCCACATGAGAAATTGGAATGGTTTTAGAGGGCCAGACCTCTACAAACTACAAACTCCGAAGCCTTGTCCATTTTGTTAACTTATGTGCTGTTTAATAAAGTTATTCAAGCCTACGTCATTGGTAGAGGTGCTTGAATAAGTAAGGCCTGAATAACTATTAGCACAGCACAGAAGTGAACAAAATGAACAAGGCTTCGGAGTGCATACCGTATTTTTCGCTCTATAAGACGCACCTGCTGATAAGACGCACCTAGATTTTAGAGGAGAAAAAAAAGGAAAAAATATTTTGAGCTAAAAAATGGGCTAAAATATTTATTACAATAACTGAATAAGCTATGAACACAGTAAGACACACGCAGTAAGACACACACAGACACAGTAAGACACACACAGACACAGTGAGACACACACAGACACAGTGAGACACACACAGACACAGTAAGACACACACACACAGTAAGACACACACACACAAACACAGTAAGACACACACACACAGTAAGACCTCCCTCCCTAACCCCCCTTCTCAGTATCTCCCCTCTAACTCCCTAACCCCCCCTTCTCAGTATCTCCCCTCTAACTCCCTAACCCCCCCTTCTCAGTATCTCCCCTCTAACTCCCTAACCCCCCCTTCTCAGGATCTCCCCCCCCGCCCCGGTCACTTACCTTAAACTCCTGTGTTGGAAGCGTGAGGCGTTTGTCTCGGGTGCCGGCGCTTCACTGCTGATCGCCGGCGTCTGACGTCATATGCCGGCGCCCAGCGTAAAGCGCCGGCACCCGAGACAAACGCCTCACGCTTCCAACACAGGAGTTTAAGGTAAGTGACCGGGGCGGGGGGGGACACCGGACTCATTGGTGAGTCACCAGGACACTCTTTGCGGGCCGGTCCGAGCTATTCAGCGGGCCGGATGTGGCCCGCGGGCCGTGCTTTGCCCAGGTCTGGTCTAAACCGAGGGTTCCGGTACCAAACAAACATCCGGGCGGCGAGAGGAATGAGTGTTATTTATCATTCACGGTAATATAGTTCAGGACCTGGTTGACCCATATTGTGTTATTGAAGAGAAATGACAATTTTACACTTTTTCGGGGCTGATATGGATAACAGAAAGTTCCAATTTCCATACAAACAGATCTGGAATCATGAAAAGACAAAGCCCAACAATACACATTCGATGGACTTGGTAGGATCAGTAATCAGAGAGTCAGCTCCGGTATCTGATTGCTGTTCATATTCCGTGGAGATCCCAATCACAAGGTGATGTGACGGGCAAACATTTACAAAGCATTCTCATGAGGAATGACCAATCAGGAGGACAGTAGTGGCAACAGATATTTAGTAACGGAATCTGACAGCCAATTACTATAGACTACAACTCTCAACATGCTCATCCTAGCAAGGGTCAGCATTGCTCTATCTATCTATCTATCTATCTATCTATCTATCTATCCATCCATCTATCCATCTATCCAGTGGCGTCGGCAGGGGGGGCCAGAGGGGGCCATGGCCCCCCCTACATCATGCTGTGCCCCCCGGTGTGCCCCCCCAATTGAAACGCCGGCTTTTTTTTTTTTTTTAATAGACCCGGAGGAGAGAGTGAGAGGCGCCGAGCGGTTGCTGAGGAATAAGTTCTGAGCAACCGTTCGGCGCCTCTCACTCTTCTCCGCGACCGCGAGGCCTCTTCCTGGTTCGCAGTGCCGGCATTTCAAGCCGAGCGCCGGTATATGTCGTCATATCCGGCGCCCAGCAGTGAAGCCGGCAGAACCAGGGATACAGAGACCTCGCGATCTCACCGCTGGACAAGCCCAAGGTAAGTGAACTTCAAAGGGGGGGTTAGAAAGTTAGGAGGGGGTTAGAGAGAAGAGGTAGATAGGAAGTGAGAAGGGGTAGATAAGGATAGATTGGGAGGGAGAGGGGGTAGATTGGGAGGGAGATGGGGGTGGATGGGATACATTGGGAGGGAGAGGGGATAGTTAGGATTGATTGGGAGGGAGAGGGGGTAGATAGGATTGATTGGGAGGGAGAGGGGGTAGATAGGATAGATTGGGAGGGAGAGGGGGGTACATAGGATAGATTGGGAGGGAGAGGGGGGTATATAGGATAGATTGGGAGGCAGATGTGGTAGATAGAGAGGCAGATGTGGTAGATAGGGAGGGAGATGTGGTAGATAGGATAGATTGGGAGGGAGAGGGGGTAGATAGGATAGATTGGGAGGGAGAGGGGGTAGATAGGATAGATTGGGAGGGAGAGGTCTTTATGGGACAAAAACGGCGTACGTTCAGCTGCTTGGGGACAAAGTTGACATAATGTGTAACTTAGGTGCTGGTCAGGTTCTATGTGGGCAGTGTGGACACCAGGGCTGGCTTTGGGGTGTGTGACCAGTGATCTATGCCTGTAATTTAGGGGGGTTTATCTATACCTTTAATGCAGAGTTTATATGTAATTTCCAATTGATTTATATCTGCAAAGCTGGGTTTTGTGTCATTCTGTTCATCTGTATCGGCTATATTTCCATACATTATTAATGTTTACCTGCAAATATAGGATTTGTATGTCTTATTCAGTTGATCAATACCTGGAGTGCTGTTTCCATGTGTTGATTATTTGATCTAAACCTTCAGTGCTGAGTGTACATGTGATTTCCAGTTGATATATACCTGCAATGCTGGGTTTGTGTGTTCTGTTGGTTTATACCTGCAATGCTATGTTTCCATACATTATTTATGTATACCTGCAAATACAAGGGTTTTTTTAATCTCATTCAGTTGCATGTGCTGTTTCCATGTGTTGTTTATTTGATCTATACCTGAACTACAGGGTGTAAGTAAAAGAGCGCTATGGTTTAGTGAATGAGGGGACAAAGGGACTCTGGGGATGATTACAGGGGAGAGGACCTCTCAATGTCACGGTGCAGTCAGAAGGAGGGAACACTGCACTGACTCTCACTGTCTTCCCCTGATCTGCAGTCAGTGTGGCAAATATATTGGCAGCAGGGTCTAATATTAATATATATTGGCTGCAGGGGCTAATATTAATATATATCGGAAGCTGGGACTAATGTTTATATATATCGGCTGCAGGGCCTATTATCAATAAATATTGGCTGCAGGGGCTAATATTTATATATATTGGCTGCAGGGACTAATAATATATATCGGCAGTAGGGGCTAATATTAATATATGTTGGCAGCAGGGTATAATTTCTATGTATATCGGCAGCAGGGTATAATATAAGTATGTATCCGCAGCAGGGGCTAATATTAATATATATCCGCAGCAGGGGTTAATATTAATATATATCTGCAGCAGGGTCTAATATTTCTATATATCTGCAGCAGGGTCTAATATTTCTATATATTGTCAGCAGGGGCTAATATTAAATAATGAAAAATAACTGTCACTTTAGCTGTTATTTTGAAATCATATTTTAATCACAGTCTTTACTTCAAAGAGATAAGTGCATATTATGTAGTTAAAAATGCACGTCTAACGTGTGTGTGTGTGTGTGTGTGTGTGTATATATATATATATATATATATATATATATATAGTGTATATGTACCGTTTTATAATTGGCCCCCCTACTTTGGTCCCTGGCCCCCCATGTGCCCCCCCTAAATATGAAACCTGGAGACGCCACTGCATCTATCTATCCATCCGTCTATCTATCTACCTACCCACTGGATAGACCGCTGTCTATATAGACTAGACTTGTGCATTCGTCTTCGGGCGAACATGAAAACGAACACGAAGAGTGCGTTTTCGTGTTCGTTCCGAAGACACGAAGAAGAGAAGAGAGCGGCGGTAAAACGTAGCCGAAGATGAAGACTCACACCACGAAGAATCTTTGTGATCGTCTTTGTCTACTAATCTCCCCGGTCCCTTCCCCATCTACCCTACCTTATCTTCGCAGCATCGCAGGAGTTGATGGAAGCGGAAATCCGCAGGTTCGCCATCAGGGGTTACAGGGCAGTGCGAGTGAGCCTATTGGTCACCTGCAGGGACCTCTGCTGGCATCAACCAATTGGTTGATGCCAGAGGAAGACCCTGCAGGTGACCAATAGGCTCACTCGTGCAGGCTTTTTAACTCCTGACAGCGAACCTATGGATTTCCGCTCCTGTTAACCCCTGCGATGCTGCGTTAGATAACGGGAGCAGAAATCTGTAGGTTAAAGGGCCGTGCAAACAACCAAAAGGCTCACTCGCACGGCCCCTTACCACTGGTTGCAGAAATAAATAAATAAAACAACCTGGGACCCTGCTGTAACAGTTAAATGTCCGTACCAGCGACCAACAAAGTCGCTGGTACGGACATTTAACTGACAAAGTGGGGACACCGCTGGTCTCCCCACTCTCGCGGACATTAACTCTGTCGAACTTGCAACCTTTTTTTTTCTATTTATTTTGGGGTTTTTTTTTGTATTAAACTGTTAGACGAAAGGATCATGGGAATATATTTTATTTGAATAAATGCAAATGAGCACACTAGCAAATATGGCTAATATATCTTCGGGCAGAATGCTGTCATCTATTGGTAAGATACATTGAGTAGCATAATAATTTTGGATTTCAAGCATATGGAACAATGCTACTTAATGTATCTTACCAATAGATATATTAGCCATATACGTTAGTGTGCTCATTTGCGTTTATTAATTATTCAAATAAAATATATTCCCATGATCCTTTCGTCTAACAGTTTAATACAAAAAACCCCAAAATAAATAGAAAAAAAAAAGTTTGCAAGTTCGACAGAATTAATTGCTGAAATGCAGCTCCAGAAACACCATTTCCAGTTCTGTTGAACGTGTTTAACCCTTCCCACAATTATTTCTTTACAGCATTATTTTGTCATTTGTTTTTTTTTAACCAGGAATATTTAATTGTCATGTGATGTCAAAGCTGGCACTGATTGGTCGTTGCCATGGAAACTAAAAATACTTCTGAAATGAAACAAAATTTGGATATCTGCTTCTGGAAAGAACAAAATGCTGAGCTTTCCTCGCTCGACATACTAGAGAGTTCACTTATCCGAGGAGGACAACGCCATTAAAACAATAGTGATGTACAGCGAAGAATGAGATGCAGGTTTATTTATACTGGGAAGATTTTAATTCATCTCACATAGTTTGTAGTTTACAAAGTCCCCTGTTATGTTTAATTATTGCATGTAAATGGAGTAAGTGGTTTAGAACATTCCCTGATTGTGTGACATTAATGTTAATTCAGAACTAATCAATTATCCAGAATAAAGCTTCTTTTGGGGTTTTCTATTCATTAGTGCATTTTTAGTAACCTGTACTAAATCATCACTTCTGATGTGAAGCTAACTTTGTTATTCATGGGAAGCACCACTTCTTATAAGATGATTGCACATATTTTCATTCACAGATCTACTTTTTGTTCAAGCTGCCTCATTCTGGAAAATGTTTTCACAAAACACTATTATTGCACTTGTGTTTTTTGGCATTTATTCCTGTTATGCCACCTGCAACACGTTTGCAAATCAGGCCCTTGAATTGATTGTGTTAAGCCCAGGTTTGGGTCAGCATCTCACTCGGCTCGGCTTGTGCCATGGTCGGCCACCAGCGTGGTGGGAACAGGTAGATTGGAGGTGAAGCCCATGACCACCTCAAATATCAAAGATTGCCCTCAGGCCTGACAGTGAGCTACCCACATTAAAGCTTTCAGGGCAGATCCTAAGAGTATCCAGGTATAATAATTAAATGAAGGGAAAGTAAAAGTTTTTCAAGATGCTCTAGGGTTGGAGGTGGTAGGAGGCCAACGTGTAACCCTACCAAGATTGACTGGCCTGAGACATTATGCTGCCTGGGACCAAGAACGAAATGATATCCCCTCAAAAAATACAAATCTCATACCTGTTATGTTACAGCACATACATTTTTCTGGTCTGGGGGTCTACCAAGCGATGCTGGATGATGAGGAATGGGGACTTTGTAAGCTGACGCACGGGGCTTTCCTATCTAAAGGAATAATAGGGGTATTTGTAACAAAAGGTGGGTGAAAAGAGGTAGAAGTAGCAGCTCTGTTGTAGCAGTAATTAGGGATAAGTAGTTTCAGGATGCAGAAGAGGATGTATAAATAAAATGAACAGAGGGGGAGGAGGGCGGTTTAGTGCCGGGTTTCGGTGGTCTGCAGGGGGCTTGTGAGGTTTCAGGAAAGAGAGAGATGAAAAGGGGGAATAGTTTTAGGTTAGAAAAATGCACAGGGTTATGGCTGTAGGAGGCGAGGGAATCATGACAAAGAAATGTATATTCTAAGGCAGGGGCGTCCAATATGCGGCCCGCGTAAGATCGGCAGCCAGGGCAACCGATCTTACATGGGCCGCACCTCGAGCCCTGCTACAAGAGCCCTGCTACATACCTGTGGGAGGGTCTTTTGTACTGCAAAGAGGAAGCGGAACCCAGCAGAGTTCACGTAACATCACATGACTCTGCTCCAGTCCTGCTTCCTCTGTGCAGTACCAGAGAACGCAGAGGGAGGCCGCGCCCCCTGCTGAAGTCTGTGAGCGGCATCGAGGAGCTGCAGTGCAGGTAAGTGGGTGGGGAGGGTGTTTGAATGAGCATGCGTGATTTAAGGAATTAATCTGAATGAATGAGTATATGAATGAATGAGTGTGTGTGTGATAGCATGGATGTGTAAGTGCTGGAACCTAGGCATGATGGGACTGTGATTGCTGTTAGCAATCACACTCCTATCATGCCAAGTCAGCCAGTACATGCTGAAACCTGGCTAGCTGCCCCCCTTGTGTATTAATTCTGCCAGCAGTATGGGGTCTGCACATCACTTACAGCCACCCTGTACCAGCATGTACTGGCTGACTTGGCATGAAAGGAGTGTGATTGCTAACAGCAATCACAGCAAGCACAGTCTCATCATGCCTAGGTACCAGCATTTACTGGTTGCCTGGGTATAATAGGAGTGTGATTGCTGTTAGCAATGACACTCCTATAATGCCAAGTCATATTGCTTTTTTTTTGTCCAATTGTGGTGTGTTACCTACTTTTATTAAAAATGCTAGTTTTTATTATTATTTTTAAAGGTGGGGGGTCATTTTCGGTTTTGGCTAAGTGAACCGTGAATGTTTTGGTCCAGAATTTTCATTTTGGTGCATCCCTAGAATAAATAGAACTATTTCATTTTCTAGGCCCAGAAATCAGTGAGAGGAAAAGTAAAGGTTTTGTGTCATTTACTTTATTTTAATCTGCATATTTTATTACAGGCCATATTTTCTCACAGTGAAAAATGAGTGCGGCCCTCGCACGTATACAATTCTGATGAAGTGGCCCACTGCAGAAAAAACTTGGGACACCCCTTGCGGACCGTCCGGCGCTCCTGGGGTTAACAGCCCGCCGGCCGTCTCTATTTATAAAGGTGCCATTTGCGCCTTTGCTTGCCGTTGGCATCCTGTTACCTGACTGTTACTCAGTGCGTTCAGACAGCTCTCTGATCACTTCTGAATGCGTACGGAAATGATCACCGGCTTGCATTAATAGCAAACATCCTTCCTGAGCTCCATCGCCATTGTTAGCAGAGGTGAATGTCATAGAGAACGAAGGTTTAGCTATTATTCCCCGTGTAACATGCGCAACAAACTGCCTTATCTGCAGAAACATTTCCTGACCTGCATTTTCATCCCACCCTGGATGTATTAAACAATTTCCTGTGTTTTAGCATTATCTCTCTCTCCCCTCCTCACGCTCCTCTCTCTTGTCTCTCTCCTCGTGTTCTCTCTCTCTTCTCTCCTTGCTCGCTCTCTCTCTCTCTCTATATATATATATATTTACTTTTATATTATACTCTAACTGTGCATTAAAAAAAATTATCTTCCATTATTATTTATGTGGAACGCCCCAATTGTATTATTCTGCATAGTTGTCTGTTGCTAAGAAAGTGAACAGATTAACACACATTGAACAAAGGTAGGCAACGGGGAGGATGTAAGGAGGTATTAGGGTGGGGGAGGGGGAAGGTGGGGAAGATATTGAGCAGCGCCCCTGCGGACGCCCATGTCTGGTGGTTCCCTCTCCTGGTACATTGGGAGAGGAGCTGGGAGGATGGAGGACAAGCTGTGCCGTGATCTATGAAGTATTACCCCGAGCTCCGGTAATGAACAGTGATACCCGGAGCCTCCAGATCACATCCCACACACGGTCAGCATGCGCACCAAGGGCGATGGGTACGACTACTCTCTCCAGGCACCCCGGTAGAGGAACCCGCAGCGCCTTCACTTCTGTGCTACGAGTCGTATGATGCGGAATAATACTAAATAATGGCTAATGTTTCAACAAGTTTGTGTAGTATGGCCACTGGCTCCAGATCCGGTGCTGGTGTGTGTGTGGCTGCGGGCTCAGCACATAACATAGCATGCAGCTGCGCATGTCCATTCATTCACCACACTTATATGATCAGGTGGCCGCAGGTCTTAAAGTGACCTGCCAACACGTATGTGCGTGTCAAATATAATGCATGCGTGTGAGTCAAAAACATGCCTGTGAAATGTTCCACGTGTGGGGAAGGGGTCACCTTAACAAAGTCCGCACAGAGATTCCGTTACGTTGTGTGGCATCACCAACTATGGACTGTCCTAAAAACAAAGGAGCGATCAACAGAAGGCCTTAAATTGATAAAAAGTATGCGGCATTTAAGCAGATTGTAGCAGCTATACTGTGAATGAATGGGTTTTATGCCAGTTTGAGTTTCTCGATATGTGATTTTGGTTACCAGATTCAAGAATAAAAACATCATCCTGAAAAAAGGCAAAAAGTATCAAAATGGGGAAAAAACACTTTCAGAAATACACATTCTCTGATTGCATGCGTTATGCGTTTGAATGACATTTCGGATAAATCGCAGACTGGTTTTAATGGAATTTGATTGTCTGGAGGAAATAGCATTATCCCAACAAACCTAAAACAGAGCCGTGCGGAGCATATAAAACCCACGCTAAAAGAGAAAACACGGCGGTAAACATCGCCAAACAACGGGGGGGAATAATACGAGCAGATACAGTAATAATAGTAATAATACGAGCAGATACAGTAATAATAATACGAGAGATACAGTAATAATAATACAAGAGATACAGTAATAATAATAATAATACGAGAGATACAGTAATAATGATAATATGAGAGATACAGTAATAATAACACGAGAGATACAGTAATAATAATAATATGAGAGATACAGTAATAATAATAATATGAGAGATACAGTAATAATAATACAAGAGATACAGTAATAATAATAATAATACGAGAGATACAGTAATAATGATAATATGAGAGATACAGTAATAATAACACGAGAGATACAGTAATAATAGTAATAATACGAGAGATACAGTAATAATAATACGAAAGATACAATAATAATAATAATATTACGAGAGATGCAGGAATAATAATAATAATAATAATAATATGAGAGATACAGTAATAATAATAATAATATGAGAGATACAGTAACAGCTCGAGCAGATACAGGAAGAAGGATAATTACAAATATTTGGGAATTATATACATGGGGATATATTTATGGATTTATTGAATGGTAATATTTGCTTTTAAACTCTGCTAAGAACATGAAAGAGTCCAACACGATTCTGAGCATGCAGCCTCCGGGGCGCATGTATTATAGTGTGACGGATTGGGAAAGGATTGATGGGAGTGGGAGTATTGCCAGCTGCCTGTGATAAGCACATGCAGTAAAATGGAGAAGGTCGGTGTCCCTCTCATTGGTTGCCCTTTCCCCATAGAAAAACACATGGAAAGCAGGCACCCCTCTCATTGGTTGTCCTCCCTTTAGCTACTGGATCCCTGTTCCTAGCATACACCATAATCTACCCCTTCTGATCAACTGCCCGGTACGTGGGTTTATTTGTTGCCCTGTTACATCGTTACCTTCCGGCATGTCAAAAGGCCAAAGAGGGATACTGATTTGGAGATGTGGCTTAAATTATTATTTTTCATATTATTTAACCTTTTATGTGACTTTTGGACACACAGAGCCTATTTATAGATATTTATAAAAATTAAGAAAATTTTTTAGAAGCAGTTTTATGGCTGCAGAACACTATGATTTAATTTCCCAGACACCCGGGGAGGAAAAACGAATGGAAGGCTCTGTTTGGAGGTATATGTTCTTTTCCTTACTTATACCTGATAAAAAAACCAAACACCTGGATACCGCACTTTATGTTTGTTGCCATCTTCAAAATGTGTATTTTTTATAACGCTTGTCCGGAATGCTTTCCTTTTCATATCGCGATGCGGTTGTCCTGATCTTATGATTGGTCTATACTGACACCTACAGGCGCCGCTGTGACAAGGTTCGGAGGGGTGCAGAGGAGACTCTGTTCTCAGAGGACATTGGGAAGGATTAACAGCTCCCTCACTGGTGGCTCCTGTAAAGCTGAGGGCCCCTGATCCCTACATCAGCCCAAGTTACTGATCCCTGTAACCCGGGTTCTGCATAGACTTTCCGAGCCCTCAGCATAAATATCCCTTCCATCTTTAACACATTCGGGCTCATCTAGATAGTCTTGAAAGCTTGCAATCCATTATACGTCAGTCAATAAACAGTTTATCTTTACCAGCTTGTTAAACGTATTGAATGTATGGAATAGTGACTGATACTGACCCGATCTGTTGTCTACTTTTAACTTGAGAGATAAACAAATGTGCCGGAAATTACACAAACCTTCAAACAATAAAGAAAGAGAAATTCGCTTTCTCTCTTTCTATGGCGAACATGGAGCAACTTGGTATCTTAAAAAAACAAACATGATATGGCCACAAAGATTGGAGCCCCCTAAACATATACAACTATAGTGCCCCCCCTCCCTGTACTGACCCCCGCAGGGTAGTTTGTGATGGGCGTAGGACAGGGGCTACCAGTGGTGGTGGTAGAAGGGTGAAGGTCTGAAGATTCTCCTACTTTGTTCCTCCATTGAATTCAGGATCATTTTCGGTTAGAAAGCCATTTCGATTTGCATGACTTCCATGCAGTTTGCAGACTCCAAATCCTGAATCCGTCTCAGTATCATGCATGTAACACGTTAAGCGTACCGTATGTACACAGAGGGATCATGTCTCTGCAGTGACACTAATAATCCTGCGATACAAAAGGACTACTCAGCTCTTACTATTTATCATCATATCTGCTCTGTTTAGCAAAACTAAAACTGACGGAACCTCCCTCCGTGTTTAGACATCCCCCATAACAACAAAACAATTAAGGTGTCATTTTGCTTCGTCTGAGATGAAAATAGTATAAACAGAATGATACTAAGACGAAAATAGTTGTTTGTATGCTGAAGCGTTAACTTTACCCTTTACTGAAAAACAGCCCCTGACCATTATCTCCTCTACTAAACTTTACAGCAGGCACCATGCATTGTGGTGGAGAACGATCTCCCGGCATCCGCCGAACCCGCGATTCCCTGCTCCAGAGTCCGGCGGCCATGCTCTTTACACGACTCCAGGTGACGCTCGGTTTTGTGCACAGTGATCTTCGGCTTGTGTGCAGCTGCATGGAAACTCATTTCATGAAGCTCCCGACACACAGCGCCTGTGCTGATGTTGATTGTAGAGGCAGTTTGGATCTCTGTAGTGAGTGAGGTTACAGAGAACAGACTATTCTTATGCACTTCAGCTACAGCAGCCCCGCTCTGTGAGTGTACGCGGTCTACCGCTTGGCTGAACGGTCGCTGCTACTACTAGACGCTTTCACTTCACAATAGCACTTAAAGGGGCCGGGGCAGATCTAGCAGGGCAGAAGCTACATGAAATTACTTGTGGTAAAGGCGGCATCCTATGACAGCGCCAGGTTTAAAGTCTCTGAACTCTTTAGTATGACCTGTTCTACTGCCAATTGTTTGTCTATGGAGTTGGCTGCCAATGTGGTTGATTTCATACACGTGTTAGCAATGGGTGTAGCTGGAACACCTAAACTCGATAATTAGAATGAATGTCCCAATACTTGTCTATATAGTGTATAGATAGATAGAGATATATATATATATATTTGTGTCATCAGAAAAAGAAGACAGACATTACCAGAGTAATACAGTAAAGGAACTTAAACATGCGGAAAACTAGACCGAGGATTGACTTTACATCAGGAGAAACGGGCACACTAGACAGGCTGAATGGTTATCTTCCGTCACGTTCCATGTTTATATGACGGAGGTACATATAACCGAGGAAGCACATATTTATTGTTTTATATATAGCGCCATCAAATTCCGTAGCGCTGTACAACAGGCACATATCTATATAGCAGAAACCACGTGCAGACATTTGGAATAAAAAGTCTAGAATGTTTGTTTGTATGTTTTGACATACTGGAATAAAAAGTCTAGAATCCCCGCTATGAAGAGTTGGATCCACATGGTGGGAGTTGAAGTCTACTACGCAAGTATACCAGAGCTTGCCATTGTACTCAGTATCAAGTAATAAGCGTCTATTTAATTACTAATATAAGCAGTGTCCTTAATTGGATTCTCCAGAGCCCTTAGGGATTTCTTAAATTTACGGCACAAACCCAGGTCATTTGTAGCATTTTTTTGAAATGGAAAACATAGGCAAGTCAACCGCTTGGTGTCAGGGATAATTATCGTTTACTGACAAATCATCATTTTTCTATGCCAGCGATCATGGCAGTATGACTAAGTACTGGAATAAGAAACCCTGCAGCTTTCAGCCGTCTGGAACAATAATTACACTGTTCTAACACCTCCAGGAGTCTATTCGGCTTTATCCTCCGCTGCGAGGCTTCTCATTGGTCAAGGGTTGTACAGTAATCTGTATTCTAGCCAATCCCCTGCTTTGTTCTCTTGCATAGATGTGAAACAGTGAATAAGTGCCGGTAAAGGTTCCACCGATGGGATTAATTGGGGTTAAAATGAATTTTAACCTGAGGAGGAGGAGGAGGGGGGAAAAAAAAACCACAGGATTACTTTATCTTTTTCTATAAAATGGAGAGATACTAGAGGATGAAGAAAGAATATTAATTGACTCAAAAGGGGGTTACTATGGAGAATAATCAACAGACAAGCGCTGAGTACTACGGCCGTACCTGCTTAGCATTTAAATTCTGCTGGCTAAGCCTGATTTGGCTTCGGGTATTTATTTTGCTTCTAAGGAAATCAGTAGATAACCTAATTCTTAACCGAGGATGCCAAAGGAAAGAAATCAATACGCTATTAATCTGCAGCTATAGGTTGTTTGCATTTAATGTTTCAAGTTACATTTGATTACAGTTTCCAAGCCCAGCTAAGCACCTTAACCTTAATCCGGCCTTTAGCAATGCAGGACGGGACCGGCTGCGCTTCACCTCTTAACCATTCAAGTGCCAGTGGGGTAAACATTACATTCTGGTTCTTAAAGGTCTTGCCATGGATGTGTCTAAACTAGGGCTGCAACTAACGATTATTTTCAAAATCGATTAGTTGGCCGATTATTTTGTCGATTAATCGATTAATCGGATAAAAAAAAGAATGTAAATTTTTCATTTATTTAAAATAATTTAATAAACAAATTATATTAAATACAAACAGCATAATAAAAAAACTTTGATAAAATGCATTTCTTGTCTTTATTTCCCAACCAGCCCCCCCCCAATTGATGCACATTTGAGCCCAGGCTTGCCATGCTGCCTCCCAGACATGCCACGCTGCCTCCCACATATACCACTCCACGCTGCCTCCCACATATGCCACTCCACGCTGCCTCCCACATATACCACTCCACTCTGCCTCCCACATATACCACTCCACGCTGCCTCCCACATATGCCACTCCACGCTGCCTCCCACATATGCCACGCCACGCTGCCTCCCACATATGCCACGCCACGCTGCCTCCCACATATGCCACGCCACGCTGCCTCCCACATATGCCACGCCGCCTCCCACATATGCCACGCCACGCTGCCTCCCACATATGCCACGCCACGCTGCCTCCCACATATGCCACGCTGCCTCCCACATATGCCACGCCACGCTGCCTCCCACATATGCCACGCCACGCCGCCTCCCACATATGCCACGCCACGCTGCCTCCCACATATTCCACTCCACGCTGCCTCCCACATATGCCACGCCACGCTGCCTCCCACATATGCCACGCTGCCTCCCACACACGTCACTGTGCCTGATACGCCTTATACCCCCTGATACACCACTCCGTCCTCCCCAGACATGCCACACTGCCCTCCCCACATATGCCTTATACCCCCAGATATGTCACTCCATCCTCCCCTGATATGCCTTATACCCCCCAGATACCTCATAGTCCCCTCATAGAGTCACAGACCTGTTCACAGCACACTGACACCATACTTTTATAAATAAGTACTGGCTTAATCTTCACTGCCCCCAGGATTTAGATTCCCCTTAGTCTGCCCCCCTTTACCTCTAACTGCGCCTTAAGTTAACTTTATTAAATTAATCAAATTAACCCTCAGTCCTCATCATTGAATTAACCCTAAACACCCCATTAACCATAACTACCCCTAAATTAACTCTAAATACCCCATCAAAACAACTACCCTAAATTAACCCTAAAAACACCATTAACCACAACTGCCTCAAATTAACCCCAAACACCCCATTAACCACAGCTGCTCCTAAATTAACCCTAAACACCCCATTAACCATAGCTGCCCCTAAACACCCCATTAACCATAGCTGCCCCTAAATTAACCCCCACCTCCCCTAACTTTCAGCAGCCCAAATATTAATTTTATACTTACAGTTAGATGAGTGTCACAGCCATGTGGTTCTGGCCTTCTGGGAGAAGGAAGGGGGCGGGGCCAGTTGTCACAGTGATTACAGGGAGGGGCTGGTAAGTAGGAGCTGCTGCTGTGAGTCACTGAAACGGTTTATATAATGAGGGGTATTTTTCAGAGCGTTTGCTCTGAAAAACCCTCATTTTATAATCGATAATAATCGATTCAACTAATCGATAATGAAATTCGTTGGCAACGAATTTCATTATCGATTATTATCGATTAGTTGTTGCAGCCCTAGTCTAAACCGTCTGGAAAATCAAGTAAAAACATATAACGATATAAATATTTTTATGTAACAATTCATTTTGTCAGTTTAACCTGAGAAATATCTATACATAATCTGCGGAAAAAAATAACAGCAAAGGCTATCACAACTCTAGCATATAAAAAAAAAAAAATTATATACACATATACACACACACATATATATATATATATATATATATATATATATATATATACACACACACACCTTTATGAAGAGTAAGTCTAAGACTATCTGTTAAATCTGGGTCAACACCTCAGATGTTGTCTGGAGTGTGGAAATCAGAGTTGCCGGTCCAGGTTTCTGATCCGCGTGTTAATCTCCGGGAGCACATATTTGGTCTCACACCTTTTGGGAGCAGGAGAGGGAGAGCTCCGGGGGTCCAGCCATGGGACCTTCCCAGAAAGGCATATATTTATTTTTTGGAGGCGATGACCGCTCAATGTTCAACAACATAACCAGAACCTAGTAGAGGCCGGCATGTTTCTCTTAAAATCGCTATACCACGTGTGGTTTTATAGACACCGGAGAAAACACAACCGGCACTGCTCTGCAAGAACACACAGTTACAACACACACACACACACACACACACACACAGTTCCAATAACAGAGAATCTTCAGTCACCCATTACTGTAACAAAATCTTCAAATTCACTTTTATTTTACAAATTGGTTTACACTGTTAATATATAAAAAAAAAAATTGACATATTTTGTTCTTTAATGCAATTACCAATTCATAGATGGGTACCCTTTACCAACAGGTATAGCAAAATATAAGATAACTGTATTTTTCTCTAAAATATACTATACATTTTAAATAACTCATTGGATTGAGTGGTTGAAGCCTATTAAATATTTCCAGTACCTTTTCTTTTTGTTTTTAAACGTTTACCAGCAAATAAAATATTTCAGAACTTAAAAAGCTGCCCGAATGTAATATTTTGAAAGATATGGAATAAAAATCACTATAGCCGACATACCGACTATGTTATATACAACGGGCCAAAGGCGGCACACATCCCGGGGCGTCTATTTACAGCAAACGTTTATAACCACAGAAGTCTATCGATAGAAATACAGAATCCGTGTGTGATTAGGAACCTCGCCTCGCTGCTAAGAAAGAAACGTAAAATAATGAGAAGAACTGATTTGCTCAAATAGTAACAGAAAACATTATTAAATTATCCAGGCTGTGATTTCAGTGTTTTAATACTAATGTGCAGTCCTGCGCAGCCAGGAGGACATGGGAAAGTTTATTTAGCCACTTAAATAGTTAAGGAAGAAAAGAGTAAGGAAAAAGCATTCCATATCATCAGAAATACATAGAAACGGAGCGTTGTTGGTAATAGCTGAAGGAGTTTTACTGCAAGTCAGCACATATTCTTCACGCTCCAGTAAAGATACATACACACGTTCACTAAAATTGGCAACTGTTTCCACAAAAAGTACCAAAAACATCAATTTCAAACAGCAAATATCGATTAAAAGTTCATTATTTATGGCGTGAAATTAGTAGCTTTATTTTCCAGTAACTCCAGTGCCTACATTAGACTTTCGGTATCCGTTGATAAGCATCTGCGCACACGTCCCGGTATACGATAACGTCGAGGGAGGGAAAAAAATCAAGTTGGAAACACGTTAAAATGTTAATGTCCAAATGAAAGTGCAAAAGAAAAAAAAAAAAAAAAAAAAAGTCAAGTGGCTTCTTGGTCCACAAATGAAATATAGTGAAAATTGGGTGAGATGGTCGCGCGGCGGCTCTTCCAGGTTTCACGGCTGGTCTCGGCGTCCAAAGATTGTGTTGTATTCCAGTAGAATTAATTCCACTATCTGGTTCTGGTACACAGTGTGAATGGCTATATTACCCGTTTCCTTTTCCGGTTTCAATAAAGTCGGTCCAAAAACAATTGCTAAACTTTGATAAGTCATTCTGTTCTTTCCCCCAGTTTCAACGACGCTAAGGAAGACAAAAAGAATAAAAAAATAGTACATACATAGTTTACTTCTTTACCTCCACAGCAACATAAAAAGGGAATCAGAGGAAGATGAGAACCATTACATTCGACTAGTCTATTTATTCTGTAAGACCTTCAAAGCTTTATTTAATCCTTAGGCTTTCCGTATGTCCCGTATACCCTGAAGCGTGTGTGTTAGCATATGGTGTTAGGGAGTGGGTGTTCGTGAACGGTGTTACAGTGAGTTTGTTTGTTCGTTACGGGCCCGGAGATGGCTGTCCTGCCATCCTCATTTATTCATATAGATGCATAGCGGGGGTAGGGGGTGCCCAACAATCCTCCACCCAGGAGCCGGTAACCATAGGTTCACCACCCCCCCTGTGATGTCCATGTTGGCCACCAGGTATGCATCTGGGGTTACAGAGAAAAATCTATTCTGATGAAAAACGGTAAAAGTTGGGCAATAAAGCAATGGTATTACATTGGTTGTGGAGGTGACAGCACATACTTGCTCCAGGATCACCCTGTTTCAGATATGATGCAGAAGTTATAACACTTCATAAAAAGAATAATGATTTCTGTTTTCACAAGGAATGAGTATTGATTATAACACCCCATAAATGAATTGAACCCTAACTCTAGCTGAAATCTGTCTGTACAAATTCAGTATCATACATGGTTACTTCCAAAAAACACCTTTTTTTGATGAACAGAATAAACCTGCCCGCCTAACTACAAAACTTCCAGGGAACTCAATGACATGCGTGTTTTCAATCCATTACACTTACTGCTTGAGATGCTTGAAAAGTGCCTGCATTGTGTCTTGGTTTGGCTTTGGCAACTGCTTAATTAAATCTTTGACTGCTTGGACACGGAGTTTGGGCTCTTGCTCTAAAAAAAGAAGATACTTGGCATGAATGATGTCTGTAAACACACGGTACAGAATAAGTACAGGACGGACCACCTTTGTTTGATTCCGGGTATATAGCGCCCTCGTGTGGCAACATTTATAACTGCTGGTGTCAGGAGGTTTAGTCAACACCTTGGGGTTTATTCAGGATGGAGTTGGCACGAGAGTTCAGCTCCCTGAGTTAACCTAGGGCCTAGGCAAATTTCTCTGCAAGAAAGGCTATGACGACCCTGCATAATGTATAGTTCTAAGAGTCAGGTGACTTTCTCTGGTCAGACCTCCTCTAAGTGGTATCTCTAGACCAGGAGCTGGAGATACCTCGTCCAGAAGGACATTGACATTTCGGAGAAAGTTCAAAGGAGTGCAACCGAACATCTAGGCTCTGAATATGTAGAGCTCGAATAGAACTTTAATATGCATCATTCTATAGAGGGAGTGTCGGGGATACTAAACTGTCCCTTTAATCGGGCTTGACATTTCATAATGTAAAGTGAAGCCAGGCAGACTAAACTCTTCTACACAGTCTCCTAACAGCCCCCGGTATAGTAATTGTAACACACTGTGGCGCCAGTTTAAAAAAAATAAAAAAGTTTGTGGACAAAAATTACAACATTCTAAAGTAACCTAAAAGAACCCAAATACGAGCGCACATTCAGTACAAAGCATGTTAAGTAAACTTGTACTTACTGATCGCATTAACAAAGTCATTAAAATAATTGTAGGTGAATAGTGGTTCTGGCAGTTCTCTGAAGAACATCTTTAACGCTCCAGTGATTACATGAATATCTTCCCATTTGCTGTCATTCAAGTCTAACTTTTCATCTGTAAAATAAATGTAAAGAACAAAAATATTGCAAATAGATATTGAAATGAGGATTCTGAATATTACGGACTAAAGGTTAGGAGGTAATTAGGGCCATAGGGTCATCGAGGACCAACTGCTACGTCTGAATAGCAAACAAAGTCAATCGTTGCTTCAGAATATATTGTTTAAATCCAGTCTTTTTGCATTTACCCCACTCCGGGCCAATGTAACCAGAGATGAGATAAAAGCCGTACAATGTATGAACGCAAACAACCTTCATCTGTGGAAGAACTCACCGTGCGTCACGGCAAATCTCAGCTTCTGTATCACGGCAAGATTTCCGCTAACTCTGTATAAGCCGTCAACTTGCAGTCCTACCGCAAAACAGAGCAACGTATTAAAATAGATACAAATTTCTTTAGGGAATGAACACCTAAAAAATAGAGTTTACACCTTTTTGTTGCGCAAGGGGCTGAAATCCCACCGGCAAGAAAACCTGACGGGCATTTGTTGGCAATTCAGCCGACATTGTATTAAACCGCATATTGTGTTCCGCCATCTTTCAGCAACAAGTTCACTTTAATAGTCATTGAGGACTAAGCTGCAGCCAAAGTATTACAAAGTATTACATACCGTGTTCTTCCACGTGATCAATGCACAGCTTGACAAAGTTTGGCACTGCAGTGTTCTCCCTCTGACAAAGACTCGCGAGACTAGAGCCAAACACAGGGTCTGCAAACACAACATAAATAGTTAACATTCGATAAGAAGCTGCGAGATATAAAAGGATCATAAGGGGCGTTGTGTACCCCACTTGCTGAGAAGCAAGACCCCCTCAGAGCGGTGCTGGGTACACGTCACAGGCCATTAGATCATAATGGAAGTTCTTTTCTACAAATAATGGCTCTTGTACGGTTCATCAAAAAGCCGGGTGCCGCTTAATACATAAAGCACTAAATAAAGACTCTAGGCTGGTACCTTTTGCACATTATATATACCACGTGGAAAGCAACTTCTAACAGCAACACACCTTTGTGTAATGATTACCTTTTACACACCAAAAAGTGCGGCAGAGATTTGCCGTTTAGCTTTAAAGGGTCCATATATTTTAGAAATAACTTTCTAGTGAATGCCGCCATCATAAAAAAAAAAGTTTCAGAATACTTTAAGGCGATTGTCACAGTCTGGTCGCTCTAAGAACGGGAAATAAAGAACGCCATAAGATCTAAGAACGGGAAATAAAATAGAACTACCAGTTCTATAACTTAAAAAGTTTAGTTAATGTTTAAAACACATTTTAATTCACTCCTCTGAAGCAGGGATTAGAAGTATAAATGTATATATTTTAAAGTTTCAGCCATTAGACCAATATTGTTACATTTATGTAACTGGAGATAATTAGTCTGCTAGATTGCCGGCATTGTGAGGCGTGTGAATGACGCGACTGCAAAACAAGGAAGAACCTTGACCCTTTAGAAGCCACGTACGTAACGGATCGAGTTACCGAAGCTCAAAGTTTGCCTTCCGCAGACAGGATGGAGAGTTTTGGTTTCATTGAAAGACACCGTAAATGAAGAAATACCGTAGTGTAATCGTCAACACGATTTAAAGACTAAATACAGGACGGATATCTCAACGTATATTTGCACAATAAATTAATTAAAACCATGATGTGGCTTACAGAATAAAAAGGGGGGTTCTCACCACATTTAAATAAATAACGCAATGTAAAAAAACGGTGAAGTAGAACAGCCTACAAGTAAAAGTTTTTAGTAGTTTTGCTACTAAACGGAGGGAATTAACTTGGGGCCTGTTGGTTTTCCCAAATCTGATATTTTACAAAGAAACCTACCTTGCCCACGGACCAAGTAAAGTTTATGGCTTTGGAGCTGAACCAAAAACCCTGTACGTGTTTTATGTAAAATAAAATTCTAGGTGCAGCACGTGGAAAGACGTTCTGAGACGCGTGGCTTTCAAACTAAGCCGCTCCGAAGCCAAGGCGTCTCAAGAAAATTACCTTTAATGTAACCTTTCTCACGCACAGCTTGCAAAGTCGGCCGTCGAGTCAGAAACTTCTTTAGTTTCGTTTTGGTCTTCTTCTGCTCTGAATTATCGATGCTGCCCGAAGGTTTAATCGCTTAAGAAGAAAATACATGAGCTACAATGAATATACATTCCGCGTAGATAAATTCATTAAATGGAAAGATATCTGACACAAGAGCAACTTGGAGTGAATTTAGAAGGAATGAAGGGATTTATTCACTAAATCATGAGTTTGAAGGAGAGTTGTCATTTCAAACAACTGGCTGCGTATAATGGAGGGCCAACTACGGTGAGCTTGAAACTTCAGCTTTGCTGTAAACATTCACCTTATTGTATAAACCATGTTCATAATATGCAGCCTGACTTTAATCAGAGAGGAGCATCCCCCGAAATTCTGCAATATTGACTTGAGTGGATTTCCACTATGAACAGGTTTACTTTGTAAAGGATTTTTATGTTTCCATGCAAAAAAAATGTACACTAGAAATATACCTTCCCGACACATCCCCGACTACATACACCGAGTGCCCGAGGGCAACTAGCACTGCGGAAGCTTTGTTCCATTGCTCTTAAAGGGAAATAGAGTAAGTTGTAATTAAGGGATGTGTATTGAGATAATATCCTAGGATGCGCATGATGTGGACTCACATCGGTTTTTCTTAGAATCTCGGTCATGCTCCTTCTCCTTGTCATGCTTTTCTTTGCCGTGTTTCTCTACTGGGGAATCGGGCACATTCTCCTCGCTCGCTTCATCCGGCTCTCCCACCTGAAGTAAAAAAGGGGGGGGACATCAACAAACAAAATAGTAAATTATCGCAGTTGGCGGATGAGGATTTCTGCTAGAAGCCTGTTTTGCTTTGACGGGGTTATAAAAAGGAGCCGCTAAGCAAGGATGCCGGATCCCACCTAAAAGCACAATTCATGCATTTAACTCTTTCTGTGCCACAGAAGCAGAGACCAGCCCCAGCGATCCACGCTCTATAAAGGAACCAATCGCAAAAGAACATGTATAGACAGACAAATTACAGTGCTATTCCAGAAATCAATATTCAGAACGAATACGCACGCTATATAACTATACAGAATCCCAAGCATTAAACAGTCATTACACTTTTACATTTATTTTTGCTTTATTAAGGAAAGAAAGGCAATTTCTATGCTCTCAGTTTTTATATGCAATTATTGTTAACATAGCCAGCATGTCAAGGTCTGGCCACTTAATCAGCTTTCAAATGAGATAAATTATCCTCTATTGCTCCATCAGCTGAAAGCTTCCATGTAGTCAACGGTTTAGTCTCATTGTGAGAAGCGCCGAATCGCTTAAACAGGAGTTAAGATATTCTGCACTTATTATAAGTGTCTGAGAAAATCAGCGCCGAGCACTCATTTAAACGCCGATAGACCAGCGGTCACGGGAAACAAATCTTCTATCTTATAATAGCGCAAATTTCTGAAGGGCACTCGAAATAATCTTCTTTCACATAAAACACGCAAATATATTTTGAGTTTAGTGGCCGATTAGTGGAAAATGTATTTACATTGATGCCCAAAACACCGTAGAACGTATAGACGTTGTGGATCTGTCCAGTTACTTTAAACCAGAACACGTAACTTACCGGAATGCCGATTGTGTTGCAAAGCGCCGTGTACCATTCTTTGATCAAGCCATCGTTGTCAGATTGTAACAGCAGATCCGTCCCCGTGTGGGTTTTCAACTGTTAACAAAAATGCTTAGATTTATTTACAATAATCGTGTTTATGTGACCCAGCACAGGGCTGGAGCTTTATATGACGCATGCAGACCGGTATCAGGCGCCGCATACAGGAGATTGTGTGCGGCAACTGAGAACCCCCCCCCCCCCCAGCAACATCGGATATCCACAAAATGTCAAATATTTTAGATCAAATTTAATTTTTACTTCAATATATTTAAACACTTTTTTCCCCCATGAAATTAAGGATTTCCAGGATCAAAGTTTTCATGCTTACCGTCAAGATATACATTTTTTCATTATATACTTTAGGTGTTCCTTGTGTGTAATAACAATCATCGGCACTGATGCGATACCTGGGTCTGGTTAATTCTTACCTCTAGGACATTCTTTTTACTGGATTTATCCTTTCCAGCCCACTCCAGAGATGCTCCTTTTAGGTCAACTGTAAATTCCGGTTTGGACTGGTTACCACCAAACTTCTAGATATAAAGGGGAAAGGTTCATTAAAAACGATATAATAAAAAAAAGCCCTACGACTCCATTTCTAAACCCAAAATCCAATATAGAAGAGTAAACCTGCGCCGTCTGCACCAATATCTCGATCATCGGCTAAGCAAGTGCCGCAGACATTACATGAACAATCGGCATCACAGAGTATTAGCGTGTCTACGTGACTACGGATGTTATTTCTTCACTTTTTTTTTCTAATTATTAAAAAAAACGCTATAGAGTAAAAAATTGGAGCAGCGAGAGAACAGCCAGACTATGTGCAGAATTCAGAAGACATATTTGTTATAACAGATACTCGGGGCACGTCAAATCCACATGCATGAGCTTATGGATTGATTAATTGTTATTAGATTGTATTAGTCAGCGATAACAAACCGGGATCATCAACAGAATGAGAAGCGATGAAAATGAAGACGGAGATAAGTTCGATAAAATCCCACGGGTCTGACTATTTGGAACATAGAAAGCAAGCGGAGTTGGATGGCGTACTCCTCACACAACATCTTACAAAGCATTTAACTAGCAGGCCAACAAAGAGTGCCTTCCAATAGTCCCGTAACCATCCAGGGGAAGCATTTGATAATGAAAACTATTTAATGTTTACTAATCGTTTGCATGAAACGAACAATAAAAATAATTGGTCTTAGCAGGGATCGCCCGAGCATTAAACCAGAAACGGTAAAGACAAAAGGATAGGAGATCAACAAGGACCCAAGTAACCGCGGCTCCTGCACTTGATGAGAATCAAGAATCAGGGCGGAACTAAAGTTTTTGCTTGCGTTGCCGGGGGAACGCATTTTCACTGGACCGCACTACAGAAAACGCTCCGCAGTCTTCTGATCCGGTCTTCCCGACACCCTAGAAAAGGTAAAAATGCTAGACCCCGATTATACGCCGCTTTAAAGATTTAAATCATGGGGGAAAAATTCTGCTGTTGAACTCACAGGATCTTTTAACTCTTACGATCCAGTAACTTATTATTTGACGGCAGCAGCGCTCCGGCAAACGCAGTGTTTGTGAAGAATTCCGCATCACGTCGCATCAATACACACAGCTGATGGGCGTCTTAAAACGTTAGAATGCTACGTACAATTATAAAAGTAGAGCATAATTCGGATTTAACCGATTTCCCTTTTTCTACCTTGTTTTTGGAAAAGGAGAAATAAAATTTAAAAAGGGCTCCATCAGAGAGCGGTACAACAAATAGATTTAGCAGAATGCCTAAAAAAAAAAACTTTTGCTCAAAAGTCTGCTTAACTAATCACTGAAACGGGAAGAGGAGGAATACATCTGCATATGTCGGGAGCTCAAGTTTCTCCAGGAACACAACCGATATTTCCGGCCAAAACTTCCCACTGCCACCCCGGTTAACTATTTTAGAGGCCGATATATGAGGAACACTTGGAGTACGCCCTCAAATATATACAGAGCGCAAAGATATTTTTATTTATATTATATATATATATATATATATATATTTATTTTTTGAAAGGCGGCAGATATAATTGTGATATTATCTTTAATTCCATAATCTCTTACAAGTTTATTTAATATGGCTACATTGACATTCATGGTTCTCTTTCTGAGCCCAGAAGGGCAGGCTGCTTGCGCATGTTGGTTAGCTGGGGGTAGTTATCAGTCTTTGGCCCACCTCTGATACAAATAAAACAATAAAGCCAGAACGTTCGGGGGGGGGGGGGGGGGGTGTGGATTACTTTTTAAATGTTACTGAAGAATTTGTTCTTTCACAGTGTGAAAGACTTACAAAAGTCACCATTCACAGGGATGTCATTTAATAAAAAATGGACAAATAAATTTGGGGGGGGGGGGGGGGATTCCGAAAAGGAACCGGAACAGCAGCTTCGATAAAGTACACATAGGGAGGGTTCATATCACTGGTGATGGTTATTTTTATCAGTAAGCGGCACTACGTTGGTTATTCGTACCAAGCTTTACGACGCAGGGTTTGAGATCAGCTTTAAAAGCTAGTTTTAGTAAAGCCTAGTTAGGACGGCACACAAAATGTTTAGTGGAGTGAGTGCGAGGCGTGCAGGAAAGAACACATACGCTGACGGGAGACACCGGACCAGGGTTTACAGAGGTCACAGCGGGCCAGCAATGGGAAGGTTTGTTCCAGGCGGACAGCAGCGACAGGAGCAGCACAGGGATCGAACAACGTGAGCAGAGAGACTTCATATGGAAATGGAAGAAAACAATGCAAAGCTTACACAAGACGACAAACACGCGATATATAAAGCAGACAGGTCGATATACATGATATAGCGCGCCCTCCGTGCAGGGAGACTTTGGGGGAGCGACGGAGCGCATGGTTTTTGGAAATTGAAATTGTCTTGGTTTTCATCTTTAGGTCATCATCAGGTGTGAGCAGTAAATTCAAATCCAGAGAGCAAGATATACTAGACTTATTGTTAGAATTCTACAGACCAAAGTAAATAAAAGCAAAATGTGATCTGCATGAGTGTGTTTGTCCATCTGCAGGCCCGTGGGCCGCGTACCCCCAATCATCGGTTAAAAAGGTTTCCTGTACTCCATCATTGTCCAACAATCTAGACTGGGGATCCACAGCCTGTTGGACAATGATGTTCAAAAAAAGGGGTATAATACATTTAAATTATTATTATTATTATTTACTTAGAGGGACATCCTAGCAAGATTGTGATCTATAAAGAAAAGTGCAACAATATATGTAATCATACACATTCAGGGCTTTCCATTTATTGATCAGAGCCGGTCAAGATCATCCTTTTTTTCATTCTCCCTTTCCTTTTTTTATTATTTCTTCGAACTTTCCCCTTGTCTCTCCTACTGTTCCATCAACTCACCAATAGTCACACATGTGCTTCAGATGAAGAACAATGAGATGCAACGGCGTCTAGCTTTATATATATTATGATGCATCTATTTATATTATATTCTTGCATAATAAAATGTGTAAATGTCAGAAAAACCACAAAGACATGGGAGAAAGAAAAAAAAACTTGTGAACAATGTATTTATTGTGTACACACCAGCACATCGAATGGAGGATTAATAATTGGCCAAATGGGAAGCTTGCCTATGGGGGGCTTTAGTATGTGGGACCCCTGCCCTAGTCTGTCATGGAATAGCAAAAACATAGGATAAACCAGCCTGATTGAGCTAGAAAAGCACGCTGGCTACAAGAGATTATTCTTATAATATATTGGAGGTGGTGCATTCATAACACACCCCGACACATACACATTAAAGATGTTACGTTATATCAGGACATGCAGAACTCTAAAATAAAATGCTATTATGTTCTAAATCAATGAAATCCTTACATCGACTTTGCCTTTGTAGCAAACGAGTTTTTGAGAACAGTTGGCCCATAAAATATTTAACTGGCATGTATTAAAGAACAGACCTTTCTAGCCCGGCAGTTATCTCCACAAGAACTACAAACCACCCCCCCCCCCTCTACGAAAACGCAGCGGGAAAAGAGTGAAACGCCATTAAAAAAAAAAATATATATATATTATCTATATAATGCTGCCTTACCCAGCTGGCTCCGGTGGTCTGTAACAATAACGAGGAGCTTTGCAGCACAGCCCAAGATGAAGTCCAGTTCTTCCTGCAAACAGAATAAACATCTCAATAACCGGCCGAGAAATGAAGAATACGAGCGTCTCACACGCGTATACATTACGGATTACAGATTGATCGTTAAAGAGACAGCACTTGCCTAAGTTTCTTCCCATTCTCTGTGATTTTGGTTACGTTTAATACACCGTACTTTTCTTGATCCTGCAAAAGACGCGACAGATTACATGCTGCGGATGCTGAAAGAAAGTGCAGCACTTTGAACGGGGGGGGGGGGGTATTAATATTCTTAGGGTCTTCTGCGATGAAACGGAAACTTTGTATTAGTTAACGAAATCTGGTCCGGTCGTTGCTGAACTCGATCCCTAAACACAGCGCGTGGTTTTAACATCCGCTTTCCACTAAGTGGAAAATAGTTAAAAACGGGCAAGAATAAAAAGACAGAAGTTCTACCGCAAGCCGTCCTTCTTAAAAGGACGTCTCGGAGCTGGCAAGGGTTGCCTTTTCTCTCTTTAGTACGTCTGATCTTATGAGAAGGATGAAGCTCTCCCTCTTCCATACGAGGGTCCTTTATTACGGCCCCCTTAGGTGTCAGGGTGCATATGGGGCCGCCGGGGAGAAAGCACTGGGAACTTGAGAAATACACCCCATACAACCAAAAAAGCAATGTTTGAGCAAAATATTTTTTTATCCTAATAAAGCTGAAAGGGTATCACGGCTCCTTTAACTAATAGAGAGTCATTTCTGGACGCCCCGTCCGATGCATTAATGTGAAGCGGAATGTGTGTCGCATATTAAAATATGATGAATGTTAATACCTAACAGGGCTAAAATAGCACAGAACAATGGGGAGGGATAAGTGGATCGGTTCACATATTGCTCATTGTGGATTCTGATGCTATAGATAAGAAGAGATATAAAGTTGGCATGCGGATCGGTCACATAACAGCGTTAATAAAACCAACACAAGTCATCTGCTGCGGTTTACTAACAGTGGAAAGGTGCTTTGGAGATGAAGGCGACGTCTCGATGTCAGGGAAGATGGGTTTAGAGGCAGTCGTGGAGTCCTGTGAAATGAGAACAGATTTACACGTTTAGATAAAATTCAGGTTTCAGGGATCCCAAAGACGGCTTCCAGGTGTATCATTGGGAATGATGGGATGAAAATATTAGTCTGGATTGGAATTCAAGCTGTGATATATGCGCCAAAGCAAAAAAAACAGATAAATTACACAAAAGATGAATCCCCCCCATGAGATACGGCCCTGAAAAAGGAAACCTGTATAGATACACGGGGACGTGGTTACGGCTCTCTTCCCTCTCGATGTCAGCAGATCCTCGGTAAGTTAAAAAATGCGTTCACATCTCCCTCTCCTTTATGGTTTAGAAGTATCGGGACCTCTACGGGGCAAATTAATTTGAGAGCGGATAAGGAAGCATTCGGCCCATCGAACCTGCCCCGTATACTCTGCCTATCGCCTGTATTCCTTTGCAGTAACGCCGCTGTGTTTGCTGGAACCGGACCTTTAATAAGCAGGAATTTCATGAAATTATGACAGTTTCCGTGTAGCAGTGCAAGAAACAGTTACAACTCGCCATAGATTGTAAGCTCACGAGAGCAGGGCCTGTTAACGCTGTCGCCAATTGAAATCGTCTGTTAAAGATTTTCACCGCTGCCTATTGAAACAGCGCTACGGAATGTGTCGGTGCTATAACAGTAAACGTAATCCCTTATCCTTGTAAAATCTATCCATGAACGCTCTGAAGATCCCTAGAGAACACGTTCCTAATTCAGAGAGTATCTCATGTCGGGAAATTCGGTGGGAAGGAAATCATCGCACTGTTAACATTTCAAAAGCAAATTAAAAATGTTACTTTTTGTTAAAAAAAGAAAAAAAAAATTCAAAAGTAACTCCAATCAAACCAGATCACTTCAAACGCAAGAACACAAATCTTTATATATTTTCTGATGAAACTTCCGACTATGACGCAGGACCACAATTCTCTGTTCTTTTGGGGTTTCATCAGAAAATAGATAAAATATCAATTGTCAAATATAGCGCGGGTCAATTAATAACATATACTTCAAAATGGTTTTATATGTTATTGAAACAATTCCCAGCAGTTAATTTGTTAAAGACCCCAACTCTCTCCCTCCCCACTCAAAAAAAACCGCAACAGGCAAATTAATCCAAGAAAAGAGATTTTCTGATAATAACAGACAGTGGTGAATGTGACGTTCTCCTTATCACACCTCAAACTGTAGGTTATGCTTTTTAGGCATGAGGGGAAATAAGTTATCCGCTATAATATATGCTAGAAAATGTTTGGGGTTCAGTCAATAAAGAAGGAGCTTGCAACCCGGGTAAGAATGATAAAGGACCAACCTTGGCGAGAAGGGCTGCGCCAACCCTGCGTAATGAATAGATGAAAGGGTGAAGAGACTTTCAAAGCATCTCCCTGATTTCACTATACATTATGCAGGGCCCAACATGATGTATTGGGAAATTGGTGCGCTGAAACGACACTCCTCCTGCAAACTCCTGCTTAAGTGAATAAACCCCTTTTGGCTCGCTGAACTCAAGCTCCACGCCAAGCCGGAAGGCCGTGAACGATATATCTATTCAGAGATACGTCCCCCTCCCAGTACACCTCATCGATCTGTTATTATGAATCCTTTTCTTGTCGGTGACAGGCAGACGTTGTCAGATTCGCTGAAATAAGGATTTGCGGAATGCCGGTCTGTCTCGGCGAGCGAGCGAGCGGCTCGTATACTAACTTTTTCTGAATAAGGTGGAATCAAATAACCGGGATTAGGTACGGCGTACGAGGAGGAATTGCGCTTTTGCTTGAAACGTGACTGTAAAAATACAATACGTACCCGTTAACGGCTTTAACATGAAACGCGCACAAATTACACAGGAAAGCGGTATTTCACCCTTTCAGTGCCAGCGGGGCATATAAACTACTCAATGCACTAAGGGTCAGGGAAACTGTGTAATTTAATCTTGTCCACTAAGTGACTTCACTTAGTCGCCACAAGTTAAAAAAAAAAGAATTGTTGATGATGTAATAGATTTAAATATTCTACCCAAGGCTTTACGGCCTTTTAAATTGGAGTTGGCTAAACATTAGACCATTAATATGCTTTATGGAATCAACTACCGGTGGATCTATTGGTACTTAAAAATAAATTCATTGGAGAAAACAATGGCGGTGAAAACCAAACTTAAGACTTATTCGGTCCATCTAGTCCGCCATTTTGTTTTATCTACCATGATATTCTTTGTTAAATTCTATGTAAGCGAAAAGGTCCAGTTAGGAGTTTGGGATCAGACTATAGGGAAGGACATTCGGTGCGGCTTTAGGTTTTGGAGGGACAATCACTGGAAAGCCTAGGGCCGTCATGATGAGTGAATCTCTACGCACCTTGTCATTGGAATCTAGAAGATATGTGCTGTGTCTCCACTTCGTCAAAACGATGGGTTCTTGAAGCTTTCTATCAAGACTCCGGCTTTTTGTGATCTCTCTCTGAGGCTGTAGCGATGCGTTATACTGCAGAGGGGGGTAAAGTTACAAAAACGGTAAATTTAGAAAAGCCTGTTATATACGGCTGGAAGGCAATTAATAATAAGAAGAAGGCAGTCATTCCATGTCTAGAAGTGCAAAGCATATAGAAGAGCACCAACCCATATACACATTACTCGACACCCACACTACCTGCGCTCGGTCATATTAACACACAACTCATTTTTGATTATGTACCCAATGCAACCTTTATCAACTTCCGATGCGGCTTTCAGGTAGGAGAAGCTATTGCGATTTCCCCAGAATGGGGCTAAAAGAATTTGCCACTTGAGAATACGTTTGTTTATTGACCGCTTTTAAACGATTCCTTCAAAGAAACAGTGAAAGAACGACTAAAAGCCGGGAACTGACCCCGCCGCTCAAAATATTAACCCCTTAATAGCCAACCACAAAGATTATTTTGTAGCGACTTGCCAACGGTGGTAACCGGGTGGTTCTAATGACACCCCTTACGAAAAAAGACGCATACGTTTTGCTAAGATTTTATATTTAGTATTCACGTAGGGATTTAAACTACAATATACTAGCAAGAAAATCAGCAGTGCTCAGATATCATTCGATCAGAGTTGCATATGGAAAGATCAGCTCCAGACTGTGTGACCCTAAAAATCAGCCCCTTCATCCTGAGACGGGAGTAAAAAAAAAAACCCTGTGTTTTAGGGTAAAGACATCAGCGTTCCCAGAAATAGCCATAAATCATTATACGATTCACACCGGAATGTACGAGTTTCAGCGACAAGTTCCGCATCTCCTTTATTAGCGTTATATTACTATATAGCGCCATTGTTCCTTTGAGTCGCTCGTACAGTAACACGTGCCACAAACATTAACAGGAAACGCTCGTAACAAAGCAAAGCATTCATTCCAAAGAGAATAAATCATCTTTTATTACCTTTGGCAACTCCCACTCCGAGCGCAGTCCATCCGCGCTGTAATAATACGGTCTACCTTGTTCATCCACGTGTTTTATCCACTGCAACAAGAAACGCTCATATATATTAACCGTGCGGACACACAAGTGTACAGATAAATTGCATCGCTTCGTTTTTTGCGCACGTGAACTACATCAGATCCTGCGAATATAATATATTAATATTTAAACATTTCTTATCAATCGTATACATAACAGGGCTTATATTACCCACTTTCTAAATTTGAAAAAACATAACCGCGATGAAGCACAAAAAAATAAAATGTAAAAAAGGCGAAGAAAAAAACCCCCTACATTTGCCAGAAACAATGAAACGCCAGGATAATCTACTCATTAGTGCACCAATAAACACACACAGGAGGATTAAAAGGAAGACGTAACTACGCGGGCGTAGAAAGATTTGCACTTAAATCCTTCTAATCTTTTAGCCCCGATCTCAAGTTACATCACTGCAGACTTTAACTTACAACTCATAGCCTTCACATCGTGCTTCTGACAATTTAAAAAACACCGCCACGCCGAGCTACAGTTGGATACGTGGCTGGCCAAGTCGATTACTTTTGGTAACGTTAAGGCGTACAACCCTCTTATGTGTGCCTAACCTGCAATGTGTACCGCCACAGGTGATAACGAATACATCCATTACATACATTTACTACAAAGGTGGGGCTTAAAAAAAAAAAAAAGCATATATTATATATATATATATATATATATATATATATATATATATATATATATATATATATATATATATATTATATTGGAAAACAGGACACAAAGTAGAGCATCACACAACAATTTTGACATGTTCAAACCCTGCTCAAATGAGCTTACAATCTAGAAATATATATATATCTTTCACACTCTATGTTATTGTGGTGTTGAAAAGCGTACACATACACATTTGCCTCCGTATACCTTTTCATTAGTTTGATCATTGATAAAGAAGGTATGGCCATGTTGATCCAGTTCTTCTGACCAGCCCCTCGGAGGAGACCCACACTGACTATCAGACTGGTTGTCAAAAGTGCTGTGGGAATGTTCTTCTGACGGAATTTGCTAGAAAGAGAGAGTTTGAAAAGAGCGATTATGCAAAGAAAGGGTTTGATCGAAGCCAGCAAAGAATCGTCGTTACAAAGATAATTATATAGGAATAGAACAGAAGAGAATAAGAACAGGTCTCGGAGAGCGCGTCTAGAGACCGAACATTCACAAAGTGATCACGCTTAAAATGAAGCCACGTTTCCATAATCCTGCGGGGACGAGCCTTGTGTATGTAATGATATGCCCGACACACACACACACACACACACACACACACACACACACACACACACACACACACACACACACACACACACACACACACACACACACACACACACACACACACACACACACACACACACACACACACACACACACACACACACACACACACACACACACACACACACCATATAAAACATCCAAGAACTCAGAAGCTCCATCTCCAGATGCCAGGAAGAGACCTCCTCTGTTTTAAAAGTGACAGCTACCCAAGTTTGAAGCTGTTGACATACGCATGGGATGTTTGTCAGTGTTTGATGAGAGAGATCAGCAGAGGGAGAGCAGAACGCAAACATTGCCATAACCTGCCGAGCAAAAGCAGCGTGCGACCATCAACCGCAGCGCACCGCGGCAGGCTTCTCGCTGCTCTCGCTCACGGCCCCTGGTTTTGCTTGTAACAGATATGATAAATCGGGTTAATATCGCCTCTTATCAGCTGAGGGTCTCTCCGTGCAGAGGTTTTAGGAGGTTTAGTTGCCCTGTTTTTACGTGAAAGACGGGCCGCAAGAACGCGGCTATCAGAAGTGCCTTGGGGCAAAGACACAGGCGGCTTGGCTGGCAGATGGCAACCCTGCTGGAGTATCTATACATACAAATAAAATATTCATGACGGAGCTCTCACAGACCCGTCTACAGAGGGCAAACACTTTAACTCATAGAGATATTTCACTTTGCCCTTCAGATTCAGATCACACACACTGCAAATATTAATGTGCCAATAACTTTGCTGACGGTCACGGTTCTATTAATAAATATCAGCAGAATGGAAATGTTTGTCTCCGTGAACTAATAGCACATATAACACTGCGTAATGTAACAACAAACACGGCAATGACAATGTACGCCATTCTATATAGAGGAGAAACATATGTACCGTATTGGCTCGAATATAGTTTTTAAAGTGGGGGTGCGGCCTATATTCGGGGTCTAGCGCCCGACTGCATCCGCGCCGGGCAGGCAGCGGGGTTAGGATACTACATCCTACTCTCCGATACGCTCAGACAGCCTCCCCTGCCAGCACTTCCCACGGGGGGGGGGGGGTGCTGGCACCGGAAGTTGTATACGCGTATTGCGTAGATGTCCCCCGCCGGCCCCACGGGACACCCGGGAGTCTGCTCCGGTAAGTGAGGAGGACAGTGGTAGCATATCTCGGGCAGGGAGGAGGACAGTGGTAGCATATCTCGGAGGGGGGGGGGGGGGAGACGGGACGACAGTGGCAGCATATCTCGGGGGGGGGGGGGGGGAAGAGAGAGTGGCAGCATATCTCGCTTTTTTTTCTTTAAAAAAAGCACCAAACTTTTAGGGGGCGGCCTATATACGGGGGCGGTCTATATCCGAGCCAATACGGTATGTGTACCTCCCCCTCTCCGAGTCATGCTAAGAAAAAGGGATTACCGTATTTCCCCAAGTATAAGACACACCTTAATTTTAGGGCCCGAAATGTAAAAAAAAAAAATATATTACATAAAGTTATTGTACTGGCTGCCTGGGCATGATATGAGTGCGATTGATGTTCGCTGCTAGCAATCACACTCCTATCATGCTCAGGCAGCCAGTACATGCACATCACTTTCAGCCTCCCTGTGCCCCCTACACACGGATCCATGCGCGCGCGCGCACACACACACACACCTAAACTGCAGATCTTCTGGTGCCGCTCGCAGACTTCCGTGGGGGGCGCTGTTTCCCTCTGCGTTGCTTGAACTGGAACGGAGCGGAGTCATGTGATGCGATGTGCATTCACGTGAATCCACTGGGTTCCTGTGTCGCCTTGACGGAACAAGAGACGCTGCTGAACAACACAGAGGTAAGCAGCAGGTCCCCTTTCAAAAAAAAAAAATAAAAAAAAATCTACCATCACTCTATGAGGTGCACCCAGTTTTTAGACCCCAAATTTTTCTAAAAAAGGTGCGTCTTATACATGGGGAAATACGGTATGTGGCAGGATTTCCAAATGTGAAGTAAACACTTCCTTTGGGAGAAGCTGCAGCAAACCACCCCCTCCGCGGTCCTATTTTCATGTCACTTTTGGCAGCTTAAAGCCCATGTGCGAGGTTGAGGACTCTCTCGGAGTATACCGTACGTGTGCTTTGGTGAGAAGGACGTGAAGAAAGCCCTGCTTTCAAGGGGACACTTGGCTATCGTGTGCTTTAAACTGTCCCTTTAACTGACCCATTCGGTCAACTTAACTAAAGTCAATTGCCCCACAGCCGGCACTTCCAAAAGAAAATGGACAACATTTGTAAACCGTAATTTTAGTTCAGTGCTGCGCAGCTATTTAATAACACCGTTACCAGCTTATATGTCTCCAAATATTCCACCTGCTAAGATTACAATCTGCCATCGTGAAACGGGTGATGCAAAGTACCTGGCAGGTCTCGTAGCGTGCATCACGTCACCCCGATACATGCCCCTACACCGGATTCATGAAGGCTGCCCTGCAAAAGCCTAGGTGTGGGTTCTAGTGGCTGCTGTGGTGATCCGGCGCATGCCAAGTCCTGCCCGGCATATACCTTTCCAAGATGTATTTTGCCCCACCGAAGCACAATTTCATTTTAACGGACATATTTAATCGAAGGACACGGAGAGAGCCGTGGCGCAGGTATACACGCACACACACCGCTGCTGGAGAATGACGGAACACAGACAGCGGGAACGGTTTGGTCCATACCTCGTGATCCGCTTGATTAAAGGATTCCCCCCGATTTGGTTCTTTTGTGCCACGAGGCGGCTTCCACGTTCTTTCTTGCGTCGCTTTATTAAAGTAGTAAAAACGGCCAGTGTTATCTCTATGGGTCTCCCAGTCCCCGGACACCTGGACCGGCGGGGCGCTCGGGTGAGGGGGGAGAGCAGATTGAGAGATTTTCAGTTCTTGTAAGTTTGCGTACACGGGAGAATCTGATCTCGCAGGTGCAGGAGAAACGGAAAACTGAAGAAACGGAAAAGAAGAAGAAAGAAGGTTATAAACCACAGCCGGTTTCGGATTACGCCGTTCAGGCCACATATTCTGGATACGTGGCCAAAATTTCCAAAAAGTATAATGGAAACTTGATTATGATTAATTAATTTTACTATGAAGACAATATAACCCAGATCTGTTATATCAAGAAGGAAGAAAACCACTTTAAAGTATAAATTTATAACATATAGATACATAAAGGTAGACGAGGGTTCATTAGGAACAGAAGCCCAAAAGTGTTCAAAGTAGTAAAATGACTTAAAAAGAACAGGCAGCCACAAGTAGGAAGAAGATTTAAACGGTGAAAGAAAACCAGGAGTATTAAGATGAGACCATCACCCACTCAACTTAATACATTATCCCCTTGAGGTGTGTCTCCATGCGCAGACAAGGGCGGATTTAAATTCTTACACCCATTAACATTACTGTCCAAAAGTTTGGGGTCACCATTTTCATGGGGGGGGGCATTTCTAGCTGTAACAATTGCAAAAGGCTTTTCTGATGATCAATTAGCCTTTTAAACTTAAACTTGGATCAGCAAACTCAGTGTACCATCAGAACAAAGGAGTGATAAAGGGCCATCAGAACACAGGAGTGATGGGAGTGATTAAGGGCCATTGGAACACAGGAGTGATAAAGGGCCATCAGAACACAGGAGTGATGGGAGTGATAAGGGCCATCAGAACACAGGAGTGATGGGAGTGATAAGGGCCATCAGAACACAGGAGTGATGGGAGTGATAAGGGCCATCAGAACACAGGAGTGATGGGAGTGATAAGGGGCCATCAGAACACAGGAGTGATGGGAGTGATAAAGTGCCATCGGAACACAGGAGTGATAAAGGGCCTCTGTGCGTCTATGAAGATATTCCATTAAAAATCACCCGTTTGCGGCTACAATAGTCATTTACAACATTAACCCCGTCTGTGCTGGATTTCTGATCCATTTCATGTTATTTTAATGGACAAAATTTTCAAGTGAACAATAGTGTATATCATATTAATAAACTTCATTTGACCATATGTTTATTATCCTATTTACCAGGTTTAAGCCATTTTCTTACAACAAACGGCTAGTTCATATTTGTACTCGGGGTTGCCAAAGGTTTGTGGATCCTGACTCTGGATACGGCGTTCTAAATCAGAACACATATTAAAAAACACAATTCCAGCCATCGTAATCCAGCAGGTGTCACCACAGAACATTTTATTCCAAGCACTAGGAAGAGCCTCACTTTCTATGCAACAATCCACGTGGACGACGTTTCAACAGAACATGAATACTTTACTTGAATCAATAAAGCAGGAGTGTAAATACCGAATCGAGTTTCAGGCAGATCGGATTGCAGTTCCAGAAGCCAGTCGTTACATTTATTTATAGAGCGGATTCCGTAGCACTATCACAATAGCAGGACGGTGAAAATTAACAATAACATTAAAATATATAAATATACAATCCGACTATAAGATTAAATGTTAAGGCGCGCTGGTACAGAAGGGGACGAGTTCTTGCTTTAAACGCAGTTCTAACATTCACTTCGGGTTTCAACAAACGTATTTAACGTTACATCGAGGCAGAACAAGCGGTCGGTAACGGTCGCGTTCGGTGTATATTTCATTTGGGTCTTCACTAGTTAGTACCTTTCTCTGGACAACAGACCATCCGTACTGGGAAACATACAGAATTTAAACACTCTTAAAAGATTAAGTTTTTGGTTTCATTTTGAAGGTTCAAGTATAGACACAGTAGAGCCCAGAAATGCCATTTATAAGAAGCTGTCTTACGGCCCCAACGTGCTCCAGGGTTAGGCACTGATAGAACATAGACCACCACTAACCAAGTTGTTTCTCAATGTAATTATTAAATTTTTGTATTTTTTTTTTTTTATCACAAATGATCTTACGATTGGCCAGAGACCCAAAGGAACATCGAGAACGTTACACGGTCTTGGTGAATAATCGGTGGCACTTCACTAGATCACGGTAGATGTCTATGTTCAGAGGCTGGTGTTGGGATGAGGGTTAGGCGCTCCTACACAAACACAATTTATTTCTTAGTTATAACCACAAAGAAGCAATGTTTGCATTTCACTATATTGTTAAACTGAAGCCCCACCAAATAAACGCAGAAGAGGGCATTTAGATGAGCAAGCTGTTCGTTTGATGAAGGAGACATGAAGAATCGGGTAAATGCACACATTTATTTTCTTAATGGAAAAAAAAACGTGGCAGGGAGGCACGGAGGATGAGGTTTTTTGGTTTTTTTTGCTTGGTTTACGTTTACCTTCCAACAGTTTTTAGGACAATAATAGTAAATTTGCTGTAGATAAAAGTAAAGTGAATTTCCTGGAAAGCTTCCAATCTTTACCACTTAAAATGGAAACAGCTGGTTTGACGTTTGCTTTGAAAATGCTCGTCCTATAAAAATAGCTAATAGTCTTAGAAAAGGTGGATGAAGTTACACAGATTTAGGCAACGACAATACAGCCAAATAGGACGCGTGCCCCTGTGGTCTTAGAGACCCCCATATGTAACAGATATTGTATCATGTGCGATCAATTAAATGCGCAATCACGGGAACGATAAACGGCCAATATCGGCAATATGTATCAAACTGTAGAGAAAACGCTGTTAAGTCTTTGCACTTTAAGGCCAGCGCTGAGGTCTGTACGGCATTTCCAGCCATTCCACACTACAGCCCCTAATCTACCCCTCCAGATCGGGTAAGCTTGCGGTTCTGTTGGCCAGCATTTTGCCGATGTGCCAGATCACGGCTCCAATCCATCCTCAAACTTCTCATCCTGACCTACAGAGCCCCTAACAACTCCGCACCCCCTATAGCTCTACTCTCACATCCACTCCTAACCGCCCTCTTCATTCTCCTTGTGACCTACGTCTCTTCTCCCATCATTACCTCTTCAGACCTTCTCCCTCGTACGTGGCTGTCAAAAGCTCTCTGAAACCCCCCCTTTCCTCCTAACACCCTCAGCCAGCATCCTAATCAATCTGAACGACCAACAACCTTCACAGATCATCCAGACTCGATCAACTCATCCCTATCCAAGTCACCCTCTTCTTCACTTCCCCCTCATCCACAGACTAGATTGTAAGCTCACAAGAACAGGGGCCTCTTCTGCTTTTGTCCCAGTTTGTTATTGTGTGTGGTGTTAAATTATTACAATAATTGTAACAGCGCCATGGAATCTGCTGGCGCTATATAAATAAAATGTAATGGCCAGTCCAGGCCTGATACAATCAACTTTCCGCACCCCTTACATATGACCCTAGAAACTCAAAACGGATACATCATGGGCCACAAATATAGAAAACAGAATCCCAACTTGTTTTACACATTTTCCTAAAAAATTGCATCTCATCCATTAAAAAAAATTTGTTTTGCTTCAGCCTATTGACATTTTTATTACACTTTTGCATCAATCCTTCACAAAAGAAGCAGAGAAAGAGGACACTTCCCACCCGGAACACTCGGGGAATAGTTTGGGAATGCGAAGTAACCGGGCCGTGCTGCGTAATGATTAACAAATAAACCGCCGCCGGCTGTTTCAGCGGAGATAGCAGGAAGCACATTTTAGTTTTGTGCTGAGAAAGCAGCATTTGGTAACCTGGAGCTTTGCCATTAATTATAACAAACACCTCCCGTCCCACAGCGCCCAAATATAATTACAAATCAGCATTTACAGGACTGGTGTTAGAGATTTATCACCGTGATACATATGTGCACAAGAAAAAAAAAAAAGTAAAAAAATAAATAAAAAGGAATTTACCAAAAAAAATGAAGACCAAAAAAAAAAAAAAAAAGAAAAAGTATAAAAAAAAAATAATAAACCAAAGAGTAGTTATACTGGTGTTATGTGGAACAAATGCTCTGCAATATGAGATTAATTGAGATAATCATAAAACCCTTACTCATATTACTGGAGTAGTTTTAAAAAGTTTAAGAAGCTTGAATATATTTTTTATGAAAAACTCTTAATACAAATTTTTTAAAAAAGTGGTTACGTGTTCTATGAATAAATCTCTACATAAAGGACTCAGAAGCTTGAAACTCATTAAAATCTTGGCCAAGCCAACTAATATTCCATTAGTGTTCCAATGCTGGCTGCTGTGAAATAAAGATGGCGGGCACGTCAATAACGTCTCCGTTCAGAAAAGACAACATCTCTAGAAATGGACTTATTTGGGACACATTCAATCAAAAATAGAACTACCTTAAAGCAACACACACACTAATATATATATATACACATATACACATGTATATATATATATACATATATATATATACACATACATACATACACACACACACACACACACACACTGTAGGAGACGTATACTACAACTCAGTCTGTACTTCACAACGGGTTGCCCTGATGTCTCCTGTAGATGTTTCTCTTGCACGGTACGGCTGCACTGATGCCCCACAAAAACAGAGCACAATATCATCGCCCACCGTGCTTCACACAAGTGTTTTAAAACATGTTCCATGCAGACGCACCAAAGTATATATATATATTCTTTAAATATATGACATAGAAGAAGCTGCAGTGTTTTGGTGGCACTGACAGCTAATTAGCAGGAACGCGCTCCCACCGAGATAAATTGGGGCATTTTCTGGGCATTTACACACAGGGGTGACATTAGACCTTCCTCCGCTTGCTGAGCCCGCGCTGGAGCCGACTGGCACCGAGTGCACCAGATGGAAGCAGAAGATATGTTCTGCGGAATCCCTCCACACATGCGCAAATGGGACACAACAGCACTGTCAAGGGGACACTAAAGCGCATATGATTCCAATACAACACAATTGTATCTATTCATAATCGATTACCTAGATTAATATCCAAACCAGAAGCGTTCCCTTAGCATTCAAAGTGTATCCAGGAGAGAATGGTTTAAGGGGGGGGGGGGGGGGGGAGACGCATTCGATGATACCCAGCTAAAAACAAAAGTACAGGCCGACCTTCTGCAGGAACAAAACCCGAACACAGAAAATGATTTTTTTTAAAAGGCCTTTGTCAACAAATTCTGAAATGGTCAAAAATATGTTTTGTCTGACATCTAATGTGCTGACTTTACTAATAAATCAGGAAGTACTCCGAGTCAGCAGGCTGTTTAATTCAAAAACAGTTTTTAATGTTTTATTATGTAAACCGACAACATTGTTACTTTTCGTCAAACCATTAAACTACCGACCTTCCGCGGAGCAGATGACAAAAAAACTACAGCATTGGGAGGAAACGTATGACATCACATTCACGAAGATAAAAAAAACCTTGACATCACAGCACATAGTAATTAAGGTTCGAAAATGAATCCTAAAATTCACCAAGTCCAACCCTGCTACCTGTGCTTTTGATACAAAAAGCAAAAATGAACAAAAAAAAAAAAACACCAAAAAAACCAACCAATTAAGCTTTTTTCGGATTTTGTCACTTAGAGGGAAAAAAAAAAAAAAGTCCTTCTTGACTCCAAAAGGCAATCCGATTTCTCCTTGGATATTAATGTTTATTCTATTATTTATAGCCCTGTAAGTTCTGCTTTTGACCCTCTTTGAAGGCATCCATTGTATTTGATAACACCACCTGTCTTGGCAGTGAATTCCGTACCTTTATTGCCCTCACTGTAAAGAATCCCTTCCTTTGTTGTGTATGAAATCTTCACTCTGTCTCAAAGGGCGACCTTTTCTCCATTTTAATTAAAGGTTCACTCCAGCCGCTCTAACTCATAGGATAGCCGAGCGTTTGTTTTCCAGTCTCGCTGTGACGCATTTGCAGTACTATGTATTCCTATATGCATTTTAATTAACACGTAACATGTTTTATGATAACCCAATAAAATTAAACTCGCCTGGGCCGTAAACATATTTTGGATGACACTCTAGCCATCGTATACATTTTAACGCACAGCGATCCCATTACATTTATGTGGCGTTCCCTTTGATTCTGCAGAATCGCCCCATTTGCATCGGCTTCTTTGCCAGATCTCCCACCATGAGATATACTTATCACCGGTCAACTTCAGTGCTGCCGCGGCAAACACATGCGGACCACCAAGGAGCAGGAAGATGCAGCACTGCAGCTTCTGCCTAAGGTAAGACTTATTTATTTATTTATTTATTTAAAGTACTTCTAAATGGCTGGATGCCCACCAAGAATAAACCTGTCTGCAGGCGAGAAGCAGCCGAGGAGCCGCAGGGTAACGTGGCATCCCCGCACCGCACGCTGCAGTAACACACCAATTCTTTTACCCAAAACTTTAAGCATCGGAAACGCCGCCAAATCTCATTAAAAAGTCTCTAAGCAACAGAAAACAAAAAAATATTTAACACTGAAAGCTTTGTTCGGCCACGAAGTCACGTGATTCACAGAAACGCAATCGGTAGTCAAGCATTTAACGTTCTTTATTTTAAATGTGGGATTAAAAGCGTCGCCTCGAGTGCTTCCCAATTATACAGAGCAAACTAAAATATTTACCCACAACAGACCACCAGAGAGGAACGAATTGGGTACTTTGCCCAGTACAGGGGGCATCTCGTTACGCCCCTTACAGAATACGAGTCCGCGTGAAGACAGCAATCCAGCGGCCAAGCTTTTCGATTATTCGAGTATCACGCCCTCACTAAACAGGAGCTAAAAAGAGTGACTAATGGGTTATATAAAGAAAGCAAACAATAGGAATGGAACTTGATCCTTTCAATCAACATTTTCAGCTTTGTAAGAACTCTGCCAGAGCCCTACACACGCCTATACATAGATTCTGAGCTCCTCGGAGACAGGGATGTCTTTAAATTAAACCGTGACGGAAGGGGTTAATATAGCAAGTGTGCATGGGACAGGCATATGGCTCAGACAAGACCAAGAACTCATCAGGGGGAAAAGGGGCAGACGAGACGGGCTAAAGGGGTCTTATCTGTGTCAGGTTCTATGTTTCTATAAATTTTTAATGCCGGTTTCAGCAAATCTCTCTTTTAGGGTCAATTCGCTATTCTCACGAAGACATTGATTTTAAACCCTAATACTGCACCGTATGAGCTGCCACAGACTGGACACGCAGCACGTGAAACAGCACAAAACGTAAAGAAGTCCTTTTGGTAGAAAGTTTGTACCATAACATGGAATGGAACAGTCCAGTTGCTACGGCGATTAGAACCCTTTCACTCATCGTATGGAGTTACGAATTGTCATAATTTGCAAAATATTAGCACAGCGGATGAATCCCCCCTTAAGCGAGGAGCTTTCATGCCATCTTTTTGCATATCTTTGGTCAACCATGAGTCCCCCTTTTCTGCGTGTGATGTATCCACACAAATTCTATACAGGTAGGGCTCTCGTTATGACATTTTTGTCTTGTATAGTCTGTCATTATGGTTTTTGGGTTTTTTTTAAATAAATTAATAACCCGGGGTTTGTTTTAATGCATATTTCTAGCAGGATTTTTTATTTTTTTTTAATAAATTTTTACGTTTGTTTGACTAGAGATTGCTTTTAGGTCTTTAAGGCCCCCAGGGATCTCTCTTGGAACTGGATGGCACCCCTTATGATGTCATAGTGACATTACTCACTGCGGCTGATTAGAGTGATCAGTAAGCAGGGCTCCATTGCCTTTCACTGCTGATCGCAGTACCTGGGGCCGGCCTGCAGGCAAAGCTGTCAGAGCGCTAAGGAGGGAATAGAACATTTTTACTGTAAATGTTGTTTCACTGCTAGCAGAGAAGTTCAAGCATCATCCTGCAGATAAAAGGATGTTTATTGTAACAAAATGAGATAAAATCAGGATTTTGTCACCCATACTATAGTTTTACACTCAAGTAAAAATATATTTTTTTTTCTATAGGACTTTCCCTTTCAGTTATTTATTCATATTGCTCTCGCAGCTACACCAGAGACATGAGGATACTAGTTTTGTCTGAATTGAGCTGAATTCTGCTGCTCTCTGTGTATCGCGGTTAAAAACCCAATATAGCGAAACTAAATAAAGGATCCCCCAAGTGCACCCTCCTGCCCAGGCACTCCGGCTAATCGCGCATCGGCTGAGCGCTCAAAAGCAACATAGAGATCAGGTTGCACTTGAACCGGATTGTGCCAAATTTTAGCTACTTCACTCTGGATTGGGATTTTTCCCCCAATATACAAACTACATAAAAGGAAAGTTTATTTTTAAATCCACCACAGAGGGGTGGATTTAAATCATGAGGCATACATCCCAAGATGTGCACACAATTTAAACAGCATTAAAAATAAAAGTACCTTTGCCCGCTGCGTCGGGTATTTGTGCCCAGTTTTATCTCCTTGTGCCCTCCTCCCGTCCGTACTATCCACCTGTACTCCTCCTCCCTATTTCCCTTTTTGCCCTCTCCCTTTTTCCCTGTCCTTCTGTTGTTCCTTGAAAACTAATAAAAATTATATTTACAAAAAAAAAAACAGGCACTCAATTTATAGAAAAAGAACATGACATCACATGAGAACCATTCGGTCCATCTAATCTGCCAGTTTTCCCTGCGGTAAAGGACATAGCCCGTAGTCCATGGTCTTGATTTATGTTCAGCATTTGCCTGTACCATGAATGTTCCCTTACTACCTTTACCTCCACCACTCCTGCTGGGTGGCTGCTCCTCTTAGCTACCACCAACTCTTCTTTTACAGTGCCCCGTTTAACTGGCACCATTGGTAAACGAGCAAAGAACGGTGTGAAAATGAGTCTATTGTTTAATCCTTTGATCTTTTCTTAAAAAAAAACAAAAAAAAAAACACAAAAACCCTGTTCTCACATTAGAGGTTAACGCCGCATGCGCCAGAATTACTGGCACCCTTTTAGTCAATACTTTGTGCTTTAAGTCTTCTCCCATAATGCCCGACGATGTTGGAGATCTATGGGGGTTCAAGTCAGGGGATTGGGATGGCCTTAATTTTATGGTCAGTAAACCATTTTTGGGTCGACTTTGACGCATGGTTTAGATTATTGTCCTGCTGGAAGATCCAACCACGGCCCAATGTTAAGCTTTCTGGCAGAGGCAGTCAGAGGTTCATTTAATGTTGATATTTGATAAGATACATGGCATCAACGACTAAGAAAAACAGTCCCAAAACATTAAAGAGCCACAACCATATTTAGCCTCGGGCACGAGGTACTTTCCTGTATGGCTACCTCCCTCCGGTGTTCATTGCCAAAGAGTCGTCGTTCCATTTTTAGAGAAATCAGCCTTTCTAAACGGGTTACGTCATCTTTAAAACCAGCCTTAGTTTAAGCGCGGTGCAACGAGACCTCGGCCTGTGTATTAAACCACACTGATTTGCTTGCGGTCAAAGAGGAATTATCTTCTGAAAGGTCAGGGCACCAACAGTGATGCAGCTCACATTCCGGTAGAAGAAATACGGTTTCTACCACTAGGAAGGAACAAATACACATTTTGTTACACGAAGCAAGGAAGTCATTGTAACCCGTCCTACATTCTTCAGGAAGAGCACAATTTGATCAGATTGCTAAACGCACCCAAGCAGTTGAGAATCTGCCTTAAAGCCCCATACAGCCACCCCAACAAAACGCGCATGTTCTTCATAATTACTTAATTCTCATTCTTTACCTGCACACAAAAGAACAGCCCATGAAGTAAATAGAAGCATTTTCTGTGTATGAGCACGGGGGGGGGGGGGGGGGGGTCTTTAGCGCCCCTCGAATCCTTGCTCGGGTCAGGCTGGGGCTGGCAAAGCCAAGAGTAACATCTTGAGATACTTACTGCTCAGAAGCCATGTTATCTGGGATGGGTCCTGCTGAAAGTAACTTCATTATATTATGAGTAGGGCTGCAACTAACGATTATTTTCATAATCGATTAGTTGGCCGATTATTTTTTCGATTAATCGGATAAAAAAATGAATGTAAATTTTTCATTTATTTAAAATAATTTAAATAACAAATTGTTAAATACAAACATCAGAATAAAAAAAAACTTTGATAAAATACATTTCTTGTCTTTATTTCCCAACCAGCCCCCCCCAATTTATGCACGTTTGAGCCCAGGCTTGCCACGCTGCCTCCCACATATGCCACGCCACGCTGCCTCCCACATATTCCACTCCACGCTGCCCCCCACATATACCACTCCACGCTGCCCCCCACATATACCACTCCACGCTGCCTCCCACATATGCCACGCTGCCTCCCACATATGCCACGCTGCCTCCCACATATGCCACTCCACGCTGCCTCCCACATATGCCACTCCACGCTGCCTCCCACATATGCCACGCTGCCTCCCACATATGCCACGCTGCCTCCCACATATACCACGCTGCCTCCCACATATGCCACGCTGCCTCCCACATATGCCACTCCACACTGCCTCCCACATATGCCATTCCACGCTGCATCCCACATATGCCACTGCACGCTGCCTCCCACATATGCCACTCCACCCCCACATATGCCACTGTGCCTGGTACGCCTTATACCCCCTGATACACCACTCCATCCTCCCCAGACATGCCACACTACCTCCCAGACATGTCACGCTGCCCTCCCCACATATGCCACTCCAGTCTACCCCCAGATATGCCACTGTGGCCCCAGATATGCCTTATACACCCTGATACACCACTCCATCCTCCCCAGACATGCCACACTACCTCCCAGACATGTCACGCTGCCCTCCCCACATATGCCACTCCAGTCTACCCCCAGATATGCCACTGTGGCCCCAGATATGCCTTATACACCCTGATACACCACTCCGTCCTCCCCAGACATGCCACACTGCCCTCCCCACATATGCCTTATATACCGTATATGCCTTATACCCCCGGATATGTCTCTCCGTCCTCCCCTGATATGCCTTACACCCCCCAGATATCTCATGGTGCCCTCATAGAGTCACAGACCCGTTCACATCACACTGACATCATACTTTTTTAAATAAGTACTGGGTTAATCTTCACTGCCCCAGGATTTAGATTCCCCTTAGTTTGGCCCCCCTTTATCTCTAACTGCACCTTAAGTTAACTTTATTAAATTAATCAAATTAACCCTCAGTCCTCATCATTAAATTAACCCTAAACACCCCATTAACCATAACTACCCCTAAATTAACCCTAAACACCCCATTAACCATAACTGCCCCTAAATTAACCCTAAACACCCCATTAACCATAACTGCCCCTAAATTAACCCTAAACACCCCATTAACCACAGCATCCCCTAAATTAACCCTAAAGACCCTGTCAACCACAACAGCCCCTAAATTAACCTTAAACATACCATTAACCACAACTGCCTCAAATTAACCCCAAACTCCCTATTAACCACAGCTGCTCCTAAATTAACCCTAAACACCCCATTAACCATAGCTGCCCCTAAACACCCCATTAACCATAACTTCCCCTAAATTAACCCTAAACACCCCATTAACCATAACTGCCCCTAAATTAACTCCCACTTACCCTAACTTTCAGCAGCCCAAATATTAATTTTATACTTACAGTTAGATGAGTGTCACAGCCATGTGGTTCTGGCCTTCTGGGAGAAGGAAGGGGGCGGGGCCAGTTGTCACAGTGATTACAGGGAGGGGCTGGTAAGTAGGAGCTGCTGCTGTGAGTCAGACTAAACGGATTATATAATGAGGGGTATTTTTCAGAGCGTTTGCTCTGAAAAAACCCTCATTTTATAATCGATAATAATCGATTCAACTAATCGATAATGAAATTCGTCGGCAACGAATTTCATTATCGATTATTATCGATTTTATCGATTAGTTGTTGCAGCCCTAATTATGAGCAGGACCCTCATCACCTAATCTGTCAATATCTTATTCTGCCAGTTCTAGTTCTGTCAGACACTTTGAATGTATGGACCGTAAGAAGCTCTGTGTGAACCGATGGCGCTAATTATATATATATATATATATACACACACACACACATATATACACATATACACACACACTCACGATAAAAACAACATGTTCCCAAACAGTCAGGGATTATATGCAGCCCAGGAGGACACATCAATCTGTTGCTCTGAAAGCCTCCCCAACAGTACGTATTTCAATTAGACAATCATAGCTTTTTCTGCACAAATCATACATCCGTCGCTGTAAAAAGAGCTTGTGGGCTGGCAGAACAAATGCCAAGCGGGGAGCCCGAGAAATTCTGCTACAGAACCCCGTGTTTGATTTCTTTTAATGGATCGGAAGGACGCATCGGGCCAGCTCTCTGCGGCATGAGTCTGGTGGCAAAATGAAAGCGAGGAAGAAAAGGAGCTTATTAAACGGTTCATATTTTTCACAGCTGACTCGCTGTGAACAATAAGCATTATTGAAGGATAACAAGCATGGGGGTTGCTACAGAGAAGAAGGCTGGTACTAGCCGCGCCGTGCGGAACGCATGACAATACAGCACAAGTTACTGACATTGTAACCATCGTTATTATACAGATTAAAAAGAAGTTATTCCTCCTTCATGCCATGTTACCGGTGGCAGTCTATAGGTGTCTGTACGATTAATGTATGTAGAAAGGGGAGAGACGGTGCCATACATAGCTGCAGGGCTTCTATCGTGATGAGATTCTAGCTGAAAAGGTAGGACGCTTCTCTAAAGAAGTGGGTTTTGAGGTTCTTGTAAAATAGATCACGTGAGGATCCGTTGTAGCAGGACATCCGATGCGGCACGGGTTAATGTCATTTACCTTGACATTTACAGTCGCCGCTCATTAAATAAATAGAAGGTATGTGTAACACGGGGCTAGGCACGGCCTTTGCATCACCGAACTATAAAGCTCAGAAAGAAAAAAAGTTACTTTTGTGATTTGTCTAAAAACAATAATAATAACCCCACTCCGTGTGCTGTTAGGATTAGGGCTGCAACTAACGATTATTTTAATAAATCGATTAGTTGGCCGATTATTTTTTCGATTAATCGGATAAAAAAAAACCAATATGCAATTTTTTTGTTTATTTAAAATAATTTAATGAACTGGATGTTAAAAAACAACTTAAAATTTACATTAACATTCTTATTTTGTTATGATGTAATAAAAAAAACAATATTTTCAAAGTACAAAAACCCAAACACAATATTTATGAAACAAAATAACCCCAAACATTCTGAAAAGAGGTGGACTATTACTGTTCAAGAAACTTTGCCCCAGCCCTGGCACTTTGCACCCAGCACTTTGCACCCAGCCCTGGCACTTTGCACCCGGCACTTTGCACCCGGCACTTTGCACCCAGCCCTGGCACTTTGCACCCAGCCCTGGCACTTTGCACCCAGCCCTTTGCCCCAGCCCTGGCACTTTGCACCCAGCACTTTGCCCCAGCCCTGGCACTTTGCACCCAGCCCTGGCACTTTGCACCCAGTCTCCAACTCTGCCCTGCACCCAGCCCTGCCCCCACACTCACACCCTGCCCCCACACTCACACCCTGCACCCACTCTGCCCTGCACCCACACTCACACCCTGCCCTGCATCCCCACTCTGCCCTGCACCCAGTCTCCTGCCCTGCCCCCACACTCACACCCTGCCCTGCACCCCCACTCTGCCCTGCACCCAGTCTCCTGCCCTGCCCCCACACTCACACCCTGCCCTGCATCCCCACCCCCACTCTGCCCTGCACTCAGTCTCCTACCCTGGCCTGCCCCCCCACCCCCACTCTGCCCTGCATCCCCTGGAACCCCACCCCCACCACCGCGAACCGCTCTGTGCGAACGGAGCCAATCACACAGAGCGATTCGCACAGACATGAAGAATACTTACCTCCGGAACGCGTCACTTCCGTCACGCAACTAAAAGAAGGCGGAGAGTGCAGAGCGTGTAGCGGAAGCGGGGAACGCTCGCGGAGGTAAGTAAAAGGAGCCGAGTGCTCCAACAACGAATCGATCACGGAAATCGTCGACAACGATTTCCGTTATCGATTCGTTGTTTCAGCCCTAGTTAGGATACATCTTGGCTGGTTAAGGGACACAAGGAACCCCGGCTGCAGGAGACGAGGCAATGCCACAGCTTTTAGAACTAAATAACCGGCGTTTTTTTACTGAAGGCGTCATGGTTTTGGGTTTAAAAGTAAAGGACTTTATTCATTATAAAATCTGAGCTCCGTGTCAAGAATTGGCAGAAACCAACCAGTTAACGGGACACTCCAGCCGCGGCGTGCGCTTTAATCCATATGATGGGCGCACCGTCCACTTACATTTCTGCGTAGCCTGTTTTGCAAATGCATTGGGGAACTTTGCAGAATTGCCCCTCTCCCCAGATAAATGCCCTCCAGGAGACGTATTTGGCACGTGATGTATTCACCGCGTCAGCAGGGATCTGTTTAGACCGCACGGCGCATGTGCAAGGTCTGCAGCCAATCAGTGGCAAGAAATTATATCATGGCAGAAAAAAATCATTTTTCAGAGCATTTTAAACGTGCGTTCTCCTACTGCAGGGGTGTCACGGATATTAATCTGTACCTTTAATTTCCTGTTCTAACTTTATCTAATGTTATCTCCACTTCACAAAGTCTGCCAGAACACATAACCTTTCAGCAAAGTCAGACAACATGCTTAACAACAAGGAATACATGTCTGAATGGGGAGGAATAAACATGCAGATACAGTGAGATTATTAAAAGGTTATTATGTTAAAGAAACACTCCAGCCCTTTTTCTTATTAAGAGCGTATTACAGTCCTATCTGCGTTATTTGGTTACTGGATCTATCTTCACGTCTCCCCCGCCTGCTTTTACCGCAGCACTTTAATGCGTATAACACCCAAGCGTCACCTTTAAATTAATGTAACGCGTATAGAGATTCATAGGAATCTACGCACGGACTCCCCCCCCCCCCACACCGGGCAATGAGGTCAGAGCATAATTATTAATAAAATAAATATCTGATGGGACACACGCGGGATGCTACTCGGCTCAAGTCCTAAACCGCTGTCTCATTAAAGAGGTCTTCATACTTGGCAGAGAAAATTAAAACATTAAAACCCCTCTGAGTATCCAGACATGCGCCGCTCGCAGGCGTCGAACACTAAATAGCTCCACTAGACTTCCATTTCTAAATATGTTTCATCAACATGAGATCAGATTTATCAGCAAACGTGAAATGAATACTTAGTAGCCGATTATTCTAAAGCTAAGCCATTTCATTCGTTAATAGAAAACACACAATGAGAGATATGACGGAAATGAAACATATTACTTTGATGGGTTTTTTTTTTTTCTTTATCTGTACCCAGGTATTTTCTCTACTGAGCCAGACCACAAATATCCCTTCAACCTCATACAGCTCTCTGCTTAAAGAGTAACCGTGACTTAAAGGGGAACGAACACCATACCTATCCTTCCATTATTGCACGTGTAATATCTGACGTTATAATGCAATTCTATGTTTGATACGAGTACTCGCCTACCCATGATCCTTTGCCATTCGAGAAGCTAGCTGTTAAATGGCCAAACTAAAAAGTGCGAGGTCTCCTTTAAAGCATTAATGACCTATGAAATGATTGAGTATCTAAACATCTTTTACCCCCCTACACGGGTCAAGAAGCTCCAGCTGAGCGGGTATCTCCCACGGTGTATTCTACGCAGATACGAAACCGGACACACAACACTCCCAGCCGGGAACGAGAACATTGTGTTTGGTTTCACTGCAAACAATAGCCTGAAAGTCCTTATCACACATCTGACCGCGGCGTTTCCTTAAATAAGACTGAAGCAGCAATAAGTGTTTCTTTAACACTACGGGGTCTGCTCACTAATCATTATTATTCTATATTAAAGCACCAACATATTCCACAGCGCTGTACAATATGGCTAAAGCAGCGCCCAACGAAATGAAACTCAGCACATCAGAAGCAGCTGAACAAATTATCAGCCCCACTAGGACTGAAACAGAACAGGAGTTCTTGGTCCAGATTCTAAGGAAGCCTGCGAGGAACATACTTTTGATAAACACAGTTAAAGGGCTTTAGCAAGCGGTGACAGCAATAACCGAATGGGGGCAGATACCGTAACCCCCATCACAGCAGGGGAGGGGGAAATATTAACAGCAATAATAAAATAACGAGAAAACACCTTACATAAACTGGTGCAGAAGGCAACATTTTTAATCACTTATTTTTTTCTGTATTCTGGCAGAACAAAAAAGAAGCCTTAGTTACCGTCCCGGAAATCAGATTAAATGTATTCTATAAAGCAATCTGTCTCGTGACAGTCGGAAAATCCACCAGAACATTACTGCGATTGGATTTAAAGCATATTGTCCATATTAAAAGGGAGTAGCGGGAAGGGGTTAAAAAAAAAAAATCACCACGACTAACTGGCAATATTCCTGGTCTTAAAAACCTCTGGAACTGGATGGGAAAAGGCTAACATGTAGTTAAAAAATGTTTCAATATTTTTTCATTTTTAGTGTATTATGTACAAAACACAAGTGTTTTTCCCCTTCATTTTTTTGTAAACAGTATACATTACCATTCAAAAGTTTGGGGCCACTTTGTGGTTTCATGGAAAACAGACATTTCTAGCGGTAACATAACTGCAAAAGGGTTTTCTGATCAATTAGCCTTTTACACTTAAGCTTGGATCAGTGAACACAACGTGCCATCAGAAGACCAGAGTGATGGGAGTGATAAAGGGCCATCGGAACACAGGAGTGATGGGAGTGCTAAAGGGCCATCGGAACACAGGAGTGATGGGAGTGATAAAGGGCCTCTGTACGCCTCCAGCTACAATAGCCGTCTGCGCTGGATTTCAGATCCATTTTTTGTTATTTTAATGGACAAAATGCGCTTTTCTTATAAAAAACAAGGAAAATGTCTTGGTGACTCCAAACTTTTGAACGATAGCGCGTGTGTGAAAGAAAAACAGCACATTCACTGAAAATAAACCAATCTCCTTTTGTATAATAATAATAATAATAATAAAATAATAAATTAAAAAATAAAACAGCAAAACCCCCAACCCCCACCACCAGAATTTGCTTCATTCTTCGTAGCCACAGATATAGGTTAAGCCGTTTACAGGTAACAGAGCATTTAGTCCTACAGCGCAGTCCGGTTCAGTCCTACAAACCACTTGTCGAGACCTGCTCGTGCCTGCTAATATTTGGAGTTTGCTAGATTTATGGTACGACTGCAGTGGATTCCTAGAATATTGCAGCGCTTACACATAAAGCATTCGTGATCTCAGTCAATGAAATCAAACAGCGGGCTGGCGGCAGGCGACCCGATAGATTTTTGAAGGTTAACAAAACTTAAGATTGTTTAAATCATATTTTTCCTACAAATCACAAGAACCTAGGAGATTTCCCGATTTGCATTTTCTTGTCACTTCCATGCACTTTTAGGTCCCTCTTTGGGGCCCAAATCCTCTATTTATCCTCTAAATTATCTATTTTTCATTCCGTGAAAACTAAACTTTGTAAGACATTAATAAGAATAAAAGACGTTTTTACGTACAAAGTCAAATAAAAAGCTACCAAATAGAGCATTGAGCAGAAGCGCCTTTCATCGACCATTTACCATGTCGGGAGAAACACGCTACCCGGATTCCGCTCGTTTTCATTCATTTACCTCTCCTTTGTTTCCAGCTTCATTCATTTTCTGTGCCACGTGCCTCTACCTCTCTTGTTCTTTTGCCACTTGCCCCATGATATATCTGCCCCCCTTTCATTTGGGCAAGTGGGCAGCAGTCGCGGGTAAAGAGGCATTTCTAAGTGAAACAGATCGTTTGGCAAGTTGGGGCAAATACATAGGAATAGCCTAAAACGATACCTGCACTTCTATGCCGGCATCATGTTATGTTACTGAGAAAAGGTTACCTAAGTGATAATTTCCCTTTAAAATGCCGTTGCTCGTAGCAACGAACGGTATTTTGGAATTGCGATAAGATGAGTCAGAAATGTGAATCAGTTATGTTTCATAAGGACAGATGCAGCATACAGCGCACACCTCAAACAAACAAACAAAAAACAGAATTACTGAGATCGGAGCGTTACCCACAGCAGGGAGGATCAAAGGGTCATCAACGTACAGCCGTCACCCTCCATCGCTTGCACTCACTACAAGTAGTAAGCATCACGTAGAAGTCTATTCACTAAAGACAGAGTCGATAGGAGAGTTTTGGTTTAACTCTGTGACTTCGCTATGCAATGTGAACATCCACACCCAGTGAGCGCCTGCTGCAGGAAAACCATGGCTGGCCCTGTATAATGCATAGTTAAATCAGTGAGATTTCTGAAAGTTTTCCTCATCCGTTAAACTATGCAGGGACTTTGTATTATGAAGGAATAGAAACCACAATTCTCCTGCAGGCATTCCCTTTAGCGAATAAACAAAAATAAATAAATAAATATATATATATATATATATTATATTATATATCTCATGCTTACTAATAAATAAAAAAAATCCAAACAATCGATCTCAGCAAAGACTGTACCCTTAACCGCACTCTACCACCGCGGCCCCAAACATTTGACCGGTAGCTTCATGTGAAGAGGATCATACAACACCAAGTAGGACAAACCCTTTTAAAAGTCCTTGCATGGTTGGTGTATTACTGGATATATTCTTCATCGTCTAACGTGTTCAAAAACCAAATTCCAACCCCGATGAACAGAAATTCACTAAAGTTTTGACTTTAGCATAAACTAAGCTCAGGATTCAGCTGTGTCACCCATATCTATTGTTAACTACAGCTTTACGTCAAAGTTGGTTCATATAATTTTCACTTGGCATAAGTTCTATATATTCCAAGGACCATTCATTATACATGTTATACCACGAGGCAACATTTCGAACCATTAAACAAACCCATTAAAAGCATATTCTACAATTGCTCTTAACATAGATCGCCATTTAAACTCCAGCCGCTTTAACAATAATAAAATAATGTTTTGAATTTTTTTGCGGCTCCTCTGGGAATACGATCTTACCTGCAGTTGTTCAGTTGAGCTGCTACTAAGTTCATCTCCAGACTCTGAATCCAGGGGTATCCTTTCCGAACTTTCTCCGGCTGAATCACCAGAGCAGTCATTTGTGAAACCAGTCTTTTCTACGTCCATCATGTCCGGGCCGGAGAAGTGAAGCGCAGAGGGACTCCTGCTCGAGGCCTTCGGTGAATGCAAATCACCGCTTAGCTTGCCGTTATTGTGCACGAGGTCCAACGTCAGTCCTCTCGCCTGGCCGGGGCTACTGCTAGGTCCAATGTTTTGGTTGGCATCTCTAAATGAAGAGGATTTCCCAAAACTCGAAAGCTCCGGCGATTTGTTGATATTCTCCGTGGACCTCTGCAGCCCTTGCATGACCTTCAGAGGGCTGTTTGGCAGCACTGCCTGCTTGACCGGAGGCATCAAAGCTTTTCGACCAACTTCTTTCACATATTGAGCCGGAACATAGAGGGGTCGGGCATTCTCCTCCTTTTTAACTTGCCACCAATCTTCATTTGACTTTTTCATCAATATGTATTTTTCGCCTTGTTTTATAACTATCTTTTTGCCTTTGTACTCGTACTCATAATCATATTCTACTTCGATAAATGCAGGTCCAGGTAACGGCTTGCCACTTTTGTCAGCCATATTCACTTAAAACGATTCACCTCTTTAGACAAACAGGAAGAATCATTATGATCGCTAGTGTTGGAAAGCGTGCAAATCCTAGGGAGAAGAAAAAAAAAAAAACATCTCTTAATATTAAACAAGTCAATCTGTCTGAAATTCAGGACATTGTGTATTTGTCCTCAAACGTGGAAGGAAGAACAGCGAATCTGAATGCAGAGATTAACACGGAGCAGAATGTTCGCGCATTCGGAATTCTAAAATATCTCGAGCACGAAGAGCCAAAAAACGCTGCATCATACAGCCTACACCCCAGCAACGTACAAGCAACGACGCAGCCGGCCAACAGTCAGTCGCTAGAGATCTGCTTAATCGGGAGAAGCGACCGCAACGTTCATCGAGAGCTTTTCACTAAAGGTCCAGATCTACATTCTAGACCTGGAATGAATGTAAATAAACATTACATGCAGAACACGCAACGGATTATGTGTATCGCTGCAGAATAAAATGTGGACTGAAGTGGGGTGTTTTGCACAAATCGGCAGAAAGAAAAAAAATTGGCTCCATCGATTCAGTTCAAAAGTTTGGGGTCACCTAGACATCTCCTTGGCTTTGATAGAAAAGCAAATGCTGTCAATTAAAATAACATCAGTATAGACTGCGTTAATGTTTTAAATGAATATTGTAGCTTGGGAAATTTTAACGGAATATCTTTATAGGTGGACGGAGGCCCTTTATCACTCCCATCACTCCTGTGTTCCAATGGATGTTGCGTTCGCTAAGTTTAAAAGGCTAATTGATCGTCAGAAAACCCTTTTTGTTACAGCAAGAAATGTCCTTTTTTTATGAACAGCTAAGTGACCCCAAACGATTGCTCAGTCATGTGTATATATAATATATCACAATATAATGTATATAGGTGACATAGGCACAGATGATTTTTAAAAACCAGGATACAATGTATATTCAACACCAACACTGGGAAATCTTCACAGTTTCTATTGGAAATATTTGTTTATCCAGTAAACCCCAGGGCTAATAGCTGTAGAAAAATAAGATTAAAAAAAAGCCACTGCCACATCATTAGCTAAATTTATTACATCACAGCAAAAGGTATTAGAGAAGGATAACGAGACAAAACCAAACTGGACAAAACATGCAGCAACTCCCAGCCGTAATAATCTAATCAGCTTAAAGGATCACATTTGTGTTCCACCAAAGGGCTATGGGGTTTATGGGGATAATGTGCTGTCCATGAAGCACCAAGTCACCTCCATCTGGGCTACCACTTCGTGCTGTGGGGCATCTATGCGGTGCCCTGTGCAGCCAGGGGTGTGTGATGTCATTGACAATCAGGTATAGCTTTCATTGAAAGGAAGTTATGTCATTCTACATCTGCAAACCTGATTCCTAAAAGCATCCGGGTGACCTACTGACATGACAAGTCCATGCTGTCTTTATGGATTTAATGCAACCCAAAAAAAACTCATTATGTATGCCAATGGGTACACTGGCACTAGACACCCTCACAACAGCAGTCAGAATAAATTATCAGGAAAAGGAAGTATTTTGGTGGTTAAAAAAGGAACCTGTGAAATAATTATTTGATTTAGCGAGATTCAAGCGAAGATAGAAAACGTTTAGCGATCTGCATTGTCTGGCCCCTTTTCATTATTTTTATCTCTCATTGCCAGGAGGCAATGGCCTGATGTTAAAGAACTGCACAGCAGCAACGGCTCATTTACAAAAGAAGCACCAGAAGCCGGAGGGCCACCCAGCTTGGTGCTGGAACAGACTATAAACCTTTATTTTTGTGACTCTGTAGACAGGGAGGCTGCCCGTCAAACACAGATGGGGCTATACAGTGACATGCGCTGATCAACTAAATGCAGCGATCTCTCTGTAACCAAAGGCCAGCGAGCCTCATGGCGACATTTTGAACTTTAACACGGCCAGCAAGCTCTTTGGACATCGTCTGTGTTGATGTATTTAAGCGTTTTAGTGCGTTTACACAATAACGTCACAATATAGCGCTGTACGTCCCGGCATTATGACCAAGGAAATGCTTCACAGAATTTATTTGCGCCGCCATCAAGAGCTGTATTCACACAATAGGAGTTCGCAAGTTATCTGAACATTCTAACTACCTGGTCTCACATACACTTTGTGTCGTTCCCCTGGAAGATTGCAGCCTTTTTCTCACAAGTCTTCAGGTTATTATTCATTCTGTATTCTCCCTCACTGTAATATGGAATCTGCTCACAATCTCTAAGATACAGTAGTAATAATAATCATAAATAATACATTTTAAGCTTTTCTGCACAAGAAAGGACACATGTAGAATGTGAAGAATCCGTGAACGTCATCTCGCCGAGTTGGCTTTGCATTACTCAGCTCGCTGGGGTAGAACCTTCAATCAATGAGTTCAATTGTCCCGAAAACGCCGGTTGGAGAACACTTCCACAAGTTGGCCACGATATGGATTTTAAAGGGAGAATCATTCAGAACCCAGTAACCTCATACAAATGATGAGTCTAAAAACCTAATTATTGGCTTTTTTGGACAAGGAAATTAAACTACCCAGATTATGGGTTTATAAAGCAAAGATAATTATGTAAATAATCCACTACATTTAAAGAGGAAATCATATTTTTTTCCAACCAAACAGCATCTTACAAAGCATTTAGAGCGCTTCCAGATTCTCTCATATTACTCCATTACAGATGGAGGAATGAGGGCACTTTACTGTTGGACCTTATTGTGTGACCATTAAAGTTGCTACAAATTTCAGCATAAAAACCCCCACAAGACCATTACACAGGCTGTGGATGTGAAGGTAAATTATTATTTATAGTTTTATATAGCGCCATCAGATTCTGCAGCGCTGTACAACAGGTAGACAGGACATAACTAGTATAACATAAGATACAGACGTACAGAAGCAACAGGTGTGGAGGGCCCGGCTGAAATGAGCTTACAATCTAGATAAACGAAGACCAAAAGAGTATTCTACAGAAGTAACAAAGTGATGCATAAATTAGGAAAGGGGCACAAAATAATAGCTAAATATTTGGATATCCTGGTGAGCTCAGTTGGGTCAATAAACAGGTAGCTCATCCAGGCCCTGCCAAGAAAGGACCGGCCCTCAAACAGAAGCCAAGAGGTCAGCAAGCACTCTGAAGGACCTGCCAAGTTCAGTGGCTGGGAGTAGAATAATGGCTGGTCATCCCTTTGTTAGATAGAGCGAAATTATATATATATATATATATATATATATATATATATATATATATATATATATATATATAGATATAGATATAGATATATTTACTCACAGAGTCCATTGCACACCATTCCAAATATTCCAAGCCTGGTGCTAGTAACCAGCAGTTTCCATGTAAAACACTTTCAAAAAGAAGGTCAGCACTCCAGGTCTTTAAATAGACAATTTCATTTTATTCAAAGTCAAGTCGACGTTTCAGTCATTACTGACTTTCATCAGGACAACCATGTCCTGATGAAAGTCAGTAATGACTGAAACGTCGACTTGACTTTGAATAAAATGAAATTGTCTATTTAAAGACCTGGAGTGCTGACCTTCTTTTTGAAAGTGTTTTATATATATATATATATATATAATCACAGGCCTTTATGCAAGGGTGGCAAAAAAAAAAGCAGTTACTGAAAGTGTACCAACGGAGCACGCCAGAGAACTAGAGCGCTCCCCTTCTACAACGTGGGAAAAGGTCACACAAGACCAATATAGAGCGCTTTGGCCATAACTCAAAGCGCTATGTATGGGAGTGGCGACAGCATGGAGCGCAGGATGCTTTCCATCAGCAAGGCCTGAGCATCTTCTTAAAATGAAAGAATAGTCTGAAGATATACAGGGAAACACTGCAAGAGAACCTACGTCACTTCCCAAGCTCAGGAGGAAAGTCACCTTTCAACCGGCCAACGATCCCAAGCACAAGGTCAAGAATACATCAAGCGGCTCAAGAACAAAAAGGGCCGAGCCAATAGTTTGATCTCAATCCCATTAACAATCCGTGGAGTTATTTGAAAATTGCTGTTCACAAGAGATATCCATCTAACCTTAAAAACCTGGAGCAAATCTGCCAAGAAGAATGACAACAACCCAAGAGACAGGGGGGCTTTTACTGCAGTAAAGGACGACTCTACCAAATTTTTTTTTTTTATATTACTTAATAAAATTTCACGAGAATTAATCAAAAAACCTGTTTTAAAATTAAATGCCATACAGATCATAATTGCAGAGTACCATTTGGAATTCATCAATAAAAGAGAATTGGTAAAGCGCCTTAAAAGACAGATTAATTAAATCGATTTAATTATATGAAATGCCCCAAATTTACTCCGCAAAAAATACATAAAAAACCCTAAATGTTTCAACAACAAAAAATAAAGAAGAAATTAAGTATCCAGTATGTACAGATGATAAGGTATGGCTAAGACGTGTGCCCATGTCGTTTGGTGGCATCATATATGACGCGGCGAAGCATGCGCTTCCTGCAATAAACCTCACCGCTGAAATTTCAATATAGTCCAGAGCTCCGGACAGATGTTTTCATTACGGCAAAAGCACAAATTCGTTGCAGATGTGGTTCAGACGAGCCGCATCCCTTATGTAACTTTTAAGTCCCTAGAATGTAAGGGAATTTTTGTCCCCCGGCGCTTGCCACCGAGATCAACGTTTCAAATGTAATGCATATGCCCCTGGCATTCAAAAGGTTAACATACTGGAAACCAACTGAAGCAAACAGGAATGACTGCACCTCCTTCTCACCACATGCTGCTGATCAGCTCTCCGCACGGCGCATTGGCTTCCATTATAGATTATAAGCACCTTGCGTTAGAATCCCCTCCCCCCCCCATCCTATAGAACACATACATGTCAAGAAATATCAGAGACCCCGACAGTTCCGTTTAAACTCTTCTTACAGGAGAATTGATTTTTAAATCTACCTTAACCCCTACATCACATGGCAACAAATATCTCCTCCTTACCGAAGAACAGAGCAAAGAAAATCCCTTTATCCTACTTACCGTGTATCGCAGATACGGCTCCTTCGACCCACGAAGATTATCGACTAATTAATAGCCATTGAAGGGACGGGCAGCTGAATACACGCTTACATACTAACACCGGACAGTTTTACACAAAAGAACGGCGTTTTATATAGAAGTGAAGAACTACAATGTTTCAATCAAGGCCCTCAAAAAAGTTACAAAATGTAACTAACCAATTCTACGGCTATTAAAGCAAGTTATTTTTTATTTTTATTTTTTTTAATTATTGCCTTTTATTTATATAGCGCCACCAATTTCCGCAGCGCTTTTTAACATACATATACTCCAGGGGTCTGATAAGATAAGAATTGACAGGCCAAGACAAACCGATACATTAGGTAAAAAGGACTCGGCTCACAAGCTTACAATCTATAGCTAAACAACAAAGATGCTTAGACACAGAGATATATTAACCAGAGAGCGAGGATTTAACAGCAGATACGTATTTTGGCTCATCCGTTTCTAACGTCTTTTTCTACGATTGGCTTTTTTTTATGTTCCAGGTAGCTGTGTACACAAAATTATTATTAATTGATATAGCGCCATCATATTCCACAGCACCGTACAACAGGCAAACCGGACAGAACCCCAATTTGAACTTACAGAAACAGAAGGTGAGACGGGCCCTGATCAAACTGACTATTCCATATACCCACCACCATCTCTAGAAAATATTGCTTTGTCACTTGTGGCCCTATACTCTTAGAGTATCACCTAATATATAAGTATCTCCGCACCTATTAAATAGAGATCTATTGTTGCTGTCTTTATAGGGGGTTTGGAAACCTGTCCGCCTCCAGCAGTTGTGGGTTTGTAACTTCCATCATCACCTAGCAGGCCTCAGGTTGCCCAATTATAGGATTTGGCACCAGCAGAACCATTTAGCCCATCTAGTCTGCTACTTCTTCCTGATGTGGAGCCGTACGCCTATGCCATGCTTGTTTTAAACTCCTTTACTGTGTTAGCCTCTACCACGTCGGCTGGGAGGCCGTTCCATTTATCAACTGCCCTCAAAAACAAGCCCTCATTGCAGAAGCAGAGTTCAGCATCAGATCCCCACGATCGTAATTAATTAGGCAAGTTAAAAGACGGACCTATAACTTTATCAACTGCTTTGGGACAGAAAAAAGAAAAGACCAACATAAGAGGTATTCTCTCTGTATTAATGATTGACAGAGAAAGAAGTCTTTCTGGGGAGAGCTAAAGAAGCAGGGACGTGCTTTATTGTCGCGTGCCCCGGGGGTTTCACATCTGCTTATCCATTAGATAGCGAGACAAAGAATGCGGGTTTGGTGGGACCCTGACCCTGGGAATATCTAACCCCCAGTCCCAAAGAGAGACCCTCATACCCACGGCGAGCACTACCTGCCAGGTCTCCTCGCTTCAGGGGACAGTCTGAAGGTGCAGAGGGGTCACCCAGGGACATGCAGACAGGAACCAAGATCCTGGACCTTACAGGAGAGAGGAAGCAGCAGCCCAATCCTTCCCACAACTGCAGTGTGAAGGAGGAGGCAGATGGAGGGTGGGGGCAGAGGGGAGGGGGTAGGAGCACAGTGACTCTGCCCACAATGTGGGACACACAGGAAGAGGGTGACAGCTTGACTATTGACAACATACCCCCCACTCTCACCATGTTAACCCTTTGTGTGTCAGAAGGGGTGGGCAGAGCATTAGTGCTTGCATTTTTGTGTGTGTGTGTGGGGGGGGTGTACTTCCCAGTTTGTTAGGGAAAAAACTATTTACCCCTTGGAATGTGACAGAGGTAGCAACTAGGGGCCAAAGGAGGGGATGAAACAGCTTCAGACTGCAGAGATGCACAATAAACGTGTGTATGAAAGCAGGACACCCCCCTTCAGACTGTAAAATGCCCCACACCACGCAGACACAGAACTAACCCTCCTCCCCGAAAGGGTTAAAAAAAAAACAACAACAAAAAAAACCCTTACATTAAAAGGGCTGATAAAACCTGGTATCACACACCTTGCAGGCACCCACAGGGTTAACCCTCGTCACCCGGAACTTTTAGACAAGTGCGGCCACGGCCACCAGGGAGTTAATTAACCCCACCCCACCCGTACAAAGAGACTCCTGGTCTGTCACTCACCGAGTTCTCCCACTTCCTCCACCGGGCAGCGGGCGAGCAGACAGCGCGGTCAGAGCGGCCGTCAGCCACAGCGACCACTATGAGGAAGTGGAAACGGAGCCGCCTGTGTACAGCTCCGGAGAGCCCGCCTCCCTGCCACTCCGGGAGTGGGCGGAGACCGCGGCCTGTGACGCGTGTGTCCCTGGCAGCTTCCGTCCTATCAGCATCTCCTGCGTCACGGATTGGTGACATCACTACTGGCAAGAATGAAAGTTCCAGTAGTTCGATTTCTGCCCGTGCTGATGGACTTTTTGTGATGGTGGAGCCGGGACTCGGGGCTCGACTGGGTGTAAATCCTGTCCCGGATTCACCTTTATAGGAAGGGGTGTATTACTGCATGAGCATCATTGGTATTCCGGCCTCAGAGTTATAATCAGCCCCATACAGGGCATTATTCGGTAAAGGAGACGTTAGCAGGTGGGGTTATAGGGAACACGGCATTAAGATATGCATTATACAGGGCCAGCCAAACCATTAGTGCTGGAGAAATTTGGCTTGGTTGGCCCAACCGTAATGTGTGATGAACATTAGAAACTGAACTCCGACTTTAATGAATAAACCTCAATGTGTGAAGCTCAGAATGGGAACCTGATCTAACGGGAGGTCCTTGACCAACGTTGCCCACTTCCCACTTCCTGTAGGGGCTACATGAGCATAGTCCCTCCTCTGAGTAAAGTATGCCTTCCACAGAAAGTCTTCCAAGGAACCTTACTGCCAGTCACGACATGACACGCCAGTCACGGCATGACACGCCAGTCACGGGATGACACACAAGTCTGGATAACAAACACATGATAAAGGGGTTTTGTGGAACAGAACTAATGGTAATTCTGAATAACACATACAAACACAAATCGAATCTAATTACAAAACTCTAAATACTGTTTGATCCATACGCTGTCTAGCACAATGCATGGAGCAAACGTAAGCTATATAAAGAGAAGACGTCTTACATTTACGTTTATTTTGGCAGAACGTTATAAAGAGTAGCCACTGAGTTTGCCGAGTCCTGCTTGAAACGCGATAACAGATTTATCAGTTTTACGCCTGGTTTATCTGCGTAGACTGTAAGCTCTGAGGGGCAGGGACTTTCCTATCGCACCCTGATCAAAATATCTGTAAACCATGGTACCTGCTATATGACTGCTGTTATTGTACCTTCCCTTTTGTTACTTGTAAAGCACTACGGACGTCTAAAAATAAAAATATATACAGGCGGATGAGTTGCTTCACGGTACAGCTACTAATTTAGGCCCCCTAATGTGCTGGCTAGTGTTTTGCTTAGTGAATAAGCCCCACGGGTATACATTTAGTAAACTACATGAAGAGCGTTGCTGAGGTTGGTTACCTTGGATATACGTCGGTGAGTCATTTAGGCCATGCAAGAATTACTAAAAAAATCTCCCAGGCAACGCTCGTTTTCACGTTGAAACCGTGTACACGACACACACACTGGATTCTTGTATATTTATGACTCGTAGAGTAATCTCTGTGCTGTAAAGGTATACGTACAATCTAGTAAATAGCCTGCAAGGTCGGGCCAATTGCTTCTGTAACGGCATCGGTTCAAAAGGCAGGAACTAAATACCAAAAATGTTCTTTCCTTGAAATTACTGATGAGTAAGTGGCACGTGTCATGCTTAATATATATATATATAGTTATATAGTTATAGTTATATACAGGCTTCAGCATATAAAGTCACCTATTCGGATGGCTTTAGTTAATGTACCTTATTCATTTATTTTATGTACTCGTGTGGAGCTTTGAAGATCCCATCAGTCCAGAGCACATATACGTTTTACATACAGCTGACCGGCACGTGTTACCCTGCAGTATTTGGGATGTGAAGTAAAAAGTTTCTTCCTCCCATGAGCTGCGGGAAAGGACTTTCTATATGCGAGATAGCAGTATGCAATGTATATGTGCAGCAGTCTATTGGTTGCTCCTCGTCCTCCTATGGAGGGTGTGCCGACTCAACACGGCTCTCCTTATTGTAAATTGGCTGTTTGAAGAGATTCGAGATCTCCCTTGTAACTCATTGAGAAGCAGCACAGCAGAGGGGCAATCGCCCCCCGGGACCGGTCACCCTAGTACTAGTTAGCCTAGGCCACAATATGTCAGTATATGTAGCCCACTAAGTACAATGCTGCAGAATATATTGGTAATATAAGAAGAGGGGGAGCATGTGGGAAAGGTAATAGACTTTACGTGACGCAACAGTAAAAGCAACTGTACAAGCGGAGGAGGGGGAGGGATGGAGTGTAAGTGTGCGTGTGTTAGAGGGAGTGTAAGTGTGCGTGTGTTAGAGGGAGTGTATGGTTACTCAGATGTGCCCAGAGTGCCCAGATCTCCAATGTATTAAATATGCAAGATAAGAATTCAGACCAGATAAGCTGTGAAAAAAGAGCGCTGCATTTATAGGTTATTAATTTATATAGCACCATCCCATTCCTTAGCGCTGGAATACCAAGTAATGCATCACATAACAAGTTGGACTTACAGAAACAAGTGATGAAGGTGGTGAAGGGATGAGTCCACTTTAAGAGAACTTCTAGCGCGTTCTGGAAATTGATGTTCTTGATTTTAGATCAAGGAACTTTCCTCCAGACAGAACTAATGTCAGCGCATGCTGATGTCACCATGATCTATGCCAATGGAAAAATAATATTAGGACTTACTTCATACCAGATCATCTCATACTGACATTTATAATCCATTACACATTGGTCATCTTTAAAGGGGATCTCCCCCCCCTTTTTATTATCCTTATCAGATAAAAATACGTTTTCAAAAGTATCTCTTAAAATATTTCTAGTTCTTGTAGAATATAATGTTTTCAGGCAGCTGACCCCAATCTACTAGACAAACACCTTGACTTGTGCTGAACAATAGAATTACTCAGTCTTTATCACCCAGTCCGACTCTCAGACTAATGAAAGCCTAAAGAGTAATGGACTCCATTAGCATTACCATAAATAATCAGCTCAATGTGGTTTTTGATCAGTAAAGTCACCCAAAATATCACATGACTGACAACAATGGCGGCCGCCAGGTCTGCAGATAAAGGGAGTTTATTGGGGCAAATGTCAATGTAACCTACATTACTGTATAAATCACTGCGGTTAGACGTATCAGTAATAAAACCACGATATTTACCCTTTCCTATTCTATTTATTTTCCTTGGTATTAATCTGTAATACGCCATTTCCATGATTTCCTTCCTGTAATGACTGGGTGTAGCAACCGATGTGGAAAACTTATATTTTTTCATGACAGTAAATGTTTTGATTGCAACCATATTGTATCTAATGTTCCACAACTAATCCTGTTTAGTAACATTTTAATTGAGAATTATGCCCTCGAGTTTTCCGCTTTGTGAAATGGGACTTAATAAGCTGCTGTTGGTCGGACTTTGCTGGTCATTCTAAAGTCACAATATCGACTATTTTAGAGAATTACCATAAGACTTACTGCAAGTTTCCAGGGTACATTAGATCATCAGCAATAATGGAATGTTCGCTTTTATCTAGGTTTGCTGATAATTTGAAAGGCAACGGTTAAAAAAATCTACAAGATCTGACAGTTCGGAGGCCAATGTTGGCCATAAAAGTTCTCCATAAGACTTTGACTGAAGACCCTGTAGCTTCCACGTTTCTTCAGAGGTTTTCTATAAGTTTGTGTGTGTATGGTGCCAGGCAATGCCAATGATCTTGAGTGATCCTAAGAACGATCAGGAATTACTATCCCTTCAAGATATGGTGACCCAATGGCACCATAAATGGAGAACTTTAAAGAAAATGCATGCTCCCAGGATACATTGAAATCCTTGTTGCCCTTCATGATACATTTTTCATAAGTATTCCTGGGTGAAGAAGCCATCTGGTTACCGTACTTTACAACTCCAAACAATACTTTAAGACACAGGGGACAGTCACTCATTCCTGCCAGGTCTCATAAAGTCTTCCTGACCCAATATTTCTCACAGAACAGATGTCAAGAGCTGACCAGCCTCTAGACATCTGTTCTGGAACTGTTACCACAAAATAAGTATACCTTCTGTAGATGGAGACATGGAATGGTACCATGTGAACCATGGAAAGAAAATTAGCAAATTTGGTAAAATTATTGGCTAACTGAATAGCATTAGATTGTAAGCCTTTGAGACTGCTTAGTTCTCCTTTTGAGGCATATTGTTATATGTTGCCTTGTACTTAACCTCACCCCAGAGTGTCATTATTGATGTAACTGTACTGCTCAGAGCACTGCATATCCTTCATGCTGTTACATATGGTTATTAAACAATTTATGCAGTTTCCCAGAGGAAATTTACATTTCCCGGGGGAAATTTGCTTAAAAGCTTGTTTCTAGTCGGAGCTTCCGCCAATGTATACGTCACACGTATTGCAACACATACATCATATGGCTGCTTGCTGCTTATGATGTCACAACACGCTTGCTTTACCTGGCAACTTGTGCAAAAGCAATTTTGAATATCTCTTCTAGCTCTAACCATTAGCCTTTAGTCATTTTTTTGCCTATTGTATTACCGTATTTTTTATTTTTTTTATTATTATTGTATGTGACTTTAACTCAAACATCTTTACTTCCTTTCTTCTGCACATACATGTTCAGAGTGTTCATTGGCAATCCACCAAATCCACCGTGACAGCATTACTACTGTACAGCTGCGCACAAACATGTCACAGCTTGGGTGAAAGTGGAGAAAAATGCTGTCCTTTTTTTTCCTCTCCAAATGCATGAAATCGCCCCAAAACAAAAACCTAAAAATGTCAATGTAAATAAATTAAAATAACAAGAAATTTAATGCATTAGAAATCTAGGATTTTTCAGCACAGTTGAAAGGGACTCCCACCATTTGTAATACGAGTATTAGATTTAAAATACATTTTCAAAAGTATAGTTCTGTTATAACTGTATATTTGTATAATTTTAGGACAGCTGCATATTAGCCATTTCTATGCGTTCTAGCTCTGCTATCTTGGCATAATTTACTGAACACACTGATTCCTTATCACACTGCCCTGTGGTAAGCAAGTAAAAGACTTCATCTTAATTACCCACCCTGATTAGTGAATGTCTGGGGAGGAAATTATCTTATTGCGCAAACATGATTGCCATAAAGAATGGGGTAAGTGTGGTATTTAAATAGGGAGTGCCGTCCATATCACATGACTGACAACAATGGCAACCACCTGGTCTGCAGATAAAGGAAATTTATTAAAACAAAATGAAATAAAACCATGATTTTTGTAAATACAGCACTGAAATTTTGTTTTCCATAGGACTTCCCCTTTAAGTAATGCGGGCTCAAAACATTTAATAAGTCTTAAATGAGCCTAAAATATGGGAATAGTGAGCTATAATCACTGGTGTAACTACAGATCCCTGCGGCCCCCTGTTCCTGTCTCCTCGTATAGATTCAAAATAGTTTAGAAAGGGCCCTTCTGACCTGGACTGCACCATTCCAGGTCAGAAGGACCCTTTCTAAACTATTTTGAGCCAGCACGGGGAGAAAGAATCGTATTCAGGTCACGTTACGTCACGTGGCCCAGCCAAGAAACCGAGGGGGCAGCCAGACAGCAAGCCGCAAGAGCGGTGAGAGGTAAGCGGGGGGCGGGAGGTTGTTTGTATGTATGTATGTATGATTGTTAGCATGGATGTGTAATGGGTGTGTGTGAGCATGGATGTCCAATTGTGTGTGTGTGAGTATGGATGTGTAATTGCGTGTGTGTGTGTTTGAGCATGGATGTGTAATTCCGTGTGTGTGTGTGTGAGGATGGATGTGTAATTGTGTGTGTATGAGCATGGATGTGTAATTCCATGTGTGTGTGTGTGTGAGGATGGATGTGTAATTGCGTGTGTGTGTGTTTGAGCATGGATGTGTAATTCCGTGTGTGTGTGTGTGTGTGAGGATGGATGTGTAATGGGTATGTGTGAAGAGCTGCTAGGGGTTCTGTTACCCACTTGTATTCTGGTTAACGCATCCCTCTGGTTTTTGCCTTTCAATATATTAATCAAACATTTCTTGTAGTAACCCATGGGCAGAGTGACAGCAACTTATTCTTAAATAGCTTTTCTTAAGCCTTGGAGAAAGAATTATCTCTTGTCTCTGGAACCTAATGACATTATCTTCCCCTCAGTCTCTTCTTAACACTTAACACTTATCTGACCAGCACCATTTCCTTAAAGAAGAAATCCTACTTTTTTACAATTCTGGATAATACTTAGACTTGATATTTACGCAATAAAATACGTAATGTCAATGTATATGAAACCCGCCACATGTGTTTACCATAGGACTTAATGTTCTCAGGATCTACCCCCGTCAAATTACTACCCCCCTATTATTATGTTGATCATTTCTTTAAAGAGCCGATCCTGGCAGAATGGAAGCGAGATAACTCAAGGACAGGGAATTGATTGGCCATCGCATGTTTACCACGTTTTGCCATTAATCTCAGTTTACCTTGATCCAACCCAGTTTCAACCCAAACATCTGCAAAACAATTTGATGAAAAAACAATAAATGCACACTGCGATTAGGTTCGATAAATTGATTTAGTTGTTGAAGCCGTGCAGGGTACATCGTATATTGTGTGAATGCATAGAAATCTGTTCTGAATTCTATCAATGTCCTGTGCCATGAGTAGGCAGTGGAGGAAAAAATCCCAGATAAAAGAATAATTGGTAATAGGAGGATATTAACCAAGGCCATGCACTTGCACAACAGTCATTTGTTGATGGAAAGCTTCTGGAAATAAAGTCTGTTTTGTCTCTCCTTATAGAAGTGGCTTTGTCAGTTTGTTGCTACTGTAGTTAAATGAAGCCCTCTTCAAGATTACCAGTAACAGCACGTGTCAGAAGTATGGTGACCGTACCTAGGAACGTCCCATGGTAGGCTACCTGGAACGCTCCCTTTTGTGAGGATGGGTTTATGAGGAGCAGGGCTACTTGCGTGTGAACGGCCCTACCATGGAGCAGAGTGGGGCAATTGAAGAGGCAGCACTTTGCCGCCCCCAAGCGCCTAGATAATAGGGAGGGGGGGTAGATAATGAGAAGGTAGGGAGAGGAAGGGTAGACAATGAGCGGGGGAGGGCGGCATTTCAAAAATTCCCCCCTGGCGGCATTATGTCTTGGGCCGGCCCTGCGTGTGAAGGTGTGGACTGGCCCATTGTCCTGGGAGTGGGCATCGCCAAACACTTCTCTTCTGCCCCGGAGAAAGAGGAAACTGACTTAGAGACCCAGGGAAGCAGAGCGTCACCCAGAGACTCCGGGCCAACCTTTCCTGGTGTAATGAGGACTGAACATCTGGTGTTCATGAGTGTTTTTTATTGTGCTATTTTTGCATTTACAACGATTGAACATTGAAAAATAATTACTCTGCTTCAATATATGTATTCGAAACAACTCAATATCTCTTTGGCTTTAAGCAGCGGTGAAATATTTTCCATTTCATTTTTGTAAAATTACAAATGAAGGCGTGGAACGCTGTTGAAGGACACGTTCTGATGGCTTAGGGCTATTGTTTTGTGTTCTCTCGAAGTCTGTCTACAGCTTTTAACATATTTTGTGTAGATAAACCAGAGACGAGTGAACAGTATTTCGGTACATAAGCAACATTACTGCAACAAGGGAAAAAGGATTAAAGGTTTGATTGTTTTCTTCATTATTATGTGTGTACTTTGTATGAGTTCATATTAATGTACATGTCATAAATCTGTCTTTAACATTATTAAAACACACAAAAAAACAAATATAAAAATATAAGGTGTGAACATTTGTATCAAATATTTATCTCGCTGACGGGATAAAGAATCTTATCTACACTAATCCGCTACTGCAGAAATACGTGATAAGTGAAAGCTCTTTTTCTAGTTGCTCCCTATACTGTTTTTATGTAAGTAAATTAAAATATGTCTTCCAGAGAAGTGCTGCTCCCAGGGCTGGTGGAAGGGTTTATTCTTCTGCCACGCGTGTCTATGCTTCTCACTACTGCCCTCTATAGTAGGATATGTGCCTCTCGGAGGAGATGGAGCTGATCCTGGGCAGGGACCTGCTGGCATGGACCACTGTGTTTGGAAAACATCTGCTAGCACCATTAGAGCAGCGGGTAGCGTGGACGTTTCTGCAGAGGCACATTTATCTCTACCCTGACCACAATGTGGATCAACTCGTTGCCCCGTCTGCGTTATGGGCCAACATACTTTGCTGGGCAATAAGTGAGCCCCTGACCTTAACCCAAGTCTGAGTAACTGCAGCCTCCGACTGCTTTTGGGCAACTTCTCCTTTCAAGATTGTGCAGCTATATTTGCCATTCATATTTTTTCATTTATTTCCATTAATGCACTCCATGCTGACTGCAGATTCCACTTACATTTGTAGAAACATTGACTCCCCTCACACTCAACCCAAGGCAAAGGGCCCGGAGTCAAGAAGGCCCACCGTTTCCCAGACATCACAATGATGTTTTGCATATTCTCTACATGCTAAATGTGTCAAGCTATTTGCACATTGGCTGTTTGTATAGAAATACAATTTGTGTTTGGCTGAGATTTGTGTAGGTGAGTGTCACTTGGCTGATAATATTCTGTGCATTTGTTCGGCTGAGAATGGTATGTGTGTTTGACTATACATCAGCGTGGTTGAGCGTGATCAGTACAAAGTCTAGTCAGGCTGAGTTCGCATCAGTCTGGATGAGAGAGATCATTATGAGTTTGTGTTGAACGCACCAAGTATCTTCGATGTGGTTTAGAATGGTTAGTTTCTTTTGGGTTTGGCTGAAAGTGATCGGTGGGGTTAATCACGCATCAGTGAGCTTGCGCATGCCTCACTAGATCAGTCTTACAATATAGTCTCATCTTATAGGAAAAAAATACATATTTCTACCATAATGAATTTGTGGCCGTGATCATAACAAGAAACAGAAAACATAGTCAGCCTCCAACATATAAGTAATTAATCAACATTTTAGATACATACAAAAAAATAAATAGTATATATTTGCTTTATCTGTTTTATGAACATCTTAGTCCATAGGGATGAATTAACATAATTGATAGCATTTTAAAAGAATCCTCCACCTCCATACATGCAATGCCTGACATACCAAACCCCGAAACTGGGTGCGCGCATGCGCAGTTACTTTTATGTAGAAGTGACAAGGACCTTGGTTACAAAAAAAACTATATTTCAACAGGAAAACAATCTTTAAATATGATCACACTTTATCGTAATATTCTCATTCACACGCTTTTTGATCTGCCCGTTCCGGGGTGACATTGCGGCGCTTGGGCTATAGTGCCATGAAACATTCTGTAAGCTCCATGGCAATCATTTAGTTTATGTGTTTGTTTGTTTTCTGCGGTTGTGAGAATCATTAGTAGTTACTCACATGATGGTGATTTAATTAAGGAAGAACTAAGAACTGGAATATTTCATCCTCTGTTATTTAGATTTCCAAAACCTAATACTTTAGTTACAGGGAAAATGTATTTATCACAATTAATTTAGAAAAATATCCTAACAAAGGAAATTAAAAATACAATGGTTGTGCAGATGATGTTATCAACACAAAAGGCACAACTTTCATCAAAATTCAACAGAAAGAATTAAAAAATTGTTCCGTGAAGATTATTTTCAGGGCTAAATACCTTCATGGAAATAAAATACAGTGTAAATATAAGGCTAGGATTTCTGCAAAATCCAAGACAGATTAACATTCCATGCGGCCCTAAGAGAGATAACAAATTAAGATTGTTTTACTAAGCACTTTACATACGGGTCATTTTTCCCGGGCTGCGTAGAGTCCGTGGCCGGCGCTTTCAATGTAAAGGACACATACCATAGCAATGGAGACTCCCAAGCAACCTTTCAAATATATAGGTGCCCAGGTTGCTTTGTGCTTAGATTGGTTTTCTCTTGCCAGTGCCACTGAGGGACGTGATGTCATACAATATTCACTTAATGTGGACACTGTATGAGCATGACATCATCTTCCTGCCCAGCAATGATGTCACTTGCACATTTAATCCTGATGGCGCAGGTCTCATCTTAGTACATTTCCAATAGTTGGCTGCGCGACAAACATAATTCATTTACAATTCAACCTATTTCTGCTTGATTCTTCATCGTGAACTACATGCTTATATCCATCACATTCAAAGTATTCTATTTGTAAAGAACCAAGAATAATTTGTAAATGAGCTCACAAAGCCATGAAACAAAGCCAGGCACCATGAAAACGTGAGTGGGAAGATATTCAATTCAGAAAACAACTTATGTTTTCTGTACTCATTAAAATTCTCAAAGAGAAATCCCACTTGAATAGAACTTCAAAACCGGTCTTTGGAAACCAAATTTTGCATATTAACAAAGAATTAATCACTGGGCTTATTTTCATATTTTGATCTAGCTGAAAATAGCTTTATTGATTTTAGCCATATTAATTAATTACACCTAAAAAAATAAGTTCTGCTTTCATCAATAATTTGCCTGCAAATAATTTTATCTGGAACATGACAGGTATAGTTTCTAATCAAACTGATTTACTTTTCCAAGAAAGTTTATTGCATAAATATATTTATCTTTTATTATTATTATTATTTTATATGGCATAACAGAGTTAAGATGATATGATGAATATAATTAAGTTGTTAGTAGATGTAAGAATGCTGAGAGTTTGGTTTGGTATAGCCTCAAATTCATAAAACTGCTTTTTCCAACACAACAACAGATGTATATACATATATATTGTAGCATATAAGTGAGTATATATAGATATATATATTTATATATATATATATATAAATACGTACATAGAGAGAGTGTGTCCAGTGGGCCATCTCTGGGTTTGATGGGGTCAAGAATTTCTCAGCTCTATAAGACTTCCATTTAAAGACAAGATTCCTGGAAATAGATCTCATGCATGTAATATGTGCAAATACGTACTTTTAACACCTCTGTCTAGTTATATGTGTAGCTATGTGTATAAATTACACACATTAACAGCAACAATACTGTCATAATAGTAGTACTCGGGGTTTCCCAACTTTGCACAGGACATGAAAGCGTTATTTTCAGTTTTGTCACAATATTCTGGAACTGGATATGAATAATTTCATACTGTTGCATGGCACGGTACTTTAGACAGTAATTATTATGCTGTGGAACCTTACAGCGTCAACAACCCATTTCCAATCCACCTACACATGGCTTCCATAATCTCTTATTACAAGAAAATCTATTCAAAGCCAAAGTTAAGGAGGTATTAATGCACAATAACTGGCCGCGATCTCACCCTCCTGACATTGAGAGGCTTATGTATATTTATTATCCATGTTTAGTATTTGTCTTACTTTATAGTTACCCCAAAAGATGGACGCCTTTGCTATAGCAGCATATTGTGGATGTAGCTCCGCTTAATAAGGTCCATAGTTATGTATAAAAGTATACTTGGTAATTTGAGGGGAATTACTTATTTGAGGTTTAACTGAAATGGCCAATATAAAGTAATAGGAAACATTGTGTTCTGGCTCTAGTTTGTTACTATGTGCCATGTACGCCTACTAACCTCCCGACACCCAAATATTGTGTAGGCGCTACTACACACAATAGTGGATCCATTCTGCTGTGTAATACCAGTGGGAGAGACATAAACAAGCTGATGATCAGTGTCATAGGATAAGAACATCCAGAGGACCTGGTAAGGTCACAAGATAGAAACGGCGATAATCCAAGTCTTCACCATAAACACAACACAATGACTGAGCAAAGGGTTTATATGGGTAAACAATGTAACAAATGTTGTTACACATGATGTCTAGGCGGTGTTCTGTTGTGTGACTGTGAAGGTGTGAGTGTGTGCACTTGACATGCACTAAGATCGCTGTCTTGCAGAACTCTGAGGCTAATTGGCTCTCCTGAATGTTTCGCACAGAGATTCTACAAGAGGGTCTTTCGAGACTGTTAGGTTTAAGTGCATGAAGCAGTCATGTCATAAAACGACTCAGTAACCTCAGATCTCAACAAATTTAACTTCACTAAAGAGTTTTTCAATTTGTGAGGAAATCACACAAACTCTTTCTATTGAGCATAGTCAAAAACTAAAGCCACATTGGGGAATCTAAGATATACACAGACTGTACCCATGTTTGGAGAAGACACCGGCTTGGAGCCTCAGCGATGTTCTATCCAACTCAAGGGTATACCATAGTGACATTTTTTAGGTACAGCCTTGCTGTACTAGCACTATGGTGGAGGGTTGTCTGAGGGTATTTACTTAGCCCCTGGTGGTCCATCCTAGAGGACTAAATCTATGCCTCCATTGCTTATAGAGATTTAAAGAATGATGGGTTAAGGATATAACCTGATTCATCCCATGTTCCTGGAAATGAAAAGAGGGATCTAGACCAGCAGAAGCTCTACATTGAACAGCTGGATAGAGGATCTTAGAATGGCAGATGAGCCCTCTGACACGTAGGTGCCTCTGTTCCTTATTCCTAAAACATCCGTCAAACCTGAACCCCTTGTTACTAAATTAGAGAGTTGTATTTATATGTTAACTAAATTAATATAGGTTAGTGTCCTACTGGTGAGTGTTATTAATGTACTTTAATATGGGTTGGAATTAGTTCTTCAAAGTAAAATGAGATCCCCAGAGATGTTTTTACCCTCATATAATGATATTCTTTAAAAATGTTTATTAACATGATTTTGAAAACCCCAGCTCACAACTTCAAAAGAGGAATTCTGCTGCCTGCATATTACCCAAGGTTATATATCCATTTTTGAGTCAAGTAAGTTTTCTTTTTGAATTAACTTTTCTTATTTGCATGTCTTAATATATTCTTTGAACATTAAACGAGTTACCCTTTGGAGTAATAAAGAGTGCAGTGAACATACAAGAAGCAAATGGAGTCCAATATGTATTTTACTAAAATACGTGAGTCGAGTGGTTCTTAAAAGGGTACAATTACACATTTTATATAGACCTTAATGTATCACTAAAGATATAAAAAGTAGCTATTTTTTTTTAACAATCAACACATCTTAGCCATGTCTTAGCTTTGGTAGCGTGGCCGTCAGCTCTGCAGCACATCTTGCAGGGGAAGGCTGGCCCAGTAGGCAGTGGGGTGGCCCAAAGTTCTTAACAAAGGGCCAGTCTGACCTGGACTGGGCCACTTGTGGATGCGGGAACACAAGAGTGTAACCTAACGTGATGTTACGTGACACTGTGGTAAAAGTGAGACTGCACACTAAGTGTGCAAGCAGCCAGAAAGAAAGCTGTGGGCGAGGGTTGATGGAGGGAGGAGGAAGGAGGTAGTATGTATGTTTGTATGTATGTTATAGTGAGAGTGTATGTGTGTTAGCATGAAAGCATGTGTGTATATGTATGTGTGTATAAGAGAGTATGTGTGCATGAATGTGTATGTGTAAGTGTTTGTATGTCAGCATAAATATGCACGTGTAAGTATGCATGAAAGTGTTAGCACGAATGTGTTTTGGTGTAAGTGTGTGTAAGAGTAACTGTGTAAGTGTGAGAGTATGTGTTGATAATTATGTGTGCTAGTGCATGTGTGAGTTACTGGGGAAGGGTAAAAGGCCACTTAGCTTTACCTGCCCCCAGGCCAAAAGGTGCCAGCCCCGCCTTGCCCTCTTAATCTGTAAAGTGGAAGAAAACAGCTCTCAGGCACTCCCAGTGCAGATAGAGAGAGACATACGCACCATTTACTATATCATATTTATGCATGTACTTTGATTTTTTCAATAAGCCAAATGCATGAATTCCTCCAAAGTGCGACATGTCATCCTTGCATCCTGAAAAACTTTAACCCTTTGCCCACACAGGTGTGTGCAGGCTTTGCATGGTTCATGATGTCAGGGCAAATAGGTGACATCACTGCTTATCCCTTAACTGTATGGGACAGGATATTCTACTCTTCAGTCCATGTTTAATTCTGGATAGCAGGTTTATTTTAAAGTTGATTTGATTTAGGAGTCAGGGTGTTTTCTGTTTCCATTTACTGCATTCATGCAATCCAGAAAATGGCTTTTATCCGTAAATCTATTCAGCCACGCACTGTATCTGCAGTATCTGTATTTTGTTCTGTAGCCTTTTGTTTTCATTCTGGAAATCACACGGGCTGAAACCATAACTTTCGGTACCTTCCCTGCTTTGTTATACTTTGGTTGATCAATGATCGGGCATTTTTATTGTTCTGTGAGCTTTGACTAAACAAAGGTGCACTAAAGCATAGAACAGGCTTCTGTGTTACAAAACATAGAATGAAACAGATGCAGAAAATAAAGAACCCAACTGCTTGCTGAAATGTGTTTAATGTTTTAAGCGTCTTAGTGTTGACAGAGTTAATGATATTTCAGTATTACTGATCCAGAAAGCAGGGAAGGGTAATATAAAAGAACAGCTGTCTTGTAGAATGGAGTTGGACCCAGTACCTGGAAACTGGCCTGCTTTTCCCGTGAGCAGTCCCTTTTATAGCTGGATGGGAAGTGGGTGTTAAAGGAACAGACAGATCTTTTTTCCACAGACTCATCCTTTATCACAGATCTTGAAGGACCTTTAACATGAAGGACCTTAGACCTTCTAACAGGCTAGAATGCCATCGCGCCACTGTTTCCCCACCAAAAAGTGAGTCTTATATTCCAGACAATACATTAACAGTACAATTATTTATACACGGAAGGTTTGCTTTGCTGAGCAGAATTGCATATTTTTTTTAGTTTTGAAAGAAAATAATGGCATTCCAAATGAATAAACAAATGTTCTGAATAACCGGTTTATAAAAACAAATTGCCTGTTCTTTGACAATCACCAGAGGTCTGTTCCTCAAAAGCTAAATTGGCCCTCTTAAACTACAATTTATCATCTTCATAAATCACAAAATTGGGACCAATTTGGTGTCTTTATGTCCAGCGAGCTGGATGGGAAATGGCCATAAAATTTGCCCTCAGATGGAGTGTCCACTGAGAGAGCTGGTGCTTGGTATTGAACACCAGGCCAAGTTTTATTTCCACTTGAGGTGAATGGTAACTGTAATAAGACGCTAGTAACTCAAAGGCAAGACTTCAGGATACCTCTTATATGAAGGCACTTGTGCTTAAAATCTCACCATAGATTATAGGTGGGTAGCACTCCCTCTGTCCTTTGGCAGGAACCTCTTTGATGATGGGATTTGGGCATTTTGGGTCATGTCCACAGATGCTTCCTGTTCCTATTGATGGATATCTTATGCTTTTTAATGTAACCCACTCAACCAGCAAAGATAAAGATACTCATATGTAAAACATCTGGTCCTACAGGGAGAAATCACTTCTACTCTCCCAATCCAGCATCTCATAAATGTAAGTGAGATGCTGGATTGGGAGAGTAGAAGTGATTTCTCCCTGTAGGACCAGATGTTTTACATATAAGTATCTTTATCTTTGCTGGTCAATCTCCAAAGTTAATTTTGATAAGAATTTCTAACAAAAACGCTATTCTACAGTTGTAAAGAAACCATTCAGTACGGAAGCACTTGACGATGAAGTAATATGGATTTGCATGTACGTACGTTTTTTGGTAGGCCTGAGCATATTTATTTAACAATGAAATCATTTGGAGCTCTTGAGTAGGTCTGGGACACGGAAAAGCATGTGTGGCTTACGTTACACTTCCAGCATCGTGTTAGACATCCTTGTGTTAGGCCAACAAGGGACCCGGAGGGTGTGGGAGCACAAAAACCTGTCTGTGGTTATAATGCAGATAAATAAAACATAAGCCCAGGGATTTAAATAAGCCAACAATAACTTTTAGTTACAGCTTAGGAACTATAAAAAGTATCTGAAAGTTATTTGTAGTCAATTTGTTGCATTAAATATAAGACATTCTAAATCTCATTTCACAATACGTTTTAGGAGCACCATTCATTGTACCCTTCGGCGCAGATGTTAATGTTTACGAGATCAGCAAACTGTAACGTTGATACATACGCGTTACAAATCATTCCACCGTCCGGGAACCACATCCACGTACATGACAAATTAGGAGATGTCAGCGAACATCACTTGCTGTCCGTGAAGACAAAGCTAAAATTAAAGCTGCTTGTATATTAGAAACTAATAAAAGTCAAAGGAGGCCTGTGCACGCAAAACACGGCATCTTTGATTGCTTCTTTTGAACCAGTCCTGGGGCAGAGTATATGAATCTAGGTGTGGATATGGGTGTAAGGGTCCCGGGGTTCGGCACCTACCGGGACGCCCGCCCGTCCAATCCGGCAGGTCTCGCGCCGTTCGCGGCGCCTCCTCCACGCCAGCTACTAGACGCGCGCGCGTCACAACAAAACTTTATGCGTTCCCTGCCGCGGACGGCGGGGAACGCGCCTGAGTGACGTCACGCACGTAGGCGTGGCGTTCACGAGCGGGTAATTCAAAAGCTGAGCATTGAGACTCATTCAGTGCTCAGTTATTGTGCTGTGCAGTTCGTGTGTTCTCGCCCTTCGTTCCTGTATTGACCCTTTGTGCACCAGACTCGGCTTGTAGGAGATTGACTCTTTGTGTACCAGACCCGGCTTGTATGAGATTGACCCTTTGTGTACCAGACCTGGCTTGTAGGAGATTGACCCTTTGTGTACCAGACCCGGCTTTGTATGAGATTGACCCTTTGTGTACCAGACCCGGCTTCGTATGAGATCCCCTCGTATACCAGACCCGGCTCCTGTTCCTCAGCCTGCTTCCTGCTTTCCGGTCTCCACCTGTATTTGTTTTTAGGAGCTCCTCTTGAGTTCCTAACATAATAACTGGAGAGTCTCAATGTGGCTGGCTCCAATCTTAACCTTTAACGGGATAGTCTCAGTGATGATGGGCCCGGTCTTGAGCGGACTTCCATCCACCAGTTGGATGGAAAGAGGATGTTTCTTGGGACAAGTGGGAATAGAGAGTTTCCGGACCAGTTCTGTGTCAATAAAGTTGCCGCTGGCCCCGGAGTCCACCATAGCTGATAGGGATACAGATTCTTTATTCCACTGTAGAGACACAGAAAGTGACAAGTGAGACTTAGAACAAGGAGCTTTTTCAGTATAGTTGTACAGGTGACCGGCAGAGTTCTTATCCTCGAGGGAGCTACTGCTCAGGAACCACAGGTTCCCTTACCAGAGAGATATTCGGGGGACCGCAAGAAATATCGTACCTTCATCACCTCGTGTCAGATCCTATTCAATCTCAAGCCTCGTACCTACTCCTCTGATTATGTCAAGGTCCATACTGTCATCTCTCTTCTGTCAGATGAACCGCAGTTATGGGCTCACCACTTACTTCACAGTCAAAGCCCTCTCCTTGAGTCCTGGTCAACTTTTCGTCAAGCTATGGACACTCTCTATGACGACCCGTACCGAGTTTCTTCTGCTACTGCCTCTCTACGTTCTCTCAGACAAGGGAGAAGACCCATAGAGGATTATATTGCAGAATTCCGGCGTATAGCTCTAGAAACCTCATGGAATGAACCCGCACTTCATGATCAATTCCGCTGGGGACTTTCTGATACCATTAAAGATGAGTTGGCACGTACGTCTATTCCTCCTGTGCTTGAAGACTTCATCAAAATGGTTACACAAATTGACCGCCGTTTTAGAGAACGACGCCAAGAACGTCAAGCAGCTACGTCTTTTTGGACTCCTAGTCGTACCGTACCTGTAAACCCAACATCACTCCCACCGGAGGAACCTATGCAAATAGGCATCGCCAGAGGTCCTCTATCACCTTCAGAGAAGGAACGACGCAGAACCATGGGACTGTGTTTGTATTGTGGCAGGTCAGGTCACCTGTTTAAAGACTGCCGATCTCGCAACCGCTTCCCCAAGGGTAAGAACTCTGCCGGTCACCTGTACAACTATACTGAAAAAGCTCCTTGTTCTAAGTCTCACTTGTCACTTTCTGTGTCTCTACAGTGGAATAAAGAATCTGTATCCCTATCAGCTATGGTGGACTCCGGGGCCAGCGGCAACTTTATTGACACAGAACTGGTCCGGAAACTCTCTATTCCCACTTGTCCCAAGAAACATCCTCTTTCCATCCAACTGGTGGATGGAAGTCCGCTCAAGACCGGGCCCATCATCACTGAGACTATCCCGTTAAAGGTTAAGATTGGAGCCAGCCACATTGAGACTCTCCAGTTCGACATGGTTCCCTCACCAATTTCTTCCGTCATCCTTGGCCTTCCCTGGCTAAGAACTCATAACCCTTCCATTAACTGGGAGACCTGCGTTTTTCAATTTAAATCTCCACATTGCATACAGACCTGCTTAAAGACTGTCTCAGTATGCCTGACTCAAGATATCACTTCACCTCAGGAACTTCCTATATCTTACCAACAGTTTCAAGATGTCTTCGAAAAGAAGAGCGCGGATAAACTACCCCCTCATCGTCCCTACGATTGTCCCATCGAACTTCTCCCTGGAGCTGCTATACCTTTTGGCAGAATTTATCCCCTATCGGAGCCCGAGCTGACTGTACTAAAAGATTATATTGATGAGAATCTCGTAAAGGGCTTTATCCGACCATCTACATCCCCGGCAGGGGCAGGAATATTTTTTGTCCATAAAAAAGACGGAGGTCTTCGCCCCTGTATTGACTACCGGGAACTGAATAACATAACCGTCAAAAATCGGTACCCATTGCCGCTTATTTCAGAATTACTGGAACATGTACGGTCAGCTACGATCTTCACAAAGATAGACCTACGTGGAGCTTACAATTTGGTAAGAATAAGGAAGGGGGACGAATGGAAAACAGCGTTTAGGTGCCGTTATGGACATTTTGAATATCGAGTGATGCCTTTCGGTCTCTCTAACGCCCCCGCTACCTTCCAACACTTCATCAATGATGTTTTTCATGACGTTTTAGACCGCTTTGTTATAGTATACCTTGATGACATATTGATCTTTTCACCTTCCTTGGATACACACCGTGACCACGTGTGTCAAGTTCTCAGTCGACTCAGGCAAAACGGACTCTATGCCAAATTCGAAAAATGTGTATTCGAAGTCCAAACTATCGAATTTCTGGGGTACATACTCTCTCCCAACAGCATCCAGATGGACCCCAGGAAGGTCACCTCCATACTCCATTGGCCTGCTCCCACGGACCGCAAAGGTGTGCAAAGATTCGTGGGATTTGCGAACTATTATCGTAAGTTTATCCGTGACTTTTCCAAACATATACAACCTCTCACGGCCCTTACTTCGAAGAAGAGCCCATTTCTCTGGAATGAAGCGGCACAACGAGCATTTGACTTTTTAAAGAACAGATTCATCACTGCACCTATCCTCAAGCTTCCGATTTCCCATCAACCATATACCTTGGAGGTAGATGCCTCCGACACAGCGGTTGGTGCTATCCTTTCCCAAAGGCAGGAGGTTGACGGTCAACTCCACTCAGTCGCCTATTTCTCTCGGACCCTCGCCCCAGCAGAAAAGAACTATTGCATCGGGGAGCGTGAATTATTAGCGATTAAACTAGCATTAGAAGAGTGGCGACATTTACTCGAAGGTGCTTTATATCCCATCGTTGTATTTACTGACCATAAAAATCTGGAGTATCTACGAACCGCTAAAAGATTACAACCTCGTCTGGCAAGATGGTCTCTGTTCTTTACACGATTCCAGTTACACATAACGTACCGTCCAGGCTCCCGCAACGTCAAAGCGGATTCCCTATCGCGTATGTATGACTTACCTTCTGATACATCTTCGAATCAGGACACAGTTCTGTCACCCAGTCATTTTTTGGCAGCTACTCATTCCTTATGGGACTCTATTCGAAGACACTCTCACCAGTCTAACCCCCCAAACATACCAGGATTACAATTTCGTCAAGGACTGTTTTACCATAAAGATCATATCTATGTGCCTCAGGAGATCCGTCTCCAAGTGTTACAGACCTTCCATGACACACCTCTAGCAGGACATGGTGGCGTGAAACAAACCCAAGATTTAATCCAACGCTCCTTTTGGTGGCCTAAACTAAAAGAAGAAGTAAAAACATTTGTGTCCTCCTGCTCTGTCTGTGCTCGTTCCAAAGACTCCCACCATAAACCCGCTGGTCTCCTCCAACCCCTTTCAACTCCATCTAGACCATGGGCAAGCATATCCATGGACTTCGTTACCGACCTACCTCCATCTTCACACCTGACCACCTTACTGGTGGTAGTGGATCGATTTACTAAGATGGCCCATTTTATCCCTTTCGAGCATCTTCCATCCGCGGTGGAGACAGCATGTCTGTTCATCACACACATCTTCCGTCTCCATGGCCTACCTGACAATATCATCTCCGACCGAGGATCTCAATTCACCTCTCGCTTCTGGAATGCTTTTTGCGACCAAATCCACGTCCACCGCTCCTTATCTACAGCTTTCCACCCGCAAAGCAATGGCCAAACCGAACGAACTAATCAAACTTTGGAGCAGTATCTCCGTTGCTTTACGACATATCTTCAAGATGACTGGAGTTCCTATCTACCGTTGGCCGAATTTGCTTATAATAACCACGTTCACCGATCCATCCGTATGTCACCTTTTTTCGCCAATTACGGGTACCATCCATCCATACTGCCTGGATCTCCAATTCTAAGTACAGTACCTTCAGTTTCAGAACATGTCACCAACCTTACTCAAACATACAAATTACTACATAATACCCTGAGTACTGCGAAACGTCATTATAAGTTCTTCGCAGACCGTCATCGACGTTCTGCGCCTTCCTATCAGATGGGCGACAAAGTATGGCTCTCTACCAAACACCTGAGGTTATCTTGTCCCTCTAGGAAGTTAGGTCCTAGGTTCATAGGTCCTTTCTCTATTACTCGTGTGGTTTCCCCATTGGCGGTAGAATTGAAATTACCAAGCACCTTAACCGTCCATCCGGTTTTTCATGTATCACTGGTGAAACCATGGAGGAACAACCCGTTCCCGGGCCGTCACCCTGTTCCTCCTCCCCCCATCATTATTAATGATAACCCCGAATATGAAGTTGAGGATATTTTAGACTCTCGATATTATCGTAAACGATTACAATATCTCATACGGTGGAAGGGATATGACTCTGACGAAGACTCCTGGGAACCCGCTGCCAAGGTTCATGCTTCCACTTTAATTTCTGCCTTTCATTTACACCACCCTGGTCGTCCAGGTCCTTCAAGAGTCCAGAGGCCTCCCTTTATGGGGGGAACTGTAAGGGTCCCGGGGTTCGGCACCTACCGGAACGCCCGCCCGTCCAATCCGGCAGGTCTCGCGCCGTTCGCGGCGCCTCCTCCACGCCAGCTACTAGACGCGCGCGCGTCACAACAAAACTTTATGCGTTCCCTGCCGCGGACGGCGGGGAACGCGCCTGAGTGACGTCACGCACGTAGGCGTGGCGTTCACGAGCGGGTAATTCAAAAACTGAGCACTGAGACTCATTCAGTGCTCAGTTATTGTGCTGTGCAGTTCGTGTGTTCTCGCCCTTCGTTCCTGTATTGACCCTTTGTGCACCAGACTCGGCTTGTAGGAGATTGACTCTTTGTGTACCAGACCCGGCTTGTATGAGATTGACCCTTTGTGTACCAGACCTGGCTTGTAGGAGATTGACCCTTTGTGTACCAGACCCGGCTTCGTATGAGATTGACCCTTTGTGTACCAGACCCGGCTTCGTATGAGATCCCCTCGTATACCAGACCCGGCTCCTGTTCCTCAGCCTGCTTCCTGCTTTCCGGTCTCCACCTGTATTTGTTTTTAGGAGCTCCTCTTGAGTTCCTAACAATGGGGGAGCTAACAGCAACCTTTACAGATGATCTAAAAATGGGGTTTAAAGCACCTTATAGGCAACTAGACTTGTTCCTGTGTCCATGAGGACATGGCTTTGTTTTCCTTGAGCAGACTATGCCTCCAATCAGTAGTGTTCAATAGACTTTTGCATTTGGAGTCATATAAATTGCAAATTTCACGAAATTTGCATATTTTGTCAATTTGTACGAATCTCCAAAAACAAGAACCCACAAAACCAACGATGCAAAAAGCTACACATTTTCATCCGACATTTGTGGGCTCACTCACACTCTCATCTATGTTCACTCACTCTCATGCTCTCTGAATGTCTTCCTACCTTCTCCGCAGACCGCTTCCACTTCCGTGTCTCACAGCTCTGCTTTTTCTCTAGCATATATACTTGTTCTTCATCTTTTTGTTCTTCTCACTTCTGTCTCCTTTCTGCATCCTCATCTCTGCAAACATGACTTCCCTGTGAACGTCTGCAAAAATGACCGAGCTTCCAGTGACACCCGCTCCTCCAATCTGGGAGAGGACATCATGGGAAGCGCTGCCATCTTTGCAGAAGTTCACAGGAGGTTATATTCGGGTAAAATGGCAGCACTTCCGGGAAAAACTTCTCAGTAGATTACAGTAGAGGACATCACTGGAATTTCATTTTCCGAATTTAAAAAGCCCACTATTTTTGTCCAAAATGAATGGGCAGGAAATGGAATTTGTTCCCTGACAAAAAATTTTCCTAATCATTTCTGGCCTATTTGCACACGGCTAGTGCTCAATCTCTTTCATATGGTAACAGTTAATCCTTTTCCATACTCTATCTCTTTCACTTTCCTCTGGATTTCTACTCTACTCTCTTTCTTCCCTACCAATGATCTCTCTTAGTGGAACTCTAGATAAAAAAAACAAATTCAAATCAAATATTTTTTAATTTGCCATTATGGGGACACTGATCTTTTAAAGAAGGGCTATGCCTGTCAAAGCTTTAAGCGTAACTAAATAATTCAACCCAAATAGTCATTGAAAAGTCAATTATGGGCAACATAGCAAAAGGACTTTAAGTCTTTAATACCACGATTGACTCATCAGTCTAAAACCAATTATGAATTAACACCCCCTCTTTCCCAGATAAATATAGGCTTTTGTAAAATTTTGGCCATAAAAATATTTGCCTGTATAGAATATTTGATATAAAGCACCTGAATGCAATTATGTTGTCAAACTGATACATCGCATTTATTGAACACAGCGATAGGGCCAGCAGCGAAGGCTTTTTATGGTTTTAGGCTGAAAAGATAACCACGCCAGACTGGATTAAATACTAGATATTTTCCAATGAGCATTTGGCACCCATCGAAAATCACTTATGTGCCAAATATGTGCAAAAACAGATGTGTGAGAATCTGAAATTCACAGCAGTAAATTTCTGGACAATAATACAAAATAACAACTTGAAAAATATTTGGAACGCTCATGTCACATTTCCTCTTGGTATCTTGATACTTTGCAACATTCTAAAGCCTTGCCGACTATAAGAAGAATAAAGCTTCTATTTACACAAAGAAAAGAGTCCTTGGCAAGGCATGTTTAATTCCGTGGCACATTGGTGGTAATTAATTAGTAAAATGTGTCACACAGGGTTTCTGAGCAGCTCCCCGGACATTAATATTCAGCTTCACAGATGCACTAAACTACTTACCATGACCCAAAGAGTATCGACATAATAAAAACTGGTTTTAACCTGGGGTATAAACTAGTGTCACTACTAACTACGAGAGTAAGGCGTACAAGCCATTATTTGGTATTATGAATATGTACTTTTTTATTTCAAATGTCATTGTTACCAGAAATGGCGCGTGGCTTGAACAGAGTCAGTCTACATGCTTCCAGCGAGATGCCTGCTTTACATCAGGAGGTTTACAGGTTACTTGCCAAATGTGAGCACTGCATAAACCAGTTTTCCTTATTTTGAGGCACGAGTAAGGAAAAAGTTATTGCCCTTAAACTTGATCTTTACCGCTGTGTTTTCTATTGCTGTAAGCTAGTGTCTCCTTATAAGCCGTTAACCTGGTAGTGTTAATATAAAAACCCCAGTGTGCATGACGAGGCTTCTGGAACATGGCGTTTATGGAACATCCAGTTGAGTGTCCATCGCAAAGTCTGCTGCTGCTTCTCAATTAAATATAGTAAGACGTCCAACATTTTGATCATACAAATGGTAATAGAATAAAACATAATTTTAGTGCATACCTGAATATGCTGAGTGTGTGCTGGTTGGTTTAATGTCCAATTTATTTGTATTACAGCAGCTGAGAAAGACTGGACCTGGTAGAATAAACCAAATCTGGAGTATATATATATATATATATATATATATATATATATATATTTATTTATTTACAAAATCACCAGTAGAGTATTAATAATGTTTCGAGTTCAAGTGTTTCCAGGAGTTTTTGCTGCACAATACAGAAATAATCAATGGAAATGAATCAATGGCACATTATACTATAGAATTGCCTTTTTATAGAAATCTGAAATAAATAAAGTGTTACCATATTACACATTGGGGCTTAAAAAAAATACCACTGATAACTGAATCACATTAATGGCTCAGAAAACAAGATTACGGAGTGGAAATGATAGCTATTTATAAATCCTTCTTCATTTAAGATTGTCTGTATTCTGCTAACATGATGCGATTGATTTAAACCCATCATTCCAGATGTGAGTTGGAATTACACTGCGTTCCACTACTCCCTGCTCTTGGCACTTTCATTCACATTGGTTTTTGCACATTTTTCTTCTAGATTTGGACAAGATAAATTGCGTTGTTTTAGAACACAGTGAAATGCTTTTGTAAAAAGAACAAATGCTGTGTTTTTGCAAGTAGGGCACAAATATAGTTTATGATCTTCACTTGGACAGCTATGCATGTTGCATTCCATTTGTGCAGTTTTAGCCTTTTTTAGTTGTTTAACACACAAAAATATTTGTTTTGCAAACTTCAAATAGGAATTGTAATGTCATTGCTTATTGACCCCAGCTGTGGAATGATTCGGGTGTTGGCCGTGATACCATCCAAGTGTTATATAATTGAAGGAGTCTAAGTAATGATGGATTACATTTAAGCAACAAATATGACCTATATCTTCTTTTTTTAGAAAATGATCCTTCATGGCTGAGAATTCCGGGTTGAAAAGTCTGCAAACATGGTAACTACACATGGAAAGAAACCCAGATGATCTAAACATGGTGCTACTGACCCAAAAGGCAGAATAGAGTGATCGAAAATAAATAAATAAATAAATAAATAAAAATGTTAAGGTTTCCTAGTACCTTTCTTCCTACAATGATATACTGTATGTTGTATCTTGGAGACAGCTAACACCACATTTTAAACTACAAGATAGAAATTATATAAAACCACATTGGGTAATGGAGTTGTCAGCAACTCCCAAAGGATTAACTGATAACATTTTCTGTAATCTGTAATGTCAAAAAAAGAGATGATACAAATTATACCATCTATTGCATAAATTGGATATACGGTAGTTAGAAAGTCCAGTTTTTCAACGGTGAGCTGAACTTTAGAGCTGAAGGAGAAGGCAGAGATGATCCTCTAAGTAGTTTCTCTAGGAGATTATATATAGTTATCCTAAACCATATGTCCAAAAGCCCAATAAGGTCAGCAATGGAACTTTAAAAAATTACCTTGTTAATTCTGCAGTCACAAATCATTTTTTGAAGGATAATACCTTAATACTAGACTCTGTCACCGTTCCTCATCCGCTGCTCCACTGTGCCAGCCGCTCCATTGGCTCCTCATACCCTGCAGAATCCAGTTCAAACTTCTCATCCTGACCTACAGAGCCCCGAACAATCTCTACCATCCTATCCAAATACACACCTAACTGCCCGATTCGTTTCTCTCACTACCAGCATCCCTCTTCCCACTCCCGTACTCAAGATTCAGTGCTGCTCCCCTTCTCTGGAATTCCCTTCCTCGTTCCATCAGACTTTGTCGCTTGCATGCAAATTTCAAAAGCTCTCTGAAAACCCACCATTTTCAAGAAACATACAACCTTTCCTCCTAACACCCTCAGCCAGCATCCTGTTGATGAAGATTGCGCTTTTTTTGGTTGACAAAATAATATTTTGTCCTAATACTAAGTGCAGCTGCATGCTGAATAGAGTGAGGAGTCATAGCCATTAATCTCAAAGTAATTGGTAATCTCAAAGTGTAGTCATAGTTATAACATCCAATTTCATGCTTTCAGACTGCAAAGTTATATATGCACTTTTTTATACATTTTATACAATATACATTTTATACAATATACATTTTATACACATGTTTTGTTCCCGTGGCTTTAAGTCAGTGGAGTACATTGATGGGCACATGACTTGCCTTGACAACTTTCACAAGTTATCCCCTCACAACACTCACCTTCCACTATAGGGAGCTGAATGTATAGGGAAGACCAGTCTGCAGTTTGGAATAGAGACGTAGGGAGCTTTGGACATTGACATGGCTCATGCTGAACTTTTGTCCATAGTTATTACATAGAATGTGGTGGATCCAGGCTTCTAGACATGGGACGGACAGCAGCAGTACCCTCTGTTATTACCATTGTTACTCCTTTCGGAACAGTAAACCAAGTGTGAGACCCATCATACAAAATAAACGTGCTTGTGTGTATTATTATACGGTTTTCGGTGCTTCTGTGTTCGGCTCTATAATGTTGGAGGCCTCCCAGAAGCACCCACGCTCCTCCGCTGTACTCTGCATTCACAGGGCAAGCTTCCAAACAGATGGATTTATTATTTCTTTTCCGTAGGTGCCCAAATCAAAGTTTACATCTTACATTTGAGGTGATGTTTCACCTATTCAGATGAATTCAACACTTTTGTAATTAAATCATTAAGCTTGTCATTTCTAATACTCACATATATCTGGATATCCTATATGTCAACCGGCTACCTGTTTTGTAGCACCCGGGAGACAACAAACCGGTCGATATTTAGGCACCCTCAGCCGCCTTCCTCCGTGGCAGGTATATGACCTGACTCCGTGGCTTTTAAAACTGTATATGGAGGCTGTGCCATGGCGTAAATGGGCCTTTTGGGAGATCAGAGATCTCAGCCTAGGCCGAAATACATCACTGAATTACCCTCTTGGCCCCTCCTCTGTACTGGAGGGCCTACTCACCTGGCTGCTGGGTGAATCAGCCTGTTCTAGTTCTGAACTGATCTCCCCAGCATATTGGGGTGAGCGAGCCCATATCTGTGCCCTAAATACCTCCTCCAACCCATCTGCACCCTCACCAACACTGACCCCAACCAATGCCTGCTCATTAAAGAGTAAGCTCCTCTCCATGTTCCCCAGTATTGCCATCTACCCCTTAGATCCAGTATCTTAGGTCCCCTGGGGCACCTGCTCCGGCACCCTATACATGGGGTAAGATGCCCACAGAATGCCCATTCACCATCATCCCACCACAGATGTTATAAGACAAATCAGACACAAATTCAATATACAAGATATTGTTCCCCTCCTTTCTTTCTTTTAATTCAACAAATTACTTTCATGTAGAAGTTTTTATTCATAAGATTCGCCTCGTAATGCTGTTAAAAAAGACAGAAAAAAAATCTCCCACGCGCCAACCAGACCAAACACAGCTGTTTAATTAATTTGGCAAACCCATCTAAGAATTTCCCCCTTTTTAAAGTCTCTAAAACATGAATTTCATTCAAATATTTAAATCGGAAGAATGGCAAATAACAGAATTTTTTTAATTAAATCTTATTAAATTCACCAAAAAAACATTACTTTTTTCAATATATTGCTGTCCTGATTGCAGACTACTCCTTTGCCTCATACGTTTAGTTTTACCTCTTCCTACGCTGTTTTTTTTTTACTTGGGAACGCTGTAATTCAATATATTTCTCCAAAAAGTGAATCTTTGGTTCCTACTAGACTGCTTGAAATTCAACGCTACAGCAGTACTGTCTACATGATGAATGACATTCCTTGGTTGGTCTCTGCCTTCAGAAACGTTCCCGAATTAATTATCTAACACTCGTCTTGGCAAACCAATTTTGAAGCCGGAGATCACATTCCCAACCGGATTAGCATTTTATGTTATTTTATGCAACATAGGTTCCCGGATTTAATGGCAACATTTGGTAATGATAATTTTGTTCATTAGAGCAGAGACATAGCATTGAGGTTTATCAGTGGGTAACCATCAAGGTTCTTCAAACTCGCCTGTACTCAGCACCAGAAGTTAATGCCTAAAACATACTAAACATACAATTGGTGTAAGGTATAAGATGTGAGGATGTAAGGGGCAATTACTGCTAAATTGTGAGTTGATGGTTCAAAATTCTCCTGCGAGAAGGTCTAATGTTGCCTTGTATCTCACCTATTTAACCATTAATCATTAAGGGCCAGCTTAATCTAATTTTCTCTCTGTCTCACTTATATTTTGTGTTTATTATTTAGAATAATCATTCTTGAATTATCTAAATCAGTTTCAGAATGTTTCAAGCTACTAAATCAAAGAAACATAGAAAGAATATTTGTTAGAAATGGTAACAATACCTTTCATATATTTGTTCATAAGGATATAGCACTGGAATCTATTACATTAGAGCGGGAGATGTTGGGTTTTTTTTACAGATATTCTGTTTTTAATATATATATTGTTTTTGATATTGTTTCTAATCTGGGTCATTACATTGAGATTTTTGTTTGTTTGTTTCTTTCTTTCTTTCTTTTGTCTACAGAATCATCCCTTTCTTTAATAAAACAGATATCACTATGCAGGATGTGATTTTTTCTGTCTCGGTACAGCAGAAAGAAGCGATTGTATCTCTTGGGCTAACAAAGAGTTGCTTATAACTGTTTTGTTCCATGAGGGCTTGGGCAGCAGGATAAATATACGTGACTTATTGTACATGGAAGAAAACAAACGCTGGTGTTTAACTTGTTAAAGTCCATGTACCCAACAGGGAGGAGAGGTCTGCTTAAAATCTGCAATGCTGGCAAAAGAAAGTAGGTAGGAGGGAAAGCCTTAGTTATTGAAAGAAAACACGTATTGTCTATATGTGCAGAAATAAGGGTATTAAAGCACAAATGCTGGGAAACGCAGACATCCAGAAATGTATTATGACAGTAAACATTACCTTATAGAGCAAGAAAATCACTGTATGTTCTCCAATTTGCCTGCAAACGTGTAGATTAAAAGTTATTCACTATTAAAGTTACACGGCGTATTGACCTGTATATGCTTTTTGTCAATGACGTGATTGTGAATGAAATTCTGCGGTATATATGGTACTTATTGGAATTTGGAAGCGTTCCTATGGATTTACTTTGAGGAAGATTTGCATTTTTTCACCATGTGCACCTTGAACCGGTCACCAACCTGCAGGTCACAATGCTGCAAAGATCCCTGATCTCCTGAGGGCTACCACGCTGTTGGCCAAGTGTGTTATTCTGGGTTTTTTTCCTAAATAAATCCAGTGGATATATATATATATATATATATATATATGAAATATCTCCTAAAGAGATCAATTAGTAACATCATCTGTTGAAGAAATGATCAGAGGAAGTAAATCTTCAACTTTGCTTTTAGAGGAAGCCGAGTAAAGAAGTCTCTCTACGCTCTCATGGTGGTTTCTCGGTGGTAGAACTGAATTGTATCTCTATGATTCTCTACGTATCAAAAAGGAGGTGGAGCAGCAGGACTGGGGAAGATATCCTATTTTTCAGCAAGGACAACTCAAAGTTAGGCTGGGGACAGCAGGTTGAAAAAGCCAAAGAGCCAAGGCAGGCGGTCCATAGTCTGAACCAAATAAAGTTCAGTAGCAGAATATGGACTTGTGGACTCTGTTTCAGCACTCGGTACCGGAAACAGCAGATACAGCAAGGCTAATAATTTCCTTACTATTCATGGGAAATAGCTTCTGAAACAGGCCAGGATACGGAGCCATAGAACCGGACAGAATGAAGATAGGACACAAATGCACAAATTTCATTCACATACTAGTAAAAGCAGAGCCAAAGAACCAACAAGGCTTCAGAAGGGACCTGCACCCAACTTCATATATAGTAGGCCAACTCTTTGGCCTCATTTAACTGGGGACACATTATTATTATTATTATTTATTGTTTTATATAGCACCATCAAATTCCGTAGCGCCGTACAATGGGTGGACAGGACACAACAAGTAGTATGTAACATAACAATTCCATGGTTGAAGAGACTCTGAGGAGAACTTGCTGATTTATCTACACATTATACAGGGCCAGCTAAGCTCGTCCTGCAGTAGAAGCTCACCGGGGTTGGAGTTATGTACAGTGTTAAACCACAATGCTCCTGTTGGTGAAAAAGCCCCAAAGGGGGTGACCTGTTTACCCTAATTTATAAGCCCAAGGTATGTTACTTGGTTATCTGGGTCCTGCACAGGTAGGCCACATACTGGCTCCCTGATATTAAATGACTAATATCTGCAGGTTATATCCTCACAATGTTGCCAACCACAAAGAACTGAGTATATTTTCCTTGATATGATCCGGAGTACAAAGTGCTTTGCATTAAGATTTCTATATAAAACAAGGTTGCTAAGTAACCGCACCTTATGCTGTGAAGCAACAGTACAAGAAGCAGGCTGCAAAGAGTTAAACCAATTATTTTGATGAATAAACTACTTATTTTGCTGTCTGGCTGAGATCCCTAAGCATTTCAACTCCCACATCTACTCCTACCATCAGTTTATTAAAGTCGGTTCTGCTGTAAAACTTGTAGCTGAAGATAGGACACGGATGATACGCAGAACACAGATGCCAGCATTAAAGCCCCTTCTGCTCTCGTTGGGCTAAAAACTGCCTAAAAGTAAAAGTAAAAGTCTTTGTAGGATAACATTAATGTCGGGGGCTTCATTATGTAGCACTTTTTTGTATATAGTGTTTTCACGACTGCACAGTTTTTTGCGCAGTGTACGTGTTTTTTCTTTTATCAGAAATACAGAGCATGGGAAACAGAGTATTGTCTTTTGTGTGTCACACAATATGGCACAGTGGTACCGGGTCCCCTAAACTCCCGTTTTGTTCTGGTGAGGGAGATTTGCGTGGCCCCTGTGGGGAAGGACCAAGTAGGTAGATCCGGCCCTCCTGCAGTCCTATTGGCTGCGAACGGAAAGAAGGCGTTGCATATCCCTTTGGTGAGTGCTGCCCCAGAATAAAAGAAGAAGAGGCTCTGTTGTCCAATGTGGCCCTATTTTTGGCATTTTTCTCTTTTTCTTCAAAGCTGAGCACCTGAACCTCGGGGCTTTGCATATACATATATATATATATATATATATATATATATATATATATATACCGTATATACATACATAAATACATTAAAATACATGAACTACCGTATTTTCTCGATTATAAGATGACCCTGATTATAAGACGACCCCCCAAATCTGAATATTAATTTAGGAAAAAAAGAAAAAGCCTGAATATAAGACGACCCTATAGGAAAAAAGTTTTACCAGTAAATGTTAATTCATGTAAATTATTTTTTTAATAAAAGCTATGATTGAGAAAAATATTTTGGTTTTATTTCCTTCTATTTTGCAACCTGCCCCCCCAGTTATGCACATCTGCCCCAGAAATGCCTTATACCCCCTATATGCCTTTTAACCCTATATGCCACTGTGCTCCATGATATGCCTTTTGACCCCCTATGTGCCACTCTGCCTCCAGAAATGCCTTATACCCCTATATGCCACTCTGGCATTAAGGGGGTTAAAAGGCATATTATGGGCAGAGTGGCATATAGGGAGGTTTAAGGCATTTCAGGAGGCAGAGTGGCGTATAGAGAGTTAAAAAGGCATTTCTGGAGGCAAAGTGGCATTAAGGGGGTTAAAAGGAATTTCATAGAGCACTCTGCCTCCAGAAATGCCTTATGCCCCCCATTTAACACTCCGCCCCCCCCCCCAAACTTACCGGTTCTGAGTCCCCTGTCATGTAGCCGGGGCAGGGTCTATGCGATTCCTTCCGGCTGCAGCGTAAATTGTCTACGCGATCTACACGCTGCCCCTGCTACACACCGGGGACTCAGAAGCACCGGTAAGTGGGGCGGGGGGGCAGGAGGATCCAGGTCCCGTGCAGCTCTGCTTAGTCGTCTCATAGTCAGACCTATTTGAGGTCTGATTATAAGACGACCCCGATTATAAGACGAGGGGTATTTTTTAGAGCATTTGCTCTGAAAAAAACCTCGTCTTATAATCGAGCAAATACGGTATTAGCCAAGTTAAAAGCAGAATACTTTTTATGGTGTGTTAACTTTCCATTGAACTGGGTAGAGAGAATAGCATAGTCCCTGATGCACCATATTGCTACTGGTATAAGAAATGCCAACAAATGTCCGGGGGCTTTATATCTACCCAATAGTACCCCAGTCCAACTATGTTCATGCCAAACTACTACGGAATAATACCTATACTTTAGGTTATTTAAATCACCTGAACTCATGTAGTCTACACATAAAAAGTTCTCATTGGTATATAATGTGTTTTTATTCGTTTGTTCTTTTATGTGAAGGGGAAGTTACTCCTTCTCATTTTGTGACCTTGATATGTTCCTGAAAACTGATAATTCCTGATAATGCCCAACAGAGATAATGGATGCTTTGTGAAGAAAAAAAGTATGGTATAAATTGCGGTATCACTTTTGAAACAAACTTTCATTAAAACAGGAAAAGTATTTTGTATTTTCTCCTTGAGCATGAACCACAGTATACAAAAATATAGGCCAGCATTGAAAAAACCTTGGACCTGGAGGCTGCTATTGTTGTCAGCCATGTGATATTTACTTATATCATGTATTATATTATTACTTCGAGTTATTGCTGCTAAAAGTGGTTCTACAAGCTATTGAATCATAAGGTGTACTTAGTTTTCATACATGGCTTTTCCATTTTGGCTTTATTTTTGTTGAATAAATCATGACAAGGGGTAATATGTTATTGTTCATCTCAGGTTGTATTTGCCTAATTTTTACACCTGCTAAGGAACAGATGATTGTTATTATGTCCTGATATGCAAAACCATACAATTCAAATAGGGGCAGTGGCGGACCTACCGGGGTCGCAGGGGTCCCGACTGCGACCGGGCCCTGGAGTACTTTATTTATTTTTAATATGGCAAGCCTATCCGGCATATTAAATAAATAAAAAAAGAATTAAAGTAGTTCTGGCCGGCGGCATCAGCACGCATCGGCCGTTTAGATTTACATTTCCAGCAATCTGATGGCCGCCTAGTGATGATGAGACTGAGAGCAGCGTGAGGGGTGAAAGCTCCGCCCCCTCGCACTCAGACTGCTGGAGCACCGGATGTTGGGTCACTGACATCCTGTCAGCAGAGAGAGCAGTGTGCAGCTACCAGAGGACGGAGGACAAGATGAAAAAGCCCCAAAGTGGAAGAAGTAGAAGGTCAGTAAACTAATTTATTGTTTGAACAAACTGTATAATATTTTTTGTATTTTTTAAAAACAAAAACAATCAGTATGTGTGTGTAAGTGTGTTCGTGGGGGACAAACAACACAATGCTTTTTTAAATTATTATTTTTAATGATTAAACAAAAAAAAATTCTCTGTGTCTGTATGTGTTCACAAGTTCAGCTCCCCAGTGCCACCTCTGTCCCCTTTCAGCCCCCCATGTAATCTCTGTCCCCAATGAGCCCCTCCCAGTGTCACCCTTGTCCCCATTCAGCTCCCCAGTGTCACCCCTGTCCCCATTCAGCTCCCCAGTGTCACCTCTGTCCCCATTCAGGAGGCAGAGTGCCCCATGATATGCCTTTTAACCCCCTTTATGCCACTCTGTCTCCAGAAATGCCTTTTAACCCCCTATATGCCAGAGTGGTGTATAGGGGTATAAGGCCTTTCTGGAGGCAGAGGGGCATATAGGGGGTTAAAAGGCATATCAGGGGGCAGAGTGGCAAGCCTGGGGCAGATGTGCATAGCTGGGGGGGGGGGCAGGTTGGCAAATAAAAGGAAATAAAAACAAAAACCAAAAATGTAGCCTGAGAAGGGGGGAGAGGGGGTAGATGGTGTGAGAGGAGGGTAGATTGGGTTGGGGGGGCCCTTAACAGATTCTCGCACGACTGTACATACAAAGATACATACTCCCTTCCAGGTCAGAGGGGCTCTTTCTGAGCAATTTTGAAACAGCATGAGAAGAAGGGAACAAGTGGTCGCAGGGGTCGCCCAGGTTCCATTGGAGCTGCGACCCATGTAATTACGCCACTGATGGCAATGCTAATGAAGGCATTACTCAAAGCGTCAGGCTGGGTTATTTACACTAAGCCATTTTATTGTTTAACCCCAAAACAGATACAATACATTATATATATATATATATATATATATATATATATATATATATATATATAATTTTTTCCCCCTGTTTTACTTAATTTGCTATTATTCCCAATTATTTTTATATAGTTCTGAAAGTTTCATAACCTTCAGCACTATATAGGAAAAAAAGTGAAATGGTAAAAAATTGTGTTTTGCATTAGTGAAGAAAAACATTTTTCTTTTCTTTTTTTTCTTGAAAGATGAAAGCGTTTGAATTATTTTGCTCATTAATAACTCGGTCCTAAGTGTGTTTTCTGCCAAGCATAAAATATAATTTATCTTTGAAGACCATGTTCTTTAATTTCATTTTTTTTTTTGGTGGGGGAGGGGTGAATACATTTTTCAAAGCACAACTAATGAGATTTTTACTAGGCCATAATTTGCATTGAGAGAAAACAATAGCCCCCAGGTCTTGTTTCATTCTCCTTAATTATTCCTTGTGCTGCGGTGAGATGACATCATGCCTGTGCCCCGGAGCAACAATTTCCTTTGAATTCAACATAACTCTAATGCTCACATGGGTGCGTAATTAATATTAAATATTCTCCAGAGTTCTGAATAAAATATAAGAATTTGAGGGGGAAAAAACTCTTATTTTATTTTGAGTGAAGTTGCATTAAATAATTATTATTACCGTACTATCTAACTTCTGTTCCTTTTCATGGACAAATTTGGGCCTTTCCCATTTCATTGAAACTGATTAAGTTTCAAAATAGATAAAACCAGGTCCACTCAAACTCGTTGTCTCCTCTAAGTGTTTGTGAGGACTCTATAACGCTCGAGTCCAAAGCTAGTCCCGGGTTGACTTGGGTTGAGCACCAGCGAGTTCAGCTACCTCTTCTACTATGACGGTCTATAACCTTTACCACGAAAATTGGAGGAATCTCATGGTGTTTACAATAAACACCTACGACTAGAGAGAATTTTTCTTCTTTATGCACGCTAAGGAGCCCAATGCCTTCGCTGAGAGAGGTAGAGGAGTAGAAGAGCCTTCCAGCGTAAGCAGCATGGGCTTATACAGTGAGGAGATTTAAATACGCACAGCATTGACATGAGGCTATTCTGAACAAGATAAAAGGCAGAAGACCAAGTAGGGTCTCAGAACTCACAGCAGCTTTACCAACGGCAGAGCGAGGCTGAGGCAGATCTATCATAAAGAGGCAAACGTTCTGAGATAGGTCCCAGAAACTTTATTCACAGATCACCGGACCGGCACAAATGGTGTTAACCAAACCTGCCTCTGAAACACATCTCCCCACATAGCTTAACAAGAGAGATTGTATCGTGGAAGCTCACCGCGAGTTCAGGTAGGACAGGGCCGCATTGACATCACTGGAATCCCGTATCTGTTATTTAAATGTAGAGGACAGCGGTACCTGAGCATAAACCTTCTGGATAACAACTGCCTTACAGGATCATTTTGTTAGTTTAGCGACATCAAGAGATTACCTGGGATTAGAGAGCCTACGGGACTTCGATGGTTCAGGAGGAGCAGATCACCTTATCAAAGCCCTGTTACTGCTCAGATGTAATCTTTGTGGGTCATTTATGAAGAGCCACTGTGAGCCAAAGATGCAAAAGTGGTCGTGGATTTATAATACACAACGGTCCCAGTTGAAAAGACAAGTAACATCATAACATTATAACATCTCCCAGCACTACAAGTGTAGTTGAGCTGTTTGAATTTTTCTGGAAGGAACTAGAAGAATGAAGTGCAGAGGTGGCACCTAGATGCATGCAGCCTCCTCATATCATATATATATGAAAAGTACATTTGAGGTCCTTCTGCTTACCTTTATGAACAGGAGGCAGACTGAAAACAGAAGGTATGATGTCACAGGTATGATGTCAGTGGGAAGCGTAAAGCAGTCCCACCATGGAGGTTTGTGCTGCTAAAAAAGCAGAAACACAGAATTTGATGGCAGATAAGAACCCTTCGGCCCATCTGGTCTGCCCAGTTGGAAGAAGCCCTCAGATTGGCCCACTGCCTGCTTACTAGTGGCACCCTGGGCACTGTGGGCACAGGATAGTAACATTCAACTGTTACACGGTTAAGAGATCTACTAAAAATAGTGTTTTTTACCCCCAGAAGTTCTTCACCTCCCACCATTAACACTCATTGATGTAAGATAGATATATTTATTGTATAGTGATATATATTTATACACCCATAGAGAATACAGATCAGTACATACAGTATCCGGTGAGATTAAGCAGACTGAAGCACAAATTTGAATATTCTCTTTATTAGTAATGCTTCCTGTGTAAGAATCAGACTATGACATAACTTTCAAAGTATGGAGAGGTTATTCGACAGCTGCAGGAAACAGGAGTCACTTAACAACTTGCGATAAGAGTAAGAACGAAATCTGATGCATCTACCACCCCCCCCCCACCCCCCCGGTCGGTGCTGGAAGAGTTCTAGAACACATATGTTTCCCATCTAGAGCAAAGCGAGGCATATGAATGTCACAAACACCTGCGTGGGACCCAACATCAGGCAAAAGTGGCACGTAGCAAACAGAAATCATCCATATCATGATCACGTATTTGCCCCACAAAGAGTATTGTTGGGTCAAATGCAGACTCCTGGCACGATCGGTTCGTCATTAGAACCAGCGGGAAGACAGGTCCCCTTCATCAAAAACTCATAGAAACATAGAATTTGATAGTCTGCAGTGCGAGTCTTTACATTAGGAGAAAGAGGCAATCAGGCTCAAGGATAGCTTCATACATGTTTAGTGTCCCTCACAGTATTAGTCTCTACCACCTCTGATGGGAAGTTGTTCAATTTATCTACCACTCTCTCAGTATAGTAAAACTGTACTTCCGCGGGAATCAAATGGATGGAAACTGCCTGCTTCTACCCGTTTATATTCCAGCATACATAAAGTTTCATTTAACATCTTGTGTCTTGTCCTCACCAATGGTCGATGTGACACGAATGTCAACCCACCCGACACAAATAGCCGTAGTAACTTGATTTCTTTTCATCAGCATCCCAACGTCAGCGCTTAATTATTTATTTTTTTTCAATTATTTCTACATTTTGCTAATTAACCCCTTAAGGACAATGGGCGGTCCCTAAACCCATTGAAAACAATGCATTTTGAGCACGTACATGTACAGGCTTTGTCATTAAGGGGTTAAACACGAAGAATGATTCTTTATTAAAAAAAAATCACGGCATGGATGGTCCCTTTAACGATTATTTTGGAGGAGAAGAAGTGATCTGTGTGGAATCCTTTTTCTGTTTAACAGATTTGTGCCGTTCCTGGAGGATTTCGTTTTGCGCGTTTGCCAAGCAGGAGACGTCCGAATTCTCCGCGGAGCTCCCTTCGCAGTGCAGCTGGCTTCTCGCGGAAAAAAAAGCACATTAAACATTCAGAGATGCGTTAAAAAACACCATCAGTTACAGGCAGAACCCAGATAATGGCGATGAGAACTTTTATTGTCTACACCACAGATCCCGAATGTATAAGGCAACATTGTTCAACGTGGCTATCATCACATTAAGACTCCTTACAAAACATCCTGGCCTAATCGTCATGTTTCCTCCAAAATCTTTAAGGCCAACAGTTATTAGGCAGGTCTTGATTTAATAAAGAGGTGTTAATAAACTGCATTCTATCCAAAAGGAGTCAATTTATATATATATATATATATATATATAATGTCACATGGGAGAGTAACTTCTGTTCTAATGCCTCCTGTTTCTTTCCGTTTCATTTAAAATGATTATCCTTAGTGACCCAATTATAAGCAGAATTAAGGCCGCTTCTTCCACTTGCCACATTAACCTTGTTTCTCTCTTCACGGCACGCTGAGCACTCGTGTTCACAAGCGATAACAGAATCATACATGAAGCCTATATGGAGCAAACAAGCACTGGCGTCATGCCCTGTGTCTTACTCGGGACTGGGATTCTAAAGTGGGGGGGATTAGGTGTCGCCGTTTTCAAGAGACAGAGTCCACCGAGATGTCTGTCCACAGATTCCATTTTTAAAGGTTGGCAAAGCCGTAATTGTACTTCTCTACTATGGTAAGCAGGCTATTCTTGGTATATCTGTCATTTTATTCTTTCCTGCATGAAAACAATTACCATATTTGCTCAATTATAAGAGGACCCTGCTTATAAGATGACCCCATAGGCATAGGGACCAGGGGGGCACCTTTCGCCGGAGCTCCTATGGTGGAGCACCGGAAGGTGATGTCACGCCGGCGCTAAGTCATAGAAGCCCCAGAGGAAGTGCCGGCAGCAGGAGAGGTTGTCTGCGCGCATTTCACAGACCTCCACCGGCTGCCGGAGAGGAGGATCCAGGTCCCCTGCAGCGCTGCGGAGGATCTGGATCTTAGTCTTGTAGTCAGACCTCTGTTATTTATTTATTGATTTATATAACGCCATCAAATTCCGTGGCGCTGTAACATAACAATTTGACTTACAGAAACAATTGGTTAGGAGGGCCCTGCTCAAAGGAGCTTACAATCTATTTGAGGTCTGATTAGAAGATGACCTCGAATATAAGACAATGGTTATTTTTCAGAGCACTTACTCTGAAAATATCCTTGTCTTATAATTGAGCAAATACGGTATATTCTATGGCAACAACCTATCAGTGCATGCTTTAGTGTCACATGGCAATTAAGTGCTCCTGGCAGAAAATACAGATGAGGCAAGAATTATTTTTGGAAATGTATGATATTCAGTAGTATTGAGAATATTATTTGTAGTGCTGCGTTTAGTTAGAAAAGCGTAGTCAGAAATTTAAATTTTCTTTAAATGTAACAGTATTTTGGTTACTGTAACCCTCACATTTTCTTAAATGGCGTCCACGTTCTGCCCTTACATAAGTTACATGCATTCGCAGAAACAATCACCAGGAACAAGTGAGCTTATCTTTGTGCTTAAGTTATTGGACAAACATAGAAAAATACATAATGTTACATAAACTTTAAGGACCTCAGAGGTCTCTTCTTCAGACAGATAGAGAAGATAAAACGATTGTCGAAGAAAACAAAATAAACCCGAAGAAAGAAAGCGCAAGAGACAGAGGACTAGAGCAAAAACATTGCTAACAGTAAAACTAGAGGGATGTGTATCTTATTTATTGCAATTGCCACAACCCAGACCCTAAGCTCTGCCCTATTCATATAGTTCTTTATTGCCCCCTAGTGGTAATAATGGTAACACTGGCCGGTAGTGGATTATTCTATTAAAACATTTGCATAGCAATACATTTGCAAGTGTGTGTGGTTATTTATATTTATATATATTATATATATAAATATATATATAAAATTATAATATTCAACTTTTTAAGGCACGCAACTACAGGTGTTTTTGCTGTAGAATGCCATATAAGCCAACATTTCCTTGTCTATGCCCTTTAGAAGTTATGGAACAATCCATTAAGGGCAATTTCAATCACTGCAGAATGCTGCCGCCTGCTGGCTAAATACGTGAAGAACTTGAGTATTTTATAAAAGATCAACCAAAAGGGTACATGAAAATAACTAATTTTGTGAAATTCTTCAAGAAATTATATTCATTTAAAGCCTTTTGGCAGGGACTGGAAGTGATATAACTGGCACTTTATTTTTTTACAATAAATAAAATCCTTTTCCCCAGTGATAATGTTTTTAGCTGTGTGTAAAGGTTATAATGTGAGAAATAGAAATCAATATATTGACAGTTTTACTTTGTTCTTATCAAGAGAGATAATAGACTTCATAACCTTTACACGAAAACCATACAAGGCTTGTACCCTATAAGAGTAATGTCACACAAAAGTCTTCACTATATACTGGCCCATTGTATACAAACTAAAATCTTTGGCACTTACGTGATTTGTAAATATGGAGAATGGGTTCTCTTCACCAGCAGAACCTCTTTTCATATGGCGCTCAGGTTCAGTGCAGTCCTTCATTCTCAAACCACTGGGAATCAGTTGCCATAACCCTAAAAAGCCTAGTTTAACCTAAATGCTCTAAAGCCACACAAAAGCCATTTACCAGCATCATAGAGCACACAGAGACCTCTCGGGGCAAGTGGGCAATAACTCCGCTCCTGTGGGCAAATACTGCCCTCCGAGCTCAAACAGGTAGGACAGAATACCGTCACTTACAGAAAGCGACTAAAATACCGTCCTCGTCTTTTGGAAGAACCGTTTGAGAGAAGAAAGAAAATGTGTTTCATGAATACAGCAATCATATTTCCCATCGATGCAGATCTTTAGGATGTCACAGCGAACATCACTCGAAGAGCAGAAGAAGAAAAATAAAAAAGGTATAACCTAAGTTTCAACAATATGATTAAATGTGAACACAGATAGCCCTCCAACAAAACGCATCATTCTCATCGCGGTGTGTGTTCTAGAGCAGTGACAGAATATAATTAGAATGAAAGAACTGGAAAGTTATTTATTGTTTTATATAGCACCATCATATTCCATAGCGCTGTACCATGGGTAGACTGGACATAAGTAGCATATAACATAATAGCAGGTAAGTCAGTGTGAAAGGAGGCCTCCTGGTCTTATGCTTAACATTAAATGTTCACAGTTGCAACCCATTTTTTTTTTCTTCTTCAAGTAATACTTTTTCCTCTAAGAACATGAATTCAGCACACAGTATGTAAAAAATGTTTTTGATTTTTTGGGGGGTGTTTTTGAGCCGAAAGCAGACGGTGATTACATGGTGTTGGGTCACACAGCGGGGCTACACTTCTCCAGTACACAATAGAGAAGATTAACACAGCGAGCGTTTTCTTACATGCCCAACGACGAAGGGCTAAAAATCACGTGGAAGATCTATGCATAATGAATATCTTTTGATTGGGTGTTTGGTGTCATCTTTAAACCACAGCCTTTAATGTCATCGTTGATGATGCCTTCCATTACCTGCTTTCTCATAAAGGACTTGGAGCAAGGAAAGCCCAATGTCAACTATTTAGGTTTTCCTTGTGCGTATAATTATATATGTTGCGGACATCAAATATTTACACCCCATTTAGGTGATCCTTTGTATTGATCTTACTTGAGGTGCATTGTTTTACTGTTAACGAGCATGTTCCTGGAATGATATGCATGGAAACACAGATTGTATTCAAACTGGCAAGCAACATTATAGCCCATTGCAACCACACCTCATTGGCACTGTGTGAAAGTGTAGGTGTGTGTACAAAGAGACACAGACACTAGTATACATGGTTCGTAGATACTCGATATTACCCTGGGATTGTCTGCTTCCTTCTTTTCTTGAAGTCTAATTTCTACACATGCACACAACTCAAATAACCCAAGACACCAGTCGATTTGGCTAAACCATTACAATGATCAGCCACAACATTATGACCACCTGCCTAATATCATGTAGGCCCCTCCTTTTGCCACCAAAACAGCCCTGACCTGTCAAGGTATGGATTAGACCTGGGTGCTGTGGTATCTGCACCGAGACGTTAGCAGCAGATCCTTTAAGTTGCGAGGTGGAGGCTCCGCAGATCGGACTTGTTTGTCCAACACACCTCACAGATGCTCGATTAGGTTGAGATGTGGGGAATTTGGAGGCCAAGTCAACACCTTGAACTCGCTGTTCATCAAACCATTCCTGAATCATTTTTTGGCAGGGCACATTATCCTGCTGAAAGAGGACAATGCCATCAGGGAATACCATGTACATGAAAAGGGGCACATGGTCTGCAACACGCAGGAGCCAAGGTTGCCCAAAGCATCACACTGCCTCCTTCTTCCGGTTGTGCATCATGGTGCCATGTGTTCTCCAGGTAAGCGATGCACCCGGCCAGCCACGTGATATAAAAGAGCGTGATTCATCAGACCGGGTCACCTTCTTCCATTGCTCCGTGGTCCAGTTCTCATGCTCACGTACACATTGTAGGTGCTGTCGGCAGTGGTCAGCATGACCACCCTGACTGGTCTGCGACAACGCAGTCCCATAATCAACAAACTGCAATGCACTGTGTGTTCTGACACCTTTCTAACAGAACCAGCATTAACCTTTTCAGGAATTTGAGCTTCATTAACTCATCTGTGGGATTTGACCACACGGGCCAGCCTTTGCCCACCACGTGCATCAATGAGACCTGGCCACCGATGACCCAGTCGCTGGTTCACTCCACTGTACCACTTTTGAAAGGCAATGACCACTGCAGACCGGGAACACCCCACAAGAGCCGTAGCCTTGGAGATGCTGTAACCCAGTCGTCTAACCATAACAATTTGGCCCTTGTCAAGGTCACTCAGATCCTTTAGCATTTTTCCTGCTTCTAACACATCAACTTTGAGGACAAAATGTTCACTTGCTGCCTAATATATCCCACCCAGTGACAGGTACCATAATAAGATTATCAGTGTTATTCACTTCACCTGTCAGTGGTCATAATGTTATGGCTGATCGGTGTAGGGAATACATTGTATGAGGATCTCCATTTCATCTTGCTTAAAAGTTATTGTGTATCCAAACCCTTGGAATATGTAAATTAATCTGATCCAATAATACATTAAGTTTAAAAGACTGCTAGTTTCTAAAGTTTAACCATCGTTCATCCAGGTAATATGATTAATTACTGCAATAAGTATACGATGTGAACGTGAATTTGTTTGACGTCTTTATTTAAACACAAATACATTTACAGCATGCAGAAAGTTTGACGTAAATGGCATTCTGGCTGTCTCAGTGTCGAGTGAATGTATTCTGAATTAGAGTGTCTGGTTCTTACTAACATATTTACGACATGGCTAAATATGTACAAGAATGAACGCAGTATAGGCTGTATTTATAGATATATTCATAAGGTAACGGTTTCCTTTAAGGTGCCAGCACAAAGTCAGCATTTCTTAAATTAGGCAAATAATTTAACTGCTTGCCATGAATAAATAGGTTTTAATTCAACGAGTTTGTGTTTTGTTCCCCAGAATGCATTCAGGGTAAAAATAAAAGGGGGGAAAAAAACTCCAAATATTGATACATTACCTATAACTGAGTTTTGCCATGTAAAAAAAAAAAATAAAAAAAAATTATATTTTTAAACTCATAATGCTAAGTTATAAACTATATCACAAAACAGAATTGTAGGCAAACTGAAGAGGAAATGTACGTACAGAAACCACACATTTCCTATGGTAGTCTAATCGTGTTCATTGAACCACCCGCGACTGAGCAATATGATGCACAAGGTTCGTTAAAAAAAATAAAATAAAAAAAACAGCAAAATCATACATCAGCAATGGAGGCACAAAGAAAATATTCTGCTTCATTTACCAGGGCCGGACACGCAGCCAGAAACAACTAGGGGCGAGGGTTAGTGTTAGAAATTCATTTCCCGCTCATTTTCTGCCTTAAAGAATATTTGATCAGAATCCTCAAAAAGCACCAATGTATATATTTTCAGGTTATTCAGAACTCCCCCTCTCAGGAGAAAAAAAAAAGGTAAATTTATATGCAGTGCAAAGACCTGGGGTACATATAGCAGGTGTCTGATGCCGTTTAATTTTAGAAAGGTGCTGGTACAATATGCTTAAAAATGTAATTATGTTTTTGTAGACTTATAGAAAAGGTAAATAAAGTCATAGTCTGCGTGGGAGAATCTGACAATTTAATTCAAGTTCCTTCCTATATTTCCAGTAGTGTTTTCTGATAACGAACAATAAAGCACAACAATCACTACATCAAGCAGGGGTTTTAAATATTTTTCATACTGCTGGGGAACAATTACGCCTAATTTCCCCATAGTCTTCAAGAAAACATTAACACCATTAAAAGTTATAGCAAGAAAAATCATAAATAAGGTAATCCTGTAAGCAGACCTATTATAAAACGTAATGTGTTAGGAGGTAGAGTGCAAATCAATGATATTTTATACACAGTAAAATACCAGAAAAATAAGGCTCAAAACTAAAACAAAAATATAAAAATAGCAAATGCTATGTTTTTTCCTAATTGCAGAAAGATTAAACTTACGGCAGTACTTTACTGTATGAGATGGTAAAGTATTTTCCAGGGAGTGTAAAATGTGGGCAAAAATCTGAGTTCAGCTGTAGTAATTAGTGAAAGAAAGCAGTCGTGTGTGTATATTTTTATATATAATATATATATATATACACACACACATACATACATATATACACACACACACACACACACACACACACACACACACACAGTGCCCTCCGCTAATGGTGGCACCCTTGGTAAATATTAGAAGGCCGTCCTATCCTTGTTTAAATCTTAAGATTCCCTTAGCCCACCTAACAATTGGTAAGACCAACCAACATAGCTGTAACATGCAGCTTAAAATAGGCCGTGGTTGGATCTAACAGCAGGACAATAATCCAAAAAATGTCAAAATCAACACAAAAATGGTTTACGGACCATGAAATTAAGGCCATCCTGGTTCCGTGACTCGAACCCCATAGAAAACCTGTGGGGGTGAACCGAAGAGCAGAATCCACCAGCGGCAACCTCGAAATTTGAAGGATCTGGAGAGTGTATGGAGGAATGATCTCAGATTCTCCAACCTCATCGGGCATTATAGGAGACGACCCAGAGCTGTTATCCGGGCAAAGGGAGCTAGCACAAAGTATTAGATATATGTGCACCCATTTAATCAATTTGTTTTTGGTTAAACGTGTTGTGTTTGCAATTGTTTGAGATCCATGAGAGCAGAGGATTTGTGTTTTGTTTTTTTTTAAGAAAAGATCAAAGGGTTAAACACAATTTTTCGCACCATTCCTTGCTCATTTACCAAGTGATAATATTAGTGGAGGGCACTAATATATATATATATATATATATACACACATACATACATATATACACACACACACACCTATCTATCTATATTGTCTCCGGATTAAAAGCTTGTCACAAAGTGATTTTTCAGCATACAAACCATTCCACAGAACCACTTCTACATGGAATGTAAAATTGCAGTTCAGATACGAGTAGTTGTACAGCATGACCAACGTCAAGAGCACTCTGCTGACAGTGGAATATAAAAGGCCAGGATAACCCCATAAACAAAAATATAATTAAAAAAAAAAAAAATACAAATGAAGCAGAATGTTTTCGCACCTTCAAGTTGTAATATGCAATTCATTAGGACAGTTCCAAAGTTTCAAACGAAAAACCCATATTTTTGCCTGAAATTTGCACTTGAGTTATTATACATTATTTAAACGGACAACCGTGTGGCGGTAGATATATCCGGCCACATAAAGCAGCCATTAGACTGAAACCTGGCTTTATTTGGTAATATGGATTTCAGAGCCCGGTGGAAAGTGTTATAAGCACTTAAGATCCTACGTTAAATGAAGACACCTCAGAGATTCTCCTTACTGCCCGTACGTTTAGTGTGACAGTGTAACCTTATTTTTTTTTTTATTAAAAGGTTTAGCCAGGAAATGTTAAACATTGTTCCATATCCCGCCCGAAGACAAAAACGCTCATGGACATCTCACTAGGATCTACTTAACCAGTAACTTACATTAAACTTGGCACAGCGCAGACTAAGTTTAAGACATGGAGACTAACCGGATGATAACTGTGCAAACTGTGCAGGAGCTGGATCTACACTTTAAAATACACGTTCAACGCAAAGACAAAAAAAAGAAGAAAAAAAAATTGCACTCTAGTTACTTTGCAAACCTATGTGAATTTGCCCAAAATTAAAAAGTTTGGTAGGAGGGAAGAGCTGTACAGGCCAGTTATAAATTACAATTTGAAAAACAATTCTATAATCCCAAAATATAAGAGAATTCTCTTTGACAAACACCACTGCATGGATTTCCATCGCTTGCAATGATCCTTCAACAGCTGAAATGGAATAAAAGCAGTGTTAAAATCAAACTTAATTTGACAAAAAATGTTTAAAAAGAAACAAAAAAGGAAAAATAATGAAAGCTTCCTAGGACTTTTAATTTAAACAATATCCTGCGTACAGCTTGAGATCAGCATTGTTTCTTGCAGATTTGACTATGCGGAAGAAAGGGCCGGCCCTGGGCATTTGGCTCATTTGGCGTAATGATCAGCTCACATAATTGTATGAGAATGTCATCTCGTAACGGATTTAGTGAAATGAATGTAAATGCTGCTACTGATAAAAAATGCTGCTTATGCATGTTTCACTCTAGAGCATCATCAGAAAAGCACTGCTAAGGCTAGTTGTTCCTGACCTAGGGCTCAAGGAATATTAACAGGACAGGATGTAGGTATTAATCTATTCTATTTCTGAGATTCATAAAATTCGGACTGGCCACGTACTTGGGAGGACCTGGTGGGAATTCATTGAATGGTGCACTATAATACATAAAATTGGCATCGGAGGAGTAGGGCTCAGTCCATTGTAAAAGATGTTTTCCTATTATAATGTATTGACAATGTACGGTTGGTTCTCGGGGAGGGAACCGATATACAAAGTATATAAAGAAACAGCACATCACTCTTTTCTGTAAGAACACTTACACTTTGTCTTGTTTATTAGCACCTCCTCGGATAGAGACCGGCTGACTCTGGGGGAAAGCATTTCCCATCCGATTTGCATTTGGGTGAGTGGGAGATGCAGCCGGGTGCTGCCCAGGACGGATAGGCTTAGCTGTGAACAAACGCAAGGCATGTTTTTTCAGTGTAAGGTAACTAATCAATGTGTAAAAACACCGATGCACAATAAACATTTTTATACCCAATTCACAAGTAAACAGCATTTTTTATTACCCTGAAATATGCCCTAAAGCGATGGTTCTTAAGGAACACTTTAGGCACTGGTTTCATCTGTAGCAACAGAAGCTGGTTGAAGAATCTAGCCCTTTTTAGACAATTATATTATAGGAGACAAAGATAAATTGTAGCACTGATTTACCAATCTGTGCAGAATGTCCTCTTCTCGCCATGTTCTTGGATCTAACAGCCTCTTTTATGCGGTCCACCTCTTGTTGGTACCTCTTGCGGTCACGAGATGCATTTTCTTTGGCTTCCTTCAGCGCAGACTCCAAGGCTTTAACTCTCTCAGCTGTAGCTCTAAGCCGTTTCTCCAGCTTTGGAAGCTCACACCGCAAATCTGCATTATCACGTACCAACTACAGTATAGAATATATACGTTACATCTCTATACTGGAACGGGAGGAAGTTTTTGTCAACAGGGGGACATCGAGACAACTACCAACTTAAACTAAACAGCTCTGTGCATTACCTGTTTGTGGACCTTGGTGAGTTGTTCAAGGTTGTTCTCAAGAAAGGAAATTTTCTGTTTCTGTGCAGCGCTGCCGCCAGTGTCATCCGAGTCCATTTCAGCACTCTAAAAAAAGCCAAATACGCTTTCAGTAACAATAAAAGGTTACCAGGATGCTTAGAATTGTAAAAAAAAAAAAGTTAACTACCTTCTTAACTCGGGTAGTCAAATCTTGAACAAAAAGTTTCCTAAGGTTGTGCAACGTCTGGAGCTCTTTCGCCTATAGAGAGATTTAGATTTACGTTACTGAAGTTATAGCACATCATTGGTTTTCCAGTAGCACCATTTTGCTTTTTTGCTCACCACCGTCTCTTCGAGCCCCTTGAGATCTTGTCTTGCTTGCTCCCTTCTGTCTTGCATAACACTGCAAAATTATTAAAGCAAAAAATAAGTCAGTGTAAGGCTAGGTTTCCACTTGGGTTTTTGTCCTGCTTTATTTTCTTGATGAAAAACGCCAGGAAAAAACGCCAAGAAAACTGCCACTGCATTTTGGCATTTTTTCTGGAGTTTTTTTCTGGCGTTTTAGCCTTTCTGTGGAAATTTACACATTAGAATTTTCACCCAGCTAAAAGGGATTAGGATAAATGGCAAGTATCTGCCTCCTGATGTCATTTACTTGGTAGAGTTCTACGCCCCGGCGGACCCTTCTGTCTCTTTTCTGTGGTTTGTAAGGCCTGCTTTATTCCGAATGTCTGCTCCTCTAGGAAGATTGGCCCCAAATGATGGTGCAAATTGTTTGCTGTTGCTTTTGGCACGCAGGATCCAGTTGATGTGTCGCGTATGTTTGTTTGTAATGGCATGTTTGTTCCAAATGGTTTGTGTGAAACTGTTTCCCGCCTATTTCTCGTAGGACACACAGATACTGGGTCCATCCTCTGCATTGTAACTGTGGAAAAAACACCATAAAAAACGCCAAGGCAATAAACCCACATGGCTTTTTCATGGCGTTTTTTCTCTCCCATAGACTTCTATTGGAGAAAAACGCCAAGATTTCCTTGCAAAAAACACCAGAGTGTGAACATGCTGCGATTTAGAAAAACTGCCACAGAGCGCAAAAAAGCTGAGAAACGCCAAAGAGGACTGAAAAAAACGCCAAACAGAAAAACGCCAAGTGGATATGGCATTGTGCGATTTCCTATTGAACAGCTAACATCTGGCCGCAGCGTTTTTTCCCTAATAAAACGCCGTGTGGCTGAATTGGCTTTATTATGGGCGTTTTTACAATAAAAAACCAAGTGGAAACCTAGCCTAAAGAAAGTGTAGCTGCTGTAGGTTTCCTAAATATTCCACCAACAGTAAATATTCCTATCAAAATAGTAGAAATTAAGTCAATGTGTATCTGTCAAGCAGCATAACAAAAGACAGATAACCAAAGCTCCACTAGAATATCAATGGTATTTACAGAGAAAGCAAGTGAAGAAGGTTCCACAGAACTTTGTAAGATCTACACGTGCAATCAGGTGGTAGTCTGTGACTTACGTGAGATCGTGCAACTTTTTGCTTTTCTCCTGGTCAGCGGACTTTAACTTTTCGTGCTCCACTCGCAGTCTTTCCTGCTCAAGCATCATCTTCTGATTTTGGCTGTAAATGAGTTAAAAGATTACTTTTATAGATTATCTATTCAGTAATATATTACACCAAGCTAGACTGAAAAGACATCAGCTAATCTTGACGTATCAGATGGTTGTAGCATTCAGTCCTATAAAGCATTGCAGCGCAGCGGGAATAAACAGTGGTTTCTACTCAAAACTAAAATCTTTACCAAACTCGCAACACACGAATAGTGGGCAGAGATACAACAAGACATTTTGTGGCAATTACGAACTTACTCTTGTAGCTCTGTAATAACTTTCTCTTTCTTGTCAATCTCATCCCTGAGACCGCTCAACTGTTTCTGATGGGTCTCCCGATGGCTCTGAATCTGCTGCTCCACAGCATGCTGCAAAACAAGAAAAAAAAAAAAATCAGATTTTAATTCCTTAAACTGGTCTCTATTCGCTTTCAGATCTTTGTACCACGGCAAAGGTATTTATTCTCACGAAAGCTGGAGTTGGAGAGAGCTCGCAGGAGAGTTGTTGTTTCAATTCTTGAATTCATTACATAGCATAAAAGGTAATTTCGGGCTAATTTCCATGAAAGTGGGTACTTTTAAGAAGTCTCTCTGATTTAAATATGCTTAATACAGGGCCACCCAAAGCTCAACAGAGATGGCCCTTAATGATAAGTGAAGTCAGCGAGATGAAACTGCACCTCTCCTGCAGATTCTCCCACTTTACGGAATAAACCAGCAAATTATGTATGTATGTATGTATGTATGTATGTATAAGCTAGTACATGCAAACATGTTGATGAACGATGTAGTGTGAATGAGCAACTGGATAAGATGTGCAGGATAGCGATCAAGCAAAAAAAACAGAACAGCCATACTAATAAGAAATAGGAGAAAAACACAATTAGCAGCATTAAAAAAGATTGTTTGCAACAGGCTGTCAAATAGCCGGACATACCTTAACTTCATTCGCCGTCTGTACTTTATTCAAATGTTCTTTTTCCATTTCGTGGACTTGTTCTATTAAGAAAAAGGAAATAAATTAGATAAATCATCCTCCACAAAATGTAACGGCACTGTTGTAACATCAACTTCTCACTGGAATCGCTTCCTATCACTACTGAGACAACGTGGATTAGAATTTAAATAAAATTGTTTAAATCAATATAAAAATTACATGATGGAAACATCCCAGACCAATGTAACCACTTGCTCACAATATATACTGTACACCAAGAATTACTCCGGTAAACAAGAATTTAAGAAAAATGCCGATATCGCCAGGGGCAGAAACGTACGTCACCCCCACCCTGTTCCCCAAGTCAGACATGACATTCATTTTGGGGTGCGGCTGCCTGGAATTTAAGCTATATCATCTAATCAATGAATTGCACCCCAAAGTTTAGCACATTTAGTGCTCAGTTTTAACTTTGACTCCAAGAGAGCTAACAGGAATACAAATGTTTCCAGAACTTATGTAAGTTACATCACTCAGTACGAAACATGCTCATCCGCTGTATGAGACTCTCCCTGCTTAGAGAATATTCTGTAGAAGGCACCAAAAACTAATCAGACCGGATATACTAGAAAACCCGAAGTCTTTTGAACGGAGCTTTAAAACGTAGCAGTGATGTCCCACCCTGCGCCCGAAGCTTCACGAGCTCTTCATTCAGAGAATCCACAGACTCCTCCAGTTGTCTCTTCTTCTGCTCCACATTCTGGACGTATTCTGTCAGAGACTTGATCTTTGCTTCATGCTTTTACAAAAACATAACATTTGGTATATATTAATATTTTTATTGCAGCAATAATTATACTCATAATCTAAAAGGGTTAACTAGAAAATCAAACAAGACTTATCGAGACATACGCTATACTACTACTGGGTTTCCTTTGATTAATTCTTCTGACAGGTGTTGATAACTTGCATGAAGCCACATATAATGCAGAATTAAGGGGTTTTTATCCCTTTTGGTGGTTTCTCATTTTTGGGGGTAAACCCCCTAACAAATATTCATATGTCAGGGATGCACTTTAAGCTGCGCATGATGATCTTCATTTATCTGCATTACGTGCTATGATTTTAGAGAATTTTGCACCTGCAATATATTTCCAAACCGTCCTCAATGTTTAAATGAAAGCCATGCCTCAAAGCCACACGGAGACATTTACCTGGGAAATGAGAAGCTGACACGCAGCCAGCTCTTTATCATTCTCCTCCATTTTCTTGTTGCTCTCGGACTGCGTGCTCTCCAGCTGCTTGCAGCGCTTCACCATTGTCTTCACTTCGGACTTCATTTTGCTGATGTACAGCCGAGCGACCGTGAACTCCTCATCAATCATGCCGCTAACTTCAGGTTGCTGATGGGAATACAAAAACATTTATCAAACATTACTCTTATCTATCCAAAGTTTCATAAAGGGAAAACACATGGCCGGCCGCAGGCTCTGTCAAGCGGTTAAGACGAGCTGCATTATGTCCAATACATTGTTCAGGAAATGTTTTCCTCTGCAAAATGCCCTAACAGCAGATGTGTGTTCTAATCAGGAGCATTAAAATAATCAGACAAAAGGAACAAGGATAAATATCAATTTATACATAAAACAACAGAAGGAAACCGAAAGTCTTAAGAGTTACCTTAACATCATTGTTTCCTACGGCAATTCCTATCTCAGCCAAATCTTTCAGCAGAGAGGTCATCATCTCGGTGGCCCTTTTCTTTTGGTGGTTGGTCATTTCTTTCAGTTTCTGGAGCTCAGAGTCTATACTTGACAAAATTGTCTATGTATGGAGAAAAAAAAAAAAAAGGCCAGTTGAGAAGCATTGAATGAGCACTACAAATCAATCATTCCTCCATCTCAACTGGAAAGAAAAAACAAAGGCAAGCAAGTGCGTACGGTCAATTCACGGAAATGTTAATACTATCCAGGCTTCTTTTTTCAGTACAATACAAAATAACTTGTAGGAACACTGGACAGCTGTGTCAACTTTAATCCACACTGATGGAGAGCGAGAATACACAGTGAACTGCAGAGGAACTCGGGGGGGACTGAATTTCGCAAGTTTATTTTTTATTTTTTTTTAAATCAAACTCACAAACTAGCTGTGGGAGAGATCAACAGCCACAATGAAAACAATACCCGTTCCAGCGCTCGAATGCCTTACCGATTTTTGATTAAGCTCTTCGCTCAGGATTTCGTACTCTTTCGCCTTGTCTTCTACCTCCTGTGACTTCTGATCATAGTTGACCGCAAGCTCCTCCAGGGCCTGCAGCACTTCCTTCACCTCCTCCTTGGAGGCATCGTTCTCGGCCTGGAGTCGGTTTAATTCCGCCTGCATGTTATCTTGGTCCCTCCTTGTGGATGCTAGAAGCTGATGTTACAAAAGATCCAGATGAAGGTATGTATGTAGATTTTTTTGTATGCATTTGTAATGTACTCCATGTCGGCTATACGACTTGTGATGTTGAGTATTAAAATCAGTCACTTACAGATCCATGCCCTTAGCATTACCAGGATTGAAGAAGAAAAAACACAAACCAAAAGGTGGCAAACCACTTACCTCTTCCTGATCCAACATCTGCTGTTTTAGTTTTTCTACAAGCTGACTCTGCTGATTAATTTCTTCGTCCTAAAAAACATTGAAGATGAAGAGTTTGCAAAATATGTAATATTGTCTCAGCGATTATATTTTCTATGGTGTGCTCACAAGCGTGACAACAGATGGTCAGTCTGTGAAACTTAAGTTGTTTTCACTTTCAGACAGAACAGTTAAAGGCTAAAGATTGCGGAGAAGTCCAAGGAAAGAAGTCCATTTTTCGGTCTGGCAGCACATTTGGTGTGAACTCAAAATACACATTATAAATAGAGCAGATCGGTATAAAAACAGACAAGATTAAATTTGATGAAAAAAAAAAATAAAAAAAATATATATATATATATATATATATATATATATATATATATATATATATATATATATATATATATATATATATATATATATATACGGTTCTAGGAACTGCCAGATTTCTAGGCTATTACAGTATCCAGAGTAACAAAAGCACCTCGAACTTACTTTGTCATCCAGCTGTTTGTAGAGTTTAGTCACTTCTTCCTCACATTTCCTTCTCTCGGCATCCGTGAAATTGGTTGCAAGAGTAACAGCTGGTTTGTCATTCGCAACAACAGTTTCTACCACCAACGCATCCAAGTTGGCCTTTTCCTTATCAAACTGTTCTTCAACAGGTACAGACTCTCCTTTAAAACGTATAACACATTTATGAGACGATATATGTATCAAATAAGCCAATATGTAGCAACGATCAGAACTCACGTGTTAGCGTGCGAGTGGACAGCAAACTAACCGGGAAAGTGCCAGCCCGAGCACAGGCATCTCGACTAAAAGTGCATTTTATTACTTCTTTTCAGGCGAGTAAACAGAATTACAGCCCTCGGGGAATGGAGCTATACACCCCTGGGGTAGCCATAGAAGAAATGTTTGAGTTCTATCTTTTGGCTCTTAATATAGTTATATGTATTTTTTTTTTTTTTATTCTTTTCCTACTTGCAACATCTTGACAATGAACACCTGAAATCCCTCCTTCGCTTACAGACCCCGACAGGCAGCTCACCCGCCGTATAACAACCATGATTTCAGTAAATACTACTCATCATATGAGACTTTAAGCACTTAACTCAGGTTCCGTTATATCAGTGATGGTTATAAAAGTTTAAAGCCGCCCTCCCATATTGTACTCACCTTTGCGCCACCTGTTAAGTTCATTTTCAAGCCACTGTACGGTATTACGCAGGGACTTTGTTTTCTCCTTCTCTTTTTCATATTTCTTCTTCCACTGCTCAGCGGTCAGCTCCACGTTAACACACACTGTGTTCTTAATGGTCTTTGCTCTAAGAAACAAACAGATTCATGGATGAAATTGTTTGCCGTTTGATTTCAGGGCACAGGACAACGGCTTTGTCACGACGATGGGTGAGCGACCATTAAACAAAGAAACACTTCTTATCCAAATTAATATGTTTTCTGTTTTATGTTTGCGTAAAAAAAAATAAAAAATAAAAAAATCACTCCCCCTTCTTCTACGCTGTAAACTCATTTGATCAGATCAGCGCATGGATCAGCGTTTGAAAAGCATCAGCCCAAGTTATTGAAGCACATTTTACCTACCCTGACTCTAACGCTTATATTTACAAGACAGAAAACCCCAGATTTATAGAAAACAAACCTCTGCCCAAAAAGAAGTGTAGATTTGGATTCAGCTTCGTTATAAGACGACGGCGAGCAGCAAATCACAATAGTGGTTCTACAGTTTCCTCCCAATGAGTCCTGAAGGATTCTGGTCATTTTACTGTCACGATAGGGGATATAAACCTAGAGAAAGAAACATTAGATTTCTGATGGAAGTATTACAAAAAGGGATACACTTCTAGCTGGGAGGGTGCTCTGCCGTAAACAAAATGACAACCTTTTCACACAGGACAGAGCTATAAATATGAGGCACAATTGAAATTCTTTGTAGTTAAACCAATCTCAAAACAGATAGCCACGGCTTCACAAAATCGACAACTTACACTTCCTTCTGCCAACGCAGATATAACATTTCCAAGGGACGACAAAGACTTGTTGATGTTTTTCGCTTCATCTAGTACAGCTCCTTCAGCTCCAGTTTTGCTAACCTAATAAATAAAAAAAAGTCAAACTAGTTCCAAAAAGAAATGAGATGTTAGTCTTGGCGTTGAAAATCTAAAATATATAGCTATATCTAGGTTGCATCGCTTGTGTCAACTCGCAGAATTTAAGCCATACAAGACTTAAAGGATCATGGCTGTATGTGATACAAATTATAAAAGAAACCGCCTGCCATCGCAGGGCTTGTAGCTGCAGGTGAACTTTTGGCGTCATCGTTGTTACAAGACCTTATTGGATGAACAATGTATTACTGATGGGGTTAAGGGGCATATTTTGAACTAAACATATAAGTTAGCAGCGTATTATGGCTTGGGCCAACTAGGATGGTAACCCCTCTGCCACAAAACCAAGGGGACATTGTCTTAATGGGCAATCGGGTTCCCAAATGCAATCCTGTTTAATGGATCCGCTACAAGGGAGATGTGCCCACCGTGCACATGTATGTAGGAGCAGGAAGGGCTGACCAGGGATAGGCCTAGGGCCAGCAAAGATGGCTGGCTTTAACTTCAGAAACATGCTTGTTGTATCACTATGCCGAACGGGTATTTTCCTTGGAGCTTGCAGGTTTATGTTTATGTTGAAAGCCAATAAGAACCAGCCAGTCTAGTTTGCCCAATATTCCTGATTTAAAGACTCAGCCCTTGGTCCTGTCAGATTCAGGAGTCATATGTCTATCCCATGCATGCTTAAATCCCCTCACTGTATAGGCTTCTACCACTCCTGATGGGAGGCTGTTCCACTTCTCTACCACCCTCTGGGTAAATTAAAACTGTACTGTATTGCATCTAAACCTCTGAACATGCTCTAACATTTGTCTTTTGTTCCCTCATCTAGTCAAAATAAAAAATAACATTTAGCAGCTTGAGATTTAACTAACCTTTTCACTACCTGCCAAGTCAACCAGGTAAAGTTTGCCACTCAGTTTCTGCTCGGTTTGAGTGTTTTCTTGTTTTACATTAATTAGGAAAATGCTGTGACTTCTGGAGCTATGTTCATTCATATCTGAGGGAGAAAAAAAAAAAAAAAAAGTTACGACGTAGCCACATAAGAGACACATATGAATCTAAAACCAACTTACAGAAAGACGATAGGATTATCAAATCAATGTGCGCCCATAAGACGCTTTGTGCGCCAACGCACTCGTTAAAGAGAAAGACAGGTAGAGGACTTACTTGTTACAGCTACATGCCTGTTGGATTTCCCTTCATCTATTGTATCCATAACTTCTTCAGGACTACATACAAAGCGCTCCGTGCAACCCTAATAGAGGAAGAGAGAACTAGGAAGTTATGGAGGCCACCAGCTTACAATAACACAAACCAATGAATCAAACACCCACCTTTACATAAGGAACTCTGTTTTTGTCTTCGTGAACAGACAGGTTGGTTTTTGACACTGTAAGAAATCAAAGCAGAGAGGAACACTTGTCTGAATCCATCAGCGACACGTTAGACACGCAGCGTTTTATGGCAGCGAAGCCTTGATGGGGAAGCATGTTTGACGTTTTCAGAGCACATAAACGAAATAGGAAAGTGAAGTCTGTTGCTCAAAGACATTTACTTCCAGAGCGATTTTCATTTCTGCATTTCAAGAAATCCAACTCGAAATGTACGTTACAAAAGAGGGCCAACTCAGTCCGCATCGCGATTCTATCAGCGTTTCTTACAAACGAGTGGATGTAGACAGGGCTTTTTAAAAACGTGTATTTCCAAACATTAGATTGTTTGCATAGAATGATGGATATATTTATACATTAAGTCCCTTCAAGGAAACAAAGAAAAAAGATGGATGTTCTGTCAGTTGACATTGAGAGAATGGAGAAGCAGACTTTATAGAATTTGAGGCTCTAATGCAGTGTATGGTTTTTTGTTTAATGTGTATCTCTGAATGGCGAAATACTTGCTTTTAAGGAGAGCTATTTCTTAACACACACATATAATATATATTATAATATATACACACACACACACACACACACACAAACGCGCGCCGAGATAAAATAAACGCAACGAGTAGCAAAACCGGGGAAATAAATATAAATGGACGAAGGTGAAATACATATCCACATTCGTTTAAGATTTAAGACAAGCACAAAGGTTCCTTAAAACATTAAACTTACCATCTAGCAGGTCCCTTATCTTGTCCAAATATATTTCAAAGTACGACACCTAAGCAAAATAAAATTGCATGAGGATCGCACGTTTTCATTTAGACCACTACAAGATTTTAATTTTGTTTCTTCCAGATTATTTTATCCGATTTAACGAGAGGTCCGGGTAGCTATGACCATGAGGAATGCAATATGTTCTACAAGCAGCCCTTAAAACATTTTTTTTTCCAAGGTTTAATTGTATTTTGGGGAAAACATAGCGTTGTGCTAAGATATGGTTTACAGGGATATCAATAATAAAGTACGTTGGCACGCATATGTAAAGTTATAATCTTAAACTGTATAATTACCTTTATATGGAATTCCAAATTTTCATCCATAGAGTAAATATAATTAAATATATCTTGTACTATTCTGGGAATAATTCCCATCCCGTCTGGATCATGGAGTTTCCCCTGGATGGAAAGGAAAAGGTTTGTTTATTGGCTCTACAACATAACAAGAAAAACAAACAAAACTAAAATAAACGTTACCTCCATTGTATGGGTCTTTCCAGATGAGGTCTGCCCGTATGCAAATATTGTACCATTATAGCCCTCAAGCACATCTATGAAAAAACAAAGTCAAAAGTTAATTGAACCAATAATCCTCCTATTACCTCAACTGGTTTTAACAGACGAGGATCCTAAACAGCTATCCAGATCCTGGGATATGTGGACACACTCCACACTCCACACTCCACACTCCACACTCCACACTCCACACTCCACACTCCACACTCCACACTCCACACTCCACACTCCACACTCCACACTCCACACTCCACACTCCACACTCCACACTCCACACTCCACACTCCACACTCCACACTCCACACTCCACACTCCACACTCCACACTCCACACTCCACACTCCACACTCCACACTCCACACTCCACACTCCAATTAGGGGAAGGGGCAAGCCTATTTAAAGCACTCACAATCCTTATTCTCCTTTTAAATACCACGTTTTTGGTACTTAAAAGTTGTGTGGTCTTATTTTAGGCAATTTAAGTGAATATTAATTGGATGTGAACCCAAGTATGAAAAATTGAGACAGATACAAAAAGGGCCTCCAAATTTTTTACAGGTTATTGTGAATAGAAACTGACCACAATGTAAAGACTCCAGCAATACAGCAACCGGCCAGACAAAGACAGAGCGCAGGGCTTGTGACTTCCCGAAGGAGTCATCAATGCCTGGACCGATCATACGCGTGATTCACAAGTCACTTAATCGATAACAGAACAACTATTTTAAAGGAGAATTCATCCTTAATTTAGTGTAAACAGTCAGCATGCTTACTTGTCATGTAATAGCCTTTTAATGTGTTTAGGACCAATACATTATCTATATACAGTGGTTTTCACAAACAAAAGTGTATACAAACACACATATATATCTATCTACACACACATTACCTTTGACGATTGCTTTTGCACATGCATTGTAAACTTGTTCTTGAGACGCATTAGACTGAAACACTCTGTCAAAGGCATATGGCTTGGACTGAAAGAAAAAGAAAGAATGTTATTTACACATAAAGATGTTCAATGAAAACGGTTCTGCATATCCCTCTCCGAAACGGCGACCGCAACGTAACACGGGATAAATCACTTGATGAGCAGAAAGCCAGGCAGGTTCCGAACTGCAAGCGCAGACGGAGATACTGAGCGCTTCTACTACAGCAGCAGCCGGTGGCAGATCCAGCATTATCTAATAGACAGGTACATTTCTTCTAATAATTACTGCGAGAGGACCTACTAGCAGCCACGGCTATAAATCATTATTCCAAAAAAAAGAACAGGGAGAACAATCTAAAAACATAACCCAGCTTCCCAGCAACGGTGACTGCTGGCAGGTGGACATCGCTTCCTAAAGTCCCCGTAACTCAAAAGTTTACAATTCACTCAATCTGCTATATCGAGGGTTTGAATTAAACTCAATACAAAAAGTTGCCATCATTTGAAAAAAGAAGTTATTGGCCTTTTCTCCTAGGCAACGGCCCAATCAACATAATTTGGTTGCTATGGTGATATCACTAAAAAAAAAAAAAAAACCTTAAAATTTTCAATTGAAAGCATAAATTCAGAATATTTCTATAAAGACAGTTCTAGAATCTGTGCATTAAATGTCTCTAACTTTATCTCACCAAGCCTTAGGATTTCAGAACAAAAAGTTACAATATTTACAATTTATAATTAACTCATCACAACGAGCACAACAGCCCAAGAATAGTTAGCTAAAAATACAGATTTCTGAATATATAAATTTGTTCTCTGAGGGACAGAAACATTGAAATCAAGCAGCAGACACAAGTGCGGGATTAGCGCGATGCTTTTCGATGGAATACATACGATGGAAACAGAATGTAAATTTAAACTCCCCAGTCATCGGAGACACGACCCACCCTGCGAAGCTATGTGTGCGAACCTGGCACATACCGAGTGAAAAATAAATGCGTGATCGCTGCACGAAGCAATTAAGCCAAATCCTCAGACGAGACAATGATGTAGATGACAACTCGCGTTGAGAATGACATCATACACGCGTTCTGCAGAGTATTATTAAGAGCGCTGCCAGCCCTAAAAAAGCCAAGGAAGACGCAGGTCTGGTTTTTCAGACCGGACAAATGGGAAGATACCGTATTGGCTCGAATATAGGCCGCACCCCCCCCACTTTAAGTCTTTAAAGTGGGGGTGCCCCCTATATTCGGGGTCTAGCGCCCGAGACATGTAGTCCCGGGCAGGCAGCGGGGTTAGGATACAGATCCCCCGCAGCGCTGCAGGGGACCTGCATCCTACTCCCCGATACGCTTAGACAGCCTCCCCTGCCAGCACTTTCCACGAGGGGGGTGGGTGGGGGCGGCACGGCAGGTTGTCTAAGCGCATCGTGCGGACGGTCACCGGTTGCGGGGGTTGTTTACCCGCATCGCCGCAGCCGGTGACCGTCCGCACGATGCGTTTTACCTCTGCCCCCAAGACTTACCAGAGCAGACTCCCGGGTGTCTTGCGGGGCCGGCGGGGGACATCTACGCAATACGCGTATACAACTTCCGGTGCTGGCACACCCGCTGAGTGCCGGCACCGGAAGTTGTGTACGCGTATTGCGTAGATGTCCCCCGCCGGCCCCGCAAGACACCCGGGAGTCTCCTCTGGTAAGTCGGGGGGTGGGGGGCAGTGGCAGCATATCTCGGGGGGGGGGGGACGGGACAGAGTGGCAGCATATCTCGGGGGGGGGGAGACAGAGTGGCAGAATGTTTTTTTGGTGCTTTTTTAAAGAAAAAAATGTTCTTTAAAAAAGCACCAAACTTTTAGGGTGCGGCCTATATACGGGGGCGGCCTATATCCGAGCCAATACGGTAATTACACAATTGTTTGCGGGGTAACGTTAAGGCGCGACACGTGTCCGGCAAGAACATTCTTCCCAAAGACTCACGGAGCTACTGGAGGAGATCTTTCACCAACGCGGCACATTACAGCGTAACAAGAATTAAACAGCTGCGGTCCGTACGCATAATCAGCTTTTATGGCCATATGGAGATAAACAAGAAAAACAGACAAATTGCTTGGTAACTACTTCCGATAAAAAAATAAAACTCCAGTTCATGTAGTGGACGAGCAGAACATGTAGTTTCATATTAATAAAAAAAAAATATATAATATCTCTTCTTTACCATGACCACTAAGAGCCCCGCATCTTCCACCCAGAGAAGACTTAAGATGCAGGGAAGGTTTGGACTCTCTCAGGCCACAAGGCAGCCCGATACACAACATGCGCCAAAAGTGCATCCAACCTTTACCAAAAAGGAAAAAATGCATAGAAAACGTATAAAAGCCACAGCAAAATGATCCAGCATTGGCAGAAATAACTCCGATTCCACGATATTCATTACAGCTATATGGAGAACACATGAAAGACACTCAAAGCTTCGGGTAAATCAGATAAGGCCAAGGGGTAAGAGAGGGGGTAAGAGTCCCCAAGCTAACCTTGCCTGTTTAGGTCCCAACTACAACGATGCTTGTGCCAAGGTTGGACAGCAAGCCTGAAAGCAGCACCCTGACAACACATTCACCGCTCGCAGCCGGGTGCGGGATGGAGCCCATGGAACGGTTCGTGCCAACGGCATCTGCTTGAGCGGGCCGGGGTCATTACTTTGTTTCTTTGGGTAGAGTGAAATCCGGAGGAAGCTAAAATGTCTCCTTCAGAGTGTACACTCCCATAGATTGCAAGCTCTGTGACACATGGACCTATGCTTACTGTACCCTGATTGTAACATCTATGACTACCTACCCTTTATCATACGGCTAACCGTAAAGCTCTATATAAACATGCTCCTGTACTCGAGAAAACCATCAACTGGAATACTCAGTTATGCCAAGATCCAACCCCTGACTCCGCTGGTCAGACACCCCGTGTGCTGCACTGTACAGTTACCCATTTAACACCAAATTACACAAAAGCCAAAATAAGGAAGACAAACGGGTCAATCCCCACAGACTTTCATACAAGAAACAGAACAGCGTAGGTACGTCGAGCATTCTTCTGAACCTTGGAGGTTTAAGCAGAAATATAATGCAATCTCTGTATTAGAGCCCAGAAACGGGTGCCTGGGGGCCAAAAATGTCCGAAGTTCAACACCAGTACACAGAACGCTTTACGCATTAACAAAGCTCTGGTCTGATACAGAACATCCGCATTACAGCTCCCTAAAACTTCTAAACATCTGATCCGGTCACAAATAACTCTGCTTGACACGCAGTATCTCAGAAACATCCTCCATTATAAAAGGTTGGCGGAAACAATCACAGAATGACTGAAACCTCACGGGACCCACAGCCATCGTACGCACTTTAACGGAGCGCGGCCCATCTTTGAAGGGGGAAAGATCTTGTAGCATGGCTGCAAATTCTATGCCAGATTAGCATTATGTTTCCCTATTTTGGAAGAATGTATATTAAAGTACTCACAGAGGGTGAGGGTTACTCAGAGTACTTGAGTATGCATTCTTCTACAGCAGGGGCGTCGGGGACATTAAACTGTCCCTTTAACGAGAGAGACAGCTAAATAGATTGAGGGAATAGAAAGTCGCTGAATCTACGGGATACACGCAAGGCATGTTTCAAAAACAGATAATATCGCAATCTGTAAAAAATATTTGTTTGGCACATAGGATTGTTAAAGTCGCCATTCCACTTCGACAAAATATTAATTGCATTCCTTTATGCTACGCAAATAAATTAAATTAGTTGCTGTTTTATGCGATTAAAATAAAACCAATTCTCTGCTATTAAGGAGGTACCAATAGGTTGTTTCCATAGAAACAAGCTTTTTTTGCCACAAGACAACTAAGCATTTCCACAAAATATTACTAACAAGGCAAAACTACTGAAATAATTATTTCTGGGGATGGTTTAGGCATCAGACGGCTCAACATAGGTGAAACAGCACTTTTTTGGGTAAGACTTGTGTTCCCAGAATCTGTATTTTTTTATTTTTTTTAAGAGGCAGCTCGGTTCCACTTCCACCACTTATTTACATACAGACTGTTGAAGCAAACTACATTTCCACGAAGAGCATCAATCATCACGAATACAAAATCGAGTTACCCATGTGCTGGGGTTTTACCAAACACCACCCAAATCTTAATGATCACGCATTTAATAAAGAAATAATAATAAAAAAACCCACAACAAACGCATCACATTTCTGTCATAATGGGAAGAGTCGGCTATGAATTTGTTTCTGCACAAACGTATCTGATGTACAATATCTCCAGATGAAGACGAGGTATACCAGCCAATATCTTGCTCTCTCTGAACGGTGGCATTTAATGAAGTCCAACACGGCCTCAATTAACACTGGCTGCCTGGAAGGTTCCAAGGTCATAAATTATTAAAGACCAACTTTAACTCTTTAAAGGCTTGGTGTATTTAAAGGTTATAAAAAAAAATAATAATAAAAAAAAAAAAAGGCAGAAAGCATTAAAACAGAAACGTATTCCTAGACGAGCCATGGCGAACCTACGGCGTCTGTGCCATAATGGGCATGTCAGTGACACGCAGCCATGCTGCCGACCGCCCAGTTAATTTTGTAGCCCGCGTTGACGATGTTATGCGGGGTCAGTTCACAGACTTCATCGACGCCAAAGAATACCTGCGTACAACTTGTAGGTTCATAGCACAGCGAGGAGTATACATACAATGTTCAACATGAAGTATGAGAATAGCAGCGGTAATGCATGGGTTCCATCAGAGAAGCCAGCAAACTAGCACCTATCCTGTTTAATATAAATATACTTACATACATTTGAAGAGGATGGCCGCCAGGTGTTTGGTGGCATACTGGCATCTCTGATGGAACGCATACGCTGCCGAAGCCACTAAAGAGTACCGAGCATGAGCCAACGTTTGACAAATTGTCAGCATGCATTCGGCAGCAGGCCACTAGCCATGCCCATTGTGCTCCTTTGCCACATTAGGGTCGTTTTAAGTTATATTACCAGTGTTTTAAAACTGGTCACATTTAATAATTGTTCAGACATAATTTCAGTGAAAATGCTCATGTTCGTTAATAAAATAATTTTCACAAACAGACCGTCATTTGCTTTTCTGCCAAATGCCCACCGCGCGTACGGTAATTTTGCACCTAACAAATTTATTTTCCATGTTTAACATGCAGTGTTAGCACCTTGAGGTCTGCAGCTTGGTTTAATGCAGAAAATTGGGGACTCATGCCCCCCCCCCCCCAAAAAAAGTTCGCATCCATGTTTATGAAACAAGAGTCACTGACCATGCTTCATGAAAAGGCTATTGCTGAAGTACAGCGCTGTTACACAGAAGTCACAACCCTTGGGGTTATGTATCCATTTCATACTCAATTATAAGCCCATCGCCGCTGTGTTGGTGAGACTGCACCTAGCAACATGCATGCGATTGGCTCCTTGAGCAGCCACATGCAAGGAAATGCTTCCATTGGCTGCTGCTGGTTTGCCAGGCTCTTTGGGCAGTCATGCCCCCCGATAGCTGCAATTAGCCACAATCCGTGACATGAGGAGAAGAATATTTTGGCTTTTTTGCAAGGGCGTAACATTACGTCCTCGATCCAATAAGGAATACAAAAAAAATGAGCACAAAGACTAACGTAGCAAACAAGTCACACTGAAAGATTTCATTACAAACAAAAAAAAAAAAAAAATCACATAAATGCCAAAGCACAGCCCTGATGTCATTCAAGTCACATCCAAACTTGCTTAGTCAGGAGCCGGCAGCCTGAATTCACTGTCACGCCCTTTCCTGAAGAGAAACGCCATAATCAAGAAGTACGAGGCCTGCCCGACTGCCTCCGACACGCGTGCTTCCAGCAGCCATCAAATGCAAAACCGGAGAGCTGATCTCACCCCAAATGTCAATAGAAAGTCCAGCGGCTCGCGTAAGAGTCAGGAGCCGGTCGGAGGGAGCGGACAGACTGGCACAGAAAATTATTAAGATGCAGGCGTAGAGAACGCGATCAAAGTAATACGACCTTCCTGTACGCCACTTAAGCGATGAATAAGTAGGATGTTCATACAACTCCAAATAAGAATTACTACAGTCCAGCAACCACACCGTTTTAAATACACTTGCATTAATGCTTAAAAGGGCGCCCCCGGCAATCACATGCACTTTAAAGCATCAGATAAGCGAGACGTCCCTTTAAATTCATGTGCCCCCCCCTCCAAATGCATGTGGGAATTCTGCAGTTCGCCTCTATATGCCGCGTTTCGTGCTCGAGAGGTGTTTGGCATTACATGTCCTCGCCTTCAGTGCTGGCTCGGCAAACATCCCGGGTGGTGCCCGCCAATTAACCTGCCACAGATTGGCCGTTCAGTGGCGTGAAAAGCTGGGACATGGGGGGGGTTGGAAGCTGCAGCTTCTCCCTTTTTTAGGGGGCTAGCTCGCACACCGGAGTCTGAAAAATAAGCCATGTTTTATGGACATTAATACGTAAATATAATACACCAGGCTGTTATTAAAAAGACTGCGTCAGGGCTGGCAGGTGCAGAAGCATTACAACAACTGTACCTTTCCAATAAAAGGCACTAAGTATTTGATCAAGACAGGACTCTTCATCGTTTCCGCAGTGGCTGAAGTCAGCCAATTCAGCAAGAGCTCACCAAAGATGAATACACGTTAAAGTGCCAAGTACTTTAATATCCATTTTCTTAAATGCCGCAGCGTACTCTCCGCTAACGCAGCCTCTGGCAGGAAAGTCCGGCCATAACGATGTAAGGGAGCGCGTTATTAAGTGTGTGTGTGTGGGGTGTGTGTGTGTGGGGTGTGTGTGTGTGGGGTGTGTGTGTGTGGGGTGTGTGTGTGGGGTGTGTGTGTGTACAGCCGCTGGGACAGGCGTTGAGCCGGGCCCTCTCCACCTAATGTATCGGCTTGTCTTAGTCTGTCAAGTCTCGTCATCATACCCCTTGAATATATATATTGTGTTAAGTGCTGCGTAAATTGTTGGCCCTATATAAATAACAAAATAAGACATTTGCGGAGGGTGTGCGGCCTATTTGGAGGAGTGTGAGGATTCTAGGAGACGGATACATATTTATATACATATATATATATATATATATATATATATATATATATATTATATATACACACGTAGAATTTCTACAGAGAGATCCCAGATAGACTTTATCCCAACATTTCATTAATTTTGTGTTATATGCTTGTGCTGTAGTTAGTTTTTGTTGAATATCTTTACTTTTTAGGATGAAACTGTGTGCTAACATCAATATACCTTTTTTTTTTTTAGTAAGATAGTAAATCACATGCATTAAAGAGCTTGCGATGGCTTGAGTGTAGGCTTGGTTGTAATGTTGCTCATGACTTGGTACCTGCGCTAGTAACAAGGATCTTACTCCTAATAATTCTAAATGTACTATTTCTCATTAAACAAGACATCGCTACTTTCATTTGCCAAGTTATGCTACGTAGGCACCAACTTACATTATAAGGGCCTTCAAAATAAAACGAGAGGGTAACAATATGAAGCGTCCCTCCACCGGCACTAGCGAGTCGCCAGAGATGACTAACAGAAGCCAGCACGCCCAGCGATCAGACAGAAAAGGCGTAAGCAACATCACAATCCCGCAGGTGGCACGGCCTATTCACAGCCTCAAACAATAACAATGAGGTCATAGCTCCTCTGCCAATTCACACGTTAAAGAAGATAACGTACAGAGGTACGACGGATGTGTTCAGCACTTATCTGGAAGGCCGGGGAAATCAACTGAGAGCGGCAGTCGATTTGTGGCTTTTTAAAATTCAGAGTCACCTTGTCAGTGCGAGCGCAAACCTCTCAGCCAAAAATATGGAAAGTTTGAAAATCTCAAAAAAACAACAAAACAAATAAAGCTTCAAAACTTTGTAAGACTAAGCAGGGAAATACAGCGCGTCAATCATTTTACTGCGACACAAACCACGAGACGTAGGAATTTGTTTTTATGTAAATACAAAGCTTTTTGCTCTTCCTTCCAATGGGTAAGACGGGGATACTTCGTGGTACCCTTTAATCCGCGCATGGAGCACGATCGCTCATCTTCCCGCCCGGAAAGCCCTGCGTATCGGGGCCAGAATATCGCACCCTGACCCAGGACCCCATCCTACGCTGCCCAGAAAGAGACGTCCGGAAGGCAACCCGAACGTCTCGCTAACTAATAATTCACTGTACCTGTAGCTAAAACCCTTACGATTTCTAAGTAGTAAAACCGGATTCTGCAGACACCTTAAATCAGGTAACGGTCCGTTTAACGCACAGGGAACAGATACCCCAAACCGGCCAAGATTCGGAAACCTATCCATTCAAAGTGTCTACTAATCACACCACTTTTTTCTTTCCGGTATTAAAGCAAGAGCCTTAAGTTAAAGGCAATTATTTTCTTGGACCAACAGATAAAGATATGCATAAACAAAAGCTTCTGGGTCCTCGGGGGTCTCTGCTTCACATGTAATTGAGTTCATCCTTTTTGTATAGAAATATAAAAAGGTAGCCCTTGATCTTTATCCTCTTATAAGCTGGGCTACGTCAAGAATTGTTTCGGGTTACAAATAACCTAGATTTTCTTTGTACTTGTCTACTATTGTATAAAAAGGGCTCCAACAATCATCTACCATGATTTACACGCAAGCAAATTAACTCTAAAACCTGTACCAAAAAAAGCAAAACGCTTGTCCCTTTCACCTCTATAATCTGAGAAAAGTCACAAAACACATTTTGGGCCGTGTATACACACCGAGCCTACGCTAAACACACAACACCGCCGTATCGTCTCCATTTACTTCCAGGAAAAAACACACTGTGCTGCGGAAAATGTTGGCCTGTATAGAAATTAATAGGAATAATAATAGCAATAATAGAAGAAACAACAGCAATAATAATAATAATAATAATAATGGTGTACCGAAATGAAGAAGGCAGGGGAAGAACACAGAGACGCTGATGCAGTAGAGAACAGCCCAAAAGAAGTATATGAACAAACCATGGCTGGATGGGGGTGTATGACATCATTAAATGCTTTAGAAAAACCATGTCATGATGCGACTGGTGACTTAACGGCATTCGTCCGACTCGCCTTTATTATAATTTGTGAATTCTGAACTCTGGCCTATTAAGAAGCGCTTTGTTAAGACGAGCAGCCCCATCTCCAAATAAACGCAACAGGAAACAAGGAAATCCAACAGAACCGGTTACCGATCCAAAGCATAACCATGTCAGGTACCGGTATGACGGGCAGGTGGACTGTTAGGGTGCAGGTAAATGCCCCCAGAAGCTTACGCTCTTAATGAACTCTGCACCAGACTGGGATGAAAGGTAATATCACCGATGACACATAACCCGTGTTTCATGGGACGCTGACAGCACGCGTGTCTCTAGTGTATATCACGTCACAGGGGTAACACCTCTGTACCTAGAAAAGGGTTAAATGACCCACTCAATGCCTGCTTAACCCTATCGGTGCCAGAGGTACGAGCAGCACATTGTACACAGTTATGTATGAAGCTAATGGCAATCCCGGCTACTGTCTGTGGCTCCCAGCCAGACGTTGACAGGGGCCACAATATGCAGCGTCCCCAGGAACTAAACGCGCAGCTATGGGCGGGACTGCTGCTCAAACACCAAGTGTTACTGTCTGTGAGGGGACTCTAGTCCGGCAATGAGGCGGCGAAGCCTCCCCAGCTCAGGCAGTCATATCCCGGTAAATTAGATTCCTCTGGCCAGGGGTGGGGCAGTTTCGTCCCATACATTGTATCCCCAGCCCCGTATACCCCTAGAGTCAGTATCCTACCCAGCCGGCCCATGGGTAATGTCATTCCGTGACAGTCCCCCCCGGGCTCGCCGGGCACACAGGTCTGTGCTATTAAGAACTATAGCCGCCATGTACAGGTCACCCGGACACTCCCAGCACTCACCCCAATAACCACCGTGTCTTCCCCTTGGAACTTGGCCACGTACTTGTCCCCACGGACCACCTCGGAGTCGTTGAGCGGCCTGAAGCGGCACATCACTTTGATGCTACACTCCGCCGGGTCGGCCATCTTGTCCGTTCACTAACCTCCGCCTCAGTCCCGGGGCAGCTTAACCAAACAAAAATGAACACAATAGGCGGCGGCGACCGGCTGACGTGATGGAGACGGTGCACAGACTAAAATCCGCCACTTCCCAAACCCACCCCCCGAGTCAGGGAGCCGCCGAGCTCAGTGGGCGGAGGGATGAGATTCACTTCCCATCCAATATGGCAGCCATGGCGGTGGCCGGCGGTGACATCACTTGACTCCTCCCCCGCCACTCCTGGATGGTGACGTCACCTCGCCCACACAGCGCATCGCCCTGCTCCTGCTGCGCATGCGGATTGAGGAGGGAATGGGTTCGCGGTGACGCAGGCGGGAGACGCTCGGTGCTGGGCGTCCTGGGGCACTCTGTCTCCTGGTTTCATGCAGCAACTTCCCGCTGACGTCAGATTTCCATATTCATCAAAAATTTCCTCGCGTCATCAGCCTTCTATTTGGTATAAAACTAAATAATTCCTGAACTGCAAACTTTCATGTGCTTTCTACATAATTTTCAGGCTGAATTAGTGAAATCTTAGGGCCACGCGTTTTAGAACTGACTCCAGGTTTAATAAGATCTCAACGTCTTCTGTGGTGCTTATCTTACTTGCATATTCAAAGCCGAACTCCCTGCTTTAATCCAGGTGGCTTCATTAAGTATGACATCGCCATCTGATGTATAATGGTTCCTATAAAGGTCATTTGTGTTTATTCACTAAGAAGAGAGGGTTCGAAAGGTAAGTTAGTGAGACAACCCTAGAAAGCTTCTGCCACAGGTGCTTAGTGCTTAGCTGGCCCTGTATCATGTATAGTTAACCCAATGAGAGTTCTCATCCATTGAATTATACATTATGCAGGGCTCTAATGAAAGCGCGGAAACTGCAACCCGCCGGCCAACTGTTCTTTAGTCACAAACCCCGCTTTAAATTATGATGAAGCGACCGAGGATAGCCCCTGTGTAATGATCGAGTCACCCATTAAACTATGCATTATGCAGGGCCCGGGAGCTCAGACCTTCTTGCAGAGAAATTTGTCAGGGACTGCCCTTTATAATGCATAGCGAATACAGGCAGCTTAAACCACATCTCTGCAAACACACACACAGGTTCCCGCTGAGGTCAAAGGTTGCTTAACGAGAGGGATGCTTTCAGTATCTTCTGTTTAGAGGTCACCTATAGTTTGCAATGTTTAACTAATTACCCCCCGTCCTAAACCTACTTCCCGTCTCGCTTTCTGTACCGCTGCCAGTTTCCAATGAAATAACCTAATGGGGAGGGATAATTGCGGAAATCTTGAGAGCAGTTAGTTAAAGGCTCGGTCGTACCAGCGGACGAATTGGCAGCTGTGCAGCTTTGTGCTATTTTAAGATCACAGATACTTAGCGCATGATGTCGTTTATAAAAGGAGAACTTTTTCCCACTTTTGTATGGGTTTCTCTATTATCTCCTTCTCAACCAGTGATGTAACTGGTACCTCCTGATAAAATGTCCCTAGAGGACCAGCGACGTACTCTGCAGTAAAACAGAGCCCCCCCATCCCCGAACCAATGATCACACGGGCTCAACCCAGCATAATCAAAATTGCAAAATGAGTATCGATTTTTTTACATACTAGCACTTTTGTGCACTAAAAACCTTAAGTGGTTAAGGGGTATGACCATTTCTTTTGGAACAATCTAATATCTGATTTGGTGTTACCCCCTTCTTTCACAGACGATAGATTGCAGCGTGTGCTGTATTTGTTTTTTGAATTACCGGTGCGTTGGAATACGACGTTTATACCGTATGAGATTAAAGGATTTCCTTGCACAAAACGCAGCCACAGGAAGATATAAATTGATGCGTGATAGAAGATTATCCAGGAATAATAATGCAGCCTGTCTGATCTTTTAACTAATCCGGCAAAGAAGACCACATAATATAAACTGAATGTATGCGTTCCAGAATGAGAGCAGACGGTATCTTAAAAAAATGGAATAGCTATATTAATAAGTCACTCTAACATCGTGTAAGAAGATACGTTCATTGTCGTCATCTAACAGGACGACAGCTGGGGATCTCTAGATTCAATGGTATGATGTCATTGACTTAACATGTTCTATCTCCATTCACTCACTCGTAGGTATCCCTTTGATATGTTGCACAGCACAGCTGTAACTGAGAGAAGGCCTTGGAATGACTCGTGGAGACGTTGGGATGTTCATGGGGAACATTTTTCTCCTTCAGCATAAAATACAGAACTGAGTACAGCAATATAGCTCAGCGCTGACAAAACCTTGCTATTACGTCATTTTGTTCCAATAAACTTCCTTTATCTGCCCAAGTTTATCTACTAGGAGGCCGCCATTTTTGTCACTCGTGATATTTTGGGTGGACATTCCTTGTCCAAACACCACGATGAGTTGATTGTGGTAATGCTAATGAAATCCTGTTTGAGTAACCAGCTGGGCAGGGCCGGCCCAAGACAAAATGCCGCCGCCCCTCCCCCACACACCATTATCTACCCTTCCTCTCCCTCCGTCCCTGCCGCCCCCCCATTATCTACCCCCCTCCTTGTACTTACTTTTCAGCAGTCCTGTGGCAAGTCTCCCTGTTCGGTCTCGGTGCCGGCTTGTAATGCTGAGCACCGGAAATGACGTCATCTTCCGGCGCTCAGCATTACAAGCCGGCACCGAGACCGAACTGGGAGACTCGCCGCAGAAGAGAGAGAGAGAGGGGGGGGCGCCGAGCGGGAACTGACAACTTGGTAAGTGAAAACCACTCGGCGCCCCTCTCTCTTCCGCCTTAAAAATAAAAAAAGGGCTTGGGGCGGCAAAGTGCAGCCTGGAGCAGTTGCCCCACTCGGCTCCATTGTCGGGCCGGCCCTGCAGCTGGGTGATTAACACAAGACAGTATGATAAGGGTCTAGTAGAGGGCCAGACTGGGGATTTGACAGGCCATGCATTACGGCTTTATGCTCACGTATTGTGTGACCAGGCGTATGCAGCCAGTGGTAGCTGGTCGCTGCAGCACCCAATGTGCATACTCTGAAAGCATAATATGCAAAAGCTAGAACTGTTTTTAAAAGAGGAAACATCTCCATACTTTTGGAAAAAATGGTGAGGTTCTTCAAGAATTTGTACCCTCAACAGAATGAAGCACCGATTCCTAATCAGAGAGTCAGGAGACAGCATAGAGGGCTTTGGATGTTTTCTTCGGGTGTTTAACCAGCAATGAGCTCTTCACAATAATTAAAAATAATGCCGGCATTTCTTAAGTTAGGTTATGCAGAAGCAGATGGTCACACGGGTTCGTGTTCGCACCGACAATGGAAGCTATGAATCTCCGTCTCAAATTCCAGTGGATGAAACAGATGTCAGACTATTTTTTTCATGGTTGTAAATAGTTCAACAGAATTCGCTAATCTTTGAAACTGCTTTAGCTTTACTCGGCCGGCAACATTACAGAATACATAAATAAAACAGTTATCTGAATAGTCCAAACATCTGAAAATACATTTAAAATATCCGGAATAACCACATATAAAAAATGAATTTCGATTGGCAGATTTCCAGATGATACAATGGAAGAAAAAAGTGAGAAGTGATGGATTTTTTTCCATTTCTCTTACCTCACTTAGAATGTGATAATGAGTTTTGCCTTTTACTCTCATGAAGGATTAGAATGCTGGAAAGAGTAAAAGTTCAGATCAGATGCTTTTCTATAACAAAACAGCCATGTCTTCACACATTAAATTACATTTTTGTATGTCTGTCTCCATTTTGTTTTAGAAAATCTGAAATAAATACCCGTCTGTTTGCCTGTAAATATCCAATTAAAGGAACACTACAGCCATCGCATGTACTTTAATGCATATGGTGGCTGATGGGTCCCTCTACATTTTTGTGGTGTTTGCCATCCAAATAAACGCAAGGGGAGATTCTGTATTTGCCCCTTTGCCCACAACCAAGCGGGATATGTCAGGCTGATGACAACTCAGTCCACATGGTATGCTCACCACAGGTCAACATAAGCAAATGCTCTCGGCAGGGGTCTAAAGAGACCCCCATGCACATACACATCAGATCTTTGGGGCCAAAGAGCTGCAGCTTCTCTTTAAGGTAAGTGTTATTTGTCTTTTTTAGGTTAAATGAATGCATATTAAAGTACTTACAAAGTTCTCTCTGGATTGTAAGCTCATTTGTGCCGGGCCCTCCTCATCTGTTCTTTCTGTACGTCATCTTGTTATGTTATATACTACTTATGCTCTGTCTACCCTTTGTACAGCACTGTAGAATCTGATGGCGCTATATAAAACAATTAATAATAATGTGCTTTCATTATTCACTGGAGTGTCCCTTTATGCAGGAAATGCTTATGCACCCTGGAACCTGCATTACATAGGTAAAGTTTTACTGAGTGGTATATAATAACATATGCAACTCTTATACTTGAATCCATTCAGTATGGAGGTTTTAAATTCATTTGGTTTACGTTATGATTTATGAGTGTAGATGGCCTATTGTGCAGGTAATTTAAAGAAAATGACCAACGACATTTAGATGCTTAAAATGTATATTCTTTAAACAATATTTGTCATTGCTTAAAAATATCAGAGATAGTCCATACAATGTAAAAGTTAGAAGGTGGACACAAAGCAAAATACTATATACTTGTAGCATTTTAATAATGTACAAGAGCAGGAGTGCGTCCAAACAAACACTTCGGAGTGGACACGGATCAATACGGTATCCGGTTTCTGAGTGTTTGCTTTGGGTGTGCTGAACTTCTTCATTTTGTGATTTGCAGGCTGTACATTACTGCAGAAGACATCAAATCTCTTATCGAAACACAAATAGTATGATTTACTAACGAGATGGACGGGGTCCAGTTGCACCTTAGGAACGTTTCGGTTGTGCTAGACCTTAAGGATTATACTTGGGCCTCTTTACTTACTCTCTTTACTAAGAGGACCGGAAGAAGAACTCACCAAGCCTGAAGTTCCAGTAACCGTGAAAGCGTTTTTGGAAAGCGATAACCGGTTTTATTAAGAAGAATGAATGTCCTTAAGTCTGCCACAAAGGACAATGCTGTGTGATCTTTAAAATACTGTGTGAGTTTTATATAAAAGCTTCAAGCTGAACCAAAAGGGAAAATTCCATATCATTTATTTTCTTCAAATAGTTGCAAACTGCCTGGAACATTGCTAGATATTGCATGATAAAATTGTGCTAGATTTAATATAATAGCATGTCTGTTATGTACGTGCTTTGGTTACCTCTATGTGTGATTCTTCACAATAAGATAAAGGAGGACTAGCTGAATTTATATAAAACTCCATTGGTTAAGTTTAGTGCCTGAATATACTCAGGGGTAGCCCTAGACTATTGCAGTAAAACGTTTCGATAAACTCTACAGAGTCAACATTCCCAAAGGTGACTTCCCAACCTCTGCGAGATGTCCCAGCTGATCTAAGTAAACACTCAACCCAGAAGCTCGACTTTATTATTATTATTCTTTTATTTATATAGCGCCAACAGTTTACGCAGCGCTTAATACAATACATATATTCAAGGGGTCTGACAAGATGAGAATTGACAGACTAAGACAAACCGATACATTAGGTGGAGAGGCTCGGCTCGCAAGCTTACAATCTAGAGGGAATGGGGTGAAAAACATAAGGCACAGAGAAAGGGTGAGAGGTGGTGAAGGGTTGTATTAGTGGTGGATACCGAGATGGCGCGGCTTCTCTGAAGAAGTGGGTTTTGAGATGTTTCTTAAATGTTGGGAGGGTGAAAGCTGAAGTTTCCACGTGGAGAAAATCCCATTCTATTAGTGCTTCTGGGGAAACAAGTGATACTGATGGGTTTAACCCACAAGAGGTCCAAGTTGGCCCTATAAACCCCTAACAAATGCCTAGAGATGAACATTATTATCTATTCTTGGAACAACTGAGCATTCGTAACAACTGAAAATAGGCCCTGTTGTATTAGGCAGGTCTTAAATTAGCTATGGTGGCCAAAGTAAGTTCACAAAAGAGCGACGGTGTCATTACTTACGGCTATTATCATCTTTTTTCGTTTGATTGTCTTTTATAATAATTGTTTTTTTGCCCAGCTACCTGTATTTTGCCCTCTAGGAAAAAAATGCCCGTCTATGTAATTCTAAGAACCAGTGACCTGAAACAAAGGTGGTTTTTCAATTAGAGTTTGTTTCAGTTAAACTAAACTTTAAATTCACAGAACCCGAAGAAGATCAGACAGGCGAATGTTTCCAAAACGCCACAAAAATGTTATTATTATGGAACGCTATCAGTTTAGATTGCGCGTTCCCTGGAGTCAAGGACATAGCTTCTCGTCTTTTAATATAGGCTATTTAGATATAGAGGAGACATGATTTTAATGAACATTTAGGGAAGAAAGGAAAGAAAGTCCCAGAAGCTGTGAAAATGAGACACGTAATGTGTATAGCACCTGTGTTTCTGGTAACCCCCCCAAAAAAACTGTGTAACAAAAATGACCATTTTTGAACATATAAAAGATATCGGCAGACATCTGGTTTCTGGTAAAACCCCCCAAAAAACTGTGTAACAAAAATGACCATTTTTGAACATATAAAAGATATCGGCAGACAAACTCCCCATAGTCTCTTCCATTTTGTGATTTTAGGTAGAATTCCAAATGGTCTTTCTTGTTTGTTTGTTTTGGGTTTTCTTTTTACATTTTTTTGACAAAGTAGGAAGATTATCCTATGAAGCACTTTGTAGCTTTTTGAAGCCAAAAATACACAATATATTTGGCTTTTTTCCCGGGGTCTATCAATTTATACAGTCTAGACATCCAACCCTAACTGCTAATGACTTTTTCACCAAGGAGAAAGATTACTTTACCGATTATAGATCTGACTCCTGCCAATTCATTTTCTAAACGTGCAAGATGTTTAACAGTTTAATGGTTTATATAACTACACACACACGTACATATATATATATATATACGTACATATATATTTTATATATATATATATATATGTATATATTCCTATAGAAATCTTTATCTATAGACACGGAGGCTGCCATTCATGATATAGCCATGATATTCTGGGTGACCTTCCTTGCTCAAAGACCAGACTGAGATGTTCCAGGCCGAGACTGGCCTTCTGTGCCCCGGGAGTGTTAAGACGTATTGTGCAGGTCCACCTAGTCATATCCAGTCCGACCCTGGCTGGCTGTTTATGGTAATGCTAATGAAGTCCGCTCTTCTTCTTTCATTAGTCAGTGTATCCAACTCTGGATGATTAAGACTGAGCCATTCTGTTGTTTTCCACAGGCGGTATGATAATGTGTCGTGGTGTTTGTCTTGCAGATTTTTTAAACAGAGCTAAAACATATACAAATGGCTCATATGCAGCTGTGTGAAAATATATTAATTCATGTAGATCTAGAACTGTTTTGAAAAAGAAAACAGCACAATGTTTGTGAAAATGTATTTTTAATGTGATGGACGTAAACAATACATAAATAGTAATAAAACGGTTTTTAAGTGGAAGTTCCCCTTTAAGGAAAGTGGTTGAGAATTCCAGATCGTGGGCCGACAGCTCATATGCAAATCATACGTGTAAATAATAAATGGGTAAAGCAGTTTGATCATCTTGGAAAGTAAGACCCCTATTTGTGGAATATCAGAAAACTTTTTTCAAGGGTAATTTAATATAGCTGTTTGTTTTATTGCTGTAATGTAGTATGTTTGTACAGATAAAGACACTTTTCCATTCTCAGACAACACAATGCTTTAAAATCCACACCTTCTTCCTTTAAGGCAGATCCAAATTCACTTTAATAGCTGTTTAACCCCTTAAGGACAATGGGTGGTCCCTAAACCCATTGAAAACAATGCATTTTGTAGGTTACCCAGATCTTTCCTGTCTGATCTGGAAATCCCAACCATCTCCAATATGTGATCCTAAAACAGGATAATATGAAATCCTTATTGATCCCGGAGACAATATCGTTTAGGATAAACCTTACTTATGGTAAACGCAGTCATTATAACCCTGTATTCCTGGTTTGTTGAAGATCTTGTTTGCCAAAAACTTGATATCGCTATGATTTATTTTCACATATTAATTATGTTTAAAGTGCAAAATCCCATCCCATGCTGAAGATCAAAGATTTGAAATCTGCGGAATGTGAACCACATGATTTGTAGAACACTTTGAAGCTTTAAACGCTGGAGTCCGATGTTGCGTTATACGGAACATAGTGATTATAGCTTAATCAATGCAATATAAACTAGTTACAAAATCATAACGTGTTTATGGAGCACGAGGGCAACATTTTAGAGCATTTCTGGACAATATAACGGGCTCATGCATTCAGTCACAAATTATGTTAACCTGTAAAGGTTTGAGCAAGTAGTAATATTTTTAAATGGTGTCTGTGTATTGAGTAATTACTCATTGAGCAGTGGTCTTTGATGACAGAATCCCATGTGGTCAATGACTTCATCGGAAGCTGCATTTGTTGGCAAGAAGAAGAGAATTCTGGAATCTCTGTGTGCCAAGTGATTGCCCCGGGACCAGAAGCCTTGAACTAGAGGGTTTTGGAAGACCTAATGCAGTCAATAATGAAAACTATAATCTACTGATGGTGGTGTTTCTCCACTTAAAGGTCACAGGGGATAGTGGTTGCGCATAATGGAGAAGAAAGTCACTGTAATATAATATGTGGCTGGCACCGTGTGGTAAAGAGTTAAGGAATGGGTACTCACATTTTTGGGGGACTTAAGCAATTAGTCCGACAAAACTTGCATGGGCGATACAATCCTCGCCTGGGGATGTCTTTAGCAGCAGTCCTGTGTAGCAGGGCCGGCCTTAGGGGTGTGCGACCTGTGCGGCCGCACAGGGCGCCATGGTAGCAGGGGCGCCTGCCCGGTACTTAACTTAAAACATCGGGTTTTTTTTTTAAACTTTATTTAACATCATTCATTTTGAATAAAGTTTAAAAAAAAACGATGCTTTAATCTAAGTCCCGGGCAGGGGCGCCGAGCGGTTGCTCGTGAATTTCTCAGCAACCGCTCGGCGCCCCTCACTCTCTGTGACTCCGTCGCGGTGCCGGCGTTTCATGTTGAGCGCCGGACTATTCCGGCGCTCAACATGAAATGCCGGCACCGCGGCAGAGCGAGAAGTCGGATGCTTCCCGCTCTCACCGCAGGACTCCGGCAACAAGGTAAGTGGGGGGGGTAGTTTGAAGGGGCAGAGGGGGGGTGTAGTTTGAAGGGGCAGAGGGGGTAGTTTGAAGGGGCAGAGGGGGGGTGTATTTTGAAGGGGCAGAGGGGGGGTGTATTTTGAAGGGGCAGAAGGGGGGTAGTTTGAAGGGGCAGACGGGGGTAGTTTGAAGGGGCAGAGGGGAGGGGTAGTTTGAAGGGGCAGAGAGGGCGGGTAGTGAGGGGGGGCGCCAGAGGAGTAGTCCGCACAGGGCGCCACAACGCCTAAGGCCGGCTCTGCTGTGTAGTTCTTTTTTTTGGTTCTCAGAAATAGTGCATAGTGCTTTCTGTATATATAAAATGAATAAAACAAATAAAAACAGTTCACTATATACTCACAATATGGTGAGCAATAAATGGATTGCTCACACCTTCTGGCGTAGGTTGAATGATCCCCACCAAGGATATAAACTTGCGTGTTTAAAACATTAAAAGGATACCAGGAGCAGAAAAGAATGGTTTTTAAAAAAACTTACCATATTGGCTCGGATATAGGCCGCACCCTAAAAGTTAGGTGCTTTTTTAAAGAAAAAAATTTCTTAGTGGAACAGATATGCTGCCACTCTGCCCCCGCGAGATATGCTGCCACTCTGCCCCGCGAGATATGCTGCCACTCTGCCCTCCCCAGACATGCTGCCACTCTGCCCCCGAGATATGTTGCCACTCTATCCCCCCCTGAGATATGCACTCTGCCCCCGAGATGTGCCCCCCCCCCGAGATATCCTGCCACTCTATCCCCTCCTGAGATATGCTGCCACTCTGCCCCCAAGAGGTCTCCCCCCCTAGACTTACTGGTGCAGACTCCCCGGGGTCTTGCAGGGCCGGCAGGGGACAGCTACGCAGTACGCGTACTCAACTTCCGGTGCTGGCACTTCCGCCGTTGGAAGTGCCGGCAAGGAAGATTGTTAGCGTACATCGTGGGAATTCCTGGCAAGGGAGATTGTTAAAGCACATCGAGCAGACGTGCCAGCAGCGGGGGCTGTTTATGCGCGCATCGCTGCAGCCGGTGAACGTCTGCGCGATGCGCTTAGACAACCTCCCGTGCTGCTGGCAGGGGAGGCTGTCTGAGCGTATCAGAGAGTAGGATGCAGGTCCCCTGCACCGCTGCGGGGGATCTGTATCCTAACCCCGCTGCCTGCCCGGGGCCCGGGACTGCATGTCCTGGGCATCGGGCGCTAGACCCCAAATATAGGCCGCACCCCCACTTTAAAGACTTAAAGTGGGGGAAAAAAGTGCGGCCTATATTCAAGCCAATACGGTATTTATTTTCAGCCTTTTGGTTAAAAACCATTTAAAGGTCAATAAAAATAGCACATACGCGTTTCACCTACTAAATAGGCTTCCTCAGATTGCTCACCATATTGTGAGTATATAGTGAACTGTTTTAATTTGTTTTATTCATTTTATATATACAGAAAGCACTATGCACTATTTCTGTTTAACTTTTTATGTGCCCCCTATCCTGAGAACCAAAAAAAAGAACTACACAGGACTGCTGCTAAAGACATCCCCAGGCGAGGATTGTATCGCCCATGCAAGTTTTGTGGGACTAATTGCTTAAGTCCCCAAAAAATGTGAGTACCCATTCCTTAACTCTTTACCACACGGTGCCAGCCACATATTATATTACTGTGACTTTCTTCTCCATTATGCGCAACCACTATCCCCTGTGACTTACAAGTTATTTACCAAGCCAAGAAGAGGAAACCTTGGCGAGTGGGCTGCTGCTATTTATAGGACTATTTATTTTATTGCTGTTTTTATTGTTCTTAGCGCTTTTACCCTCCTTTTTTTTGCTGTTTCTCCACTTAATCCTGATTCCTGTATTACCCGGCGTGTTGGGAATCATACAAAAATCCAGTGGGACTTCCAAATTATAAAAAAAAAGGATAAAATCTCTAAATATTTTATTGATTTCCTTTTCATGTATGGAGCTCAATGACTTATTGCCCCGATCCTCATTGTGTTGTAGATGTATCTCGAACAGTTTTTTTTTTGTTTTTTTAGAGAGCGACCGCATGGCCAACAGAGGATTGCCCTCAAGAATCCTTTATCTGGAAAGTACACTTTATTTGTCAAATCTTTCATTCTGACATGAGTTTTCTTCATGAGTCACTAAACAAATATACTATTGGAGAATCTTTTGGAGGTTGAGGTTTGCTCAGAAGTAAAGTGTTTACCTATTTTATCAGTTTTCTCAATACTGAAGCTTTTAATCTAGAAACACTGGACTTTAAATGGCCCAGTTACAAAGTCTAGCAGGCCTTGGCTTCCTTTCCGGTGCAATAAATCCATTTACTTACATAAATAAAAGGTACAATCTCATCGAGAAGCCGTTGCTTGTACAAAATTCTAATTTTTTTTTTTTTTTTAGTGTTAAATTATAGCAACATTTTTTATTTTGTTTCTATAAATGCACTGTGATACGGGAATGGGAGATGGTTTCTTTTACCCAGTGCTGTCATTTGTCACAAACATTTAATGCAGGATATGGTAAAAGGTAGCGTAGGTATAAAAGTGATTTTTCCAGGGAAAGACTGGTTCTGAAGATCCACCTGCTATGGATTTCAATTTAATTCTAAGTTTTGTAACATCCAATGACCAATTACGGAAACATTTGTTCTTTTAGGTGACTTAAGAACCTGTTGATAACTACCAGAAGCATTATTTAAGAAAAAAGTATTATATTTAACTGATTTTATTGATTTTGTGAGATTAGGCTATGTAGGTAATGTATGTATTTGAGGAATCTGTTTTTTTTTATAATAGGGGAAATTAAAAATTTATAATAAGATTAAAATAGACAGTATAGAAAATCGACAAGAGGATGAACATGCATTGAGACGAAGAGCTAAAGAAGGGAAATAGATCCCTGGTCTTGTGAGCTTACAGTACAGGTTCGTAAACTATGGTTATGTACAAACTTGACAGGACATCTGCTTACGTTGGTTCTTTTTGAGGATTAGTTTCATTTTCTTCATACTTTATTGTACTAGGATTTGTTAGCTCATAAAAATAACCTTGATCTCACGCTTGCCCAAATAATACAATATATCACCCAGTTACCCACACCCTCCTTTCAAACGCCAAGCAAAGAAGGAAAGCGCTGTAAGACACATTGCTCCTTTGAAGTTGTTTCAGAACAAAATAAATCTTTGAAACTCGATTGCCTTCAGATCCTACATCTTGCTTTACAGAACATATTAAAGCTCTAGGTACACTTATGGTTTTTAGTACTAATGAATATGGATATTACGCGTTGTACTAGTATTGGGCATTATATGCAAACCCCATAGCTTAATACCCCTGGGTATCCCACCCATACCTGGAACACTCAAGGTCTGAGCTCCTGGGTTCTAGGTATATAGTCAGATTCTCACTCTTGCATTGCCTGCCTACCTTCTACAAACACGGAACGGTTGTCTAGTTTAATTTTATGTAAAAAGAATGTTGTGAAATAAACTTCACTTTAGCAGAATGTCCCTGGCTCATAGTAAATTTTGACTTTTTTTCTATCCAGTGTCTGTAGAGGCTCAACAGCTCATGAAATCCTAGTTCGTTCAAAAGCTACAAACCCAGGAAGGGCTTGTTTAGGAAGGTCTGTAGATAAATGCGAAAGCCAAATGCCAAATGATTTAGGTAAACTATAAAAATATTCTGGAGCCGTGGCTGGTGTTCAATGTGGATAAGTGCAAGATAATGCCCCTGGGGCATAAAAACCCAAGGGCAGCGCATACAACATTTGATGTTGAGGTTAGGACTGTATGAAAGGAAAGGGGTTTGGGGGGGGGTATGTGATTAAAAACATGTGAATACATAAAGGGAATCAGCACGATAAAGGAGGAGAGTATATTTAAAGATAAACTACCAAAACAAAAGGACAGATTTAAATTAGAGGGGCAAATCAGGAAATATTACTTTACAAAGGTTGTGGATGCATGAAACAGCCTTGCAACAGAAGTGGTAGAAGTCAGGGCCGGATTGGCCCACTGGGATACCGGGAACATTTCCAGTGGGCCAGTCAGTCCGTGGGCCAGTCAGTCCGTGGGCCAGTCGGCCGGCAGACCAAAATTCAAAAGAGCCGCTGAGCGCGGGATTGAAAGCGGCTGCCGGGCCTCCTCCTGCCGCTGGCGCCCAATGAAGTTAAAGGGGCTGGCGTGCACACACCGCGCTGCCCAATGGCCGTGCCTCAGCACTTCGTCCCACGTCTTAAAAGGGGTGGGATGAAGGACTGAGGCATGGCCATTGGGCGGTGCAGTGCATGGACACCGCCCCCTTTAACTATATGAATGCCGGCCTCCACCCGCTGCCTTCACCAGACACCTGAAGCAGTGGTAAGTGATATGCCCCTGACATATAGGGGGTTAAAAGGCATTTCTGGAGGCAGAGTGGCATAAAGGGGGTTAAAAGGCATTTAATGGGGCAGAGTTGCATATAGGATGGTATAAAGCATATTAGGGAGGCAGAGTGGCAGGCCTGGGGGAAGATGTGCATAACTGGGGGGGGGGCGGCAGGTTGGCAAATGAAAGGAAATAAAAACAAAAAAATATTTTTCTCAATCATAGCTTTTATTAAATATGAAAAAATAGTTTACGTGAATTAATAAAGAAATAAAAGTTTCTTACAAGAATATCGTGAAGAATAATGTGATTGCTGTTTTGTTCCACTGAATAAAATGGAACTTTTTCATCTAAAAATGTTTGCAGTAGCAAATGTTTTGATTCCATTATGTGTAATGTATTTAATTTATTAGGGCCTTTTAACACTTTTCTGGCATTTTAATATAAATAATGTGTTTAAAAGAATGTTTTATAGTTATTTGGGGGTGCGTGTGGGTATAAGAGCTCGACCGCGAGATAAACTATACAGGGCTGGTCTCCAAATGCTTCCAGGGCTGCTTTTCAGTCCCAGTCCGGCCCTTGTAGAGGTTTACAGAGTGAAGGAGTTTAAGCATGCGAGGGATAGACATTAGGCTATCCTATATATATATATATATATATATATATATATATATATATATATATTATATATATATATATCTATAAGGGCTGCAACTATATACATACATATATAGAGATATAGAGATAGATAGATAGATAGATCGATAGATAGATAGATATGATAAAGACAGGGACTAAGAAATACAGAGATTGGATGGGCTGAATGGTACTTATCTGCCGACACATTCTATGTTAGCTATGTACTGGAAAAGGCGGCCTGGAGGTGCAAAAGCGATGTCCTTTCTGTCCCACAAACTTTCTACATAGTACTATCGGGACTCTATATTTAAGATGAAAATATCTACATTTCTGCACTGATCGTTCACAAGGCACAGGAAGGTACTAAATGAAAATAACAAGCGACAGTTGATATGAGGCAGCGTGGCCAACCGGTAGAAGGCGCTGGAGGAGGAGGGTCCCACCGCTGCCATTTAGTTTTTAAAATCCCAGTAATCCTATTTAGCCCTCCAAAATATTCTGATAATTTCTTTTATGGTCTTCTATGGATTATGTGTGGCTGCGCTGCCATCTAGTGGGGATAACTGCACATCGCAGGGACACATTCACAATCCAGGCTGCAGTGTTTGTATGAATGGATAGATTTAGATACACTACATGACCAAAAGTATTGGGACACCCCTCCTAATTATTGAGTTTAGGTGTTTCAGCCGCACCCATTGCTAACACATGTATGAAACACATAGGCAGTTAAAGTTAATTAGATGTGTATTTTTGCTATATTGATGTTCCTGGAGGGATAAGCCAAATGCCAAATGTTTTAGGTAAGCTATAAAAATACTCAGAGCCAGTGGAAACTGGTGTTTATTGGGATGCACCGAAATGAAAATTCTGGACCTAACCGAAAAGTCAGCATTAACTTGTCTGAAACTGAAAATGACCCCCAACACCTGTAAAAAAAAATAACAAAATAACCACACCTATTAAAAATAAGTAACACACAAAAATTGGACAAAAAAAATAACAATATTAGTATATTATATATATCCACCTAGATTGTAAGTTCCTGCGGGAAAAGGGCCCTTCATTCCTCTTGTATCTGTATGTCAATTGCTGTATTGTACTTGTCGTTATCTGTAAAATTTTCATATTTGTACAGCGCTGCGGAATCTGTTGGCGCTTTATAAATATAGTATAATAATAATATATAAATATTGTTATTGAATTTGAATTTTTGTCTTTCTGTCCAATTTTGGTGTGTTACTTTTAATAAAAATGTGGTTAACACACCAAAATTGGACAAAACAAAAACAACAATATGACTCGTTACTCCGCTGGGTTCCTGTTTTCCTGGCCAGTACAAGAGACGCTCCTCGCACACTGTGCGACCAACGCACAAGTAAGCAGCCTGGCCCTTATAGACAATTATTTTCTGCCGTTTTTTTTTTTATTTCGGCATTTTGCCTATAATGCCCTTTTCGAATGTTATATTTTGGCCACCAATATATCGGTGCATCCCTAATATCCATCCATTCATACAAACACTACGGCCTGGATTGTGAATGTGTCACTGCGATGTGCAGTCATCCCCACTAGATGGCAGCGCAGCCACACATAATCCATAGAAGACATAGAAGAAAGAAATTAGAATATTTTGGAGAGCTAGGTGGGATTACTGGGATTTTAACAACTAAATGGCAGCGGTGGGACTCGAGCCCACGCTCTCATGGAGACTGGAGCCCTCCTCCTCCAGCGCCTTCTACCGGTTGGCCACGCTGCCTCATAGTAACTGTCGCTTGTTATTTTCATTTAGTACCTTCCTGTGCCTTGTGAACGATCAGTGCAAAAATGTATATATTATCAATTTATATCTGTATATCTCTAAATTTATATATATATATATATATATATATAAGGGCTGCAACTAACGATTATTTAAGTTTATAGAAACTAATGCTTATTTTCATAATCGATTAGTTTGATTATTTTTTCAATTAATCGGATAAAAAAATTTAAATGTTTTCATTTATTTAATAAACAAACAGGATGTTAAAAACAAACAGCAGAATAAAAAAAAAACTGAGAAAAATGCATTTCTTGTTTTTATTTCCCAATCTGCCCCCCCAGTTATGCATATTTGAGTTATGCCAGGCTTGCCACTCTGCCCCCCCAGAAATGCCTTATATCCCCCATATCCCAGTGCCCTCTGATATTCCTTATACCCCAGATATGCCACTCTGCCCCAGAACATGCCTTATACCCCTTATATTCAGGCATGACTGTGCCCAGTGCAGAAAGCAAGGTCCTTAAAAATGGTTGGATGAGTTTGTTGTGGAAGAACTTGACCGGCCTCACAGACCCCTGACCCCACTGAACACCTTTGGGATGAACTGGAGCAGAGATTGTGAGCCAGACCTTCTCATCCAACATCAGAGCCTGACCTTACAAATTCTACTGGATGAATGGACAAAAATCCCCACAAACACCCCAAAATCCTTCCCAGAAGAGTGGAAGCTGTTATAGCTACATATTAATGCCTATGTATTTAAAGTGTGATGTCATCAGAGTTAGTGTTTGGTGTAATGGTCAGGTGTGCCAATACTTTGGTCCATAAAGTGTGTTATATCTTTACCTTAAGTGGCAGCAGCCCTATCAATTGTATCTTGTGTAAAAGAAAATCATGTCTCACATAATGTATTTGGATAAACAATCACTCAAGGGACTGTTAGAAGCTGGGCATGGAAGAGAAGTCACAAGAGATTGAAAAACAGGTGACAAATGCTCGAGGTTGTCAATGTAATCAATGTGGCACCTTCAAAAGAGACGGACTTCTCCCGCATACGTTTTGCATATGCGGTTAGACATACACATACATTTTACTGTGCCCCAATTCCTTGCCTAGCATGCATGATTTATTTATATGTATGCATAATTCACAGGTCTTTATTTAGGCCCAGAGTGGGCCGGCCAGACACCATAAACCATTGCTTTCCAATGAGGTTTCCCATATCTATTACCTTACGCTGGCAACATCTGGGTGGCATATATCTATGATACTGCACCATCACTACATACAATGCAGCTCTGCATATAATATTCAATGATGAAAGGGGTAGGCGTAAGTGGAATTAACATATAACCATGTAGTTAAATGTGGCAAGTATCAGTAATTGAGAAAATCCCTCCAAAGTACCAAAAAAGCAATGTTAAAATGACCTCATCGCCATGTTCTCTAAACACACCAGACACAAGTCAGATTTCTTTGTAGGTATTTTTTTTTAATATTTTTCCTTAATTTAGTGGGAGCTTTTCCTTCCTTCCATTTATGGTAAGAAACAAGTGCAGAACATTTTAATCAGTCAGACAATGACCTTTAAAGCAGAAATTAATACAGAAAAAAAAACAAAAAACTTCACCACACATTTGTCAACATGTAATGCCCTGGGTTTATTTTGTGAGAATTCAGTCACAATTTTTCCAGGTGGGATTAAAAACCTCAAGGATGATTGTATGCCGTTGGACTGGGCATTCACACTCCGGTACTGACAAAGCTTTAGTAGTCTGTAAAGTACCATTCTCTTCACAGAAGAGAGGTCAAAGATTTCCAAAGGAAGGCACCCGATAGTTGTGGTTCTGGCCTTTCAGCCTTCTGGAGAATTGTAAAAGAAAGAAAGAAAAAAAAAAAAAAAAAAAAAAAAAGCTGGCTGTTTTAGAAACTGGAATGATGATACATGTACAGCAATTACTGCATTCTTCTCCCTTATATCCATGTTTTTCTTAATAACAAGTAAAGAATGAAGTCTGAACAATTACACAATAAAAAAATACAATTTTTAAAGTGTTTTTTCCTATTTTTTTTTTTTAAAAAAAAGGGCAGACATAAAAAAAAAACTCCAGTCATATGGACTCCGTTTGCATACTTGATTTTAACACTTTTTTTTGGTGTAGGGGGAGATGGGGCAGGAGGGGGTTTGTTTGTAAAGCAGCAACAAAACCTTAGTGCCTGAAGTACCAAAATCACCCGCATAAAGTGTGGGTGAATGGGAAGATTTGAGAGACTTCATTATTATCTTGTAACTTGCGATATTTGTAGAGGAAGATCCCTATTAGTACATTCCCGGTTTTATAACGATGCCTCTTGTTTATATTTTGTGTGTATGTCACCATTTCTTTACATGATAACACAGAGATGGAGAACCAAGTTATGTTATATCATTTACAAAATACCAAGGAGTCCACAGCTACCTAACACATTTACTACAGCACAGGAACCAATGAAGGTACAGTGTACAAAAAACTGTAAACACGGCACAATAAATAGATAAAACAGCAGGTTCCGCACCATGCACATGATGTGATGACACTTCTCATCTCTATACAATCTCACACTCTTACTTTGTTGCAGTTTTGTTTCCCGTTACCGCCCCCCCCCAGTGCAAAGCATCACAAATGAACAGTTCTGTATTCAAGTAACATATATACAAGAGTATTACAAATATGCAGGACTGTACAGATAATTGCTGTATTCATAATTTACAGATGTTTATTGTTTCCTATTAACAGTACGAAAAGAAAAGAAATCAAAGCATGAGAGATGTGCATTGCTGTTGAGTCCCCACAGCTGCCATGGAAATGCGGTGTGCTGCTTCCCATCATCCCTTGCATTCGTAATGCTACTGATGCATAGCACCTAAACAAGTCCCCAAGGCTAAAGTCCTGTTTCCGTAGAAACTACGTCACCTCCATTGCTACTGTGTTGTCTGTTATACTGTTCAATGCTGGCTTTTCTGTTTCATGGTTTTCCCTGGACAGGGATACAAAAAGAGAAGGTTTTTATTATTCAGACTTAACAGATCACATTTAAATTACATTATTTGTGGCGTTATTATGCCTTTAGAATACCTGCATGTAATATCTCTGTACTAACGCCCAGATAGTGTAATGATAATATTCATTAAAGCCAGAGAAACAGCTTCCTGAAAGATTGATGTAGTCTCCATTACATACCATAGAAAAGTCCTTGAAGCTGGTAGCCACCTGGCTCCAAACTTATTATGCCATTTTATGGGATAATTTCTATGCTTTGACGCCAAAAACATATCGAGCTGGCACCCATATTTTTCTGCTCGCCTTCCTTATTCTGCACAAACATAGCCCTGTAATATTTTTTTGGTATCCAAAATAAGACATCAATTGCAGGACCGCTCTATCATAATGTGTATAGCATGCGGAGCATTAAACACCTTTACCTTACCGAGAATGGTATACATCTTCAATAAAGAATAGAGAGGGGTGCTTTTGAAACAAAGTATTTGAGATCGGCAAAGAGATCATGGATCTGATAGTTAAATCACTTGCATTCAAGAAAAATTTATTTTTGATTGTGTTGCCTGAACTCCAGCCAGGATATCCCAAAATTACTAGCCTGTTTGTGGACCTTTGGGACTGGAGGTAAACATTTCTGATCCTTATTGAGCCCTGCACATAAAATTATTAAACTGCTTGGTAATATTTTGTTAGGTGCTAAATGTGCAGCACAGTAAAATATGTGCAGTTAAAGTGAAAAATGAACAGTTTATTAAAAACCGGACCCTCTATTTTAGATAAATGTTCTGCAGCATCACACACACACAAATGCTCATAAGCTCAAAAACATTTTTTTCTTTTAAATCTGGCAATTCTGCCCCCATGTCCTATTTGGTAGTATTTTAACTATTTCCATGCCCCCTACCACCAGTAGTTTGTGGAAGTGATTGTTTGTGGTTGTTCCCACGCACACATTGTCCTTTAGGTATGAAAGTATAGCTCTTCGTATGTCACCAACCAACACCCCAATATGTGTGAATCCTGCATCATTTTTTTATTTTTTATTTTTTTTAAACACACATTTTGTTGGAACTAGTTGTTTCCAATGATAGTGACATTTTACTAATCACATTGTGAATAGAAAGCTGGGATCCTTTGACTTGCATGGTTGGATGCATTACTTGTATTTAACCTGCAGAGTTCTCAGGAAAGTCTGGGAACTTGTTTATTGTTATTATAGTGGGCACCGCCATCTTGCAAGAGGCAAAATCGCTAACTATGTTACTTGTGGCCTCTCTGGAGCCAAGGCATTTCACCAACGTTGTTTGTGCTTAGGAAGCATTCTATGCACTATTAAAGCAAGCGTCCATTGCCATTATCAAGTCATATCATAACAGGAGTCAGGCATTTAGCTTACCTTGGTACTGCATCCACAGGTGATGATGCTGGAATACTGGGTACCTGACAATTTGCTGCTGCGGCTGCAGCCAGCTTTAAGGCAGATGGAGGAACAGCACTTAAAGTCCTAGGTAAATGGCGTGCATTAAGGGTGTTTATAGAGTTTACAGTGGCAACGGAGGAGGGTACAGTTAATCGGATGTTATTCCCAATCAGGACCTGAGTTGTTGCAGAGTTGGCAGCAGTTACTTGGTGACTCAGAGTGCTGTGGGAACTAGCAGTCTGTGTAATATTGGAAGGCTGTAGCAAGGTTGAACCAATTGAAGATGGTGTTTGACTTGTATGTACGAGTGCTGCAGATGTATTAGTACTACTGAGGTGTAAGCCCTTGTATACTCCTGCAAGGGAAAATACAGACACAAAGTCAACGTTACAAGAACAAAAACATGTACTATAAAAATAATGAATCCTAGAATAAAAAATATACCTGAGGCTTGAAGGATGCCATTCACTCCAATTCCAAGGACCACGTCATCCTTCATTTTGAAGGCCATCAGCTGTTCAGACGTTACCAAGGCTGTAACTGCAAACTGAGCGCTAGCAGAATCTAATGTCTTGGATACGAAACCCTATTGGAAAATAAATTATGTTCTCAGATTATAATTATTTAGTAAAAAAACAAACAAACCCAGAAAGTTACCCTAATCCATGTTATCACTTTTTTTTTTATAAATTAAGAAAGATCAATGAATGGGATAATGTAGCTGCAGCTTCTGTAGATACCAGGAAAGCTCCAAAAACTACCTCTAAATCCAGAATTTGCTGACCTCTGCACTTGCATGAAAACAGGGAACTCCCGTTGTTTAAAGCGAAGAAAAAATTCTGTACCTGTGAAGTGTTGGCAGATGAGTTATTGTTGGCCTGCTGTTGGTGAATCTGAGCGAGCTGTTGTTTCTGCATTAGTGCCAGTTGTTGTTGATGTTGCTGGTATTGTTCTGCTGTAAATGCTGGAAGACAAAGCACTGCATTAAAATCTGTACACACAACTCCCTTAAGCTAAGAGAAAGCAATAAACAACAATTTTAAGCAATTTATAAAATACTGTACATTTGCTCTTACTGTACATCTCCTGAAAGCATACTCGAGGGATAATGGCACTGGGAGCATAAGTATTGTTTAGTTTGCATACATACAAACTTTTGGTTTTAAAGTCAGAAAAAGGTAAACACATGGAGAAACAGCTCCAAATATATTTGATTTTGTGCTGCTCTCATTGGGGGCAACTTTTATATAAAACTTATTTGGGTGAAGCAAAGTCATATGATAAAACATATTTTAAGGACAAATACAGAATGGGAATTTAACTTTCACAGCAAGTTTAGAATTCCAGAAGTTTTGAGTAGCTGTATTAGTCCAGTGTATAAGAATGCAAAAAATAACAAACAAAAACAAAAAAAAACAGAATGCTGCAGAATCTTGTAATACCTTTTTTATTGGACGAACAGTATTTAAAATAATAGACAAGCTTTCGGGAGTCCTCCCTTTATCAAGTCAAAAGCATTTCTGACCAAGCAAGTGAAAACCACAGTTTAAAACTAATCAGTACATGTTCTGATACATGGTTAAAACAACAAGGTAGAGAATTTGCAGACAAAACTTAAATAGGGTAAATAGAAAATAGTGGCATATACTGCACAGATAAGGCAGCAGGGGTAAGCATGTAAAAAAAAAAAGAAAAAAGGCACAGGTTATAGGAAGTTTTGATAATGTGCTAAGAAGCTCAAATGCATCAAGTCCTCTGATTTTGCAATCATAAAAATGTATCACTTTGGCTTCATGTATGGAGTGACCTGTTTGGGTGAAGTGGTGCCCAACTGGAGTGCAATAGTTTCCTTCGTCATGATGGTTGATGGAGTATCTGTGCAGATTCATCCTTGTATTCAGTTGCTGGCAGGTTTCACCGATGTAACACCTTATTGTACATTTGGTGCATTGAATCATGTAAAATGTTGTATACAAAGAAAGACATTTGAGGCCAAAATGATACATGATGAGACTTAATATGGATTTGAGCTTCTTAGCACATTATCAAACATACTGCTTTTTAAACAAACCTACTGATTTTAAAGTGCTTTCTGCCCCTCATCACTAGTCACACTCAGCCAAACTGTCCTCAATCCTCTCTCTCATACAGACACACAACAAGTAAAATATAACTAAAGGTGTCTTCTAAAATGTAGTAACAATAAATCAGCTTTTATAAATTTATTTTATCCTGCTGATGCTTACTTCCTCCCTGCTGTTCGTTGCAGAGGCCATTACTTTAAAGAGAGATTGCTGGCAGAAGTAAACGCTGATAGATAAAAGGAGGTTCTCCAATCGCCCAAGGGATGTAGCTGAATATAAGCTATGAGTGGGTCAGCAGGAGAATTTATCTCCCTGACCTCACTTTACATTATTAAGTGTCAGCCCCAGTGAGCTTCAGAATAGCTCAGTCAGGTTATAGCATGTCTACAGATTGGATGTCCGAAGCAGGGGGCAGCAGATACCAAGACAATTGTTAAAATGAATAAACTTATTCATGGGGGGGGGGGGAATAGAGTGTGCGAAATTTTGTACACCCATTTTGAATTCTACGGTTTTACATATCAGGACAATCATCTGTTCTTTAGCAGGTCTAAAATTAGGCAACACAACAAAAATAAAGCCAAAATGGAGAAGCCATGTGAAACTAAGTACACCTTTACTGCCCTCATAAGGAATTAACATGCAGACATGTGCTGCTAATGAAATGCCCTTGATTATCAGCAAGTGTGACCACCTCTATAAAGGCCAAAGTTTTAGCAGTTTGTTGGCCTGAAGTATCCAGGTGTGTTTAACCCCTTCCGTACCGGTGACGTACCTGGTACTTCCTGGTTGGGCGTCACCCACAGACCGGGACGTACCAGGTACATCATCGATGAAGCGTGATCCAGCATCGATATGGACGCTGGGATCGCGAGGGGCGGCTGCTACTGGGTGTCCCCCTCAATTCCGCGTAAGTGATCGATTTGAAGCGAATCACGAGCACGGAATTAAAATATTTAAAACTGCGGTCTTCGAGGGAAGACGCAGTACGATAACGCCGGTCCTGAAGGGGTTAAAAATGCCAATGAGGGAAGACATCAGCAATGATCTTGGAGAAGCAATTGGCGCTGTCCATTAATCTGGGAAGGATCAGAAGGCCATTTCCAAACAATTTATCAAAGTCCATCATTCTACAGTGACAAAGATTATTCAAAAGTGGAAAACATTCAGGGCAGTTGCCAATCTTCTCCCAAAATTCACCCCAAGTTCAGAGGAATTGGAAAAAACCCAAGAGTCGACAGGCCTCAGTTAGCATGTTAAATGTTAAAGTTCATGATAGTATAATTAGAAAAAGACTGAACACTTGTTTGGAAAGGTTGCCAGGAGAAAGCCTCTTATCTCTAAAAAGAACATGGCAGCACAGCTTAGGTTTGCAAGGTGGCGTCTGACCAAACCAAAAGACTTCTGGAACAATGTCCTTTGGACAGACAAAGCCAAAGTAGAGATGCTTGGCCATAATGCAACGCGCCACGTTTGGTGAAAACCAAACACAGCATATCAGCACAAACACCTCATACCAACTGCCAAGCATGTTGGTGGAGGAATTATGATTTGGGCCTGTTTTGCAGATTTTGAGAACCTTGCAGCCATTAAGTTGACCATGAAATGCTCTGTATAGAGTCAAATGTTAAAAGCACACCAGCAAACCTACAACAGAATGGCTTAAAAATAAATAAATAAATAAATAAATAAATAGGAGAAAAGTATCAAGGTGTTGCGATAGCCAAGTCAAAGTCCAGACCTTTGATATGCTGTGGCAGGACCTTAAGAGAGCCGTGCATAAACCCATGTCTGCAAACCTCAATAAACATTGTAAACAAGAGGCCAAAATTCCTCCACAACAATGTAAGAGACCGATAAAGTCATACAGAAAATGATTACTTCAAGTTATTGCAGCTAAAGGTGGTTGTACAAGCTATTGAATCATAATATATAGTTAGTTTTTGCACAAATGGCTTCTCCATTTTGGCTTTATTTTTGTTGAATCATGACACTGTGTAATGTCATCATGTGTTTGAGGTGGTATTTACCTAATTTGTACCCCTGCTAAAACCATAGAATCCAAAGAGGGTGTACTTTCTGTACTGCAAACTCTAAAAGGGGCTGTCAGTTCACTTCCCCCACTACATTTGTCACCAAGATTCTGGTGGCAATTCCACACAAGTAATGGATCGATATATTTGCTTGATGGTCAATTATTATTATTATTAGGGCTGCAACTAACGATTATTTTCATAATCGATTAGTTGGCCGATTATTTTTTCGATTAATCGGATAAAAAAAAAATGAATGTAAATTTTTCATTTATTTAAAATAATGTAATAAACAAATTATATTAAATACAAACAGCATAATAAAAAAAACTTTGATAAAATGCATTTCTTGCCTTTATTTTGCAACCAGCCCCCCCCAATTTATGCACGTTTGAGCCCAGGCTTGCCACGCTGCCTCCCACATATGCCACTCCACTTTGCCTCCCACATATGCCACTCCACGCTGCCTCCCACACATGCCACTCCACGCTGCCTCCCACACATGCCACTCCACCCTGCCTCCCACACATGCCACTCCACCCTGCCTCCCACACATGCCACTCCACCCTGCCTCCCACACATGCCACTCCACCCTGCCTCCCACACATGCCACTCCACCCTGCCTCCCACACATGCCACTCCACCCTGCCTCCCACACATGCCACTCCACCCTGCCTCCCACACATGCCACTCCACCCTGCCTCCCACACATGCCACTCCACCCTGCCTCCCACACATGCCACTCCACGCTGCCTCCCACATATGCCACGCTGCCTCCCACATATGCCACGCTGCCTCCCACATATGCCACGCTGCCTCCCACATATGCCACTCCACGCTGCCTCCCACATATGCCACTCCACGCTGCCTCCCACATATGCCACTCCACGCTGCCTCCCACATATGCCACTCCACGCTGCCTCCCACATATGCCACTGTGCCTGATACACCTTATACCCAGATACACCACTCCATCCTCCCTAGACATGCCACACTGCCTCCCAGACATGCCACACTGCCCTCCCCACATATGCCACTCCACTCTACCCCCAGATAAGCCACTCCACCCCCAGATCTGCCTTATACACCCTGATACACCACTCTGTCCTCCCCAGACATGCCACACTGCCCTCCCCACATATGCCTTATATACCCTATATGCCTTATACCCCCAGATATGTCACTCCGTCCCCCCCAGATATGCCATATACCCCCAGATATCTCATAGTCCCCTCATAGAGTCACAGACCATACTTTTATAAATAAGTACTGGGTTAATCTTCACTGCCCCCAGGATTTAGATTCCCCTTAGTTTGCCCCCCTTTACCTCTAACTGCACCTTAAGTTAACTTTAATAAATTAATAAAATTAACCCTCAGTCCTCATCATTAAATTAACCCTAAACACCCCATTAACCATAACTGCCCCTAAATTAACCCTAAAGACCCCATCAACCACAGCGTCCCCTAAATTAACCCTAAAGACCCCATGAACCACAACAGCCCCTAAATTAACCCTAAACATACCATTAACCAAAACTGCCTCAAATTAACCCCAAACACCCCATTAACCACAGCTGCTCCTAAATTAACCCTAAACACACCATTAACCATAGCTGCCCCTAAATTAACCCTAAACACCCTATTAACCATAGCTGCCCCTAAATTAACCCTAAACACCCTATTAACCATAGCTGCCCCTAAATTAATTCCCACCTCCCCTAACCTTCAGTAGCCCAAATATTAATTTTATACTTACAGTTAGATGAGTGTCACAGCCATGTGGTTCTGGCCTTCTGGGAGAAGGAAGGGGGCGGGGCCAGTTGTCACAGTGATTACAGGGAGGGGCTGGTAAGTAGGAGCTGCTGCTGTGAGTCAGACTAAACGGATTATATAATGAGGGGTATTTTTCAGAGCGTTTGCTCTGAAAAAACCCTCATTTAATAATCGATAAAAATCGATTCAACTAATCGATAATGAAATTCGTTGGCAACGATTTTCATTATCGATTATTATCGATTTTATCGATTAGTTGTTGCAGCCCTAATTATTATTATCTGGGATAGAAACCTCTCCCACATCTTTGCAGCAAGAACTTCAAGATACTTAAATAAACTAAAAAAAAAAGGTGTTCAACAGGAACACATCACAAAGAAAATCAGATTTTCAGTAATTTTAGTAAAATAGTTTTTGTTATTTTGGACAACAAAAAGGGAGCAAAAGAGATGATCACTGTTAACCGATCTTGAGTTGCCTCTCAAATCTACGAGTCAAGGCCCCTGGTAAAAAGATTATCTGCTAGATTCTTATTCTCACTACATGGACAGTGTAACTAAAGCTTCAGAGACCTAAAGAGATCCAGTATTATTTCATCTTTTATGAAAAATATCTAATGAGGAGTGGAGCGTTCTGTGTTTGAAAGAAGTGGTTGCAAAGAATAGTCCTTGTAGGTTTTCCGCTACAAACAGGTACACTTGGTTGACTGCAAAATTCTCTCCTTAATCTGTACTGTTGAAATAAAGCTTAATATCACTTTAGCCAATTATGGATCCACAGGCTTTCTGCAGACTTTAGTGTTCTGTGATTGTTTTAAAATGTTAACACTTTCATGATCATCTGCAAACAAACATTAACAGAAAGCTTTCATACGGCTCGGGTACTATGTAAGTGATGTCTCCCAATCCCCATCCCGCCCCAATCCTTCACAGTCTGGAATTTGTAGTTCTAATTTTCCATGCAAAAACAAACCGATATCTGCCTTTTTTCTTTAGTCTGGCTTTCCAATCCCATCCCAGTTCTGACTTGGCTTTTGTGGACAACATCAGTGTAATGACTCCTGGGATAGACTCGTAGTCCCCAGACTCCTTGCTGTAATGCTCTCAAATAACTACAGTAAACTACAATGACTTCTCACCAACGTGTTTTTACCTTAACTTTACCAAAACTAATACATTTTATACAGAAGCAGCTGAGAAGCATAATGTAACACAATGATGTGCAACATGTTGTAGACGACTACCACAAAATAATCAACAAAATTACACAGATGGATGGACGGATAGATCTGCCAAAGGTGAAATCTTATGTATGAAACTGTTGTGTATAAAAATTATCTTGAAACTGATAAATTGTGTGTAAAGTAGGTACCAACTTCGCAAGCACCCAATATATGGAAAAGGTTGCACCAGAAGAGCCCTGTATAAAAATATGGCAAAGGTGCTAAATGCCTTGGAATTATATTGAAGAATTTTGCACTAAAACTGCCCTTTATAAACCTCGTCCGGCTGTATTATCAATGACTAGAGTGGTTCAAAGGGCCACTGGAGAAGCCGATATTGGGTAGATCCAAGAGCCAGTTCACCAGATAAGGTTATTATGAGAGGCTTCAAATGCTGCATTAAAGCCAGCTCTGTATCATAAAACGTATAATAACTATGAATCGGTTTTTGTGCCCTGCCTTTTAGCACAACCCCTATTACACACATGCTGCAGTACCAAGAGTAAACATCCAACTTTGCGTTGACTGCTTTGCTTAAAGGGTGGCGTTTATACAGGACTGCAATCAGGCAACAGTATTAGTTACTAAACAGATTTAAAGGCATATTTAAAATGTTCATTAATATACTTTTTCCCATTCTACCCGACAGCTTGAACCACACAATAAAGCTCAAAATTATGCAGCAAAATATTCTAACCCTCAGAACAAGGACATCAAAACCAGACTATTCAGTAAAAAAACAAATCATCCAGTTGGGGGGCTGCTCACAAGCTAGATGTTTGTTTCAGAATTAGACATGAAACAGAAAACTTAACAAAAGACTACAAAGGAGGTAGTTCCCCTCCAAAGCTTATACCTTAGCTCGTTTTATTCAGCTTCCTTTACCTAATGAGTGACTTACTGGTTTGATGGAAACACAAAATTATATTGTAGTATGGATAGCATCATATGTAGTTCACCATTATTACCTTTACTAAGAAACTTCAACATAAGTAAACTTTTATGACAAAAAGAAGAAAAAAACTCTTAAACTCCAAGTTTAATACGTTTAATCTCTTGTGATGCACAGACACCTATCTCAGGGATCACAAATCAGCAGAATATGTTGATATATAAAGAGAAATAGAAAACATACCAAAGTGTGCTGAACCACTGCTACTTTTACTTGATGTCGAGGTACTGCAAGTCTGGGTCCCAGGTTGTGCTGTGCCTGTTCGAGTTATACCTTTGCGAAACGTTCTATAGGAGAAGTCATTAATGTCACTCTCATGTAGGGATGTTGTCCGAGGCCTAAAATGGCGCCACCTACATGATTTTATGTTGACCAATATCTGGCTGAGGTCTTTAGAGGAACATTTATCCGAGGTATTCATTTCTGAGGTATTGGCAAATAGATTGTTTGAAGAGTGTTCTGAAGAGGAAAGCGAGTCGACATCCAGCTGATGAAAAGCGCTGTCATAGTCCGAATGTGCTCTGTCCAGGAGCACCCTAAAAAGGACAGCACAGAATATGATATCCGCTCAACGGGTTAGCCCCCCCACCTTCTATACATTTTGCATTCCAAATGTCTCCTCACACACAATCCCTTTCTAACCTTCCTGAAAAACGGAGCCTGTTTATTTACAGTAAATATAACACAATTGGATTCGAATCACAACTCACCTTCCACCACGCCCGACCCGTCTTCGTGCAAACCCAATACACTTGCGGGGTACAGTGAGAGTAGTGAGGCAGTATCTATAGCGAATGTCTCCGAGTCCTCCTTGATCCGGACTACACCATGGCCAGTTGCCAGCTTGGTCCAAACGAGGCTAGAAATGAATTGTTGGGAAACTTTAATTACACAGAAACTGTCTAAACAATGTAATGAAGTTACTACAACTTATGTTACTTACAGCATAGTACCGACAACCAGCTTTCCTACGGAAAGCAAAGGGACCATCTGGATCATTTTCTTCCTCGGCTTCCGAAGAACCTGACACAACCTTGGGAAAAAAAATAGTATAAGACAATTAAAGTATTTGTTGGGGTTTTTTTTTTTTAAACACTACTATTAAAGCCTGCTCTGTCATATAAAAAAATCAGGTCTCCCTATACAGTAGTGGAGCCAATTATGAGGATCAGAAGAGTCTAAGTAATTTTTACAATTATACAAATCGGCAGGAAAAAGTAAATGATCCCACTGGATCACTACCATTAATTGTGATGGAATTCCCAATATTTATACCTTAGATATATGCGGTATTCACTGCATATGCTTTATTTTCTGCACTTACTGGTCGTTATTATTCCAGCAGCAGCCCGAGAATCTGAAGGTGAGTGTCTTATGTTTTTTAGCTCCTGCGCTCCCCTAGCTTGTATTTTTTGTGCATATTTGCAGGTCCTGACTAAACCCTAGGATTGAGCAGCCCCTCCTGCCACACAAGAGCCTCATTAATGGTGCCCAGAAAAGGCTTAAAATTGCTTGAGAGTCTTTTTGGTTAAAATGCAAAGCAGTCCCGCTGATTCAGCTGCTTGATAAGCAATACAGCTGTGAAAAATTAGATAGGACTGGCCAAACATGGGGTACTTTGAAGTAGTGGTGGGCTTACAAATACATGGTCATATAGTGTCATAACAGAATCGCCAGTATTTAAGCCTTAGATCTATTGAACACAACCATTAATTATCTGTGGAAAAAGGTAGAGGCAGATCAGATCTTCACAACATTCAGGTGGAATTTTAGACCATTCTTCTTTACAGAACTGCTTATGCTCAGCCGTATTGCTAGGATGCCTGGTGTGAACGACTCTCAAGGCCACTTCTAATAGACTAAGATCCGGGCTCTGCCTGGACCACTCCAAAAGGCAGATTTACTTTAAGCCATTCTGTAGTCGATTTACTTTGATGTTTGGGGTCATTGTCCTACTGCTTTACACAACTTCTACTAAGCTTCAGCTGGTTCGCAGTCATCCTGACATTGTTGGTGTCTGGTTATCTTAGTGTTAGTGTCTGTGCGCATGTGCGCCAAGTGTGTATGGTTGTATTAGTGTCAGAGTAAGTGTTAGTGTCTGATTGTTTGCGTGTCTGCTTGTGTAAGTGCCCCTCCCAAAATCAGGCTCTGGATTTGTCCCTGCTTCCAATTATGCAATTGTATTTAAAAGTGACAAACATACTTTGTTATGAATGATCCAAATTAATGAATATTTTGAATAAATAAAAAAAATAAAAAAAAAAAAGACAGCTTTTGCCTTTGTGTGAAATGCAAAGAGGAAGAAGATTCTACTGAATTTTATTTTTGCCTTGATATATGCGCAGCGTACATAATAGCATACCTGGGACATAGGTTCGTCATCAGAGCTGGGAAAGTCATACTGATTCAGGTCTTTAGCATTAAATATTGGCAGTGCAGCAGGGCTTGTCTGTTGAGCAGCAGGAGAGGATGGTAGGGCCTTGGGCTTTTTCTCATATTTTCGCTTCGGTCGTACAAATTCAGATTTTTCTTGCTGAAAAAACAAATAAAAAGTGCCTCAGACCAAAAACACTTTAAGCTCGTACTAAATTTTACATCATCGTCTTACTTGGGTATGAAAATAACACTAACGTGTTAAACCATGCCAACTGTAAATGACAGCTGCTGCGGGAAATTTTTAATATCTAACTGAAAGTTAAGAGCTGCATGATTAGATCTGTTCATCTCTACTTGTCCTAATGCTGTAATTGTTGCATTTTTTCAATTACATACAATAAGTATGCTCTTTCATACAGAACGCAAAAAAACAAAACAAAAAAAAAACAAAAAAACACCTATGCCAGGATGGGCCTATCTATAAACAGCTGACTCCATGTGAAAATACAGGAATGGTTTTTATCGCATAGGTAAATATCCATACTTAGCCGTTTCACTATTTGTTAACAAAAAGGCCCATCAAAAAAAGTGTTACTGTGGGAAAATTGTTCAGTATCTGGTTATACTTTGCATTGAAGCACCAAGATTATTTTTACATCAGTATTATAACTTGATATTCTCGGGAACATAGTAAACATCAATTATCTCTGTAAAGCACCTCTGAGTTATAACTTGTGCATGTCTTACCTTGTTAGCTTTAATCTCTACTGTATCCTGATGTTTAAATGGACTACTAGAAATAGGAATGATGGGGATGGCATAGGTGGGCTTCAATGGCTGTCGTTGTGCCAAAACCTCCGACACTATATCTCCATTAAAGTCACCTAGATTATACCTGCAATTAAGGGAGGAATGATTTCATTCTACCATCAGCACAATAAAGCAGAAAACCGCTCATTTTATATGCATTTCATGCAGCCCTTTGCAAACTCCAAAATATACCACGTGCGTATAACTATAGCGAAACTTGACAATCTTTGTATACAAGGTGGTAGTTCTTATCTTTCTAGCCTAATCATTGCTTTTCATAACTTTCACCAGATGTTAGTGTGTGAATAAACAAATCAACACGTCAATGTGATAAATAGTAACAACCACCGAAGATTTACCTCTTCTCCATTATTTCCAGTGTTAAGTGCAATAATTCTCTCTTGCTTTTTTCTCTCCTCTTTATCATTTCTAGAATGGTGACCGCTCGACTTAGATCCCGACGCAACTTCAGCATTTTTTCATAGGAAGCCTCATCATTCTTTCGATTCTGTTAAAAAAACGGAAGGAGAACATGCTGAAGACAGCCATGGAAACTCTTATAGGGAACCCAATGGTGAGCTCTGTCCCTCTTTATTGACGTAGGCACGATGATCATAACGGCACTACTGAAAAAACGAAACAAATTGCCAGCACACAAAACCTGCGAAATTATTAACGAACGTTTTCAGTACCATTTGGCAAAAGTCACACAATCTCATTTGCCCATAGGAGGAAACGAGGCCCCAGATGACAGGGTTACTTGTTAAAGAAAAAGGAAGGATTTAGTAGGATTTATATGCCTCACCCAATACACTCATAAAAGGAAGAGGTTGACATATTTTCTAAACCAAGTGTCATTGGGAACGAGCACAAACATAACGCACGCCTCTTTTACATCGCATTACAGCAGCAAATTAGTCTGTACGGCTCACATTTTGCCCTATAACACCTCTTCATTACAAATACTCACTTTTCGAGTTTGCATTTTTTCCGTCCGCCTTCTAAAAGCTACATAAGGATCACTGGTGCTGGAGCCATCTCTCTTCTCCTGTTTCACTGCTGGTATTAAGGAAGGCCCACGACAGTTTTTCCTTTTCTTAATCCAATAGTCATACACCTCTGCAATTAAGTCATCATCTTCCTTCAATAATAGTTTGGCTTCTTGGAGATTAACTGGCTGATAAAAGATGGAGGACGGTTACACATCATATCCGACATCGATCTCACTTTTTTTTGGTTCCTGGATAAAACCTAAAGGGATTACCTGTTGTCCGCTGCCCTTTTCCAATCTGTCAATCATTTCCTCAAACTGGAGAGGAGAGAGGTCCATTTTCTTTTTCAGATTAGTCACAAAGACATCATCTTCAGAGTCCAAGTCATAATCTGGCTGCTCAGCATCCAAACTGAAAGCTAATGGTAAGAAAACAATTCAGTTTTTGCAATATGTACATTGTGATTAATTTATGCCGTAATGTCCCACAAGATTATACTCCAGTGAAAAGCCATGTGTCTGCGCAACCGTGAACTTGAAAATTAGGCTCGATTTCAAAAACAAACAAGAAACAGCTGTTTTCGGGCAATTTCAGTGATTTAATGACGCTATAATCACAAAAGGGTTTAGCCAGACGACTTACGCTGTAAGTGAATGAGCTGCTTTGGCATCTTAAATTCCCCTGGGTACACAGATTCATAATAAGCGATGTTACTTTCCGCCTCTGGGACAGGAATAACCATGTTATCCCGCTTCTCTCCATATACCTGCAGTGCTGAAATTGCTCGTTGGAGATGATGTTCCTGGAAACAAAGCAAATTGGATTCATGTTAACTGAGTGGAAGTAACTAACACTTTATACGTTAAGCCCATTGATTATCACAGGGAAAGTATGGCACTAATATATGAAACAAATCTGAAACTATCGTATCTGTATCGACTCTTTAAAAATGCAAACTTTACATTAGTCAGCGGAACATTTAATTTATACAAGCAATGGACTTCTAGCCTAAAGCAATAAATATAGGGGTGTGTGTATATATATTATATATATATATATATACATATATACACACACACACACGCACAAAGTATATATATATATATATATATATATATATATAAAAAAAAAAACACCAAGACCCTCTTCATATGTGAATAAATCTCCATTTATCTAATGACTTTAACCATCATGCCGCTGTATAATCTATGCAACAAATAATTAACATCCTCAGAAAACAAAGACAAACAAAATCAATACCCTACAGGATAAAGAACTGTTCCTATAATAAAAAGCTTCCTTCCCAAGTACAGGGAAGGGATCACCGTCAAATTAAGTGAAAGTCTATATTGTGGTGAGCAGAGAAATCCAAGCAAACGACGCATGACTGACAGCAATGGCAGCCTCCGGGTCTGCAAGATTATTGGAACAGAAATGAGATAAAACGTACATGGCTGTACATAGAACGACGTCATTCTGAACCCCCCATCAGAATATGTTTTAACTTTTATTATACAACACAAAAAATGTACGCAGCACTTCCCATGTACGCAGACAAACCGATCCATTAGGCAGAGAAGGCTCTGCTCGCAGGCGTACAATCTATCTGCCGGACCACGATCAGGGTAGCACCAGGCAGAATATTGCGCCAATTATAGGATTTTGTGATGATTGCATGACTGAAAGCGTACGGCGAGCCTCTTCATTGTTTTGGTTGTTTTTATTGTATTTATAGGATGTCGGATTCCTACCGCCTTAGTAGTTATCAAGTGCCTGGAAGTCAGTAAATTTCTGCTACACGTGACTGCGATGCTAAGTATTTTAAGACTCATCAGGACAGGTATTGCACCAAATAAGAGTAATTTGCTTATTCCTCAATTGTGAGTTTTATTGAAATTTCCTATTATATAAAACTAAGAAAGAAAAAAAAAAATCCAGCGCAACATCTTTGTGCATTTCGTTACAATGAAAGCCATTCTCTACTTTCCCTGACCCTGGAACTATGATACAAAAAGCAATAAAAGACCCATTTATACCAAATGCACACATCGATCCGTATACACGTGTATTCCACACACATGTATTCCACACACACTATACTCGTTTTTAGCATGTTCCATTAATGTGCATTTCGTTTATACTGCATTTTTCTTGCGGATGTGCAGAATATAGGGAAGCCGACTCGTATACAGCGTCCGCTAGTTCAGAAACCACCGGGGTATATATACTAGGGACAGACAAAAAATAAAACGCCACCATTACGTTTTCAGTTGCTGAAAGGTTGTTTTAGAATGGGAATCCAATAAAGAATTTTGCATCCATCCAACTCCTCAACATTATCACTAAAGGAATATGTGAAGTCTTGGTAGAAAAGCAAAACCAGCTGATACTAGGAAATAAACAAAAAAATAAAAACCCTCAGGAGTACAGGTCTGACCTGAATATCGAGTTGGAGAGCCCTCTTTAAGGCGACCCGCTAGCCAGCAGTCATTCATCCCGACATCAATGGGTCTCTGCATCCTTCACTTGTCAGCTATAGAAGATGAGGCGCATTATCTTTTATTTATATAGCGCCAACAATCTACGCAGCACTTTATAAAATTAATATATTCAAGGGGTATAAGAGGACGAGAATTGACAGACTGACCGATACATTAGGTGGAGAGGCTCGGCTCGCAAGCTTACAATCTTGAGGCGTATTTCAAAAAGATACACCTAGTCTTCTCAAAATTCAGCTGGCCATGAAACTAAAATAACGCTTTTTTTTTTTTTTTTTGAACGTGCCGAGAAGATTAAGACAGAGTCAGTTTATTGGGACCGAACATAAATTGTGGTTTTGCACATCATGTAAACGATTGTTTATCCCAGAGGAGGTGCTGCTCACAAGAAAACAAACAAACAATCTCCTGTTTCAGGCTCTGTTTGTCCATATATTGCAGCTTTTTAACTGAACTGTGTTGCATTTTTGTTCGTTATATTTATGTAATAAACCTGTATGTAAAAAAAAAAAAAAAGCCTGCATGTAATCTGAACTTTTTTTTTTTTAAAAAAAAAGCTAATTACTCAGCCCGTTTGCACTTTGAGCATTAAACCACTAAAACCTCTCATATGTTAAGTGTAAGGGTATGTTTAAAGGCCATGTTATTCTGTGCATGTGAACACGCATACACTTTAAGTGTCTTTAATATGAAAACAAAATGTGATGCATACAATTTTATGGCATCATAGTGGTCACTGAGTGAAGTTTAAAATGGTAATGGCTGCCCTTTATATAGAGCGATGCTGTATCTCCCAGACTATATAACCGCACTATGCAGAATGAAGAATCGGACGACAGCAGGGAGCTTCTTTTGAGGAAAAACAAAAAAAGGTATAATAGGACTTAAGAACTCTCCCCACGTTATCGTTGCACTGAGCCTACGGGCCCTCTGGCCATTCTTACAGTTTGAAAGTTTACCAATTCAGATCCCACATGATCCAGTTTAACGAAGTCTAAATCCGCATGCGTTGTGTGTTTTGCATTAACTCCATTAGTCAAAAATGAGACTCTGTATAAAAGTCACAACCCTCGCTGAGCTCAAATAAAGAGGCACCTCTGCTCATGTAAGAGGGGGGGGGGCGTAATTAAACGGTGCAGCAGCAATCTACTGTCCTAAAACACAAATCTGCAGCCTTACTCTCTAGAATGTATCTGAAACCCGCAGGTCATCATAAATGATTATTTTAATCTATTTTCCTTCTAAACCACCCGAGTCTCATGTTTGGCTGGAGTTAGTTAATGCTCCAGGAAGCAGATGAATAGTAATTCAACCTGAAACCTGGCTGCTGGTTATACTGTAATATTCAGCGACAGTTCAATACTCTTGCGGAAGGCCTCTGTCCAAATGTATCCCAACGGGAGGGCGCTGCACGCCGCGGCTAATCTGCGGATATATTTACACCACGCGCTAACCGCCGGGTACAGACTCGCAGCTTTCCCAATCTCCCTGCGTTCTGCTAGTATCCTAACCCCTAAATAAAAATAGTTGTGTGCTGGTTGCGTAGATCATATTCACAGTATACAAAAATCACCCCAACTTTTGAGCAGGATGGAGTTTTAGTTAAAGTGCTTCCCTAAAATTACCCCCCCACACACACCACCACTAATTGGAGCCCTGGCCATAAAACACCAAAGTGGCATTGTAAACGTAGTTTATTTTCTGAGTATCTGCACACTTTGTGAAATAATCATGTCTACTTTTAGTTTCTTAGAGTAGATGTGATGCTCAAAATCTTTTCCCTTTTATTTGCTTTTTTCAGCATGTTAGAGGCATTGTAAAAATATCTATATACAGGACATTCACTTTTCTCATAACACCAAGGTGATTCATAATAAATGGCTTGGCCATCATTTTATAAAAATTACCCCGGCACTCAAACGGGATAAGGGCTGCAAGAACTAATCGATAACATCCATAATAATCAATAATGAAAATCATTGCCAACGAATTTCATTAAAATCGATTAGTTGAATCGATTTTATCGATTATAAGATGAGGGTTTTTTTCCAGAACAAATGCTCTGAAAAATACAAACAGAGGTCGGATAATAACAGTAAGATCCCGATCCCCCGCACCGCTGCAGGGGACCCAGATCCTCCTCCCCGACAGCCGGATGGGAGTATCTGTATGTTGCACCCACACAACCTCTGCTACTGTCCTCCACTTTCGCCAGGGCTTCTATGATGGAGCACCCGCGTGACGTGACCTTCCGGTGCTCCACCATAGAAGCCCCGGCAGAAACATAGGCCAGCACAGCAGAGGTGGTCTGCGCACATTGTGCAACGTTTTCCGGCTGCCAGAGAGGAGGACCCGCCGCAGCGGACCCGGATTATTCTCTCTGGCAGCCTGTGGGCATCCATGCGATACGAGCAGACATACTCCACTACTGCCGGCACTTCCGCTGGGGCTTCTATGATGAAGCATGGCTGTCACATGACCTTCCGGTGCTCAGTCGTAGAAGCCCCAGAGAAAGTGCCGGCCAGAAGCAGAGGTTGTCTACGCACATCGCGCAGACGCTCACTGGCTGCCCCTACTAGACACCATGGAGTCTGGAGCACTGGGGTAAGTCGGGGGTGGGGGGCATATCAAGGGCACAGTGGTATATAGGGGGTCATAAGGCATATCTAGGGGTATAAGGCATATCTGGGAGGCAGTTTGGCAAGCCTGGGCCAATGTGCATAACTGGGGGGGGGGGCGGGTTGGGAAATAAAAACAAGAAATGCATTTTTCTTTTTTATTCTGCTGTTATATGTTTTTAACATCCTGTTTGTTTATTAAAATTTAAATAAATGTACATTTTTCATTTTTTTATCCGATCAAAAATAATTGTTGTTAGTTTCAGCCCTAAACGGGATAAAAACAGACAACGAAACAAGAGTGTTAACATGTTTATTAAAATAAGTTAAACTATGAATCCAGTAGCAATCACGTGATTCGCTTCATGTTATTGCGCGCTGCAGACACCTAACAGGACAGCTGTCTACCTCCTTTTTTGATGGTTTCAGTTTATAAAGGTTCCAGATTTACTTTAGTAAATTAAGTACAGCACACAATTCTAAGAAACCAGATTTATGTTAAAACCAGCAGATTTGGTTTAATCCGGGTGACAGAAACCGACAGAATTTTAAAGAAAGAGACAAAAAGTCTGAGCAACAACAGGGGACTATAAAAAATATATAGTTTACGGAAAAGAAGCATAAAATAAAATGAAGGCCTCCTTCTGATGTGTAGCAGGTGTTAGAAATGCATGCGGCTCACAATCTGTAGCGCTGCATCAACGTTAAAGTCGTCAGTTGCAGTTTTATTTATTTTAAGGATTTTTAACTCACTATAGATTAAATTACAGCGACCAGTATACAGGGATCCTAAAGTGGATTTGCAAAAAAAAAAAAAAAAAGTGTGGAAAAATATGGTAAGCATTTGGTGCTAGTGTTTCTTTAGATAAAAATAAAGTCCTGTATTTACCAATACTTGTATGTTTCATTTACATGCAGCAGCCGTTGCATGTTTAGCGACTAACATGTGAAATCCCGGTAAATACAGAAATACATTACAGACTTGACCTGGCTTTACAGGCAGACATCCCCATCCCCCAACAATGTAACTCAAATTATTTTCACAGACACGGGGGATGCGGAGTCATTGAAGAAAATCTGTCTCATTTTTAGAGCCTGATGCCTGTAAGCGCATCTAGATGGCCCCTCGTTCACAAACTACCATGGCAACCATCTTATAACATATCCATCATGGCAAGCAATGATACACTTTACCCTTTAAAATGCCAGCCAAGGAGAACGGAGTTAGACAAGGCTTAGCCAATTCAAACTATGGCTGCAAATAACCTGCCAGAGCACCACTAACACACAAAATAAAAACATTGCCCAATCCCTCATCTTTAACCCCTTCGTGACAAAGGCTGATTTTACTTTTTGTACCCTTCGTGACAATGGCCTTTTTAACATTTCTGCGCTGCTTGTGTTTAGCTGTAATTTTCTTCTTTCCCGTTTACTGAACCCACACACATTAGATATTGTTTTTTTCAGGACAAGAAGGGCTTTCTTTAGATGACATTGTTTTGATTGTATCATATTATTTACTACTAAAAAAAGTATAAAATATGGTGAAAAATTTAGAAAAAAATGACTAACTTTTAGTTGAAAAATCTTTTACTCATCTATAAAATGTAATGAAAAAACCTGCTAAATGGATTCTACTATTTGTCCGGAGTTTAGAAATACCCAATGTTTTTATGTTTTTTTCTACCCATTATGGGGCAATAAGTACAGGTAGGGTTTTGCTATTTCAAAGCCATTTTTTCCAAATCTGGTAATTCTTCCCCCCATGTGCCATTTCGGGTATCTTTGAACCCGGCCAATGCAATTTACCCCATCAAATCATATATTTTTGAAAACTAGACAGCCCAGGGTATTCCAAATGCTAGTATTTTAACTCTTTCCATGCACCATATCTACCACCAGTTTTTGTCAAACTTTGTGGTAGTCATTTTTTTGCATTTGTTTTGTCATACACATTTTACTTCAGGTATGAATTAAAAGGTTCTCGTTTATGTCACTATCACAAATCACCCCAATATGTGTTCAGCAACATCTCCTGAGTACAGCGATACCTCACATGAATGATTTTGCCTGGCTGTTTGGGGGCAAAAGGGCCACATTTGGGGCATGCGCATTTTTCAATGTTGAACTTTGGCATTTGGGGATCCACTGCCCATGCCCTATTTGGTACATCTTTGAGCCGGGCCATTTCAGTATGCCCAATAAACCCATATATTTTTCAAAACTAGACACCACAGGGTATTTTAAATGCTGGTATTTTAACTCTTTGCATGCACACATTTTACCACCAGCATGTTTTCAAAGTTTGCAGTAGTATTTTTGTGTGTGTATTTTTCCCACACACACCTACTTTATGTATGAATTTACAGCTCCTGGTATATGCCGCTGTCACACGACACCCCATAATGTGTTCAGCAACATCTCCTGAGTGCAGTGATACCCCACATGCATGGGTGTGTCATTTTTGTGGGAACTAAAAGGCCACATTTGGTACGTGTGCATTTTTCTAATTGGAAATTAGGTGTGTGGCCATCCTTCCCCCGGTGTTAATTGGGACGTTGTTGAACCTGGCCAATTCAATTTACCCCATCAAATCATACCTTTTTTAAAAGTAGACACCCCACGGGCATTTAATATGCCAGTATTTTAACTCTTTCCATGCGAGAATTGTTTTAAGCTAATATGCTAATTTTAGGACTTGCTCACAAAAATATATATTTTTTTATATATATATATATATATATATATATATATATATATATATATATATATATATATATATATATATTTTTTTTTATTTTATTTTTTTTTTTTGTCTTTTTTTAAAAAAAATTTTAACATTTTTTTTCAACTTGGAGGTTCCCCTGATAGTGACATCAGTGGGAAATGATTTTTACATTTTACTAGTTTTTTTCTAATTATTATTAAATTTTATTTTTTAATTTATTTTTACTAATCACACTGTGATTAGAAAGCTGGGTTCCATTGACTTGCATGGTGTATGCAGTACCTGTATTCAACCTGCAAGTGGAGCCAAAGTTCTCTAGATGGTCTGGACCATCTAGCGAACTTTTAAAATTTGTTGGTTCCTGTTATAGGGCAGCGGCCATCTTGCTTGATGGCGAAGATCATCGGCAGCTGCGGCTGTGACCGCTCTCCGGAGCGGTCACAGCCCATCGAAAGGTAAGTGTTTGGTGTCGCTGGATGCCTCCTGATCGAGGCATTCCAGCGACACCATTTAATCCTCCTAAAGGCTTTTAAAACGGGCGTCCGCGGTCGAGGCATTCAGCAACGTTTTTTGGGTGCAGAAAGCGAAAACAGATCGCTTTCTGCACCCGTTAAAAGACGTGCCGGTCCTGGCACGTCAATTGTCGTAAAGCACATGCTTTTCCGTGTCGTGCCAGGACCGGCAATTGTCGTTAAGGGGTTAAAGGGAACTCATTGTCAAAATATACTGAAAAGCAGGGCTGGGGGAGCTTCCAAGCAGCAGATAAAGAAACCAACAGGATGTGTGTGAGGGGCTCTTATACCATATACAGATTACCGCACTGACTTTCTTCCACTTCCTCCAATAGGATTGTGGGGCTCTTATACCTTATACAGATTACCACACTGATTTTCTTCCAATAGGACTGTGTTTCACACATTTCTGTGCAAAGACTGCGGATTGGTGGGAAACTGATCTTCAGACTACTGACATCATTAAAAAACCTTCTGAAGGCTGCGAGAAAGGTAACGTGATCGCCCAAACCGTGTGAAATGGAACAAATGTGTCTATGAAAAGAGAATGGCGATAATGACTATAATAAAACATCTTTCTATAAGACAGACCCAGATAGAAAGAAAAGAGAAAAAAAAAAAAAAAAAAAAGATTTTTGCCCGAGGTCTCACGATACCGTCACATTCAGGTAAAGACGCTTGCCTATTGTAAAGGCACCGGGATTTTCTACTGGCACCGAATAAAAGCCCCATGAAAAATTAATTTTCAACTTGAGCATAAGATAGATAGTTGTACATCGGCAAGCACTGCGTAAATAATATTAAAATAGGTCAGCGCTTCCAGAACCGGATTTTATCGTCGTTTCAAGTAAAACTTTATCCGCAGACACGGATGCCGCCATTGTCGCCAGACACACGATACTGTGAGTGACTTTAGCAGCTCAAACACCACACTGATTCTTTCTGGCAATGCTAAGGAAGTCTGTCCTGTTACGGTTTCATTAGTCAGAGAATCTGGCTGGGTGCTTAAGACTCAGCCATTCTATTGTTCCCCACAGATAGCAGTAGAAGTAGTCAGGGCCAAGATAACCGAGCTCAAGCACATACACAGCCTGAAATCATATTCTACAAAAACTACAACCATTTTAAAAATAGAAAGCCTAATATTTAATGTTTTTGAAGCAAATATCAGCAAAATATTCAGATCTGTTCAATAAGTTTCAGAATTCCTCATCTACCCCTTTAAAGCTCGCTAATAATCAGCTGTATGGCACTGTGGAATTGGTTGGTATTTTAAAAAGCCTATTTCCTGCAATTTCTTTTTCACAAAAATCAGAGATCCATATTTATTGGCACCTCCACTGGGGCTTCTATGATGGAGCACCAGTGGCATATCAGGGGTACATGTTCACTTACGGGGGTTATAAGGCATTTGGGGGGGGGGGGCAGAGCAGCAGATTTGTGGTATAAGGCATATCAGAGGGCAGAGTGGCAAATATGGGTATAAGCCACATCAGAGGGTGTAAGGCATCCAGTTTGTTCACTACATTTTAACCCCTTAAGGACCGGGCTCATTTTTCGTTTTGTACCCTGTGGGACCGAGGCTCTTTTAATACTTTTGTGGTGCTTGTGTTCAGCTGTAATTTTCTCCTCACCCATTTAGTGAACCCACATAAGTTATATATTGTTTTTTTCAGGACAAGATGGGCTTTCTTCAGATACCATTTTGATCGTATCATCTTATTTACTATAAAAAAAACATGGTGAAAAATTGAAAAGAAACACATTTTATGACTTTTATTTGAAAAATCTTTTACTCACCTAAAAAAGCAAGTAAAAAAACTAGCTAAATAGATTCTACTACTTGTCCTGAGTTTAGAAATACCCAATGTTTTTATGTTTTTTGCTGTTTTTTTGTAAGTTATAGGGCAATAAGTACAAGCAGCGTTTTATGATTTCCAAATCTTTTTTAACAGATCTGGTCAGTCTGCCTCCATCTCCTCTTTGGAACATCTTTGAAGCCGGTTAACTCAATTTTAAACCATATATTTTTTAAAACTAGACACCCCAGGGTATTCCAAATGCTGTTATTTTAACCCTTTCCATGCACCAATTATACAACTACACTTTGTCAAACTTTGTAATAGTAATTTTTTTTTATTTTTTTTCACACAAATTGTACTTTAGTTATAGATATACAGGTGCCGGTATATACCACTGTCAAACAACACGCCAATGTGTGTTTAGGAACATCTCCTGAGTGCAGTGATACCCGACATGCATGGGTTTGTCGTGTTTGAGATTTAAAATGCCACATTTGGGAAGTGCGCTTTTTTTGTCCATTTTGGTCAGTCTGTACCTATGCCCTATCTTTGAGCTCAGCCACTCCAATTTACCCCATCAGCCATTTTTTTTTTATATTAGACACCCCTTGGGTATTTGAAGTGCTTTTATTTTAACTCTTTGTTGAGATTTTTGAGAAATTTTAGCACTTGCTCAAAATAATAAACTTTATTTTATTTTTTATTTTATTTTTTTTTTACACATTTTGCTGGTTGGTTCATCTAGTGACATCACTGCATAATTATTTTTAAATGTTAGCACTTAATTTTTTCCATTTTTTTTTTTTTTGAATATTTTACTAATCACATTGTGATTAGAAAGCTGGGCTCCATTGACTTGCATGGTTGAATGCAGTACCTGTATTCAACCTGCAAGTGGAGCCAGAGTTCTCTAGACCATCTAGCGAACTTTAAAAACTTGTTTGTTTCTTTTACAGGGCGGCCGCCATCTTGTTGATGGCGAAGAACACCGGCAGCTGCGGCTGTGACCGCTCTCCGGAGCGGTCACAGCCCACCCAGAGGTAAGTGTTTGGTGTCGCTGGATGCCTCCTGATCGAGGCATTCCAGCGACACCATTTAAGTTTAGGAGGCGATCGTTGATCGCCTCCTAAACGCTTTTAAAACGGGCGTCCGCCGCCATACAATGTATGGCGGCTGTTGACGCCTCGGGGAGGGGCCAGACATGGCCCCCGATGCCGATCTCGGCGTTACTGAATGCCTCGACATCGAGGGTTAAACATTTTTTTTTAGCACATGACGCATGAACAGAATTGTAATCAGGTCTTCCATAATACAATGTTTTGGTGTAGGGGCTCTTATGTGCATGTTTATAACGTGTCCATACTATTCAGGAATAAAACTAGACCACTAGCCAATTCTAGCAGTCACTGTCCTTGTATATACTTTTTACAGTAAAATTATGGGAAAAGCACCAAGTATGATGTGGGGGGGGGTCTGCATTATTATACAATTGTGTCCCAAAAGCCCACTAAACGATTAATGCATATCAATGTACACTGTAAAAACTTTCACATGTACCAGCATAAAAAACCAAAACTGTTGTTAACTTACGGAGAAGCTGCAGCTTCCGACAGCCTCTGCAGTGCAAAGCAGCCAATCCATGGCAGGAAAGCACTCCCACTGAAAGCAAATGGGAATGCTTACCATGCATTTAAAAGCATAGCACCACAAAAAGGGACCTCTCACATGCATGAAAGTGCATACGACCGCTGGGTTGTCTCTTTAAAGGAAACGTTTTCATAGTTTTTTTTTTTTTTATATATATGAGATGGATTTACCGCTTCATTTCCACATAACAGTCACACAGTTATTCACATAACAGACTAAGTATCCAGCATTACTCTGGAACAGGAACGCAGCACATACAAGACCGGTTACATTTTGGAAGGCAAAAAAATATTCACTGTATGAGAAAAGTATACGACCATCCCACCTAATTACTGAATTTAGGTCTTTTAACCACATTCATGGCTAGCAGGTGTATATGGATGGTTGCCCGTGTGCTTTATTGTAGACCAATATCTGCAGTGGAACGGGTCGTACTGAGGAACCCCGGGCTACTGTAAGTGTTATTACTGTAAAGTGGGAGCATCTAGGAGTAACAACCGCTCAATCACAAAGCGCTGGACTGCGCACACTCCAGAGCGGGACCCCCGAGTGTTGAACAGAGTAGCGCGTAACATCTGCCTGTTCTCTGTAACATCCTCACTATATATTTCCAGGCTGCCTGTGGAAGCGTCAGCACAAGCGCTGCCTGTCGGGAGCTTCATGAAACGCGTTTCCATGGCCAGCGGACTCCGGAGCGATGAATCGCGCTTCGTCATCTGGGAGTCCGATGGATGAGCTCGGCGGATGTTACCCACCGGAATGCATAGTGCCTGATGTAAAGCCTGGTCAGGAGGGATAATGGCTGGGGCTGTTTTTCAGGGTTTGGGCCCCTGTAATGTTAACGCTACAGCATAGAGACATTTAGACACTTTAAGTTTCCATCTTGCGGCACCAGTTTGGGGAAGGCCCTTTTCTATTCCAGCATGACTGCCCCAGCGCACAAAGCAAGGTCAATAAAGACACGGTTTGGGGAGTTTGGTGCGGAGGAACTCGACCGGCCGCAGAGCCCGGACCTTCGCTTATTTCACGCCACACGGATGGATAAAAAGAAACGAAAACAAGACCAGAACTTAAACGGCTAAAAACAGACAATTAGCTGCTAACTAGGAATGATGTTAGACGCATTTGTATAAAAACGCCAGGATTATTCTTTGTACCTGGAATAACTCCCTCGATACCCGTTTCCTGGCAGTAACAATTTTTGGGGTAACATGGAAGTCATTCATCTACTGACGTCAGAACAAGATGGACTCAAAAGAAATTCAAATATTTGAGCCACGGTGCCCATTTCCTGTGCCCACCTTACCATTATCAGTGTTTTTGCAGGACACGTATGTATTACAGGTAGCTACATATCTCTCGCTCTGTTATCAGCCCAACCTACTACACAAGCACCCCGACTCCTTATCGTACTGCCTTGTGGTAAGCGATAGTACGGCTCAGTCTTAAAAACGTGACGTATGAAAGTAAGAACATTGAGTCAGCTCAGTGTGGTTATCGAGCAGAGAAATTCATCCGAATATCACACGACCAACAATTTACTATCTCGCTGGCATAACAGGCAGGCAGAAAGTCAGCAAAGAAGCCGAAAAAAAACAACATAACTGAAACCGGTATTGTGAATACAACTTTGTGCCAAAAATACTCATATCATATGATTTCAGAAATGGAAGTACTAATATATATATATATTTATATTTTTTTTTTAAAGTAACATTTAAAATAGAATCCAGGAGAGCATTTCGCCCGTACTGTACCCAGGGAGCGGAAATAAGCCAGCGGCAAAACGACAGACATGCAAATCGAAAGAGAAAGCTAAACAGGAGCGTTACACGGCTGACGCACACGTGCTTTTCCCACTATCTATTTACGCAAAAAAAAAAAAAAAAAGTCACTGCACTGCAAACGGCTTCCCGTTACTTAGAACGCAGCGGCCAAATTATTATTACATATTTTTCCTTTAATACTAAGGCTACCTGACGTGTGCCAACAATCTTTTCCATGTAACCAAGAAAGATTTCAACTGTAACCACAAGTATTTTGTACCTGATGTTGTGCGATTTTGTATCCAGTATTAAATGTCACAAAAAGACATCAGCAACATGAAGAAAGCATTAAGCCTGCAGAACATCTTACATAGTTTGAAACTTTTACAGCACCGGTGACATTATTTCGGTTTTCCACAGAAACTGCCCAAATACACAGATCCTCAGCATACAGCAATCCCCTAGAATTATTCAACATACGTACACATCGTGTTTATATAGGCTTAAGAGCATGCCTACAAATTCATATTAACTACGCGGTTTTACATGGTCCATGGTACATCTATGACAGCAGAATATGACGTGTAACAGATATCAAAGCAGACATTGAAACGCGCTTGTGTAATTTAGGAATTTGTTAATATGCATGCAACCTAGAACTCAGATAGCAATTACAAATGATACGGGATAACTGAAATGGTTTACGACGGCAGATTTCACTTACGGCCAGAAAGATATTCAAGAAGCCCTAGGTTAAAAAAAAAAAAAAAAAAAAAAAAAGAAGAAGTACTACCAAAGATACACTATTACAATTACACCTCCGGTGTGTCAAGACTCACATGAAGAAATGGAATGCTACTATGGTAAGGGTTAAAAGAACATAGGGCATATATATCACATACATACACATGTACACACACGCTGTGCTGTGGGATATTATAACACGCAGGTATAGTAGGATAAAAGGGCCTTGTTTTAGGTGACAGGTTAATGAGGCCCTGCTCTTCTAAGCTGTCAGCTTTACATGTACACAAACAATCCACAATGTGAGCGGAGGCTGTTCTGCAGCGACACCCTGCGGCCGCACGCAGTAATGCGCCTTCGTTTTCACTCACACAGCAGGCCCAACCCAAAGACAGGAGAGACACACACAACAAAATGGCGGACCGCGGCCCCGTCACGTGACCTCTTTGTGCTTTCTAGGACTCTAAAATCCCAAATAAAACCACCGGTAAGCAAAATAAAATGACCTATGTCTCATTGGCAACCTAACGGAGCTAAACTAGGGCGAAACGGAGGGTTATTAGGCACTGGACGGTGTATCTGCGCCACCCCCCTCGAGCGGCCGAGAAAAAAAAAATGGCGGCCATTTTGTGCAAGCTTGCGCAGACTAAAACATCGCCGGCAAAGCGGCTGCCAGAGCGACAATAAGCATCATTACCGACTCCTCTTCCTTCTCCATGCCCGTTGGCATCTGCGGCACGGCCCGGTTGATGGAGGCATATTCGTGCAGGTCCGGTAAATCCTCGCAGCGGAAGACGGGTAACGGTTTGGACGCGTCTAGCGCCCGCGCCCGGAACGACAATTTACTCATTTTTGTCTACCACAGAGCCATGCGACCGATGAGCGGGGAAATCCTCCGGTTCCGTTCGTTCATGGAGGTCTCCGTGCCCTCCCGCTGCTCGCTTGCCAGACTCCGTGATAAAAATGGTGCTTTTTATTCCCGGCACTCCAGGTGCCCGTGGGTGGGTTTGCTGTGTTTCGGGGGTGTTTTTTGGTGGGGGTTTCAGCGCTTCGGTGTCTCCCTCTCTCCCTCCCTCTTCAATACGCCATGGCCAACATGGCGGACATTAAAACTCCGCTGTCTGCTCCCCCAGCCAACCCGAGCTGCGCAGCCATTCCCAGAGTGCATCACGCGCCTGCGCGCACCCCGGGCCCGACCGAGCTGCAGCGCACCGGAGCGCGGACTGGGGGAGAGGTGGGGGGCGCGCACAGCTATGGGGGATATGCCTGGTTTCTGCAGCAGACCACAGGGCAGTGTGTCACCTATACACTGCATGCGCAGACAGCTGCACACACACACTGCATGCACAGACAGCTGCACACACACACTGCATGCGCAGACAGCTGCACACACACAGTGCATGCGCAGACAGCTGCACACACGCACTCATGCGCAGACAGCCGCACACACGCACTGCATGCACAGACAGCCGCACACACACACTGCATGCACAGACAGCCGCACACACACACTGCATGCACAGACAGCCGCACACACACACTGCACGCACAGACAGCTGCACACACACTGCATGCACAGACAGCTGCATACGCGCAGAAAGCTACAGACAGCGGCACGCACACACACACACTGCATGCTACACTGCATTTAACACATGACAGCTGCATCTGCATAATAGACATGTATGTTCCAACACCATTTTCACCGTACATTATAGGAAACGGTACCATGAAGACATCTTGCTCGTGCAGAATGCATCGTGGGCCATCTTTTCTTGCAGAGATGCAAGTCTGTTATATAACCCCAGATTATAGCTTATCTTTTCGTATCTCTCTATACATAGAGTATATTTCGGCACACTAAAATATACATTAACCATCGCAGAGCACACCTACACACACAGACAGCTGTTTGTATTAGCTGAAGGCATTATACACACAAATGCATCTGCTTTATGGGCCTAATGTACATTTCCAATCCTTGCTATTATGGGGGAGGCTACAGTTATCACAGATTAACATATCAAAAAAATATCATATATATAGTTATTTTATATTGACACCACTGGAATAATACGGCAACAACCTCTACTTATATGTATACACACACTATATATATATATATATATATATATATATATATATATATATATATATAAGTTTATTGCGTACCCTTACCCGTTAAAGCATTCTGCGTGGTGTGTGTGGGAAATGACAGGGTAGTCTCAATTAGTTGGATGGTTTATTTGTAACTTACTTTATAAAAGCAAGAAAAAACTTTGGATATCTAAAATAATCAGTACAACACAATTCTGCACCGTCAGCGTATTAGATTCATACGCAACGATGATCTCCCCCCCCCCCCAAGAAAACTTTCAGAAGATGTACAACGTTACAGAATATGATGACGCTATATAAAACAATGTACAGCGTTTTGGAATACAATGGGCTATATAAATCAATGTACAGCATTACATAATATGGCGCTATTTAAAATAATTACAGCGTTTTGGAATACGATGGCGCTATATAAAACAATGTACAGCATTACAGAACACGATGGAGCTATATAAAACAATACAGCGTTACAGAATACGATATAAATATATATAAAATGTGCACACAAAACAAAAAGCAGACCAGCTTCATAAAGTCCTTACGTGGGTCAAGGTACAACAGGGGCCCAAAGCAACTGGTGCATGTAGCAAAAAAGATTTAGTATAAATATATTCTATAAAGATGGTTACATATATACTCAATAATCAGACATTAACATGAGGAATTGTCACTCCTTTAGCTGCATCAATGTATGTGTAGTACCGTCACGTTTGGTACGCGCTCCTCAAAGGTGTCAGAGCAGCCATTACACTAATAATAAAATAATACAATCTGACAAATTCATACCCAAAACGTAAGCGACACAGACCATCATGGGCTGCAGGCAGGGAACTGCAACAGGACACACGCGGGAACTCCATATTATTGAAATACACATTATAACTGAATTAATACAAAGAAATGTAGACACTTTCAATAGTTTTTTGTTTTTTTTATCTCAAAAAAAAAAAAAAAAAAAAAATTCTAAAAAAACCTATACATTTTCTCCTTGGCCGGCACCATTGTCCGTATATGTTCAGCAAAAAAAATAAATAAAAAATTCTAGAACGGATAGTCCTGGTGTTTTTCACTAAAGGGGGAGTTTGCAGGAAAGTTGTGGCCTTAACTTTAATATACATTATAAAGGCCCATCCTCAAGAAGCTTTTGCTTTAGAAAAGGCTTTGCTAGCCCTGCATAATGCATAGTTTAATCAGTAAGTCTCGCCACCCATGAAGGTATACATTACGCAGCGCCAGCCCAGATCTTCTAGTGCAAGGAACACGCTGCTGTTGGCCCTTCATGATGAATAGTAAAGTGACGGAGTTGAACCAACTCTCCTTTTAGTGAATAAACCCCTCTGCGTTAAACAGGGAGTAGTTTATTCTTCAACTTGGATTTCTTGACTTCTGTAAGGCAGGACCCCAAAACAAATGCGCCACTTGTCCTCCGTATAACGGAAAATGTTCATGGAGCAACTGACATCCTATGGCTGATAAAACATACAGCGTGAAGCCCGGGACAATCATTTCGGCTCCCGGATTATAATCAGAGCTCAGTACTATTCCAATTCCTATGCCAATAAATGGCTGGATCTCCACAACCAGCTCCTGGTGGCCTGAATGTCAGCGGGTTATTACAAAGTGTATTATATAGCTAGGTTTTATATATATATATATATTTGCTACAATATAAGCATATTTTTTCAATCTTTTTTTTAAAAATACATAAAAAAAAAAAATTATATATAAATTTTGAGTGAGCAAATCCTACTTGGAAATAAAAACATGACGTGACCTTTCACTGGGTAAGGCACACCAACTGTTGGTTCTGCAGGACAGCTGCCCTCTTACGGAATCTGCTGGCACTGCAGCTTTAATAGTTTCACATTACATTCCGTATAACATTTATATAATACATTAATTATTTGCGTTCAAGGTTCGAAACGGCATAAAACTTTGGAAAAACGTTGAAAACAAAATGCTTAGGTTATTAGTGGTCTGCCAGCACGATATTAGAAAATAGGTAAATGTCTGCACGGTTAATTAACCCGGTTGATTTAGGTACTAAAAAGGTACTGTAGAATCCAACGCCTACAAGCTGTCCAACATACACGCAAACTGAGAAAACAAATCATCTAATGCGTGCGCACTAGATCGCAAGACACTTCTTTCCAAAGAGAGAACAGTGACTGCTTTAAGTATTTCTGAGTTTATTAGATATTCTTGCGGTTGGTTAGCAATCGGTGTAATGGATTTGGTGACATTTAAATGCTTATGTCACAGATGCAGGGTTACTATCAGGCGGCCCGGTTGCATTGGGTAGGAGGAGCTAGACATGAAAAGGTTAACAGAAATCCAGCCAACAGGACCCAAAGCATTTACACATTTACCTAAACCTGCTCACCCCAAATACTCCACGCTGCCACCGCCACCACCACGTTCTATTTGAGGCTTTAGAACTACCTAAAGGAGGCTTCGGTAACCCCCTGAATGTAGGCATTTCCAGTATGGACTCCCACAGGCGGTATTACCAGATCAAATTCTCTCCTCCTCACCCACCCTTCCAAAGGCTGTCTGAACCAAATCAACAACAACAATGCTCAGGGATATTCTGCAGATGGGGCTATAATTCTGCACTTTAAAATCCTAGTGAAAACCACCAGACCAGAGTCAAATCCTTACTGGTCTGGGACATCAGAGTGAGTGAAGTCTTGTGAGCATAAAAGGAAGAGGTGATGAGAGGAGGAAAGCTTTAGCACACAAGAAGAACGTAAGGATCGAGTAGGGGAGTATTTTGTTATAAGGGCAGAAATGTAGGGGGGGGGGGGGAGTATTACAGAGGGCCGGTGGGGGGGGGCGGGATTCACAGAGTGGGAAAGAAGAGCGTCAAGTATGGAAGATAAGGCTAGCAGCATTTTGGATAGATTGAGGAGAGAGTCAAGACCGAGTGATGCTAACCACAAGAATGTTGCAGTAGTCAAGGTGGGAAACAATAAAGGAATGAGCTAGGGGTTTTGTGGCTTATTGGTTGAGGAATGGGTGAATGTTGTGTTGGGTCAAAGTTGACCCCAAGGCATTGGGCCTGGTTAGTGTGAGAGATAGTCATAATGGAGATAGAGATTTCAGGTACTGGGCTGAAAACGGAGGGAAGATTATTAGTCCGGTTAAGGTATACCCAGTTTAAGGTGACGTCCAGGAAGAAAGCCGTTTCTAATACGGGACACTGAGATTTGAGTATAGTCTGCCTATAGGCGATACTGGGAGCCAAATCTCTTGATTAGTTTACCAAAAGACGAAATAGAAAGAAGAGCAGAGGGCCATGGCCTGAACCTTGGGGACGCTAACAGAAAGCGGAGGAAGTGAAGATAAAGTGTCTTTATACACCTGCACCTTTCACTGGTTCTCTCCTTTCTCTCAATTAAGTAAATACTATCGAACACCTGGTTCAGAAATATCTAATTTCACTATAGCGTTGTGGCAGCTCATGTTTTTATTATTATTATTATCTTTTATTTATATAGCGCCAACAATTTACGCAGCGCTTAATACAATACATATATTCAAGGGGTCTGACAAGACTACTGTCTGACTACTGTTAAAAAAATGATTAGAGCTAAGAGGGCTTCTGGACAAGAAGCTACTTCCCATGGCTCTACTATGGCTTCCAATGATCTGCATTTGGACCCTTTTAGAACTTTCTATTTCTATACTGTCACTCATTATATTTTGATATTTGATTTAACACATCTTGGACCTCTCTTCAATCTTTGAACCAGTAGCACTGCTCTCTCCAAGCTCAAATCTCACTTCTCACCATACCTTTAGCTTCGTTCTTACTCGTCTTCTCTGCATTGGTTTTCATCAGTGAAGTATCGACACCCCAGAACCAACATCTCATGCCTCGCGTCCATCCATAACAATTACTCACCAAGTCCTGCCTTCATCTGTAAAGTCTTCCAAATGTTACTTTTGCTCATACAAGCTACTATTAAAACACTAATTAAATGCCTTGTGATTTCCCTCCGGAATTATTGGAACTCTTGCCAAAACTTGTCAATAAGACTAAAAGAAAAAAAGGAAACCGCTCTAATGACAGGGAAAACTCTGACAACCACAGACCAGTAAGTCCGACACCAGTAACTGGGAAATGAATGGAAATTATGTTTAAAGAAAAAATTGTTTAATATATAGTTTGCGAGATCAGAAACAAGATGTGTTTACTACCGGTGGGCCTTGTCAACTGATCTGATTTTCTATCAATTGGGTAACTTAAATAAATAATAGGCCAGGCAGCAAACAAAGCCTTTCTAGAGTCCGGGAAAGCACAGAAGACATGCATGCGTTGGATGTTGATAGTTGAATCAAGGCATTGGTAGACAGAAGATAGAAGGTTGTAGTTAGTGGTATATAGTCAAAGGTTATGTTACTATTGGGGTACATCAGCGTTCAGTACTGCAAATGCTCTGGAAAAGACCCTTGTATTTGAAGTAATTTTATAATCCAACTTCAAATATAGATATGACTATAAGACTAAGATCCAGATCCTCCGCAGCGCTGCAGGGGACCTGGACCCTTCTTGTGCAAACAACCTCCGCTGCTACAGGCGCTTCCTCTGGGGCTTCTATGACCAAGAGTCGGCATGACATGACCTTCCGTCATGTCATGCACATCTCCCAGACCTTCCCCCGCAGCGCTGCAGGGGACCTGGATCCTCCTCTCTGGAAGCTGGTGAATGTCTGCTCGCAGCCTCCGATGCTACCCAGCACTTCCGCTGGGGCTTATATGACGGAGCGACAACGTGACCTTCCGGTGCTCAGTCATAGAAGCCCCGGTGGAAGTGGCAGGTAGCAGCAGAGTTTGTTTATGGCATTGCGTAAACGTTCATCAGATGCCCCCCACTAGACACCAGGGAGTCTGAAGCACAGGGGGTGCAGTCTGGGGGGGGGGGGACAGAGTGGCATATAAAGTGTATAAGGCATATCTTGGGGCAGAGTGGCATATAGGAAGGGGGCATGAGGCGTATCTGGGGGCATAGTGGCAAGCCTGGGGGCAGATGTGCATAACTGGGGTGCAGGTTGGCAAATAAAAAGGAAATAAACACAAGAAATTCATTATTCTCAATCATTTTTTTATTAAATTTAATATTTACTAGTAAAGCTTTTTCCCTATAGGGTAGTCTTATATTCAGGCTTTTTTCCTAAATTAATATTAAAATTTTGGAGGGTCGTCTTATAATCAGGGTCATCTTATAATTGACCAAATACAGTACATTTCTGCACTGGTTGTTCACAAGGCACAGGAAGGTACTAAATGACAATAACAAGTGTCAGGTGATAAGAGGTAGCGTGGCCAAGCGGGCTAAGGCGCTGGAGGAGGAGGGCTCCAGTCGCTACGAGAGCGCGGATTTGAATCCCACCGCTGCCGTTCAGTTTTAACGAACATTTTGGAGAGTGTTCAGGGGAGAGCTACTAAGTGAGAGAAATGGGCAGGGCCGGCCCGACAATGGAGCCGAGTGGGGCAACCGCTCCAGGCGGCACTTTGCCCTTCAAGCCCCTTTTTTTTTTTAAAAAGCGAAAGAGAGAGAAAGGGGCGCCGAGTGGTTTTCGCTTACCAAGCTGTCAGTACCCGCTTGGCGCCCCTCTCTCTCTCTCCTCTGCGGCGAGTCTTCCTGTTCGGTCTCGGTGCCAGAAGATTTCCGGCGCTCAGCATTACAAGCCGGCACCGAGACCGAACAGGGAGACTCGCCGCAGGACTGCTGAAAGGTAAGTACAAGGGGAGGGGGCGGCAGGGACAGAGGGAGAGGAAGGATAGATAATGGGGGGGGGGGGGGCATTTTAAAATTCGCCCCAGGCGGCATTTTGCCTTGGGCCGGCCCTGGAAATGGGGTTATAATCAAAAACTACAGGGTTAGAGTCTTAAATGGCATGTAACGTAGTTCAACTTTACTGAGAAGTTGGAAGATAAGTGGAGCAGCCTCCCTTCAGAAGTGGCATAGGCTAATAATACAGTTAGGGAGTTTAAACATACATGGAATAATACATTTATTAGGGACATAAAAATCCAAAGGCAACACATAACACTTGGGGTAACGTGCAGTCAGCAACAACAAAAAAGAGGGACTTTGGAGTAAATTATTTCTGAGGATTTAAAGGTAAGCAGGTGATGCAACAACGCTTCAGAAAAAGCAAACAGGGTGCCGAGTTGTATAGTATAGTTATATCAACGTTCTGTCACTTTACAGATCTCTGGTGGGACCTCATGTAGAATATTGGGTACATTGCATTAAGGATTATGATATTCTGGATACTAAAAATATGGATGTCTGGCATGACAAGAAAAGACTAATGGATCTCCATATGTATACTATGGAGGAGAGGTGATGTGACATTTATGTATGGAAAGGGATTTACAGGAGGAACGTTCATTTCATAGGAGGAGAAATGTTTGACCAAGAGGTCATAATCTAAGACTAGAGGGTCAAAGGCTTAGATGTCATGGAAGATTTACCTTGTGGAAATGATGGTACATAAGAGGAACAGCCTCATAGCAGAAGGGATTCCGAATCTAAGACAAGACCCAGGACTGATTAAGGTCAGAGTCCTTACAGGAGACAAAATGCGAAGACCTAACATACAATGGCCCTTTTCTTTAATTCCAATGGTGACTGAGTGACATGAGGGAGCGGAAATGCTCAAACCTCCTACAGTCTCCATACAATCTGCTTTATGGATGGGAAGGGCCCCCATCAGGGCGGGTTTCAAGAAAGGAAACATATCTACGTACATTTTGGACCATCAGTCGGTGTTACGTAGAGGTAGGTTCCCTGAATCACATTACGGAAGAGGCAGTGAATGACCGTCAGCGACTAGATAACTCGCTAGAAGCAGACAATGGAGCTCGTAACTTCTAAAGTACAGTCTGCTTTCCCACACTTTTGAGGGACATTCTAAAACTAAAGCTGGCTTCTTGAAAGTGGGCCAAAGTTAGGTTTTAAAGCATACCGGTACTATCAACGGCAGCATTTTAGTGCCTTACAAGCGAAGGTCAAGTGGGCCACAGGTTGTTGCAATTGTGTTGCTTTGGACTTTCTGCATGGCAAACGAAGGCTCGACACACTGGCCAGTGCTTACAGTTTAAAGTACTTCCTTCAGAATCTTACAAACATACAAAACCACCAAGAAGGAAGTGAATTCAATTACCACTGTTTGCACGGTTAATAAACAGATGCGATCAAATACAGAAAGCCATTAGGTGCATAATCTAATCTTGCATGTTCTGGAAATACGGTTAAAATATCATGGTTGGTGTGTGTGTGTGTGTGTTGTACCTCACTATAGCTCAATGCTTTCTATCAGCTTGAGTTGGAGTTGGAAGAGAAGCCATTTTGTTACTAAAATTCTCACAATAGTTTTCCACATTTCTCAAACTCACTGAGAAGCAAACAAAACATAAAAGATACAAAAGTGGTTCCCGTTTTCTGCCTAATGTAACTCTTTGAAACTGTATCTTCCAAAGAAGTGGTTCAATAAACTTTTTCTTTTAAGTTTACACAAATAAATTCATCACGCAGCATGCTGCCACATTTCAAATAGGAGACTTTATTAAATGTAGGTAAATAACGCTCCATCCATGATCAATGATTAAACAAAGGCACTGCTTACACTCCTAGGAGAAACGTTACTGACGCACCAGTTTTTAAACCAAAAACCAAGATTAAAATATTAGGGATTGCCGAATCTCACAAAGGACCCCTGTGAAATATGCATTTCCATTTAAAGTACCATTTAGAAGTAGCTATGTGCTGGCATTTCTTTACAACAGTGAACATTTTATAATATATATGTGTTTTAAATTAATGTTTTCTGACATCACATCAACTCTTTGTGGGTGTTGGTGTGTGGGGGGGGGAACAGACATGTGGACCTTTTAATCCAGATCATCAAAATTATGGGGGGGGGGGGGTTATAGCAAAAAAGGAAGTACGCTTCCTTTACTCATTTTCTTTTTTTCTCTCTATTTTGTAAAAAAAATAAAAAAAAATAAAAAAAAAATAAAGCCTTATACTGACATATATGTAATAAAGGCAGAACAAAGATAAACATGGGGGGGGGAAAGAACTCTGAAAACTCACAGCACTCAGTGCTAAGTAGCATAAAGAAAATGGATCAGATTCTGAGCTGCGCTGGTTCTCATGCCTACCATTGTTTAGAAATAAATGGAGATTAGATATTGGTTTTAGGTTACAGATGGGGGGTGCTAGGCATTAAAAATAATAATTTCCACATACAGGTAACTGAATTATTATGCACATTTATGATATAACCTATAAAGGCATAAAATACAATGATAAAATCTTGCTACCACCTCTCCCCTTTCTCCTCCTGAAATTGACATATTAAATTGTTTAAGAGCACCACAGCGCCACCAACACAGATTAATGTATTTAAAAAAAAAAAAAAAAAAAAAAAAACTCCCACCGTGTGCAAAATACAGAAAAGAAATTAAAATGCTAAATGTCTCCATAATAATTTCCTAATAAAATACAGATCCATAGTACGGAAGCAATTTAACCAGTATATAATTCCAACAGTGCCATTCTTAATCACCCCCGTGGACCAAGCCAATCGTCGCAAGAAATAAAATAGCCACCATTTAGTACCAGTCATAACTTAGAATATAATAAACCTTCTTTTGTGGATCTCCTGCTTCGCCATACGGCGTATTAAACAAGGAGGCGGATCATTTAACTATCCATTATCAGCCAGAATCAAATTTAATAATGCCAATTTTTTTTTGAAAAAAAGGTAATTCTAATAAAGATTTTTATCACAAAGAAATATTGTTACAAACAGTTGTTGTTTTTGTAAGCGCCTCCTCTACCGAATAATCATGCACACACAGCACTACACTCAATATATACATATTCAGCCACATTTATTCCATACACAATATATTATTTATATTATTTATGCGATAGATTTTGCAATATATACTATTTTGCCACAAACAAACAAAAAAAAAATAAAAATCACACAGTGATACATTGTAGAATTAAAAAAAAACAACTTAAGATATAGCAAAATAATGCAAATATACCCTGTTCAAAATTTTTAAAAAAATAATAAAATAAAAAGAGGAAACTATTAAACACAAAATGACACAGATCACACGCCTGTACTTTTATATCACTTTGAGATGAACTTGAATGCATTTCTCCTTGATGGCAAACTCACCTCCAAGACAGGCAGTGGCGAAGGCAATCCAGAGAAAATAATTATCAGGATAAAATCTGCAGATCTGTGCCCAGGCAAACAATTTCCAAGCGGTATATGGCTTTCCAAACATCTTGAGACAGTAAGATAAACAAGCAATGATACTTTGTTTCCTGGTGTCTGATTAAAATAAAATGAAGAAGAAAAAAAAAGATGGGGGGTTTCTTCCTCAATCTTCAAGCTTTGGAAGAAAAGGGGGAAAAAATATTAAAAAAAAATAATTTAAATTAAAAAAAAATCCCAAAAGAAGATTAGAAGGAGAGAAAGCCTGAAGACTCCAGGGTTAACAACTTTGCAATGGCAAATAGACGGGTTGTGATTGGATGGGAGGGCAGTGTCTGCACTATCCTACCCCCCCCTCTTCCCCCTCAGCCCCCCCCCTCCCCTTTTGCAGCCTGGAAAAAAGGCAGTGTGCCATTTTATACTCCTATCATAGAAACACAACCCTGCTTTTATGTGAAATTCAAACTATGGCACCTCCTGTGCACAACATTTCAGCCTTATTCTCAAACCCTGTCCCCTGCAAAACCTAACCCATCCCCATCAACAAGGCTGATCACCCCATTTAATGGTTTAAATAAAGCAGAGATTAAAAAATATATATATTTAACCCCTCATCAGATCCTGAGACATGCAAGTTCTTAAGATGCAATACTACATTAAGGGAGATGCTTAAATATCCCACATTTAAAAGGACAAGAAAAGCATTATTACAAGAATTAAAGGGCTTGTTACTTACCTTGTGAATGATCTGTGATGCTGGTCCTTACTAAAGATCCTGTAAATGTGTGTGCAATTTTATCTATTTATTTTTTTAAAGAGAAGGGTCTCATCTGCTATTAACTGGCAGAATTTTACCATGCTGCCCACAAACAAAATGGCCATGCCAGGGAGTTCCTAAGCACCGCCCACCACTACCCCTCCCCTATATCCCTGGGAAGTGGTAAAGATCAACAATATAATCAACCTCCTGCCCCACCCCCACTCTCACCTCCCCTTTAAAAAAAAAAAAAAAGTTAAAAATATCTAAGAAACTAAATCTGCAGCCTTTGTTGTTGAAGTGTGACAAAGAGCCACGAGAGAGCAAGGGGTTAAAGTTTCCAGAAGCAGATAATTGTTGGGTTTTTTTTTGCTGCCAGTCACTGGAGATTTACATGAATGTGTCATCTACAAAAATACACAATAGATTGTAAGCTCCCAGGGCCGGTATGTTTTAACACGTGTTAAAATATATTTAAATGTCAATTTAAATAGATTTTCACCGCCTTGTTGAAACAGCGCTACGGAATCTGCTGGCGATATATATATAAATAAGTGTAATAAAGAATTATTTATAAAGCATATTTATAAGGTCTTTCACCTACCTTGGCAGTGGGCCGGTGAAATGTGACGCCTCGCAGCGCTGAGTCAGAGGCTGGGTGCTGGTGGGAAATGGGAGTGAGTGGCTTGCTGGTCCTCCTCATCAGGCTTAGAGAGACTTGCTGAGGGTATTATCTGTATGGGGTTTATCTCTTTTAGGATGTGCGTACGTTATTTTTCCCGAGATCACCCGAAAAAGCACATTATTATTATTTTTTTTTAGATTATAATAAAGGTCACAATCAAAGCTTTTATAGTGAAATATGACGATCTATCTGTACTGAAACTATTGGCACTTATGGGAATTTCTATGAGATCTAAGGAATACCTTATTTATGGGGTTTTTTTTTTTCACTTTTCTGTCTGAAGCCCTTTTGTGGGCTCTGACTATCCGGGTGTGTCAGGACCCCATTGACACTTGTCCCGGAGTTTTCAGGTGAAACCCGGAGAGTTCCCAGGTATGGTTATACCCCGTCCACATCGACAAGGCCTGTTTCATCGCAAAGTGAACACTGCGCATGTGCAGCCAAGCTAAAGACTGGGATATTGGTTGGAATTGACAGCCAGTAGCCTTCAAATGCCTTCATCTATGCAGTGTTTTGGTTCTTGTGGGGATCTAGTGAGCATGAGTGGGTGACTTCAGCTCAACTTGTCAGAGCTGTAACTTCCATGGAGCAAGATGCCGCTAGGTGAGGGGACACAGGATCTGCCCAGCGTTTATTCCCCTGGACCCTCTTCTGCTTCCAGGAGTGCATGTGATGCCAGCACGAGGCAGGACCTCCAATCCTGCACAGACCTCAAAGGCCCTGGCTACAGCTTGCCGGACCAGCGCTAGAGCTGGAGATGTGATCTGTCAAGAAAAGGAAAGGTCAAATCCCTCCATGCATTTTCAAAGGAGACCGCACAGAGATTTAAATGGACCAGCCAGCTGCTATATGTTTTAAAGTGCATATGATGGCTGGAGTGTCTCTTTAAGGGCACAGTCCAATGCAAAGAAGTCGTAGTCCTCTCTACCCCTGACGTAACCCTTCGCATTCTGAGAAATCACCTCAAGCCCATTCACTGTCCGTGTCAGTTTGACCGCACTGTAGATGGACAGGCCTCAGCTCCCCCGTGGTCCTCTGTTACCGGCCAGTTAGAGAGAGATCTTTGATTTCACAAACTAGCCACACGATGACTTTTGCCATACTGACAGCAAGCCTGGCCTTAGCACACTCCTAAGTGGGATCTCAATACCTTTTAGAAAATAGTGGAAGCCTGTGGGTTTTAGTGGCCCTATGTGACACTAGTGGGTCCAATTTTGTAGATTATTGTTATTGAAGTTCATTTGGGATGAAATACATTGTTTTTGTGCTTGCTAAGTATATTTTTTTAATAACTAGGTAGAAAGTGTTCTCACCCCCTAGGGCGAGGGCACCATACCCTAAACAGGCTCCAGTGTCACCCCTACCCTCACATAACACTTGTAAAAATAGCAAGAGACAGGACCAGACTCCATGCTGTGCTTTCACTTCTATTATGCTGTAATTTAGTAAAGTCTAATATGTGAATGAAACAGTTTCAATAAAATATGGTTGGGGGTTTACTTCCTTCCACTTTACAATTACAACCAGATATCTGATGTAGATGTTTATATGAAGAAAGGGTAATTTGATGTCCTACACGAATTATGACATTGGTGTCTCCTCTATACAGCCCTATTGACCAAACTATGCAACACTCTCTACCCACATCAATGTAAATTAGCTCAATATGTAGGCTCCCAGGACCATTTAGGTATAGGCCTTGAGAAGAGTAGCAGACCACCCACGAGGGAGCATAGAGAAGCTCTTCAGCACATGAAGTATGTGTAGAGTATCCTTCAATAGAGGCGCCACTCTCACTCATGAAAAAAATGCTGGTCACTGTGACAAATGAGATGCCAAACTAACCTTTCTTCAACGACCGCCCTGTTAGGTGAGTCACCAGGAATCCACAAGTGGATGTTAAATGGTCTTCAGGCTGTTGAAGGTTTTCATCCAGTATACTTAATGTTTATTTTAATAATGTAATCAGGGCTGCACAACTAGAGTCCTCCGGCCTACAAACAGAGTTGTTTGTATCCTTCCCTGAAAAGTTAAACATATTTTTAATTGAGATGTACCCAAGCTGTATACACCGAAGACCGGAGGATATACATCGAGGACCAGAGTGAATGACAAAGAATGCATTTTTTTCAATGGGTTTAGGGACCGCCCATTGTCCTTAAGGGGTTAAACCCTGATGGGAGATTAATTTTGGTGTATCTGAAACATGTAAATTTACAAAAGAATATGTTCTTCTTCAACTCCCTATTAAAAACATATAAATCATATAAAACATATAAATAATACTCCCAAAATGATTAAAGGATCTTGGGAGTGTGCGGGAGTAAAGCCGAATCATTTAACCAGTCACTATTGACTCATACATAGTTCCAGAAGATTGGAAGTTGGCAACTGTAACACTACTTTACAAAACAAATACAAGTAACAGAGAACGCTTAGACAATCAGACCAGTCAGTCTTGTATTGGGGAAATTGATGGAAACCATGTTCAAGGAAAAGATTTTTAAATATGTAAATGGTTGTAAGATTATGGCATTGGTTTACCATAGGGGGTCAAAAAGCAAAAATAGTTTTAGGGGCTACTGTTATGTCAGTGATAACAGAGGAGTGGGTTTTGGGGTTAATTATAATTGAGGACTTAAAGCTTGGCAGACAATGTAGCAAAGCAGTGAAAATGCAAGCAGGTTGTTGGGTTGTATAGAAGGAGGCATTAGTAGTAAGAAGAGGTAGGTGGTTCTGCCACTTTACAGATCCCTGGTCAGACCTCACCTAGGGCACTTGGTACAGTTCTGGAGACCCCCATCTCCAACAGACAGATGATGTGATGAGACCCAGACTAGCCAACAGGACAACTGGGCAAATGTCCAATGGGCTTGTGCTGGATGGCATCTCCATCATACCTGTATTGACTGTATCATACGGCCACCAGCTGGATACAGCAGCCAAATGCCGAATGTGTCCAGCCGACAGCCGCATGTATGTGCAATTTATTGGTTGCAGGCCTTAGAGCGATAAGGCCAACTTTCATTCCCATTCTATCTCTCGATGTGATAGAAACATTTTAATACATAATGAGGTAAACTAAAGTAAGAGGGGAGTATATTTCAAAGAAACAGACATGTTAGTACAAGAGACCATAGTCTAATTGACACAGGTTTAAATCTAGGTGAGGAAGCTGTACTTATCTGAGAGTGTGGAAGATCCGTTAACTGCCTTCCAGCAACAGTGGTAAAAGCTAATACAGTGAGAGCATTTTGACATGCTTGGGATTAGCATAAAACTATCAATTCTCTGGGTAATTTAGGGAAACTCCTGGTCGCAGAAGCAGCATTCCGGAACGTTCCACTCCTTGGCCATGTCCCCAGGTACCCGGAGATTAGCAGGTATGTCTATAAAACCCTGACTGGTTTACTTACATGTGCAATCAGTATATTATAGATTTCCTAGTGTTTTGTGGCATTTTGTGTTGCAATGAATGCATTGATTGAATTTATTTTGTATTATTTGTGTTACCACAGGAATAAATAGGTGTGAGGCAAAAGAGCCCCAAGCTCTTGGGTGTGATGTTGGGCGTTCATTGTGTTGTGACGCTTCATTCATGGGAGGACTGACTCTGTGCTCATGGAAAACCAGTTATATCTTTCAACTCCTGCAGACCGGCATTAAACCATCTAAAAGCTAGCATTGTTAACAAAAAACATAGTTTGTTTCAAAAAAAGGAACATTTCAGATCCACAGAACCCCCCTAAAAAGTTCAGCGATCTTCTTGAAAAGCACTAACCCAATGTATTCAAACAGGGTTCGGGGCGTAGGGCACAGGAACAAAAACATCAATACCTGTCCGTGGCCAAATGTAGAATTAAATGGAAAAAAAAAACTTAGAATTTTGCCCAAGCATTTGGTGAAAATGCAAAAAGTACTACATTTATTAGAAATATATAGAGCAGAAGCTCAAATGACCGGCACACAAACATTTCGGGGTAACCCCCTTTGTCAATGTGCAAAGCCAGGGAAATTTGCCCCATTGGATACTTCTGTTTCTGTGTCTTTCCTCCCCTGATGTCCAAAATGTTTGCTGAGAATGTGCGTGTCACAGGGTTCCACTGCCTTAAACCCACATTTTGTATAAAAAAACAACTGAAAAATTAAATTATGTAAATAAAGCATATTATTCTTCCATCAGATGCCCTAATCATTATCATTTATTGTTATCAATATACCTGTGAACTTCTAAATAAGCAGTCTCTGTGATTCTTGAAATATTAAGCCCTTAGTAGACCTTCCTTGCCAAATGTGTTACCCAAATGGATCTCATAGAGGTCCTCTTGAAATCCTTGACCTGTCATTATCATACCTGGGAACTTGTCGGCTCCGGCTACTCGGAGCCTACCTTTGCGGGACATTGCCAGGACTGCCCACTGGTGGGCGGTCCCTCTGATGTCAGTGGGTGGTCCCAGTGACATAATGGGAAACACCCCCATTTAAAGGGGAAATTGGTGGGCAGTGTGGCATGACAAGACCTCCGCGACCCGGAGCGTTGCTTCCCCCAGAGTTCTCCTGGCCTTACCTGAAGAGTTCCCAGGTATAATCATTATTTAAAGAGGCCCTTCATTCAGTCACCCAAATTCAAGTAGGGATATCAGCCATAACATACAGGCAGCAGAAGCTCCAATTATCAATGGGTCACACAATCACATAAAGCAGGTAAAGCCCAAAGCCAGGCCTCTAACCTCTAAAACAAAAGTATCTCTCTTTGGACATTAAAGATATTAGGAGGTATGGCATTGTGGGACTTCCCTTCTCCCCATGCTGCTATGCATACCAGGAAACTTTCGGGTTCCCTCGCTTGTGGGATGCGTGTAGGAGGTCCCGGTGGGGCCCTTGTGGGGTGTGTGGCTCCTGGAGCCTCTGGGCAAAAGCAAGTATACTGCCAGTAGTATGGCACGATTTAGACCAGTTGCTGGCGGTATTGTCAGTATTCTACCCTCTCTGCCAGGCGTTCTAGGTGATAAGTTTACATGCTGTCCCCAACCACCTCTTTATTTGTGTCGCAGACATCTGCATTGTTGTCTCGGTTTTGCTCCGCAATCCCTATTTTAATCTCCACTTGTTTAGCCCTGCCCTGACCTTACCTTGGTCTGGAATGAAGAGAAGGATGAGATCAGCTGTAAGATCCACATACAGGAAGCTACGTATGATATACGGAGAGGAGGGCGCTGGAGTTTGGCTATTCCTGGCCGTGCCTCTGCAAGTGCAGCTCACATTGCAGCCGAGCAATCCAGATCTCTCGCTAAAAGCATAAGCTTTAGGTTAACCGGGGACACTCCTGCAAAAAGGAAGGAATAGAATCACACAGACAGAAAGCCACCATGCCCACAGATGGGACGCACAATAGCTAGTCCTGCAAAATAATGTCTTTTCCATTTCCTAAGGTTATCAATATCACATTCCACTTTTAACTCTGTAAGTGCCAGAGGGATGTTTGATGTGCGCTGGCTTTAATGGCCTAAAACTTAAACATAGCTTGGCAATAGTTACTTTTTACATGTTGATGTCTGGATTTCTTTTGTTGGGACACCCAATGAAGTCATCTCCAACAGAACATTCCGCCACCTTTACACATGTGCAATGCCGAGTTAGGATACTGCTTTTGCAGTTTTGGAAAAGGTCCAGAGAATTGGAACAGCTAACAGTTGGAACATAAAAGCCATTGTTGGGACTGTCCTTATTAGAATGTTGGCTGCTATTTCACTCAGTGATCCAACTGCTGGCTGCCCTGACTTATTTCAAGGAAAATGCCACTTATTTACTTCTTCTCTGCATCTTTTCTTCTAAGCGCTTAGATTCTGTTCTTTACCATTAAGGGACACTCCAGCCATCATATGCATATGCATATGTATGGGGGTATTTTACAGAACCCTCCGAAATGCATTTGCCCCTATCCCCCAGCCAAATGCCCTGCAGGAGATGCATTCAGCTGAATGCATTTCCCTGCATTTAATGTACTCACCTCCACTCAGCTCAACTAAATTCTTTCCATTGATTTCAATTGCAGCACTTTCCTGCCACTGATTGGCTGCTTAAGCTGTCAATCAGCAACAAAAAACTTCTCCTATTGATTCCAATGGCCAAAAGTTTGTGGATACCTGACCATTATTCTTACATGCGTTTGCTGAGCATCTCATTCTAAAACCTGTTTAAGAAGCCAATCATTGGCAGGAAAGCACTCCCATTTTAAACTACCTGATGTGTCTCCGACCAAAGTTTATTTTTTGAGTCGGCAATTGTTTTTAAGGAGTTAATTTCATGAATGTTATAATCACTTATAAACACTTATATCACATGTTTTCCTTTGGTATTTTTAACATTACTTCTAATAAAAATTAGGTTTTAACATTTCTATCTTACTGTGGTATATAGTGACTTTACTTCTCCAATTGTTGTATTCAGACAAGGCGAATAATCAATTGTGTATTCATAGAACAAACAGAAATGGTCAGGAAGCCTGGAAATTATACTGTATGCTTCCTTAATGTAGGTGCAAAGTTATGAAGAGATTAGACATTCACATACATTCACTCGCTCTCTATCACACTCTCTAATTGTTTCCCTGCTTTCAGTGGCATCGGCAGGGGGGCCAGAGGGGGCCATGACCCCCTTACATCATACTGTGCCCCACCGTGTGCCCCCCAATTGAATTTTTTTTTTTCAGTCGCGAGGGGGGAGAGAGAGGGGCGCCAAACGATTGCTCAGGAATTATTTTTTAGCAACGGCTCGGCGCCTCTCCTCCGTGAGTCCTCTGCTTTGTTCGTGGTGCCAGCAGAGGCCTCGTGCTCCCACCACAGGACTTCTGTAAGGTTAGTGAACTACAAAAGGGGGAGAGGGTATGAATTAACATGTGGATGAATTTTGGAGACAAAGATGGCACTTCCTATGTGTGTTATCTGGGTGCTGGTCAGGTTCTATGTGGGAAGTGTGGTGCCAGGGCTGGCCTTTTGGGTGTGAAACCTGTGATCTATGCCTCTAATTTAGGGCATTTTATCTGTACCTTTAATGCTGGTTTTTTTGTGAATTCCAATTGATCTATAACTGCTCTGTGTTCTGTTGATCTATACTTGCTATGCTATGTTTCCATACATTATTATTGTGTGCCTGCAAATACAGGGTTTTTATGTCTTATTCAGTTGATCTATACATGCACATGCTGTTTACATGTGTTGTTTATTTGATCTATACCTGAACTACAGGGAGTAAGTAAAAGAGAGGTGTGGCTTAGTGAAAGAGGGGACAAAGGGACTCTGGGGATGATTACGGGGGAGAGGACCTCACATCACGTCAATGTCACAGTAGGGTCAGAAAGAGGGAAGACTGCACTGACTCTCACAGTCTTCCCCTAATCTGCAGTCAGTCAGGGGCTAATATTAATATATATTGGCAGCAGGGGTAAATATTAGTATATATCGGCAGCAGGGGCTAATATTAGTATATATTGGCAGCAGGGGCTAATATAAGTATTTATTGGCAGCAGGGGCTAATATTAGTATAAATTGGTAGCAGGAGCTAATATTAATATATATTGGCAGCAGTGGCTAATATTAATATATATATCTGCAGCATGGGCTAATATTAGTATATACTGGCAGCAGGGGCTAGTATTAATATATATCGGCAGCAGGGTTTAATATTAAAGAATGAAAAATAAGTGCCAGTTCAGCTGTTATTCTGAAATTATATTTCAATCACGGCCTTTACTTCAAAGAGATAATACATATTATGTAGTTCAAAATGCATGTCTTATGCATATTGTGTGTGTATATATATATATATATATATATATATATATATATATATACACAGATAGAGTGTATAAGTAGTGTTTTATAATTGCCCCCCCCTACTTTGGTCCCTTTGTCCCCCCTGAATGTGAAAGCTGGAGACGCCACTGCCTGCCTTCTCTGCTGACCATTTACTCTTCTGCTGACCACTTCTGCATCATCTTCTATCTTTTATCTTCTATCTTCATCTCCGCGGACATAACCTGGCAGAAACTTCCGCCAAAATGGTGGCACTTCAGAGGGAAAGGACATCAACGAAAGCACCGTTATTTTGCCCTAACTTGAACTGAGGACAATATGGCGGTGCTTCCTGTGACGTATTCTCTGCAATACTCCAATCAAGGGACAGGTTGTCAATGAAAGTGCCATAATTTTGCCATAACTTGAACTCAGGGGGGTGTGGCGGTGCTTCTGGTGACGTCCTTTCCCCAGTCAATCGGGGAGAAGCGCCATCATTAGGCAGTAACTTGAACTCAGGGCAATATGGAGGCCTTTATGGTGACATCCTCTCCCCCGATCGAAGGATAAGGGAGAGGTCGTCACCTCAAGCGCCGCCATTTTGGCGGAAGTTCTCGACGGTTATGTCCAGAAATGCGGACAAGATAGAAGATTAAATAGAAGAGAGAAGATAAAAGATAGCAGATGAAGAAGTGATTGGCAGAAGCGGAAGTGGTTGGTAGAGAAGGTAGGGAAAAATTTAGAGAGCGTGAGAGAGAGTGAACAAGGATGAGAGTGAGTGTAAGAGAGTGAATGTGGGCACCAGGCAATGAATTTCATTCCCGAATTAAAAATTCCCCTGAACTTTTGGCCAAACTGAATGGGCAGGGAATACATTTGTTTCCTGAAAACGAATTGTCCAAAAACAAACTGAAAAATTTGTCGGAATTGTTTTTGGCTCATTTCCACATGTCTAGTAGAGATATCATTCATATCATCGACTGACACTCGCTCTTGCTCTCACGCTACATCAAAATATCATAATTCTGAACACATTTTGCATCCTGTAATATAAGCTTGTGTAGGGGACAGCTCACGCATGGGGCGGCAATGACAGTTTCACACAGGTTTCCAACGTAAAAGCGTGTTTATTTAGATGTTGTAATCACAGAGCACCTTGTAAACAAAACAAACTATAAGCCTGTCCGGCTCTAACTAAACAGCAGGATACCTCTCTAGCAGCCTAAGGCCTGACGCAAAGCAAAGTAACCAGTTTTGTATGGGGTAAAGCTTCATACCTGGTGGGCTGCAGCGCTGGCTGTAGCTGCTCCTTCATTCAGTGTCTCCCTCCCTCTGAAAACCTAACAGCCCTTTCTTTTAAGGCCTTCTCCCCAGTAACGAGCTTAGGAAGCCTCACCTGAGAGCACCTGGGTTTGCTACCAGGCCTGGCTGAGGTAACCAGGTGAGACATATATCCCATCAACCACTCTCCCATACACTTTACCACACTTGTTAATCATTGTGTGAGTTTTGGTGTTTATTTGGTTGCCTCTCAATGGTGGCCATACTTGCGGACCCGGCAGGTTTGACGTGGAGTCTCTTGGGAAATCCCTGCTTCTCTGGGTCAGTTTCTTTTTTTCTCCAGTCAGGGGAGAGATGTCTGGGCACACCCACTCCCCAATCATTTCCCTCCCAGTCCACACCCACTAAAGGGACAAACCCCACCCCTTCACGAAGTCACTCCCAAAAAGAGGGAAAGCTCTACCCTAACCTGAGAAGATCCCAGGTAAGGTAGTGATACGACCAAGGGTTAATGCCAACACAGCTTTTCATTTTTGTAAGTCACTAAGAAGGGGAGTTCTTTCAACCCCTTAAGGACGCAGGTATTTTTCACTAGTTTACAACGCAAGGGGTTTCAGCATTTTTGCTATGTTTTTATTCAACTGTAATTTCTCCACCCTATTTATTTTACCAACACAAACCATATATTGGATTTTACAGGAGAACTAGGCACTCTGCAACTGAAAAAATCCTAAAGAAATGGAAATTTTGACAAAAAACAGCTAGTGAGCTGGGGGCTACCAATATAGTTCGCCTGTTACTTTACTGGGTTTCTACACCAAGACGCCTGGCTCGCCCGTTGTACACGCTACAGAGTCCAAACTGTTATTTATAAGTTATATAGCAGCATCATATTCCACAGCGCTGTAGAATTGCTTGGTCCGAGGGCTGCACTGACCACAAGCATTGTAATTGTGTAATCCCACTCTATCACTGATAGTTGTGTGAAACTGGGATGTGTTTGTCAGACTTGGAGGGTTCCCAACTATGACTGTTGTGCTATAAACGTGTGGAGACGCCATCTACTGGTCAAAATGCATATTGTTACAATGACAACTCATTTGACTGCTTTTAAAGGCAAACTGATGATGTCATACCTTTCAGCCTGTCAGTAAATTTACTAAAACTTTTTGGGTTTTTTTGTCAGTGCAATTGTTTTTGAGATATTTACTTACTAGTTCTCCCTGCTATTGGTGACAGTTTACCATACCTGTGAACTCTACGCATCTCTGGGTCGCTCACCTCCTTCTTCGAGGAGGGGGAGCGTTGTTTAGCTGTGCACACTCCATACTTTTTAATACAATTTGGGGCTAGTCCTGCCCTTGTCTGGGAAAGTCTTGCCCATCCCCACAAATAGCCACGCCCCTCAAGCTGCTAACCCCGCCTTCTGCATGGTTTGCCCCACCTCCTCGCAAAGCCACTCTTCTGAAAAGGGAGAGCTCCAGGTAGCCTGCTCTGAGGTTCCAAGATATGGAGATAAATCAATCACATAACACAATTTTTTTTTTATATTGACAGTAGCGTAATTTATGGCACTTAAACCATATAGAGTAAAGTACCTGAAAATGTACTTTTAGGCTTAAAAAGTGTTTAGGAGATATTTTTGTGGATAAATATTAACAGGAGATAGAAGCCTCTATTACGGGACTGTCACCTGAAAACAGGAACATCTATTTTACTTTAACCTAAAAGATGTGACAAAAGGTTAATCAATGAACCAAATCACTTGGTCTTTTCCAGCCCATAAAATGGTTAGTGACTGGTCTGGTGTTAAATCCCTGAGAAGACAGTAAAAGCATTGTTAATTCATTGATGTTTTCAGTAATAATGTGCAAATCCAGTGCACTTCAAGGAGTTATAGGGCAGTCAGCCTTTATTTTCAATACACTCAGTTTAACGTTCAGACGAAATTTGTTGCCACTCACGCTCTCACACACTTTCATTCACTCTTTCATGCTTACACCCTCTCAAGGTCTCTCTACCTTCTCCACTGACCGCTTCCGTGCCCTGTCTCCTTTTCCTCCCGTCCTCTTCTTCTCTTGTCTCTTCTCGTTCTTCTGTTTTCTGGTATCAGCATCATTTTCCAGGTACTTTGCAAAAGGGTGGAGCTGATTGGAGCAACAGGGGAGAAGCCGTCCCTACGGTGCTCGCAATGGCTCCGCCCTTTTGCCATATTTGGCTATATATTGCTTAGCAGCCACTACGTCAAAGTTTGGTGAGTCCTTTTTTCACGGCTATACTGCCTACCAAATGAGACTCTCGAGCAACTTAAAGCCTTCTGTGGACACTATTATTGAGGCACCTGTGCGGCAGGATGGGAGTTTGCGGAAGTACCTGGATACCGGAACTGATACCGGAGAGAAACGGACAAAGACAAAGAACCAAGAAGAAGAAACAGAGCTGTAGAAAAGCAGTCAGGTTCACAGAAGCAGTCGATGGAGGAAGACATTGAAAATTCTGAACTCTCTGCTTTGTTTTCATTTGTTTCTTTATTTTCAGATATTGGTATGAATGAATGTAATCGGCAAATTTTGTTAAAATGAAAATTTGTATGACTACGAATGCACGAGTCTAGTTTTTATTACTACTAAAATGGAGTGCAATGAAAGAAATCCATCCCTTCTCACTATATTGAACTACAGGTGCTGCTCCACTTGGACAAAATATTAATTGATGGTCTTGGGTATGTTAGGCATATAAAAGAAGACATACCATCTCATTTTCATTCCTCTGAATATGAATTCACAAAGCAACACATAAACATCGAGGAAGTGTTTTTCTGTGCCTAGGACAACAACCAATCAGTGTCCATTTTTGTGTCACATAAAATTAAGCATTCCCTGAAAAATTATGAATGAGGCTAATTTTTCATGTTTGAACCGTTGGGGAGCGGTATGCATGACTTGACGTCATGATAGGGTTTTGTGCACATTTTTTCACAACAGCATTAAGGTTTTAAGGGGTTAATCCAGAGCTCATGGGCAACACAGGTTATCACAGCAGAGGAGCAGTTCTGTCTACTGCAAATTAAGTAGGCCTATTCAGGGTTGGGCCTCAACCACTCTGGTGCCTGGGAATAATTGCCCCATGTGCCCTTTGGTTAATCGGGCCCTGGGCTGACAGCAGCAAGTTCTGCCGCTCCTGCACATGGAGGAAACACATGTCGTGTCGCGTGAGAAGTCTGTATCCTACTTCGAGGAAGCAATCCGAAAATAGTAAGGTATCACAAAACATACACCCGAGAGAAAAAGAGTTTCTAAAAATTCATATGTCATATTAAAATGAGTTTGAGTTCTTTCATAGAAGCCAAAGCATTATTAAAAACTTTAATGGTTATTTAATATGTGCCCAAATATGTATATAAATGAATAAATATTATGTGGTATTATAAGTAGATGGCAATAATATTGAAATAACTAAAGAGAAATACTGCCATCTACAGCATAAAACCAATATAACGGGACAGATTCATAAACTTCATTCAGACTCATTTTTTGTTTTGTTCTTTTGTTCATGTGTCCATCAAAGTAAACAGAGGAAGAAACATTGTTTGTACCTCTTCAAAAAAAATACATAAAAATAAATATAAAAAAATTAAATTCAAATTAAAATGCATAAACAGACTCTAGTGTTGTCACCATTACAAAAGAGATAACGTCCAGTTCCCAGTAAAATTTAAAAAAATTAAAATTAAAAATAAGTGCACAAACACCTCTTGCCCCTCCCCCTATTAGAAATATACCTTAAAAACAAACCTTTTTTGCCCCAAATAATACTAATAATTTAAGGGAGCATTTAAACTAAAAAACCTATCCACATGAGTTATTATGTTCACCATAATTCAGGATTTTCTTTATCAGTGGGACCTAACTTGCCAAATAAATCTTTGCAAAAAATGGTTTGTTTTTTAAAAAATGTATTTTTAAAAACGTTTAATTCATACCAAATGACTATACATAAAAGGCGCTACAAAAAGAAAACCCCATCTGTCCTTGAAAAATCATCATATACTGTAATTTGTGTGGGTAAACTAAACATGAAAAAGAGGAATTTCATGTGAACAAAAGATATGCTTAAACCCTGTGTCACGAAGGGGTTAAACGGGATAGGAGTGAGAATGACTAAGCACTGCTTCCCTGTCCCAGAAAACAACGAAAGTGACCCAGAGACACAGCGCTTCACCCGGAGACACCGGGTCAAACCACGAGAGTTCCCAGGCATCCTGGTCGCTTGTTCCCACGGAAACGGAAAAGCTTCTTACATGTTTCCTTGTTTTTATGTGAAAGAATGTAATCACAGATCTAGTAAGGTTTATTTGGTAGACTAGAGTGTCCACCTTTAAGACTTAACAATAGGCATAACAATAGGATCCAGCCTGAAAATGGGACAGAATACACAGAAAGCTTCTGCATGCGCACCAGCAGCACCGCCTGCCAGGAGGCAATAATTTCCAGTACAGAGAATAACTCATTCCTAGAATTAAAAATGAATTGGCATTACTTATCACAAAACTCACCACAACGTTATCCGAATAACTGGGCAGCACATTGCGCTGGGTTAAACTTGCCCAGGCTGTATCTTCAGTTTCGGGGTATTAGTGAAAGCTCTGGGGCAGATCTATGCTACAGAAAGGTTTTCCCTGCCCCTTTAGTTGGTATAAGAGGTAGCGTAACATCCTACCCAAACCGAACAGAAAAATCACCATAAGGTCCGGGTTAAGGGTTCAATGAACTACCAGCAGACCATTGATAACCCAATAACATTCCCACTAAAGACGCTTGAACCTAAATTGTGTTTTTTTACAACCCTTTAATCTTTAGTTCCATTTCCTATGATCATATTAGTAAGTACGTACTGTATATTTTTGGTTGGAAAATATTAGTTATTTGAACTTTGGATACATTATTATGGATTAAATGCTAATTCTAGAAGTTATCAAAGGAAATGCAAAATCAAATGATTTTAAAATACATGTTGGGCAGCTTTTTTGGGCAGAATTGGGCAGCTTTGAAGGTTTTCTTATATCCTCTGCTTTAAACACGAGTCTGGATTACACATTCCAAAACACATCGAAAACTGGCTACTCTATAATTTTCTATATATAAAAAGCTGTTGGTTAGAAAGTTAGGATATGGACAATTCAGCTAAAACATACATTTTGGTCTTCTTATGCCATTAATGAAAGCACTATACTTCATAGTTGCTTTGATGAACTACATCCATATAATTTACTAAATAGTAAACATTACAAACATTGTAACTGTATTTGCAAACAAGGTCTTAAATGTTTCGAGTGATCAGTTAACGGTTAACTCAATTGAGCAATTTGTCACATTCCCTTGCATAATCCCCCACTAATCTGTGGGCTGTGTGAGTGCCTGCGACTTTAAATATTAAGATATTTTTTAAAAGGAAAATGTATATTTAAAAAAAAATTAAACAGGAGTTCTCAGGACCTCCAAATAACCAAATGGAGGGCAGTAATTGCCCCCCACCCTGTGAGCAGTGAGGTATATTTAAATAACCCTGGGGGGTATATGAACCTCTGTAACCCTTCTCTCCCCCATGCCCTGCTGTTGGGGAAAGGGTGGGGGTGAGGGGAAGGCATTGCTTGGGCTCTATTCCTTCCATAAGGGCCTTTTTATATTTTCTTAAATATAAAAAAATATCATCCATCTGCACCCAGACAGGAAGGGTGTAAAGAATGCGTATTACAGAACTCGCAATGAACTTTAATATACATTCTTGGTTGGTGGGGATTTATGGGGCTAAAGACTGTCACTTTTATGAAAGTATATAATAAAACCCTATTTTAGGTTTATATATTCAGTTACATATGCGAGCATAAGAAAATGAACTGCTTATTCACTACTTTGAAATATTTGGCGTAGCTCTCATTACTAGTAAAGGTGATGACCCTGCCTTAGGTACGGCCAGGAGCTGTCAGCTTAACATTACGGAATTAAGTTAATGACCATGCTATGCGGGTAACACGCAGGATTGTTCTTTTTTTCTCTAGAGGAAATTACTGGTTATTTTAAAGTAATATCACATCCATGATTAACCCCTTGAGCCCCCAGACCTATTGGGGTTTTCAGAATAAAATAGGGCTTTTGTTTGAAACCTCCTTCCATAGTACCCTGCAGGGAAGTACTTTTAATACTTGCAGTTTAAGGGGGTTAACCTTTTTACATGTAGTCCTAGGGCAATGGTATGAAAGGTTTTGTTTTCTTATAACCAATATTTTGTTTCGATTTTTGCACTGCATGCAGTTCTTTACATGTTAATCTGTTTTTTGTGACCCCCTGCACGAGTCGCAGATGCACTCTTGGAGGAATTTTGGTAGGCTGTCCGCTGGTGTCCCCAGTTTTCTCCGTTTGTAGATAATGGCTATCACCGTGGTGGTCCGCTGGAGTCCTAGAGCCTTAGAAATGGCTCTGTAACCCTTTCCAGACTGATAGACGTCAATAACTTTGTTCTTGAATTCCTTTGGGTCACAGCATCCCGTGTTACATTCTGAGACCTTTTAGCCTGTATCGTTTTGCAAGACGGGTTCTATTCAACTGATGTTTGGGTTCAACAAATGCTTGCAGTAACCATGCCTGGGTGTGGCAAGTGAAATTTAACCCAATTATCAAATGAATCTGGTTAGTTAGGTAATTAAGGGGGCAATTAATTTCACATAGAGCCAGGTAGGGGTTGAATAGGTTTTTGGTTTTTTTTTATATATGAAATAATTCAATAGCTGCACTTTGTATTTAATCAAGTTACCTCTAATATTAAAATTAGTTTGATGTTCTGATACATTCACTTCACAAGTTTGACAAATATACAAAAACAGAAGAAATCGGGCAAATACACTGTAACCCTCCATAATTCTTTGTAGTCTTGTTAGCTGTTTGAATATTGTGCAAAGTCTCCACGGGGGTTACAATTTTACTTCTGTAGTAGACATCTGCTCAACTGGTGCAGATATATAATAAAAAAGGAATCTACTTTTATTTGGTTTAGTTTATTAAACATGTTCCTCTCCAGTTGTAAATAAGTACTATTGATAAAAATACACAGTATTATCTTTGTTTTTTAATTGAAACCACAATTTCCTGCTTGTGTCTCAGATGGAGCAGAGGCGGAAGTAGGGCAAAGCTCTAGACTGTACATTATGCTCTGTCCGGACAATGCTCAATTGTTTAGAGAGCTTCCTCCACGGCCCTACCATAAAATGTCATTAAGTGCAAGTATAGCTGAGGAAAGACAAAATAATTTAAGTTTGATCTTGCTTTGGATTGAAAATTGAGTAAGCTGGTGATGGACAGTGATGGATTCATTGTAGGCCAAAGTGATCAACTACCGACACTCAAAAACACATCCACCATCACAGCCTTTTTAAAGTTTAATCAGATTAAAAATTATTGAAACATTTTGCACTTTTTTTGCATCCGCCATGTGTTCTAGACGAGCTCAGACTCCTTATCATACTACCTATGGTAAAGAATACCACAGTCTCATTCAACAGACTAATGAGGATCTATGCAGGGACGGACGGGTAAATAATAAAAAATACCTCTTGGAACACTAACTTGATTTGCAGCATCCCAGGCAATTTATTTTACTAGGTTGTTTTCTATACAAATTAACATTATACCAACATATGGAAAACGTTAGAGATTTTGAAAGAAATCATTGCTCTTCCTTCCGAGTGGCTATACAATTCAGAATAGTGTCCCCCCCCACACTTTTTTTTCCTTTGATATATTCAAATTCTTACTGACTCCATGCATGTTCTCATTTCATACACTAGTATTATCTGTACTAGTTCATGTACACCAAAGATTTCCAGTCCCCCACTTCACCATTCAATATGAAAGGGTAACACCAGCAGCTTTCTCAAACTAGATTGGCCAAACTGGTCCTGCAGAACACGGACTGAAGACATCTTACCGACTTCCATACATCATACAGGATCAGCCAAGCTCATAAGGGATGGGCCATTCCTTCTTACACCCCCCCATACTAACATTTCTTGCAGTAAAGGAACATTTTCTCCAGAAACGTGGCACACTTTTTATTAAGGAATTTTATTTAATAAATAATGTCTGTTAACAGCATTGTAAAAAGTGAACACCTGCTAAAATAAAAAGGCACTTAAAAACAAGATTGTGACAAATATTAAACAGAGGCAATACAAATGGTCCAAGGCAAAAATACAATGAGTTTGTATGGCACGATATCTAATCAAACAGTCTAAGACCACGATAAAAAAAAAGTCAGTATATCACAGTATGGAACGGACAGCTTTAGATTTTGCAGCCATAGTTACAAACAGAAATTAAAGTCATGATGATGTACAGACCCATTAAGGGGTTAAGAAAGCACAAAGCAGCACCAGACATAAGAGACAAAAAGACTAGGACAAGACATGATTTAAGGCCTTTAAACAATTGAACGCACTGATATTCGCCTGGTTTAAGTCAGGCAGCAAGTCATACAGAGCTGGAATTTACCGCTGGAACAGGTTTGCACCCACATTATGGAATATCTGCCATTCCCCGCTTAATCACATACACTACCCTCTCCATTTATATCACAGAAAACCTCATATACAGTACTTCACATACACCACCAGCCCATCATCCTAAACGCCTGCGGTGTGCATCACGACGGCTTTGGCTTGCGGGTAAATTCCAACCAGATACTCCTTGTAAGGCAGAAATATAATACTCTGATCGGCATAGCCCTCTGATAAAGCCTGACCTTGATCTCTCTCCCAAAGAAAGGAAAAAAAGCTTACAAAAGAAAGTGAAAGGCACTGTGTGACCTCAACAGGAGTATACATTGTAGCAGTCTACTATATCCTGACAGTCCAATGGCAGAAAAAAAAAAAAAAAAGATAGATATTTGTTGCAATTTTTTCTCTATTTCCTTTACAGAAACTGTACAAAAGAAAAAAACAAAAACCCCCAAAACTTGCATGATAAAACACATATCCAATCCGTTAGTAAATTACTGTCTCCCTGTGGCAACCCCGCCCCTAAAAATAAAAAAAGCACTTTGCATACAGTGTTGTGAAATTTACAAAAATCTAAACGTCGTTCATTTTCCCTCATACTTTGGATTCACCACAGTTGTCACTGCACTCTTGTAAATTGGATTTTCACCCTAAAAGCAAAAGAAAGGTTTGAAGTTAGTATTGCAAAATTCAGACACAATAAAACCAAATTGAAATGTTACAATTCTCAAAGAAACCCAAAAAACCAACTGTGCCAGCATGCACAGCGTGCCAAACCACCACAGCCATGGAGCACGGGAAGAGCACTTATTTGGTTAAAGGGACAGACTGATGACGCTACTTAAGCTTTTAGCACATTTATAGTTAAGTGCACGCACCACACACTTGGCAATGTCGTTAGCGTCGCTTTTGTTACACAACAGTGTCAATTCGCTATTCATTTCAACAGGAAATAACACCTTCTATAACCGAGCGCTGAGACGGTGAAATATGCAAGTACCAGGTAGCCTCGGCTCCTAAAATGTGGTCGACTTGATGGAACTTCTGTTGCCATAGTCTCTCATCACTGCTTTCAACACGGTGTAACAGAACACTACCCCCCCCCCAAACCGGCTCATTTTATTCTGTACTATTGGTGTCAATTCTCCAAATATTGGTCTCTGTATATAAGTGCCCTGGAACGTGCCAGCTTTGCTAGCTAGGTGCCAGCGAGCTTTCACAGAGGGGGGGGGTCTGTTCCACTCCAACAACAATGCAAGAGATCAAAAAGCCGTGACCCTAAAAACCCACAGGGGAGTGTTAAAGGGCAGTTCCTGATTTTAACTGCAGGTTTTATGATGCAACAGACAGAATACCCCAATTCTGATAACCCAAACTACACCACAAGCATTCAAAATGGGGGTCACTGTACTACGCCTGGTTACTAGAATTTACTGCTTGGGGAGGACAGGGCTCTGAAACATACATTTAGTTAAAATCCCGGCAGAGGCGTTAGTTATTCCCCTGCCACTCATGACCAAAGAGAATACGACACACACACGAGTCAGGTTGTTGGGATGTGAACCTGAGAGGCCCCCTCCCTCCTTTTTAAATGTAGTCACATCAATAACATTTAACTCTGATTATAACAATGCAAAAACAAACAGAATTGCCTGATTTCACAGGTATGTCGGTGCAGTGTAACGCTTTTGGAATTATAATGCAGACATATACATCCGCACTACAAAGCCGTTCCAGTTACATTTTGTCCAATGATCTAATTTCTGTCTATAGGGTATGAGAGCAGACGGTAACGCGGACTATGGAACCCCGGACAGCAAAGTTAGAGAGGACTTGAGAAAGGAAGCAAAACAGGAAGACAGGAACATTGTGCAGGAGGACAGCATTGTTAAGTTGAGAAAAGAAACAGCGGGAGGAAAAAAGGCATGCGTAAAGAGGAGGCAGAAAAGGAGAATACAAACTGAGATTTATAGAGCAGCTTTGCGTCCATAGTTTGGATTCTTGAAAATATCTATAGGACTCTTGTAAATTGGGTTCTCTTGCTGGAGAAATGGATCCACAGAAAAGAAAACATGAACTTCAAATCCATGAATACAAGCAGCTATATGCTAAACACGTCTGGTTAACAGACTAGGCACTGAAGTGAAAAGTATATATTGTAACTAAAGTCAAATGCAAGTCTATATTAAACTGTGGCCTACATAATGCTTTGTAAAAAGGTACCTTTCATAATAGCCCCTCGATTTTTTGGTCGGATATTTTGCTGGACGGAGGCAAAGTTTCTATTAAACAGTTTAATGCCTCACAGCACCACCAATGAAGAACACACAGGAAAGTAACTTCCAATTTGTTTTGTTTGTGTGTAAAGTTTCTTTTAAAATATGTAAAAAACAAAATTGCACTTACAGTATCCCACTTGGCATTCATCTTCTCCTTCTCAAATTTGGCAAACTCTCTTCTGTCATGGATGATCATAAGAAGCTTCCATATAAGCAGTAAAGCCAGACCAATGAGAACAATTCCAGCAACCACACCAGCTACAATGGGAATAATGTCAGGGCCACTGGGACACTCTGGCAAGGGGAAAAAAAAAACCACATTGTTAAAATTTCATTCAAAACATACTGTAACCTTACAAAGTATCTTATAGGGCTGGGCTGAAAAAGTCCAAAATATAATCAAACTTTAGCATTAGGAACAAAAATGTTAGACTTGTGTAGGTATCTCAGTTACGAGGATTTTACCTGGGTCCTTCACAACATGCGCATGGATTTCCGAGTTGGCGTTCACCGAGTATGTGAAGTAAAACCAGCAGTCTTGCGCATCTTTCTCCTTGCAGTGACTCAAAGCATCTACCTGGCCTGGCTGAGGCAAGTCATCTCGACTGTCCACCTTGGTGATATTGAAATACATGCACTCTTCCTGGCAGGTTTCTTGCTTCTGGCCCTTCTGGAACGCTCTACACTGGACACATTCCCTTAAAAAGGAAAGGATCCATGCAGATTATTACACGTGCAAAAAGTGAACAAAATGTGCAAGGGAATCTTTTTTTTAAAATTATTGATAGATGGCAAAAAAACAAACTTCGTCAAAACATAACATTTCCCACTTAAAACAGAAAAGGGCAGGAATCTACAAGATCAAATTCTTAAGTTTACTCCCTCATTTGCTTTTGCAAATGGCATCAATGGCCGACTAATAGTAATGACATTAAATGCGTCATCCACAATTTTTTTGCTATTGAAGTTACTTTTTTTTTTTTAAAATATCAATAGACATAATTATAAGTATGACATCATGGCATGAGTCAATCTAACTGCATGTAATAGGAGGTTTCCCATAACAGAGGTGCAAGTGAAGTCAGGCTGGACACATGAGAGCTTCTAAAATCTCCACTTTGACAAAATAAAGAGTCATACACTCACTGATATTTCAGCATCTGCCGAGTTTCATTTAGCACCATATCACATGACTACGTTTCTTGGTTTGTTCTAGATCACGGCACCCACCGAAAGACAGGGTAAGTTGAGTTTAACGGGGGCTGATGTAGGATAAATGTTTTTTTTTTTTTTACTTGGCTAAAAATGCTTTTTTGGCAACTTTAAAGATGAATATCTCCGGATCTGCAAGTTGGATTCATTAGATTTAAAACAAAGCGATTAAAGCTCAAGCTAGCCCTTTTATGGTGATTTTAGTGGTAATCTGTTCAAAGGGTTTGGCTGTAGGTCCGATGTGTTGGATTCTCAGAAACTACACAATGCATTTGTGTGAAATTTGCAGGGTTTGCCATTCCCACCAGGAATCAAATTTCAGACAATTTAACATTGTGCTCTTAAGACTGTTACCTACTTGTGCTCGTTACAAACACCGGTGCACGTCTGACACATTTCGCAGGTAGCTCCTTGGAATTTGGGGTCCGTACATTTACATCTTCCACAGTCGCAGATTCCTCGGCCGTTACAGATTTGCCCGTTTGAGGCAAGACAGGTTGATGTATCCTCCGAGCAGTCGCATGCATTACCAGAGTAATTGGGAAAGCATTCGCACACTCTACACTTGCAAATACCTCTGCCTGAAAATACATATATATATATATTGCTTGAAGACACTAATTACTTTCCAGTGACGAGTTATGCCATATGGCCAGAAGTGTTTTGTTTCATAAATACACACATCCATATTTATACAGTATTATAACTTCAAATAAAAACATAGTATCTATTTCAAGCATATAAAGTGGGATGAACGGTTGGCAGGCGCAGGCAAGAACTGAACAGAAGAGACAATATTCGTGAGCTGGGAGATTAACATTTAAACCCCTGACCTCATCATACAGTGGGGACCGGCTGCATAACGTAAGGAGGGGGTAGAAAAGCTCACAGGGGTTGCTCCCCTTTTACAGACCAGTTTCAAAAGTTCTTGTGTTAGTAAACGCAACACTTAAATGCCTGAAACCACTTAAGACATGCATTCTGTTTCTGCATAAATTGACAAGGGAGAACTAAGTGGACAGAGACTAGCCATGATATATAAAATTGCTTACCTCCACAGATTTGGCCATTTGATCTGTCACAGTTGAAGTTGTCACATTCACAATATTTGCCAGAGTAGACTTCATTAGGATTGTCTCTCTTTTTACACACACATTGGCCACAGATACAGTCCCCATTGTTGCTGCAGATTTCAGAGCTATTGTCTTTTCTACAGAAGGCATCCATGTCTTCACTGTTAACCTCGTCGGTGCTGCACTCGCACTCTTTTCCAATACGACCATCATTGCATCTGGAGAGGGGAAAACATTGTTTAGAGATACCATGCGTGATTAAATCCTAGAAACCCCACATTTTATACAACGTATCTAAAATCTGCTGCAAACCAGTTAAGCACCAACAACCCCAGAGTATTGTAGCTGGTTTCCTGCAGTTAATGTTAAAGATTAATCAGAACAATTCAAAAAAAAAATAAAAAAGTAAAATTTAAGTCTGGTACCTGCATGCTCCACATTCAAAGGTGCCGTTTCCATTGTGACATTTTGGGCTGTCCGGAATGCCATCTTGCTGACATTCACAGTCACAGATAAAATGCAGAAGAATTTCTACTTCTTCAGTAAATCCCAGAGGTTTGATTTTAATGGATTCCGGCGGCCCTTTATGACACTTCTTAGCAGTCACGCTTATCTCAAATTCTACCTGCAATAAACCAAGACACTAAATTCAGGATTTGTACTTTGTCTCCTCTCTAGTCATCTAGTCATGTATTTAACAATGTAGAGTGCATTAAGGGATATTTCAGGTATCGGTCCAAGAAATCGACCAAGTGCATTTATTATAAAGTCATTGTACAGTGTTAGTGAAACTGGTTTATAATTTATAAGCGACTTATGCACATAGCCAAAATTAAAAGGTACTGCGATGTCAGAATTGACAAAGCCTCTTAGTTTGTTGCCAAATTTAGCATGTTTTACACAGATTGTGGGCACCACTACTCATAGAAACATTGGGGAAAGAGTGGTTTTTCCATAACCCAATAGAGTAGCAACAGTGATTAAGGGTTTATGCATAATGATATTAAAACTGCTGTTGCTATACATAGTGTATAATACAGCTATGCACTCTCCCTTCTTAGGTAGGTCTGTTGGCTTAAGGTAATAAATTTCGTACTTAGAGCAAAAAATGTATTTAATGACAAGTTAGGCCGGCATATAGAAACAGCTTACCTGATCCCCAATAGAGATGTTGGAACATTTCCTTCCATTCTCTCCTGTACCTTTGACACCATTCTTACAGAATGATTTATAATTTATAGTTACGCCCTCTGGCAATTTGCTGTTTTCCAAAATAAGTTCCGAAGATAGAGACTGAGGAGGGAAAAATATAAATCTGTGATCTTATATCTCTTGTCAATACAGGAAGATTTATGTATTATGAAGAAAGAACAAAAAAACTTTTCGGCACCAGCAGTGGAAGATACTAAATTGCCGCTACAAATCACAATACGTAAAGGCTTACATTGTAGGAATCAATAATCAGTTGTATGACGTTGCTGGAGTTTGCAGACAGTGTTCCCACAGCAGATTTTGGGATTAGATTCTTAAGCTCCTGTAAAATAATGTAGATGAAACATTATTGCAGAGGAGAGAAAAAAAACAAAAAACACCCACATCGCTCTCTTATAACAGTTGCTTAAAATGGACTTTAGTATCGCAGCCCTGAGATTTATAGAACTAAATAAAATTTTTTTTAAAGTCTCTCTATAAACCAATGCAAACTTCAAAGTGAAGGCTTGATCTGCAATAATTACCTTATAAACTGGCTGAAATTCCTCAGTAACAGCAAATATAGTTTGTATGTTGTTTTCGCTAAGTTTTTGCACTAAGTGAGCAATGGAGGGATAGTCCTGTAGAGAAATGAAATTATATAAAAAATATTTCAGCCAAACTAAAGAAACAATGAGCCAAATAAAACCATGAACTACAAAACATTTAAAAACAAAAACATACAAGTGGGCACAAACTTTAAACATCTCAGCTTTATAGCAACTGTTAACCCCAAGCTACCAAACAACCCCTGAGGGCTTTGCTGGCCTTTGAGTTGAGGTTTGAGCTTCATTTTAACACCAAATCTACAGAACAATGTTATACAATAGGCCTGGCTCCAATTCATTAGCTAAAATAAGCTGTTTGGTCGGCACATTGCCAGGCGCTGTATCACAACATAATTAAATGATGCAAAGCATAACCGATGCAAAATCACAGCCTTGTCTGAAATGTTCTTATTTTGCTGTTGCAGGTTTACAGTTTTGTCAGCTTCTTCTAATAAAAGCAGCTGAGAAATTCATACTGCTAGCTGGTTAAAAACGATACTATTTTATGCATAGCATCTATTTTCTTAATGCTCATATGCTGGAAAGACATGGCAACTTACAATGCGGCATGTAGTAGAGAAAGACTTCTCCAGAGCAATGTTAAAATGAATACAAAAAAGGATTTTCCCCTGTATGTGTAGCAATTACTGACACACACACACTGTGTGTGTGTCAGTAATTGCTACACATACAGGGGAAAATCCTTTTGTATTAATTTTAACATTGCTCTGGAGACACACACACACACAGTATATTGTGTTATTCTCATAGATAGCCGGATTTTAAGAGTCAATGCAGTCACGGTATCCATAAAATTCTAAATAAGCCTAAATGCCCTGTTTTGTCTCTAGTGACCCTTTAAAAGATTTGCGGTTTTATTATGTATGGGTTTATATGGAATCACATGACCTGAGCTGGACCAACCAACCAAACAGTGTTTACTTACATAATAATGGCTCATGGTGTACATATTGTCATGCATGTGACATTTGCCATCGTTCGGTAGGACTATTCCACCCAATTTACCATCACCTGCAAAATGGAAGCCAGCATCCGTGGAAAAGACTAATAAGCGTGTTACATTTCTCCAGCCAATGTGCTCCTAAAAACAAAACAAAACAAAAAAGTTAGTGTCTGAACATAGCAGGACATACAGAATTAGTTAAGATCAATAAAAATGGGGAATCTGCAAACAGACCACTTCCAGAAAATTATGTCAAGATGGAAGCTCTATGGCGTTTTCTCAGCATTACAAACATACCAAATGAAGCTTAGAACCACGTTGTATTTTAAAGCAGCTGCCCAAAGCACTCCTTTTGATGTACACAGACAATCACAAAATGTAAGAAGTGTTTCATGGTGTTCAAGTACAACTCCCATGAGCCTCAAGCAGCACTCGACATAGAAGGCAGTTGCTGGCTGCACGGACACCCAGGCTGACCAGCAACAACCGCTCGCCATTACACGTTTGCTAACGGCCGGCTGACAAAAAAAACTCTCAAAGGCATTAGCGGTGTCAGATCTCATGTAAAGAAATAATTTCTCCTTTTAAACATTCTATCATAAAGAGGTTCCTTCTAGCTACAAATGAAGCCAGTGGGTTTTACAAAGTCTACAAAAGGAGCCTCTTGAATGCTTTTGCTCCTTTACAGCATGACAAGGTGGGGAAATTCTGTAGAACCCCCTGCCATGCATTTGCAAAACAGACCACGCATACAATGTTCACGATTATATAGAAGAACAACGTAACTTACTCCACACACTGCAACTTGCATTATTGCATCAAATCCACCCTCGGGGGAATCCAAGTTACCGGAGATGTGCTGTTTGCCTACAAGTTCGTTAAAGTGGCCTCCATCGGCTGTAAGATTCAGCACATTTTTATAGCTAAATGGGCTTGTGCAGTTTTGGTCGCTGGTGCACGGGTTGATAAGTTTTGCAGGTGTTGTACTGATGTAAGGCATAACCGTTTTCTCCACAAAAGAGCCAAAACCTGCAACAACACAAAATTAGTTTACTATTAGCCTGAATAACAGCACATTCAGCCAAAGGGCCTGACGAGTGATTGACAGAGTAAGACAAAGCAATACTTTAGGTAAAGAGGGTCCAGCTCTCTAGCTCACATTAATGGCTTATGTAATAAGATTGTAATTGTACATCCGGTCTCCTCCATGCACAAGAGTAGATAAGGGGCACCAACGTCAGGATCTGTGATCCAGTCATGTATAGCTTATCATATAATGTGCCAAAAGCAGCCAAAAGTTTCAATGTGCTACCAAATAATTAAACTGCTAATGTATATCATGTAGGAAATGTAAAAAACAAAAGTTGTGCAGCTCTTACCTATCCTAAAGTCTGAAGTAATTTTCTCCATTTCCCGCATGAGTGCTGTACCAAGGCTTTTCACATTCTCCAAATCATCCTTCATAGAATAAGAGAGGTCCATAAGATAGTATAAATCAATAGGGTAATCTTCTGCTCTTCTGAACATTAAATTGAATGTCTGTGGCTCCCCTGAGAGAGAAGAAAAAAAAGTTAAAATAAGAAAACATACAACTGCAGACAGGAATGAGGTCCGGCGGAGCGTTACATACCCATTCGCAGATGGAATTCTAATTGCTGGGGTCGTATCTGAGTGATATTCGCAGGGTCTATCCGCACTCCTTTGGCCTTATTAGTTATTGGATTGTCTCGGAGTTTATTGTTACTACCTCTGGGATTCTGAACTTGGTCTTCAGGGCAACCTTTCTGTTTCAACGCAGCCAAGTCATCGCAGCGTGCTGAAGTGGGCTCGCCTTCTTGCAGAAAGCTCTATATTAACATTAAAATATTACACTTACATCACGTAAAACAATGATGGAGCCCATTCTATACTTTGTTGATACTGTAACTCAAATACTATGAAAACCAATGAATAATGAGTATATACCAAAGAGTATAAATCACATGTATATAAATTTCAAACAGTTTGTTAAGAAAAATGTGTCTTTAAAGAGATATACAGCCGGGAAATGTGTATTTTGTGTAGTTTTATAAGCTCACTGCACAAAAAAAAAAAAAGAGAACGCTATTGACATCTAGATACACATTGTTTAAACAGACAGAATTCAATTACATAACATATAAGGTTCAAAAAGTCCCAAGTGCATCAAGTTAAACCCTTCTACCTAACCTTTCTACTCTTGATCCAAAGGAAGGCAAAATAACCCTAATTCAGCTACTGGGGGGGGGGTATTGTTAATGTTCTGAATCTACTTACTGTATAAATGGGCATTTTGAAGGCAATTCGTGTTAATGGGATATTGAGGACATTTTATTCACCACATACGTACCACGTCTGAGCACCATCCGCAGTTGGGTCCTGCTTGTATGCATTCCCCACATGATTTAGCATTAATTTTCAAACATTCAATTCCACCTGCATTAGAGGAAAATGGCACATAAGTTAATTACTGTAACTAAACGTTAATTATTAGAAGCATTACTTAGGTGTTTCTAGCATTGTCCAGATGCAAATCCCTACTGCATCATTTTAGGAGCTCTTTTGATTTTGATTAGTCTTACTTTACTGTTTGGCAGCACAACGGAATAAATGCCAATGAGCCGAACTACCCGGAAGCACAGGGAGCTGTGAATATGGTCTGAATGTGCTTTCCTAGGAAGCCCTGGAGAATTCCAGAGTATATTTTGTCAGAAGAAAAAAATATATAATTTCAGAGGCCTTCTGATGTGTTAAAATGTTCTGTCAATTTTACTCTAACTTAAAAAAATGTTCATCTGATGTCAGCAAAATCACAGGTAGTCAACTGTCCTATATGACTATTTTCACCGTGCCAGGCACGCAGTAGATTGCTTACCTTGTTGAGCGCCGACGCATGAAAGTAAAGAAATAATCCCCACAAGGAAACACAGGTTACGCGCCATCTGAAAGAAACAGGAGATACAGTTTATGTATTTCACAAAGATGTCACTATTTGGAGATCAAACACCTAAGGATATAGCCAGGTACAATGGTAAAATATTTAAACAACTGATTCTGAGAAGCCTGGAAATAAATCAAATTCACCCAACACACCATATGCGACACTCCAAAGCAGTAACACTGCCTCTTTTAATCGGTATAGAAGCAGTACTTAAAATGTCAATGGCTACAATAAAGTAGATATGATCAGGACACTATAAAGAGATGTTTTTATCTGCTATATGTAACCAATCCTGTCATGGTGTACAAAATGCAAATACAGAAGAATGCTTTATTATGCTTAAAATATACAAAGTCAGATCACATGGCAATGTACAGAATAAAAATATTTTAGATCAACCCTAATTTGTTGAAATAGAAAATATAACCTTAACCTTCCTTTACCAACGAGTCACATGCAAACGTCATTGAATCTGGATGCACACAGGGAGAACTGGCTTCTCAGATACTAAAGCCAATATATATCATGTACATATAATTGCTGTTAGATTTATAAACAAAATAAATGTGCTTCAAAAGAGTAAGGAAGCACCAGCTCACGGAGGGTTGTGCAGGCGTTTTGGGCAGTGGGCCACTTCATCAGAAGTGTAGACGAGTGGCACTCATTTGTCATTGAAAAAATATGGCCTTTCAGCTGTGTAATGTTAATACAGGGTTAAGTTGGCAAAAACAAGTCGACAAACATCCAGACACTCACATCAACACAACTAGACACTCACCACATGCTACACTATATACAGTAAATAAGGTCTGTGGTACTAAAGACCCCACTATGAATGAAGGGGATGGCATGGAGATTTATACAATGTTTTAATGTAAACATTAAACATGTAAACCAGTGCAGCTTTTAGAATACCGGAAATGTTATATTATAACAGCTTCTACTATGCCCGAGTTCCATCATCCTTCTCTTCACCCCACCCTTACAACACTTTCATAAAGCTATAAGCAACTTAATGGGGCAACAATGTAACGGGAAGAACATTACAGACCCAGAGAACACGTAGTCTGCGCATAAAGTGGGGTTCTAATACATACGTGGCTTACTTAAAGCTGTAAATACCATAGCCTGTATTTTGTGTGAAAAAAAATATCATTCCAAACACGTTACCAACACCAAGTCCGTCTTACATGCTCCAACAGCATTGCTCAATTGTCAATACGCTTTAAGCGTACTTTAAAATGAATAAGCGTAATGTTCCATTACTAAGCCCCCATGTTAGGTAATGCTGAAGGCAGATGTGTAACAGACCCATGGAGACCATATAAATAAATGTCCTGAAATAACCAATGCACACTGACTAACGGCTTGGAACAGCAGCATTCTTAGGCCGAGAGCGGATTCCGAAACGCCAACGTTTCCATATAAGGGCGTCCCGTTGCCGTCCAGCAGACTTGTCTGGGCCGCCTCAATTCGCATTAGTCAGTTTCCTCTGAGGACAACAGACACTTAACCTGTTTGCTGCCTGTATTCTCACACTAGCCGTACCCAGGGAAGTGGTTATAGATTCTGTAAATCTGAAAGCAGATTCATTTGTTTTTTGGTTTCGTCTTGTCCCTGCAGAAATCTTTCGCTGTGCTTTTGGTAGGGCTGCGTGGGGCATTAAGTTGTACCTTTAAAGATGGTTGATGTGTAAAAGGTCTGTTATGGCACTTCCTTAGAATTCAGCTCATGTATTCAGACAACATCCTAGTACAGGGGTGTCCAACTGCGGCAGGACTACATCGCCCCATCCTCCTCAGCCAGCCCCTTAGCTGAAAGAGCATTATGGGAGATGTAGTCCTGCAGCAGCTGGTGGGCCGGATGTTGGACGCCCCTGTCCTAGCAGAAGGATTTATGTGCTTAGCTTCATGGTAATGCACTTCAATGGGTGATGGAAAGGTTTCTAGGCATCCTTTAGCAGTCAGCATTAATTCTTCTGGTGCTAGAACTCAGACGCCCCTTGTGGCAACGCCACACCAATACCTTTTTCTAGTGTGGCAACCGGACTGCTAGACAGGAAGATTGCAAAGCATCCATAGAAGTCATATGTGGTGAAAACAAAAAACATTAAAAGCAGTCCCCAAAGAAACTCCACACCACTGTTTTACACAGAAAATAACCATATTCTACTGACATTGCCTGAAGAGGATTACTCAAGTAACTGTAGCAACAATGACCGCAGCTACAGTGGAAAACCTAAAACAGGCAACATTTCCTATAAAGCTTAAAGAAACAGCTTAAATGCTGCAGACCGTGCCAACGAGGGATGCATTATCAAGTACTAATTAAGCACTTTCATATGAATGCTATGCTGTCTGACGCCAGCTTTGGTTAGCGGGAGTATAGTACACATGTGCAGTGTTAAGCAGGGATGCGATCAGCCAAATGCATCCCCTTTCAAGTCAATGAGCTTGGGGCAGAGAAAAGCTTAATTGTATAGATAAGACTCTGCTGAAACTCTCTTGGATGGGGGGCAGTATACAAGTATTGTACTCAGGCATCATATGTATTAAAGTACATATGATGGCTGGGGTGTCCCTATAACAAAAAAGCACCCCTTCTTATATAAGAGGCATCAATATATTGCTTCATGGTTCTATATAAAGTTACCCAAAATGGGAGCAGAAGTAATTTTTTTTCTATGGAACACAGACAGCTCTTTGGCTCCTCGGACATCAAGGTATTAAAGCGGTAGAGCACGGCCCCATATGCCTCCAGTGCATAAAGGTTGTAGTAGTGCAGGACATTTCTTCTGCAATGCACCAAACAATGTTTTTAGTCCTTGAGGATTAAAGTAAGACTATGGAACAGCTCACATGGCAATAAAATACAGTATGCTAGCAGAATTGTCAGCTGCCAACTCACGGACACATTCTACTTTGCTTCTGAGAAGCACAAAATTTGGCTTGCACCCTTGTCTAGACAGGAATTGCAGAGTGAATGTAAAGGTAATCAGAAAACACACTAAAAGCCTGAAAAAACATTAAAAAACAACAAAACAAAAAACATGTTTGCTGTTCATATGCAAGCAAGCAGATTTGCCACCTAGAATTTACCCAACCTTGGTCAAATTATGAAGCAATACTTTAAACTATGGCAAACTAACTTGGTAAAACTATGGGAAGGGAATGGATAAAAAAAAAAAAAAAAAAAAAGAATACATGAAATGTATATGGAAGCTTTCGATTGTAGTCACGTTCAACCAAAGGGAGGACCTTAGTCAGCATGTGTGAAACTAAAAGCCCTTTTTGACATCCTCAAGACTACCTCTACAGAGTTTATCCACTTTGCAGCTGCCCTTTTAGGCTGATGTAGCAGCCCGGCGTGTCACCGGCATTGGGTCCCGGCAGTGTCCAATCCGGAGTACTGGTGCAAGGCGAGAATGCACTGGGAGAGAAGCAGCTGGATGGTTGCATGTAGCCCAGGCCGGCATAATGTTAGCCTCCAAGTGTTCACATTTCTAGCTGGCATTTTACCTTCAGTTGTTCAAAGTACACATGAAAGGGTGAGAGACGCTCTCTGATTTGAGTGCTTACATTGTGTTAAGCTGTAATTTAAAAGTCTAGCTTGCCTCAAAGATGTCAAAGGACAAATGATAGCACGTTATCCAACGATAAGATTTTAAGAGACCCAAGCAATCTAGAAAGCTTAGTCTAATGCCAAAGGTAACATTTAACACACCTGCTGTTAAATACTCTTTCCACATGTTTACAATGCAACAGCGGCTAGAAAATATAGAATCTTAATTATAGAATTACAGCAACTGCTCAGTTATTACAGCCAGAGAGAATGGAAAATTATTTTGCCAGCTGAAAATATAAAATGTATCTAGTTTGGGATAAAGCATGCTATCTTTGGATAGGAACGATCCAGTTTTCCTTCCTTTGATAATTATACAATCAAGGTACCCTCACATTTTCCAACCAAGATATCAAGAAATGGGTATAAGTAAAAAAATATATCAACCTTTCTTCATTTCAGACCTCAAGGACATAGTCTATCCAGTAACGTAATGCCTCATATAGCATGTTAATGCCTGCTGGAGTGCATTTTATTGTATTGTTTAGTTACCCTCACCGAGTGCCAATGGTGTACCCGGGTAACATTAATACATACACAGAAACCAACTGCATGTATGTTAGCAAAACATCAATGTCTATGTAGCGTACATGTGATTGGCAGCTGCTATTTCCCTTAGAGATGAGCTCTTGTTGACAACCAAGAAGCATACGGAGGTATGAGCGGCGGTTAAAAGAAGAAAACAAGTAACTGAGGAACATACAGCGCTTATTTGCCTGCAGTAAAAGGCACTGAAGGCCATGCAAAATTGGCTCCAATAAGCATTTAAGAAGAAAATAGTGATGGCGTGGCCGCTTTATAATTACATCCAGTTATTTCTCCAGATGTGACCAAAAACTATTAAAAAATCTACCACTAGGTTATAATTCTGTCACAGCTAAAATAATGTGTTAAAGGAACATATTTAAGCTCCAAAACTTCTCGCATTTTTTTAATGAACGAGTCCCTACCTTTCCCATTCACAATATAACACCGCTCACAAAAGGAGAAATGCTCCAGGAACAGGCAATTTACAGGACTTACCCACAATAGCACTGATAATTTACATATCTCTAGTTTGACATAAAAAAATATATAAAAAAAAAAGCCCAAGCAGTAAGGCCTGTTACTTAAGGAAAAAAAAAAAACTGCCCTTGTCTATGAAATGCCACCAGTTTATTTCCCTGGTAGCTGGTGGTCTAAATAAAAAAAAAATGGCTGGTGTCTGCGTTGGATTACTCTCGAAAGTTCAATACATACAAAGTACTTTTCAATTTGGAACCTCAAGACATAGAAGTCCACGAAAGTTCTCCGACAACATAAAAGCTACAGAGGAACAGCATGTACAGTACATTGTTCTATTGTTATGGAACAAAAACAATATTTTACCCTAACATAACTTTTTAAGTAACAAGCTGTAAAGTAGAAACCATGTTGCTTTTTTGTCAGGCACTCTCTCTCTCTCATGGATCGCTGCACTTTCTTTGAAAACAAAAGCACCCAAAAACACACCTTGAGGGAAGAAAAGAAAAAAAGGCAGGCAAGCGCTGACACATCAGCTTCTGAAGTCAATGCCTGGAGCTAACCACTAAGAATCCATACGAAACAGCAGCACACGCAAAGTCATAAGGAACCATATAACAAGATAAACTAGCTCAAAAGTAACATTTTTGCTTTAAAGGTGCTTTGCAAACATAAAAAGGCAGTACGTGTTTACCAGAATTAAGATTTCATGCGTAGAACTGTAAAAGATGCGATTTAGTAAAAGCTTAAAAAAACGGTGTTTTCTCCCTGCGTTTTACCCTACAAAGCCGTCCCTCCTTTGAATAAATCTGGTCTATACAGGAACTGCTATTTCTTGGAAAATACTTTGAAGTCTCCACATCTGTGTGTTGCGCAAACATACATACCTAAGCAACAAAAAGAAAAAAAGTGCCACACTTAAAGGAAAGGGGCAAGTCCCGGATCAAAGAGTCTAAGGCCTGGCCAGCGGTATTTCAGTACACAATGTATGTGCTTTCCGGTGATCTGCTGGTAAAAATAAACAGCCCCCCCCCCACACACCACCACTCCCAGGAAGTGTGCAGCTCCCCTCCCTTCGCAAATTCCTGCAGGGATACTCCCTACTGTACCAGGGTGCAATGGGAGGTGGGGAAGAAGCCGCATTGGACTACCGTCCGCCGTGTCAAATTCCAGGATGGATTTCATAAGTTACTTTTTGTCTAGTTATCGGATACATTATCATTAAGTGACCTCTCTGGCACAAAGAACAAAAGGCTCAAGAATAACAAAATGCCCCAAGCGTTTCACAGGCGCGGAGACTCTAGGGAAACACGAAAAATGGATAAACGGTTGAAGTGCCGAGATGTGACAGTAGGAGGGTGTAGCTCGCTGCGTCAGGAAAGCTGGAAAATAACCAGATGACCTTCCCTAAAATTACAGTAGCCTCAGGCTATAAAAAAAAAAAAAAGTAATGAATGTATATGGCAAAACCTAAAAATGAATAAACTCACCTAGCGAGAGACTTTCCTCTCATAATAGCATCAGTTTAAACCCATCCAATAGAGCATAATCCAGGGGGCAACAAGAACACATATGGACCTATAAAAGCCCCTCTCAGGCCTGGGTAAAGTCCAGAAACCAGCTGGCCCAAGGCTTCTGTTATGTTATATTGTTATCAATGGCGTATAAACCAACGCTATGTATACATACCGGTGCATATACATATAATAAGGGTCCGGCTCACGACTACCCCCACGGACGGCCCTCCCCGCCCAGCTCCCTGGGCTGACCTGTAGTATCTCCCCGTCACAGGACCGCTCTCACGACCCCCACACACGCCTGGACGGGCCGCTTTGCGGGCAGTCGGTGGAACGAAGTTAGTTAACTCGTAACAAACCAGCCCGTACGATGGGCAGCAACTCACCTCCAGCATGGCGACCTCACAGCAGCGGCGGAACCAGCTGTCCCGCTCCCACCGGGCACGAGTGGTGTGCGTTAAATTGGGGGGGGGGGGGTCGGCTTGCCCAGCAGGCGGCAAATGTCGGTGTGTGTAACCCCAGGAAACGTCCCCCCGCGCCCCACACAGTCGTACTGAGAGTGAGTGCACGGCCGCAGCTGCTAACGGTCTGGGGCACTCTGCGCGGTGACGTATTACACCTCCCCCCCTTCGCGGGAGCGCGCTCCGGGCACTGCAGCGCAGGAAGCGAATTCCAGACGCGTGACGTCAGGCGGGAGCGGGAGGCCGCGTGGGACGTGGGGATGGAGGGGGTGGCAGTAAGAGCTGGGGGGCAGGGAAATGGAGTCCGGCCGCGTACGACAAACAGGAAGCGGGACCTAATGATGGGGTGGGATAACAGCATGTACACTGTACCGTATATTCAGGGCCTATTATAGAGAATGGAGGCAAAACTACGGGTGCTGGTTGCATCCACACTTCCACCTCTTTTAGCGCTTAATATGCTTGAGTATCACAGTGTTCTACATTCACTATACTGATGTGCCACACCGATGTGTATATGCTGCTGGAAGGAGCATAAAATACATTATTTTTCAAAAGGTCTTCATTGTATGGGTAGGTGACATCTTTTGGTGAAGCCAGGATCCAGCAGCTCCTCCTTGGCGTGTTGAAATGCTAAGAGTTGTGTAGTTATATAATGTATACGATTGGAGGGCTGGCTTCCACTGTGGCCCTAACAATTTTGCGGACCCTCAACTCCATACGACGAGGACCGAGATCTCAGGCTTCATGGGAAAAAATCTATGTTTGTTATTAAGCTGTAAATCATGGGGCTCGTTATCATACCTCGGAACTCTCCGGGTTTCACCCAGAAAACTCCGGGAGAAGCTCCAGGTCGTGGGAGCAGGGTCTTGACAGTCCCCACTCCCCACCAATTTCCCTTTTAAATGGGGGTGTGTCCCGCAATGTCAGTGGGAACGCCTCATACGTTAGGTGGATCTGCCACCGACACCAGCGAGATCGCCCACCGACTTAAGTGGGACGTCAGTGGGCAGTCCTGGCCGCGTCCCGCAGGGGAAGGCTCCAGGTAGCCGGAGCCCAGGAGTTCCCAGGTATGCTCATCAAGTTGGAAATACAAGATGTTTGATCTCTAGGTTTGCTGTTTTCAGAGGCGAAATGCTAAAAAAATATGTTTTTTAAGTAATGCAAAGAGACTGGTAGCTAAGTGGAAGAGCCTCCAAGCAGAAGGGTTGGAGATTACGGTCTGATTCTGAATATGATGCGACTAGATGGGGAGAATGGTTCTTTAAAATGCCTTTAATCTGCTTTTATCCTTTTTACCTCTTCTTTATGTCTACTATCCCAATTTCCTATCCTACATTAAGGATTACATCTTGTCCAAATTACCACTCAAAGTTTTCTTTCGTTTTTTGGATATATAGCGGCCGGACGTACCCTTTTTCATCGGTAAATGATTCAGCAAATGAATAGAGCTAATCGGTAATGTCTGACAGTTGATTTTTGGCTCTCTTATTAATTGGCCGCTAGGCTGGACTGAACGGTGCCTGTCCGCCTGGAATTAGCCTGTCTAAAAATACAGCAGCCACTGATCCAGCAGTTATTTATTGGAAGCAGACGTTTGGAGACAGCGTGACTTGCTTTATGTCTCGGAATAGCCTCCTTCGTATTAAAGTGCCGCGTGCCCCCCCCCCCCGGTGCTAGCCGCTTATGTGCTGAAGATCCCGGTGTAAAAAGGCGCTCCTTGGGGCTGTATATTCACCAGGTGCTGATCGTGCTCATACAGGTAGTGAGTCAGGTCAACGTGAGTCAGTGCTACAAAGTGACTTCCACAAGCGTCTTAACTCCACAACAGCCAAAGCTTTTAAAAGGCCAACCATTGTTTAACCCCTTGAATTCCAGCTGTGTAGGCTATAGGCATTCTTTCCTATTTTGTTGCATTGCAACCTGGAATTGACATGGATTTTTATTCGAATTTCATGTAATGGACATACAAAAAAAAGGTGAAGTGAACTGAAGAAAATAACTAATGTAATAAAAATTCTAAAAAATAAAAAAATGGATATTCTCACCCCCGTTGCTGTTCTTTGTTTACAAGGTACATAAGAATGTGAAAATGTGCATGCGCAAAGAAGGCAGAGCTACTAATAAAATAATCTGATTTTCTATAAACCATGCCCTCTAAGGTTTTAGAGTGTAAGCTCCCTGAGCAGGGCACTCCTTACCTACTGTTTCTATAAGCCAAATTGTTATGTATATACTACTTGTTATGTCCTGTTTACTCATTGTACATCGCTACGGAATATGATGGTGTTATATAAAACAATTAATAATACTAATAATCCCCGGTCTGTTTTATAGAAAATCCAACAGATAGTTGGGGTACCACTGATACTAGGCTGCGGTGGAGGTAGACAAGCAAAAAGCAAGATACCACCACAATGATGTGGTTAAAATATAAATTTGCATTTAAGAATCCGTTTACGTTTATCATTAATGCACATATAGAAACCTCCCTGTGATTTCGGACTGGTATTTTTTTGCCAAGAACAACAGGAAGCAGCTGGTCCATTCTGTGAGGAGCGCTGAGGTTTCCTCACAATACTCAAAGGTGAATATAAAACCTATTTTGTGAGCTATTTGATTACTATGCACTTTTTGGGATTGTTTCAGGACCACATCCTTTCTTTTTCTATATATCCACTACATCGATATCTAAAAATGAGCAATTCCATTGCCGGATATCACTGGATTCCGCTGTTTTCGCTTGGAATGGGTTTGCCTTAACCTTTCTACTTAAATGTGAATCTTACCCCAAAAAGTTTAGATGAAAGTTCATAGATTCCATTAAGTCAGGGGCGTCCAACATGCGGCCCGCGTAAGATCGGCAGCAAGGGCAACGGATCTTACGCGGGCCGCACCTCGAGCCCTGCTACAACAAGAGCCCTGCTACTTACCTGTGGGAGGGTATTTTGTATTGCACAGAGGAACCGGAACCCAGCAGAGTCACGTGAATGTACGTGACATCACATGACTCTGCTCCAGTCCTGCTTCCTCTGTGGAGTACAAGAGAACGCAGAGGGAGGCCACGCCCTCTGCTGAAGTCTGTGAGCAGCATCGAGAGCTGCAGTGCAGGTAAGTGGGTGGGGAGGGTGTTTGAATGAGTATGCGTGATTGAGGGAATTAATCTGTGAATTAATGAGTATATGAATGAATGAGTGTGTGTGTGATAGCATGGATGTGTAAGTGCTGGAACCTAGGCATGATGGGACTGTGATTGCTGTTAGCAATCACACTCCTATCATGCCAAGTCAGCCAGTACATGCTGAAACCTAGCTAGCTGTCCCCCTTGTGTATTGATGCTGCCAGCAGTATGGGGTCTGCACATCACGTACAGCCACCCTGTACCAGCATGTACTGGCTGACTTGGCATGATAGGAGTGTGATTGCTAACAGCAATCACAGTCCCATCATGCCTAGGTTCCAGCATTTACTGGTTGGATGTGTAAGTGCTGGTACCTAGGCATGATGGGAATGTGCTTGCTGTGATTGCTGTTAGCAATCACACTCCTATCATGCCAAGTCAGCCAGTACATGCTGAAACCTAGCTAGCTGCCCCCCTTGTGTATTGATGCTGCCAGCAGTATGGGGTCTGCACATCACGTACAGCCACCCTGTACCAGCATGTACTGGCTGACTTGGCATGATAGGAGTGTGATTGCTAACAGCAATCACAGTCCCATCATGCCTAGGTTCCAGCATTTACTGGTTGGATGTGTAAGTGCTGGTACCTAGGCATGATGGGAATGTGCTTGCTGTGATTGCTGTTAGCAATCACACTCCTATCATGCCAAGTCAGCCAGTACATGCTGAAACCTAGCTAGCTGCCCCCCTTGTGTATTGATGCTGCCAGCAGTATGGGGTCTGCACATCACTTACAGCCACCCTGTACCAGCATGTACTGGCTGACTTGGCATGATAGGAGTGTGATTGCCAACAGCAAGCACATTCCCATCATGCCTAGGTACCACCATTTACTGGTTGCCTGGGTAAGATAGGAGTGTGATTGCTGTTAGCAATCACACTCCTATCATGCTATGTCATATTGCTAATTTTTTTGTCCAATTGTGGTGTGTTACCTACTTTTATTAAAAATGTGAGTTTTTATTATTATTTTTAAAGGTGGGGGGTCATTTTCGGTTTTGGCTAAGTGAACCATGAATGTTTTGGTCCAGAATTTTCATTTTGGTGTATCCCTAGAATAAATAGAACTATTTAATTTTTACTTATCCAGAATCCTGAATTTGTAGTCACAAAACTTTCTAGGCCCAGAAATCAGTGAGAGGAAAAGTAAAGGTTTTGTGTCATTTACTTTATTTTAATCTTCATATTTTATTAAAGGCCATATTTTCTCACAGTGAAAAATGAGTGCGGCCCACGTACGTATACAATTCTGATGAAGTGGCCCACTGCAGAAAAAACACTTCACATATATCCACTTGACATGTTGCTAATAAAATGTAACCTATCGGTTGAAGATATTTCCTGGAAGTCGAGTGGGTCAGGATGTGAAAGCAAGTTTTCCAGGTTGTTTAAAGCCAAAAAGTGACCCAAAATAGAAGCATGGCTGTCTTTAATAATAACACGCATGCTGCTGTTAATAGTGTAGAGGTGGAGGTCTCGGCAGCGGCGGGTGCAGACTTCTCCACTAGTTATTTATTATGTTCTATGTGTGCTGGACGCTGGTTATATGTCATATCTTACGTCGTATTATACTGTCACTGCAACATCAGCTGGTGCTCAGACGTGAGAGAGGGTCTTTGTAGGCATATATATGCAGCCTTAGAGCATCTAACTGCTGTTTAGGGGACCCAAGGCATAGCATGACCTTCCCTGCTCAAACACCACACTGAGCTGATTCTTTATGGCAATGCTAATGAAGTCCTGCTCGTCCAATGAAACCTTTTCCTCCGTAGACGTTCGTTGGTCAGAGTGAGAGTCTGGTGAGACATTGAATTGTTTAGTAGATTGCCTTACATAACACATCTTAGAACAAATGCATATGACAAATATACGTCTGTCTGGCTAAAAAGAATTGCTTTAAAACAAAAAATATATATTTTTAGAGATACAGACAATGTGATACTAGTAATTAAAAATGGGGAGGGTTTCCTTTTTTACAATGTTTTCATCCATCTCAAGCAGGGTGACCTACTGTGTATAGATACCTTTTTCTCAAATAATAACAGAAAACCAGGGTCACCCGTAGGGCCCAGAACACCTACTCTGCATCTCTCCTTTACAGGGTATCCTGGGGGGGGGCCTGAGGGATAGGGGGGAAGCCCCTCTGCCGCATAACAGGGAGAAACGCCACTCACTGTACCACTATTACTCAATGGGCCGCCTAAAAGGGAGATGACTGATCTCACCGACTGTCTCATTGAGATACCTGGGAACTCTCAGGCTCTAGCTTCCCAGGCCCCCATTTGCGGGATGCGAGTAGTGGTCCCGCCAACATCGCAGGACACACGCCATTTTTGGAGGGGAAGCTGGAGACCCAGAGGAGCAGCACTTCACTCGGGATGTCTGGGGGAAACCAGGAGAGTCTCCAGACATGCTCATGAACAGTATAGAGCGCTGTAATGAGTCGGCAATGTCTTCTATAGTCTCCGTCCTTTAAAAGAGAAGCGTCAGGATATGATGTCATCCTGACACCCTGTAGTAAAGACAGTGGTGTGGTGCCGGCGGCCCTGGGTGAGTCCTCGGGCAGTGCAGAGGGTAAACACCACTGACTACAGGCTTTCTTTTTTTATACATATTCCTGGCGAATCTATCTTAGGCTAGCCAAAAATGCATTATAATATGCGTTATAGAAACATAAAATGTATGTATTTCACATACATACATATACAGCAGTGTTATAATTAGTAAGTTTAACGAGAAACTCTGACTCCAAACGGTGACTGGCGCCCTGCTTGAACAAAGGTAACGTCTGTCATTTAGGCTTATTTGTTTTGAACTAGTTTGGTAGATAAAGAAAGCCGATAGCGGGAGGAACTGGTTAGAGAAAGATAGAGAAACGCTGCCCCGGGGCACCAAATATTCGAGTTTTGAGCTCTGCAAGTTATTCTGAGCTTGCAAACCACAGCTACAGCTCGACCGCACCTAAAGCTGGTATAATTAGCAAAGAAAAAAGTACCTGCATGCATGTTTATGGTCTTTCATTTAACCATATAAATACCACAAGGGTTTGAGATCCTGTGCAAACCTCTTTGGGTTTTAAATGGTAAAAATGCAATATATATATATATATACAGTATATGCACATAGTTTAATGTGTATTTTGAAATGAACTATTTTTTGCCCTTTCTGTTGAGAAGTGAACCATAACGGGAAGTTCCAGTACTTTCAGTATGATGATATCACGGTTACTGCAGGGAGCGGCCATTTGAAATGCTTGTCCGCACATCTGTACATTAACTGAATTTATTCCCAGCCCCATTCGGGGAGAGATAAGTATTAAAGCGGCACTTTAATGTATGCCAATATCTGGGAATTAATGTATGCGAATATCTGGGAATTCCGAAGCACTGCTTCCCCAGGTCTCCCAGTCACTCGTTCCCCGGAGGAGAGCCGTGTTTAGACGTGCCCACTCCCTGCCCAATTCCTCTCCCACTTCCAACACGTTTCATGTTATCTGGGGCTACCAGAGCTGACTTGTGCAAGATTTCCAGGGGGCGAGTGAGACCCCCCAAACAAGCCTGCAGTGATTGGCTGCTTTATGTATAAGCCTGCCCACAATAATCATGTCTTACCCCACCCGTGTTACATGATGGTGGTGGGTTACCTTATCAGAGGTTGTTCCCTCCATGGAATCCGGTGTTTCTTCCGTCGCATATGCAGTGGCCAATTCTGACATTGCCCATGCAGAGGAGCCATTAGTCCTGATAATTAATACACCTGCCAGAGTTTAAGCCTGGTTGTTTGTACTGTCCCATCAAATTTAATTAAAATGTATGATGCAGGGCCAACTATTTATCCAGGAGAAGATCACTACAGATTTCCCTTTATAATGCATAATGTCATCAAATATACACTATATGGACAAAAGTATTGGGACACCTGACCATTACACCAAAAAGCACTTTGAAGACACTGCATCCTAAATACATAAACATTAATATGTAGTTGGACCCCCTATGACAGCTTCCAATCCTCTGGGAAGGGTTTCCACAAGATTTTGGGGTGTTTCTGTGGGATTTTTTATCCATTCATCCAGTAGAGCATTTGTTAGGTCAGGCGCTGATGTTGGACGAGACGCCCGGCTCGCCACCTCCGTTCCAGTTTATCCCAAAGATGTTGGATGGGGTTGAGTTCAGGGCTCTGTGCGGTCAAGTTCTTCCACCAAACTCATCCAACCATTCAATATATGGATTTGTGCAAAAAGCCGTGAGGTTGACAGTTCCAATTTAAAGAAAGAGAGGCACACAACGTAGAGAGCCACTCTCTGACAAACACGACTAAACGCTATAACAAACAGCTTATAGGAACCACAGGCATTTGCAGTGACACTTCTACTCTCTAAAAATGAGTGTGATGTTATTATAAAAATGCAATTTTAGACAAGATGAATTTCTTTGCCATCCAAAAAAAAGGCAACCCTCTATGATCTCAAGAGGGAAACTAGTTAAAAGTTTGAAACCTTCAGGTGACTTGGGTGACATTCTGCTGTATATAAGCGCAAACAACACAATGGGGTTACCAGGGGCTGTGATTAATTATTACCCGTTACTGTCATCAGTATAACACTGCTTTTGAATGCTTTTCATGGTAATTCAGCAACATTTATTTTTCAGCACGTTATCCCTTTGATACATTTCTATTTGTTGCACAGCCCTCTGTCACTTAAGGAGTTAATAATGTAGATGTAAGTTGAGCATCTATACCGTTCTACTAATCATATGGTACAAGGAGGAGTAGTCTTCCAGGAAGCTGACTCAGTGAATGTGTCATCGTCCCGAGTATGACTCCCATACATCAGTGCAAACAGACCGATCCATTAACAGGTCAATATCTGCAAAGGCAGACCTAAAGTGATTCAAACTGATAAGAATGTGCCTGACTTTAGACACAAGTGACTAAGCGATGGTACAATTCCAAATCAACGCAAACTAATCAGAATCTAATTTGTACAGCAAATCTAGCAAATGGGAAAATTACGAGACCCCTTGTCCAGGAAAGGGTTAAAAAGGGAACCCTTTTAGTATAACGAAATTATGTTATTGTGTGTTTATGTGTCTTATAGTGGCAGAGATAACAGTGTCTGATCACTTTCCTTGTCGTGGGCATCTATGCCCCTTTTGATGCACCCCATGATTTTATTTGCCTTAGCAGCAGCTGCCTGACACTGGTCGCTACAGGTAAATTTACTGTTAACTAAAACTCCTAAGTCCTTTTCCATGTCAGTCATCCCCAGTGTTTTCCCATTTAATACATATTCCCAGCCTGGATTTTTCTTCCCCATGTGCATAACCTTACATTTATCTGTGTTGAACCTCATCTGCCACATCCCAGCCCAAGCCTCCAACCTATGCAGATCCATTTGTAATCGTGCACTGTCCTCTATTGTGTTAACCACGTTACAGAGCTTAGTATCGTCTGCAAAGATTGATACTTTACTATACAATCCCTCTACAAGGTCATTAATAAATATATTAAAAAGAATAGGACCCAAAACTGACCCCTGTGGTACCCCACTAGCAACAGTAACCCACTCAGAGTATGTACCATTAATAACCACCCTCTGTTTCCTATCACTGAGCCAGTTACTTACCCACATACACACATTCTCCCCCAGCCCAAGCATTCTCATTTTATGTACCAGCCTTTTATGTGGCACCGTATCAAATGCTTTGGAAAAATCAAGATATACGACATCCAGCGATTCACCCCGATCCAGTCTTGAGCTCACCTCCTCATAAAAGCTGATCAGGTTAGTTTGACAGGACCGATCCCTTGTAAACCCATGCTGATATGGAGTCATACACTTATTTTCATTGAGATACTCCAAAATAGCATCTCTTAGGAAACCCTCAAACAGTTTACACACAACAGAGGTTAAACTAACAGGCCTATAATTCCCCGGGTCACTTTTTGTCCCCTTTTTGAATATTGGCACAACATTTGCTATGCGCCAGTCCTGGGGAACAGACCCTGTCACTATAGAGTCCTTGAATATTAGAAATAGGGGTCTGTCTATTACATTACTTAACTCCCTTAGAACGCGGGGGTGAATGCCATCTGGACCTGGTAGAAAGTTAGAAGACGGAAAATGGGTTATTTAATTGTAGGGTAAACATTCCAATAACTTATGCACCAGGAGGAGAAGTGTGACGGGATGGTAGTTAGATAGACATTGCTATGAAACTCGTCCGTATAGTTTATCAAACTGAAAATTCGTGAATGCATTGAAAACCCTGAGCTGGCTACTTCTTCTCATTGTATAGACACAGAATTGCAGCCATAGATACACCACAGTGACCATCAAAAGTATCTGTTATTTTCAAAGGAAACCCACAAAAACCTCCAAAAGAATGTTGACCACGTCGGCCATGCTTTAGAGAACGCATGTAATTTTGACATCTTGCTGACAGCACAGGTAAAGTGCTGCCCCCTGGAGTATGTGGGAGGCATAAACACATGGAAGCCAACTGCTGGTCAACAATATCTGAAAATAATATGTTTTAACTGAAAACATAGCTGACGTGGTCACCGTACTTCCTTGTTTAGGATGGACGGGCCCTCTGTCCATCAATGTACTCAGCTCAGAAAGTCTACTGGTTATGAGCGGAGCCTCCATCACAAATGTCATGGTTATTGCCACAAGGTGCCCTCTATGCTGAAAATAGACCCAGTAAACACAGTCCCTAAAATAGGCATGACTTTCCCTTTAAGAAAGAAAAAATAGCATTACTGCCTTTCTAATATGAGCCTGAGGTTATTTAGATAATCAGTTAATCGCAGACCATACAATGACTTTAAGAAGAGACCAAAATTTCAGTATTTTAAGCAGGAAATGGTCTTGAAAGCAGTTGCGTTGTTCCCAAGACACAAAACGTTCATTTCCCATCTGCTGCCTTTGCCCTGATTTCATGGCTTCTTTCCCAACCTACTTTTATATATTATATTAAGTACAAACAATGTGCACCATTTTTTTTGGAAGTATGGTAAAACAATCATTGCTCTAAAAACTATGTTTCTCAATATTTCTCTACAATGTTTAATTTCTTCTTTCATATGAGAAACAGAATGACGGTAATATGGGATTAGATAACCAGCAATTAATGCTGTGTTTCAGAACTAAATACAATTCTGCCCACAATGTAATATATAATATTCCTAAATAAACAACATGAAAAGTATTTTTTTTTTCTTTTTCCAAAATAATAAAAATAAAATAATGCTTAACAACAGTAATAGAAATCTAATACAGGTGTATGTAAATAATGTCGTTATACATTCATTGAAATAAACTAGGGTTTGATTTTGTGAGAGACCCTTATTTTACATTTCGTACTTTTGTGATCACCTTACATTGTTATGCAACACTTGCAGCATTTGTGTGACCTGACATAGTCAATACAGTGAAGCTGTGCTGAGATTTTCATATAAAAGTTTTGCTTATTGGCCAATTTGGGGGAATCACAGAGAACGTGGGGTGCTGCATGTGTGTTTCCGAATAACATTGTAAGATGAATCCAGACACGAGTGGAGATAAAACCCGGGAGAACTCGGAGGAGACTCTGTGAGAGCTGAATTCAGCATGCCAAGTCCTGATCTGCCAAAAGCTTTGCCAAATTCAAGAGGTTTTCTGTAGACTCTTTTGTCTTTTACCATTCATGTAATGTTTGGTTTCTGCTAATTTCTCCTTTATTACACATTTAATCACCATTTATCATCCATTAGACCCCCAACCCTGTTTTCCTCGACTGTTCTTCAATGTCACATTTAACATTATTGTTTGTTTGTTTTTTTGCCTCGAATATATTCCATGTTGCAGATATTCCTTATGAGACCTTTTGTCATAATAAAACAAAACTATATAATGAGGGTCAGGACAGGTCCATGAGGCACTGCACAAGATGTTCATCTGAATATAGACCATTAGCTACATCCTCCTGTCTCCTGACACTCAGCCAATGCCTATTTTATTAAACAATTTTAATATTGAAACCCAAACTGTAATTTATTTATAACTCTTCTATGCAGAGCCAAAAATAAAGCATAAGGGCTTAGTTTATATACTAGGCCTTCCAATAGTTGGTTGCCATATACTAGATTAGCACAAATGACCTCAGTATATATAATTACAAATAAAATTATAAACATATGGGGTATATATGAAAAAACAAAAGCACTATTATTTTCTCATTTTAATAATAGCGTAAGCACAGTAATTCCTTAAGATATGAGAGTTCATACGCTGACGTTTTAATTAAAGATGTATAATATTCCTCTGACAATTTTCTGTAATATTTTCCAGGAGTGGAGTGGTGGAAAATAATGTTCTCAGCTGACAGCTCCACATCTGTGCACCATATGATGACTGCAACAGCTACATAAATGTGATACCTGAGCGCCCTCTAGTGTTGGAAAATAATTTCACACACAGAGTGGAAGACTAGAGCTAAAAGATAAAAATGAACTAGTATTTATACTGTTTTATAAACAATATGATTTGCTTATTTTCTATTTTTTTCCCCATTAGAATTAAGCTTTATGTAAAGTGAAATTACGTTAATATGCATTCTTCAACCTGTTGAATAATAATTACTTACCTTTAGGAGAAACAGCAGCACACCCAGTGTCCTGTTTTTGTGCACTGGCAGGAAAGCTGTCTCTGAAATCAATGGGAGAGTTTGCTGTAAACGCCAGTCGACTCTCTGGATATGATATGTTTGGTGAACACATCTCCTACAAACTAAGTAGCCGATGGACGGGGAAAGAGGCGAATGCATAAGTGAGATTCTACTAAAGGGGAAAAATATATTATTTAAAGGGACCACTCAGGTATTTTACATTTTCATGATTCTAATTCATGCACTCGTAAAAAGCATATGGTGCTGATCTTGCTGAAGCAGAACACATTGTTAGCGACTGTCGCTCCATGACATCTTGGTGATAAAAGCTTTATAAGGGACCCACACACTTTATTTATGTGTTTACTGAGGGATCATGGGAAGTAAAGGAAGTTTATATGAAATGTTCTAGCTTTGGTGGATGTCAGTGATCCAAAAATGGTAGATGGTTTCAGGAATGCAGGAATGGTAACATAACATCTGCTATCCAGGAAAGCTTTGCATTCAAAGTTAGAACACAAAAGCAGAACTGATTAATGTATATTTAATCTGAGAAAATAGTCACAGAGTGTCATGCATTTACAACATATCCGAACATACTTTACAATGAATCAATTCCTATATTTGTAAAGAGGTATACATTTGAAACTAATGGAGTGTCCTCATTGTCCACCTCCAAAACTTAAACTCAAGTAGGTGATATTGCCTACAATAGCAAGCAGACTGAGTGTCTTGCAAAACATACACTTCCCCTGGGACCCAGTCCATAAGAGAACCCAACAAAGAACCTTGTAAAACAATCCACAAATCCTACAGTTGAGGAACCCTCCATTGTTCACCAGTTAATACATCTGGTACTTCTAAGGAGTCCTTCCCACAGGCGGACCTCACCTCTAGGACCATAAAAAAACATAAAACGTAACAACTAAACGGGGCAGGTCAGGAGCGAAATTCTTCACTCCTGTGTTTAAAGATGAAAAGAGGGCCAACATAGGCCATCTACCCTTTTTATACTAAAAGCCAGGCCCTTTGGCTTCTCCTTGGGCCACCAATCTATTCACAGCCCAACCTGACTGCTGGCAGCTCTGACTCCTCAAATGATCCCTTTTGTTGTCCAGGTTCCTCCATCAGATCCGTTCTGCCTGTATTACTCTATATGGACAAAAGTATTGGGACACCCGAGCATTACACCAACCGGGACTTTTATGACATCACATTCTAAATGAATAGAACTTCAGCGGAGACTTAAAGATTTTGTATCCCATAGATGTTTCAATTCTCTCACTGTATTAACCCCTACCACCGGCGGTATCAATAGTCTCAATGCTGTTTTTTCAGTCTCTTTGTAACTATACACGCAAACATAATTTCTACATATTACAGAATCTTTTATTTCAAAAACCCCTTCAGGTTGTTTGACTAATTAACACTTTATTGAGCACCGTTGCTATGCAATTATCCTTTACACAACAAGAAATCCTCACCGTAAATGCAAATAATCTGGATAGTAGAAATGCCATAATTGGCCTAATAGTCATGATGTGTTAAGTAGTTCATCTCATTGATCTTCCTCATAATCATCTTAATAACTCCTGAAAAGGTTATGACCAGCAAATTTAGAAGAGTTTGACCTTTTTGAGACCTTAAGCCAGTGTTCCAAAGAGAATTCTGTCTTATTAATTGGAATGGAGGTGGTAGAGATGCCTTTCGTGGGACTATATGTTCTTTGCATACAAAACATAGTTGCGGTTCCTAATTTAGCTGCGACACACCTTTTTTAAAAAGCTGTTACAATTACACAATATATTTCAGATATTTACTGATAATATCTCTGGGGTCCACGAAGATTAATATAATAAATGAACCCTTTCTGGAATAATCAAAAAATATGTATGTTTTACGAAGGAACCACGTACTAGATCCCAAGTCCTATGATCCGTACCACGTTATCATCCACAGCCAGGTACAGCCTTAGCATACGGTACCCGTTGCAGTTAAGCAGCAGGCTGCTGTTCTGCTAATAGCGAGAGAGCCCCAGTAGACAACTAAAGGACACAATAGAGAATATTTGTTCTTGGGGACGCCACATGTAACCGTTATCTGAGCTATATTTCCTATAAGCATTGGTGAATTTCAGAAAGGGGGTCACATGGTACCATCAGAACTGGTTCTTTTTAGGGACAGGCTGGCATAAACTGTGGCTGAAGGACGGACATCTCATGCCTGATGCTAGCCTGATGAAATTTGCTTGGGTGGGTCAATATGTATCAGACCTCATATGGCACATCGACAATATCCCATATGTCTTATTGAAGAAGACAGCAAGCTGGAAAAGGAGTCTTGACTGGATCACCACAAACACGGAGGTGACCATTTTGATAATTGCTTACATTCGAATGAAGAACATACACTAAATGGACAAAAGTATGACACCTGACCATTTCACCAGCAGGTACTTTTAGGACATTACATTCTAAATACATAGACATTAATATGAAGTTGGTCCCCCGCTTTGAAGCTATAACGGCTTCTACTCTTTTGGGGTGTTTATGTCGCAGTTTTTGCCCATTCATCCAGCAGAGCATTTGTGAGGTCAGGCTCTGATGTTGGTCGAGAAGGGCCGGCTCGCAATCTCCGTTCCGGTTCATCCCAAAGGTGTTTGATGGGGTTGAGGTCACGGCTGCCGGTCAAGTTCTTCCAAACCAAATTCATCCAACCATGTCTTTATGGACCTTGCGTTGTGCGCTGGGGCGCAGTCCTGCTGGAATAGAACCAAAATGGCTCGATATGTCCCCTTCAGCATACCAAAACATTTTGAACAATGCTATGGTGGTTTTTTATATGGAGTTAATATACGCAACAGGCGATTTAATGAATTAAATTACTCTCAGAGTTTGGAAATGGCTTAGATAGACTCATCATGCCACTAGGTATGAATTCATAATCTAAAGTATAAAAGACAGATACTAGGTTGATTTTCTAGATTTGTCACTTGTCTAGGATGCCACCTTTTAGCTGCACAACTTAACACAAAAGAGGTTTCACACTTTAACCCATTCCTTTCCATGCACTTTATAGTATTCAATTCTGGTTTTCCCTTTACACCATCAAACATCAGCAAGCCAACTTCATTTTCTTTTCTGTGCAGTCCTTCAAACCTAACAATCCAATACCTAGAGACAAATACAGATAATTGTAGCATTATGATAATTTAGATTAATGATTCAGCGCTCCATTCATTGAACACAGTAATTATACCTTATTGTCTTACTGCTAAAAATATTCAGTCTGACAAGGCGTTGCGTTAACCATCCTGCCCGTTTTACACCTCTTGTTTGTTTTGTAACGAGTTATAGGACCATGTAGGGTCAACTCTATTAGTGCTATAATCGGAAACATTTTGACTTTGCTTGGCAAGAGTACTGATGATGTTCTTGCCGCTGGGGGTTATAAGAATAGCACCAAATTATTATTATTATTTATGCCTTTAGAAAACTGTAATTATCATCTTGGTCCACATGCATTAGAATTAACTTGCAAGAACAGAAAAGGGTTTATTAACACATTTTTTATTAATATCAACAAATCTGTTGTGTGACTTGGGTTTCTTGTGTGTTTCTATTTCCATGTAAAGTGGGTAATTGGTGATTACAGTTTAGGATGAGTAATCCGCCAGTATTCCAATTTTCTGTGATTATCGTCTAAAATTCTGAATCGAACCATGTTGTTATAGGGGTTGTGGGGGTGGTATGTTGCAAACTATTATCTTTATTGACAAGCATTATACTTATTTTATTTACCCTGCTTTAAGGATTTATTGTTTATATGATATATACCCAATACACATAAGAGTTTGGTTTACTCTTTATTTTATTATTCATTAGCGGTGAAAATCCAACAGTTGAAAGGCCAGCGCCATTGAATCTGGGGATTTGCAGAGAATGGCGGAGCTGCTACTGGTGAGAAGTTTTGTTTAAATAGAATTTTCTCAAAACATAACTTCAGTTAATAAATCCATCGGAAAGCTGTAGCAGACTCTCCTCTTATGCAGGGTCCTGTAGGTACGGTCACTCCTATGACAAATTGCACCCTAGTCAAGAATACTCTTTGGCACCCAGTTTTTCCCAATTTTAGACAAATATTGTGGGTTTATACGATATTATTTATGAACACATGTATTGCCTTGCTAAGTTATGGCAACATTATTGCAATATTAAGGGCTATAGAGCTCGGTGATACACTCATACGCACAAAACATTCTGAGCTTTTAGAAACAACGGACATCTAGGGAAGAAAGAGGGGAGCTGGGATAGGGGTCCCAATAGGACAATCTGACCCTAGTAAAGCGGCTGAGATGCTGCCACCACTTCAGACGTGCCTTGCTAGGAAGAATACACCTGTTTCAGGTACCCCAAGACACCTGCCTGGCCCTATTCATATAACACAAAGGGTTAATGACTATGGGCCGGTTAATTGCGGTTCAGACACATTATACCTGAGTAATATGCTCCGGATGTTCATTGCGTATACCGCACCACTGCTTATTAACGCCGGTGCGTCAAACATTTTAAAATAAGGAAAAACGGGACATATTTTATGAAAATGTTTATTTCAACTGTATCTTTGGAATGTAGTAGTCATTGTTTGGGATTTCAATTACAGTTCGGTTTTATGTGATCTTATGCAATTTATTATCCAAGTATACAAATGTCATTCAAAGTTAAGGCTTTGCTGTTCATTCCAAAACAACAATTTACAAGTGTCATATTGTCATAGAAAATAAAAATTTCTGTAAAAAAATTTGCACAAAAGTTCATGATGGTACAAAACATGAAGCAAGAATATGCCAGTAAAATGAAATCATTTTACCTACAGAAAAAAGTTTTATAGTTTTTGATAAAGAAAAAAAATATGTTATCTTACATTTTCTTAGAAATTATGAAACAATCTAAAACAATATAAATGAACCCATTTTAACACTGCCTTTACAAACAAACTCGTTCTCTGCCAGTGACGACAGCAATACTTTGCCAGAGGTGGGCAGACTACAATTCACACAAGGCAGCTGCCCTGCGCCCACTTTTTATATGGACCTGGCTCGATAGCCATTTAGTTATGTGCCGCCCATATCCCGCCAACAATATCTTCAATGTTATGGTTTAATTTAATATTTTTCGCAGCAGGTGGATCCCTTGTGTGATATTATTGCCAGGAGGCATCAGCATTATTATGCGCTGTATTGCTGTATTCGCTGGCAAGCAAAGAGTTAATAACTTTATCAACATATAATTTTAAATATAGATTTCAGTGCAAGATTCCTTTTGTCTCAGTTCTAAAGATTCAGTATAATTTTTCCTTTTTTTTTTTTTTCCTCCCCACCATAATTTAGACAGATATTGTGGCAGCTGAAATACTACAGGGCGAGACTTTCTCTAATGCTTTTTGCCATAATTTACAGCAAATGAACAAAAACTAATATGGTTGATATGAACTTCTAACCCCAGAATGCCCAGAAACATGAGAAAATTATTTAGTCTATGCTTTTGTTCCAAAGCGTGCGTGGCCATAAGAAAGCGGGCTTTAAAGGGCGAGTGTCCGCCGCTATCCTTGGATCAAGGAGCTGCATCTATAAAAATCTGCCGATGCCTTAAAACATCTGCCGTTAGATGGGGCTTCTGTTTGTGATATTGTCCTTTACAGAACAAGTTTATCTAAAATGATTATCGTCCATCCATCAGTACAGTCCTCGGTAAAAACGTTTTCATGGCTACGGATAAAAGTGTCAGAATCACAAAAGGATCAAGTGACGGTGTTCTGATCATTGTGAATCTGTGAATAAAAAAGAGCAAAATCAACCCAAAAAATAGCTTTCGCCCTTTTTTTGCAGAAAAAAAGACTAAATGAGCCACCACGTTCTAATTGGAGGTATCGCATGCGAAGTCACCTATAAAGTGGGTATTATGTCCCAAACATAGGCCGTGCGCCTATAAAGCGCTTGCGTCACCTTTATCTAATCACTAGAATGGAGCAGGACTCATCATTACCGCCAATTCCATCTGTTTGGTCCTTGGTCACCGGCATGGCCCAACGTGACAACATCTCGCACGTCTACTCGGTGGTCAGATTTGGTGGAAAATGTATTGCTTTCGAATGGCTTTGCTTTTCTACTCTCCAGGAGCAGAGTGTATTCTGAGTGTTTGGGAATAAACCTACCAATCACGTCTGTCAACTAAACGTATGATGCCAAGAAATAATAAATAAGAAATTAATTAAGGGATCATAAATTGAGAACAACCAGAAACAAAGCATTGGCGGTCATAAATATAACGAGAAACATAGACGCACACATAAAACTTTCGTCTCGTCCCTGTTTTTTCTCTATTAGTCACCTCCGACAACGTCATGCAGGGGACCTAACAGGGTGACCCTAAATAAATATCAAAGCTAGCGAGATGGGAACTTGCACCATTTACAGAAAGGGAGAGTTACAACGATTAATAACTGCATTTCGGGCTTTAAATCGGCTTAATGCCGTTAATCATGGCATTCATTAAAAGGTTGTTTTGTTTTTTTTGACATTTTGGAAAGTGGAAAAACGATACTGATATTTTCAACCTCCTGACGGAGAGTCAATGTTCGACTTTATAGCTGCAGGGTTTGGCATTCTGCAACTTTCCAGCAGTTAATGAACTCTAAATCCCACAATCCTTGGAATCTTGAGAACCGAGAGCTGCAGACTTAATGTCCCCGTAAAAAAGGGTAATTTTAGAAACTTCCCTTCTCTCCTTTGTCACCCTTTTGGCATTAGAGCGGTGATCAACTCATTGCTCTGCAACATGTTCCTCACCCTAGGCCTTCAGCAAAAAAAAGGTCTACGCAGAAAGGGCCTATTGGTTCTTTTTGTATTTCCTCTGCCCCAAAGCTGCATTATGGTTATCTGACTATGGCCGACATATAGTATAGATTGTTAAATACATTCTACAGAGAGAAAAAAACACAAAAAAATGAGATATTGCAGCTTTTTACAATAAACTTATGGACCAACCAAAAGATATGTTTTGCGATAGAAACCCATCAACCAAATGGACATTTTTTTTTTTTAGCCCTTGTCTTCTAAAGACTATGCGAAAAAACTTTTTTTTTTTAAGCTAGAGACAGTTAGAGACAAGGGCCTACAATAAGAACATCGTTGTAGTCAGTGATAACACGGTCAAAAATCAATACAAACACAAAAAAAGGCACTTGAGAGGACATCCACTAGCCAGTGCCAACAACATTTTCATAAGGGTAGTCATTACCCTCTATTGCCTGTTGGATTTAATGATGGTGTATGTACTGTATAGACGTTTTAAGCACTTTGCTCGATTACTACACCGAAAAGCAACAATAATTTATAGCTTTGCTTTAAAAATGCAGAAACATTAATAGTGGTACGTAGTGTAGGACTTCTGAAGTCTTTGTTGCTTTATACACAGCACAAACAGATATGCACAGACATGGGAGGAAGGGCTTGTGTTGAACGTCCTACGGTTTTGCGGGTGCAGGCACCCGGGGGGATGCGCGTCCATCCGGGGAACCCCACTTTGTGTCATCTGCGACAGCATCTTGGATTTTGCGCACAACAAAGGAATATCCATAGCAGGAGAACGTAACGGGAACAGAGATTACAAACCATAAAATCGATCAGAATTGGTCTCAAAACCAGCATTTGATTATTCAAAACAGAAAGCCGACTGTACAAGATTTAGATTGTATATACTTTCGTAGGTATCAGGTATATTCACTGAAGCTCCTGAGAAAAGCTTGGCTCCGCATCATCCAACGCACCAAAAAGCCTGAACAGTAAAACTTTGTCGGTTCTGAACCACCTGTTATTTTAAGTCATTTCCTTTTTAATGTAACTGTTACATTTTCCTCCTCTTTCGTAGCTTCATGCCTCTGAATATGAATTCTGTGTGTTTAGTTTGTCCTTTTTCAACTTAACACCGTCCACCAGTTCGAAATTGTAATTCTCCAGGGCTGATAAGTTCCTCTCCGACATGCCGTTGTGCCAACATGCGCAATAAAGGACAACTCCACAGATGGCCCCTAGCAGTACCCCCAAGGCGCTCATTGCTATGATTGTGATGAGAATGGGGTCCAAGGTTTTCAGCACATTTCCTGGCTTTTTGGAGATGCTTTCATTGAAATGCTCGCCAGAGTAGTTGGGGGTGAACCCTAAAAAAAAAAAAAAAAAAAAAAAAAAAAGCATCCACGTTATTTCATATTCCATCGCGCTGTACAAACAGCCATGGGGACGGACGCGTATGGGAGAACGATCAATTCTGCAAGACAGATAATTAAAGGTAGGCTGTAAACATGTGGCACCCAGTACCTGATTGACCAAGAACCTTAAGTGTCCCAGGTACTTCTCCAGTAAACATTAAAATGTAAAAGTGGCCCCCCTCCCCAATCTCTCAACTTCACGGTGTTACAAAGGGCCAAGAGGACCTCTATGCTCCATCCAAAATTATGGCTCATTGTCATTTACCTGTTTTATCGTTTTCATGTAATATTTCCTCCAGTTCATTGCCGGACTCGTGGGATTCTGGACAAAAAAACACAGACAAAAATATTTTGAATATACATAATATATTTACATATATATATTTATATATAATATACATATAATATATTTTGAATACAGTGAATTTTAGTAAACACAAATGACTATTTTTCATTAACAATTGTTATTTGAAGGAAAAAAAAGAAATCACTAAGGAGCCGGTCAAAATAACTCTTCTCCTTGTAATATATTTGAATTGTCTTTATATGTCATGCACGTTACTAATAAATTAGCAAGTTTGATATTCTGGTTTACTAGTGAATGTAAACCCCCCCCCCAAAAAACTAAACATATCAGCCCTAATGTTGGCCAAGATAGCACTGCCACATTTACTAACTATTTATATTATATGAGCTTTATGACTGTTGTTTTTTGGGGATATGGAAATATATTTTCTATCGCTTCTTCTGCTGAAGTGTAACCTCTAGATATAGAATTAAGAGCCTGGCATTAGTTCTCCCATCATGTACCTTTACAGTTTTCTTCAGAAATCTGATTGGTGATAATAATATCGTCTACCGCAATTCCACCGCTACTCCCTTTGCCGATTGTACCTTCCACAATTACCTGTAGAACAAATCAAATATATACATTTAGTTCTAGAATGTTACAATACAGTGTTCATATTGGGTCGCAATCCCTGGAATACAGGATAAATAATCATGAGTAACATTTTTGGAATTTTGGCAAAGCCAGAGTAGATAAACTTAATCCCTACCCGATATTGCTTCATGGATTTCTGAAGAAACACTCTGGCTTCTCTCCAGTGGTTGCCTTGATTGCCGTTGATGGTCAACAAGTTTTGTCCGTAGTCATCTTGATTCTCATACTTCAGTTTAATACTCAATGAGCCAACGTGGGTGCCAGAGAAATGGTACCAGAAGGTCATGCAGTGAGCCGATTTGGAGGAGGAAATGATGGGACTCCGCAATCGCGCGGCTTTACCTCTGTGCCTTTCATCAGCCTCGGAGTAAAGGAAATTGCCATCACCTGGTGAGAAAATATCATAACGACGTTAGAATATTGGGGTAAAGGTATCACAGATTTGTTCTGGTAACGGACAGAGGAAGTACAAAAATGACCAATTCTAGTCATCGTAAATGTACTGTATAACTATTCATCTTTGTCTGGGGACTCAAGACAAAGCCGTTTGGAATTCTAGTCCTAAAATACGATTGTGCCCTAATGTAGACGCTTTAATCCGATATTAGTGTCTGGATCCATTGACTGCGTCTTGAAGCTCCCAACTTGGGAGGATAATCACCATTTCTTTTCCGACCTGGACTCGGCATACAAAATCCGATAATAACACTCTGCCAGTAATAGATGCATGAGTAATTTAATGATGTCCGATGAGGATCAGATAATTCCATAACGGTCTGTGGCTGCCACACTTTTTTGCAATTTAAGCAGATTTGCTATACACAAGATTGATCTTAGAACTCGCTGATTGCAAACCAGCTGTACAATCAAACCATAAGCACTTGAATTTAGTCCTTCTGGGTTTAATCAGAGTCCTTTATAAAAGTATGAACGTAAACAGAAGACTTAACTGTAAAATCTTAGCGAAGAAGTAAAAACATATAGATGATTAGCAGAAATGCAAACTACGCAAAACACTTGCTGGCTGCCAAAATTCTTTATGAACATAGAGAAATATATTACTTGACCCTTAATCATTTACATTTAAACATGGAAAAGGAGATGTATTACTATTTTTTTTGCAATGGACCAGGTGGTAGCTGAATATAAAGATATGCTCTTAAAATAATTATGTATTTTCTTTAACAAAAATGGGTAAATTAAGCATTTGTGAAGAATAGTTTATAATATTAATATCTTTATAATACAATTAATTATCAAGGTCCTTATCATTAAATTAAATGTTTTATTTTGTTTACATGGTACATGACATGGGGTGGATAGTATGTTTACCGGTGTGATCCCGCACTGGTCCAGTTTTGCTGTTCAGAACAGTCCATTTCAGACCTAAGCTATTGTCATGTTCCCACAGACAGGTGGTTTTCTCTAATCCCCATCCGAACGTACAATCGAGGTCATCATGTGCCATGCCTAGAAGAAAAAACAAAGAAACTCCAATAAAGTATACCCTCTAACTGACTGAAGGAGCTTTTTATTTTACCCAAATAATGGGAATCAAAACAGCTTTCCAGAATGAGTCGCAATTTTGAACTAGACGGTGTAAGTCGGGAAACATTGTAAATAGAAATAACACCATATGTGACAGTTGCAAGAAAACATCATTATATGTGGATAGGTAGCATGAAGCTGTGTGAGCTGAACTGGGGGGCCAAAAGAGACCCCGGACATGGCTGCTGAGGCTTGGTTTATCTTAATAACAGAAATCCTGAAGACTGAGGTTATACCTGGGGAATTGTCGTTGGCTCGGCCCAGCTGGTCAACAGCGGAGGATTCCGAGCCAGAGTTAAGCATTGGCACACTTTCGGCTTTTAGAGCCCTTGGCTGGGCATTAGGCATTAGGGTGTCATCTCAAAGTGCCCACTAGATGGCACTGTGACAAAGCTTCGGAATGGAACCTGAAAGCGAGCTGGAGCCAGGCTTCAGAGCCAGCATCACGTATAACAAGGGAGCTGGTATTAGATGACATTATGAGATGATATAAAATTGTGTGCCTTTATTTTCTGCTTCCCAACAGCCTTATACCATGTAATTGCTTTTTTCCTAAAGGTTTAGGAAGATGAATAGAAGGATGTGCGAGACAGATAAAGCTAATCTTGTTTATATTTTGACTTCTTCAGTCGTTCTGTACTCGCATCCCCAACATCCTCCCAACTCCCTGGCTGCTATTTTTTTTTTTGCCCAAGGAAGGAAACACCTAAAAAAGCATAAAATAAATTTCTTCCAGGAATGCCGGCGTTCACAACAGAGTCATATAAGGACTTAAGAAAGCAGACATCCTTCCCGTGCTTTACACATACTTTTTAAATGAGGCATTCTTCTTGGTTTTCCTTATTGTAAAAGCTACATCCTTGGAAAAACAATGTCTGTATCTAAATCGAAATCTAAGGCCTCCTTCCGGCTGTGTAAATTCTCCTTACAAACAACCGCATTGTAAGGGCTGCAGGGAGGGAACTCCCAGCGTTTAAATGACATTTGTAGAAGCCTTTGTTTGCAAGGTTTATTGTAAACAGAAAAAAAAGATTTCTGACCCTTTTTTAATTATTATTATTATTATATATATTATTTTTTAAACCTCTCTAGACATTTAGATTGAGGGAACGAGTTTTTCGGTGTCCATGGGCATGAGAATAGCGAGGACTTGCTTCCCTGGCATTTTAGGAGTTAAGGCATGCATGGTATAGGCTATTGAAGACATAAAACAAGGTGAAGGACAAAATAAGGTTTGAGGTTTTGCTACAGCTAGAAAAACGGGCAGACTAGAGGGGCCGAATGGTTCTTATCTGTTGACAGGTCCTATAATAATGCCGCTGCTTGACAAACATAAGTGGTGAGAAAATTACGAGGGTAGCTTGGTGATTTACTGGCTCTTACAAAATAAGGGAATGCAGCGATGAGGAACTGGGTAAAGACGGAGAGGAGAAATGAAACAAAGAAGTGAAAAAAGGAATCACTGCCTGGATTTTCCATGTTTCTACTCTGTCAACATGGACAGGCTGGTGATTTTTTGCTTAGGTGGCATTGCTAGCCAAAAGGCAAGGTAATACAGCCAACCAAAACCACATTCCCCCCAATACAACTGCATAGAAAGTTCCCAGAAGGAAGCCATAGGGGATAGATATGTAAAACTTAAAAGGATCCCAAACTGTTTATTCCCTTTTTGGGGCAGAATGTGGAGTTTAATGAGAAAAAAATCAACCAGTCCAAAGGGCCTAGGGTGCCACTGCAAATAACACCGCAGCTTTCTGGTAGATGATCGTGGAGTCACAGATTCATGTAACATCGTGTCAGAACCCATGCTTCTATCCAATAACCGTCCTGTCTGATTTTGCGTTCTGTTCTCATTCATGGAACATGGTGCATTTCCACTACACTCCTTACATAATACCACTTGCCGGAAAATAAAGCCAGCTTGTCTAATGGCATCCCGTGCCACTGCCAGGATTACGTTATGGGGAAAACCAGGGGAATTGAGTCTTGAAATCGTTTCAAGACTCAGCCACCTCCATTAAGTAACTGTGAATTATTTATGATTGAATGTTGGATTTTTCTTTTTAAATTGCGCTGCTTCCTGAAAGGAGCATTTTTCACAAAATATCGTAACATCTAAGCTACCCTAATGACATCATAAGTAAGGCACGGTGCCAAGTACACTGATGATTTTGGGTTAGTCATGACAAGCTGTGATTTGTAACAATTGTATTCATTTTCAGTACTCCCCCTATCGTAATGGTTTAGAATCTGAACAACCGGATGGGAATAGTCCAGTTGGGGTGGTGGTGAAGGTTGTGATGATCCCCCAACTACTACTTTGACAACTAAGAGGTGTATATTCCAAATCTTGAACTTGAGGTGCGTTGGTTCTACTCACCAACCAAATGAACATAACTTCACTCTAAACGAGTTAAAGCAGTGGCTTGTTTAGGTACAGCTGAACAGTGATTTTTGTTTGGTTTAGTTATATTCCCAAAGCAGCCATTAGCACAAACCTGGGTAAAGCACATTTGCTTTATTAGTAAGGAACCCCCCCAAGCTTTCATAGGAAGTTTCTTGACTGATCTTTTTACTCATTATTTATCTGGGACTTCATTCCGTACTCAAGACCTTTACGGTGAAAGGTATAAATGTTTAACAACGAGAGAATTTCATGTGTAATTATAACCGGCCTCCCACGAGTTTATATGTTTGACCTCTATACCCAGCTGCTGTCTCCAAATATGCAACTGGTTGGCTTGTTAAATAAATATTGATACACGATCTGTTAATATATGACTTTCAAGGCCTCACTAATGAGGTCTTGGAATTATCTAGGAAAACATTATCCCTGCAACATGCTGTTCCCTTAAAGGAACAGTACATAAAAAAAATCATCCCTGCTCAAAAATACCAGAAAACACGTTTAATATACTCTTAAAAGTACTTAGACACAACGTTTGCAAAATGTAATTAAAAAAAAATCACTAGCCATTTTCTATAGATATCTTATCTCGACTAATGAAATCAAGGTTAAATAATAAATACCGATCCTATTTTTAATTAGTGCATTTTCCATCGCTATAAATAATAATAATAATAAAATATAAATACAAGAACGGTTTTCCCTTGGACTTTATGTCACACTATACACTTCATACGGAAATGTTTAGTAGGTTAAAATATTGTATTCCATACAAAATAAGGGTTCTTATCCGAAAACATATGACCAATATTTTGGGATAGTGCAATGAAGGCAGAAGTATAAATGGCCGAATACCCAATTTTAATGCTGCATTTGATTGGTTTAACTAGTTGTTAATGTGACATGTTTCTTCAGCTCTTTTCAGTAAAAAAAAAATGCATATTGTTAAGAAAAATAAAACTATTTGGCTGGATATGGGTAATTGGACAGCTGCAGGTGGTGCAAATACCGTGACTTTAACATATGCATGGCTACCACTGCCTTGGTAAAGGACCTATTATCTCTCCGACCGAGTGAACTATTGATCCTGCACCCACATCTCCGAGGTTTCACTTAATTAAGTTTGCAAATAAGAAAACTATAGAGGTAAATGCAGGGTGGTGAATAGGGCTTGTTAAGAGAGTTCCTGGTAAACTCAGTCCTGTTTAGTATTCACACAAACAAGGAGCATTCCTGGGCTCACCATGGTGAATTTACACGAGAATAAAAAGACAAACCATATTTATGGAGCCAACAAGAACAGATGCTCCAGAAAAGGAGCTTCTTTAACAGACGAGTAAAATGCTTTTCTGTATTGGTTCTTGGGGCTGCAGTTTGGCGACTAACTTGGAATGGTATGTTCCTTTCAAACAAACATAACGCCGTTAATGTACCTGTTGGGTCTATATTGTCCTCTGTAGTTGGGGCCTCGGTACTTTGCACCGTCGTTCCTGCTGGAAAACCAAACAAGAAATTATTTGTGAGTTGCTAGTTTTCCAGAAAATAAAAATGTATAGAGAAATCTATGAAATGTTTTTTATTGTTGGTTCCATAATCAGAATCATATATGCCCAGATCAATGGAGATACTCCCAACATTTTTAAAACAATTCCCTCTTCCACCAAGATTTGTTCATTTCATTGGGTGTAAAAAAATTGTGAATTCTTGGTACATTTAGAGTCCATAATCTAACCCCTTTTTATATAAAACACTAATATATTTTGACACCGTAGCCGTGCTGGTGTAGATTAAACTTGGATTTGTGCGTAATCCTTACTGTGTTGGGGAGAATGACAAGGGCAGATGGCAGGTGTGTTTTCTATTAATTTCATAATGTAAGTGGACTAAATGAACTGAGATGATATGAGTTTGCATATCGAATTTCCAATGAGTGACACTTTATTTGAGTGGCTAAAAACAATAACAGGTGTAGGAGATCCTCGAACATTCATAGCAATTATTGGATTATTGAATAAACTAGAAAGTTAAAAGAGAATTCTGGGAATGACAGCTCGGAATGTCCAAATCCATATAACTATCAGGCCAATAAAAATGAATGGGAATGGAACGGCTCTTTTTAATGTAAAATCGTCACCCAAAGTTGACCAGGTTCTTTTATACAAAACACATTTTTAACTAAAAATAACATATTGAATAAAGATAATTTGTGATAAAAGCTAAGCAAGTTGTCTTTGAACCAACAACGTGCCTTGTGGGACAGGACAGGGGCATTGTGGGTCCATGCATGGTATTAACATGTACAATAATACATGGAGGTATTATAATTATTAAAAAAAAGCAGATGTTCTTATAACAGGAAACATGACGCAAAGTTATATTATAGTATTAGAAAAAAAGCAGTGATTTGACCAATATATTAATTTAAATAACCCAAAATTAAATTAAAGCTGCTAAATCAAGGAGGATTGGAGATGGTTTTGTAGGAATGAAGTGTCAAGTGGTTGGCAGCTCAGTAGGATTAAGGAACTAGTGCTTAAATATTCTTTACAACAGCCAGCGTCGTAAAAATGTGTGTAGGCTGTGAGACAATATTTTAAATATTTTATGAAAAAATCCATACAAATGCAAAATAAATGTAATACTGGGTATGTGATATAAACTTTCAACATACAATGAATCTAAATTTAAGCAATTGTCATCTTTTTTGAAATTTCAATGGAGAAAAATCAAACAATATTTTGTTCTCATGGTGGGTAGAACACCATTAGTGACCACTGATGGGCCAAGTTTTACAGGCAGCTCTTGACATGGCATACTATACATTAAAAAACCTGAATGTGCAGAACGTCAGACATTTGCATATGTATGTTTTCTCCCGTTGCTTCTCTCCATACATTGCAAATTAAGTTCGAAAAGCCCACGCTAAATGAAACAGACTGAAGAGAATATTCGCTGGATAATGTCTATAAATAATAAGGCCACTTATGCCAAGAATAAGCCGCCTTTTTTTGGGTAATATAAAGAAAGCTGACTTTTTTTAGATGCTCAAACAAGCTATAATTGTGCCTTTCTAATTTTTGTAATGTGTTTTTTTCCTGATACACAATACAAATAGCCAGAACACGATTCCCCATAATGCATATGGTTAGAATGGTAATTTTTTGGGCAACATGTTGGGAAAGTGTTAAGCGAGCTGAAATGTTATTTAATAAAAATCAGTACACTAGAACATGGGTAATAATATTTGCAGGCTGTAAAAGAATGAACAGAAAAACTATTCCAGTTAATAATCCTAGCAACTGATGCAAGTAGATCAGACCCAAATCGGTCTTTTGCTTTCACCAGACTGAAAACTGCCAGCAGATGTCTGTCGGCAGTATGTGATTGTGCATTTGGAACGTACACAGACAAAATTCAATTAATGAACAGAAAAAAGGGATTATATCTGCACCTGTAAGTCTGTAGTCATCACCTGTTCCACTATGGCAGTTTGCTGGATCTTCTTCACATTCGTCCAGCACATTGACCTCAGGCGTGGTAGGTATGGATGTAGGCACTGAAAGGCAAAATTTAAAGGGTTAAGGAATAAGTCGCAAACCAACAAATTTCATTTTTGGAAATTCTGTATCATCATCAGATGGAAACATAAACCAGAATGGATCCAATAACTTTTGTATGGAATGAGTGTGTCTATTTAAAAGGGATTGCCAGCTGCTAAAAGGTAAATATAACTGGCGTACACAAACGTCATTATTTTACTAAAGTACTAAGTGTACGCATTATTGTAGACAATAAGACATGATTTGGAGAGTGTATTAAAAAGCAACAACATCTGACCAGTTGTGTTTAGAGTTAGAATGAAATGAATAACACATTAGATACAACATCAAAGCTTAAGAACTTTGGACGGCTGTAGTATATTTACAGACAATATTTTTTTCAAAAAGCACATATTTTGGCTATGTGATTTTTACAAAAAATAACAAATTCTGTTATGATGAAACAGATTATAATAGTAATATTCTGATACAATTTACTAAGTAAGGACCATGCAGACTGGACAGTGGAACACCAAAGCTTCAAATCATCCGACATTCCCTTTTTAATTGTATCTTTATGCTGATTCTTATGGGGGTTTTTTTACGCTGAAATCTAATCAAGTTGATGAGTAAATAATGTCAAATTCCAGTCGTGTACCAAATCGTAATTTTTACATAAATTGAACAATTTCTTAAAATTATATTTTTTTAATTTCTGTTTTATTTCAGTTCAAATATTTCTAAAACCTTTCTGCGTGTTTTTCTCCAGAATGACCTACTACTCTTCTGGAATTCAGTCAAGCTTTCATATATCTCCTTTAAGCTGATGGGATCCCAGCAGAGTAGCCGCTGTACGATACACAGTATTTAATGCAATGCCAGACTTTCCTGACTTTCTTCGTAGTGATGACACTACGAGCTGCCCTCTAGGTCTGAATAAATAATAGACCTCAGATCTAATACAGTCCTAATGCTATTGACCCCATTGCACACACACGTACTGACAAGCAGCGGTCATGGGAAAATGTTGTTCTTTTAATATCATAGTCATGCATTTTTTCCCAAAGACTTTCTTCAAGTCTTAGTTCTTCGCCATGTCTTATTTTTTTGTGCTGTGCAATGTATGCTTAGGGGAGTCTCCGGCTCCCCAATCTCAGAAAACTGGAATACGTTGGAGACGACAGTGATTCATTGAGCAATTAAGAGCGGGACACGAAATGGTCATTTACTCAAGTAGATGCAAGGCCCCAAATATATATATTAGCCACAATGACAGATGCAAATGGCCATAATGGGCCATCTACAGGATATGGAAGTAAGGACATTGTGGTGAGCATTAATAATCTCTCTATTAAGAACTGTAAATTCAGGAAGATTGGTTTTAGAATAGATTATCAATGTAAAAACACAAAAGCATTAGTGGTCATGTAATTCCCCTCCATACAGACCGTGGCAGATTAGTTAGAAACAAGATAAATAGATAGATTAAAGGAATTATTGCGTCATCAGATGCTTGTTGGATATCACACTTACAGCTTCACTGGCTATATTATTGTTTATATTAAATCAAATAGATAGACATTTTTTTTTGGTATCAGTATACCAGTATACTGTTGGTCTGGTGAAAATGGATAAAAAAAAATCTGTATTTTTTTATTTAACAAGAAAGCATCAAAAGGTACAATCCAGATCAATAACCGGCTCCTTAGCAGAACTTTATCGAAGAAGTAAACAATGAGCCGACGCTTACCTTCTAGTTCACAGCCCAAAAGCTCCAGACGTAATCCTAGCCCTGAGGTCGAGGCTCTTTCAGGAATCACGCGGATGAAGCGAGCTGATATGGGGGCGAAAGTCCTTAACTCTGGGGTATCGTAGTTTGTGTTTCCTTCAAATGTCTGAAATTAAGAAGTTGAAAAGACTAGATGAATTTTGAGGGGTTCTGCCATTTTAATTCTCTCCTGATGCAAAGCAAGTGAGAAATACAATGCTTCACATACTTAGAATGTTTCAATAACTATCCAGTAATATTAGCTACATTAGAGATATTTAACCTTTAAAACTGTGACATGTATAGGGCCATCTTTAATGATAATACTGTGCTGCGTATTTAGCAATATAAGGCACTTTTGTTCTTGTTCACACTCCCCCAAAAAGAGCAAAGACTCATCCGAAGGACCAAGTGCAGACTCCTCCACCAGCCCCCATCATTCCAGTGCACAATGTTCCGCTTGTAATGGGAGCGATGTCTCTTACGACGTGGGTTTGGGAAGAATTAACACCAAAGGTCACCAGAAGCAGATCAGCTAGGTGCAGCCATGTCACTAAACGTAACTCAATATTGACATATGATTGATACTACCCAACAGGGATTGCACAGAAAGGCTATACACGAGCACACATATATAATTTATCAAGTAGACAAAATGGGAATTTACCCAGGGGGAATTGTCAATGTCCCACCACTGTCAGGCTCATGTCTAGAGACGATAGGCTGACATTCCGTTATACCAAAACTGTTTATTGTTAAGTATCTGCCTTGTCTTATTAGATTTTAGACAGTCTCCTTATCTAGTTATCGTTTAAAGTATGTAAAATTAAATTATTTGGAGTGGAACAATTAAATATTAAATTCATGTTTCATATAGATAAAAGCTTGTTTCATGTTCAGCTTGGATGTTAATTGTGTTCTTTGATACAGAGGAGTTACAAAAATAACCTATTTCAATAAATAAAAGATTCAGAACTTAGTTCTAAAAGCCCACGAGTGTGTAGAAATTTCTGAAAGGGGGGAGACGGCAAAGCCGATTGTCTCTTGATTTCTTCCCCACGTCTGTGGATGGACATTCATGCAAGATATGGAGAATAGTTATCACAGCTGCGTGATAAACCACCCCGATGGCCAGGTACTTTCGGGACATGTCCATGTACTGGTTCCAATACTGGAGCCATGCCTTACCTTTGCTTTATTTCTGCTGGAGTCCATAATCATTTCCCACTCTGTTCCATTATCACTGTATCCGATTTTGAACTTTCTCATGAAGACCTTGTTCTCCCTATGCTTTCCACCTTGAATGATAATTCCACGTATCACCTTCTCTTCGCCAAGGTCAACCTGGAGCCACTCCTTGGTGTAAGGGTGGGCATTGGATGGCGGAAGTGCCCACCCAGAGCGACTCGTTACAAGGCGTGCAAACTCAGGAACCCAATTGCGATCCACTTGACTAGAAGCCGTAATTTGGGAGTCAGAGATGAGTCCTGATACCATGCCCAACATTCCAGAACACGGATAATCTGAAATGACAATTTGCGTGATTGAATAATACCGCTGTGATATAATTCTAAAGCGGTGGGAAATCACTCATCTTAACTGTTACTATGTATACCATAGAAAAGATATATTATACACATTATAAGGTGTCGAAGCCATTCACGCTGGTTTAATTTAACACGGCAGCTCTATGGCAACAAAAATCACACTAAATAACTTTCCATTGTTCACAACTGTACCAGATAAAGTGCAAAAAATGTAGGGATGTTAGGTTTTTTTTTAGTACACTGCAGTGGCAGAAAAAAAATATTTGCTTTCTTCAGAAAAATAAAATAAAAAATTCTTTTGAAATCACATATTCTGGGTATTTTTTTTTCCATGTACTCTGGAGATGAGCTGAGACTCTTCTCCGATCAGCTAAAAAAACCGCTGTGCTGTACGAAGTGATACAACAGTGTTATTGTTCTTACAAATGTGTTTTGCATTAACAATGTTCAAGAACACTAAACATTTCCTTATTTTGAAGATACACAGGGCGCTAAATGAAGTCGTGCTCAGGTGTTGATATCATGGTAAATGGATACCTGGGGATTGAAGACGGTAGGAGTCAGGTGCAATCATCTCTTAATTGCACGCACTGGGGCCATAGGAATAGCAGCTAAGCGATTCGCTCGGTGCTAAATTGGCTCAGCTACACCAAAACAATAATATTGCGTGTCCTTGTGTGAATAGGCAACCGTATCAATTAATAATAAAGATGCAAACTCGACAATATGTAGGATAAACAATGTATAACGTGTGAACCAAAATGTTACGTTTAATGATTTGTGCGCTTTTAGAAAAACAAAAGCAAAGGATTAGGGCCGAGGATACTTACTGTCATTTTTTTAACAGCTAATTATGTGCAATATTTACATAGAATTCTACCGTGCGATATAACTTCACATAAACAGAATAAAAACCATTTATTGGGTGTTTATTCTGCTACATCATGTTTAAGGTTATATCTCGTATGCACAATAGATTGTAAGCTCTAGCGATCCGGTCTCTGTTTAAATAGGAAAGTGTTATGTTTATAGCGTATCGCAAAGAACAGCATGATAGGGTGGTTCTAAATAATAATAATAATAATATAATACGTTTTTCTTACCTGTTATCTTACAACCATAAACTTCAAATCTTAGCGATATTCCGGTCTCCCACGTTACAGGCCGAATCCTTATAAAGCGGGTTAGGACCGGTTTAGGGAATGCTCTATAGACAACATCAAATGGGTTGGTGTTTCCTGAAAAGACCTAAAAGATACAAAACGTATATTAAGCGCTATTAGGGTCCCCAAAAACTGGGTTGGTGTTTCCTGAAAAGACCTAAAAGATACAAAACGTATATTAAGCGCTATTAGGGTCCCCAAAAACTGTATGCTCAGATTTAGATGTTTTAAAGCTATCTTTACATTCCCATTTTATTGCCTTTAATTTAATTTGTACATTATATCCATTATTTGCTTAGAAATGATGAGCGATAACTTGTCCAATCCCCTCCCAAAACAGAATTTTTTACACTAGGCAGAAAAAAGTGAGTCTGAACATACTTAGTTTATTGTGTAATTTAATTGCATTGCTGGGTCTCTGTATTAAAATGTTTAAATACTTGCAAAAATAAGAAATAATGGAATTCATTCCTGAATTAATAACATTAACAATAATAAAGTATATTTTTTAATAAGGTACTGACAGGGACTGCAAAAAATCAGACATTTCATTGGGGTCAGGGTGGTTTAATTTACAGGTATTATTAAATATACTTAGCAAACCCCATAGTACTTGTATTAATATACATCTTTAATATAACACAAATAAACCAATTTCCTCTCGTTTCCATTCAATTTTCACCCTTGACACCACTAGATGGCCAGCCCAGGGACGTAATTTATACTCAAGCTATTAAGAGAAAGAAATAACAGCCTGAAACAGGAATTTTACACAAATCACTTTTATAACTGCCTTTACAAACATACATAAATACTGGCAAAGATGCAAATATGCAAGGGTTTTTTTTATGAATAGATCAGCTTTTTTTTCTGCTGTTTAGTGGATTTTGGGGGTTTTATATTTCCTTTTTGCCCTCATTCTGCACACGAGTCTCATAAGTCCTTTAAAGTTGGCCAGGGGCATTTGGGAAACCATAGAACTGGCATTCAGCATGTTTTCAGAGCTAAATTACTCAGCTGAAAAAACTAAACCTTAATTAAAAAAAAAAAAACCCTTTCATGATATTTAATATTTTTTTACAATTAAAAAACTTTGGCGTTATTATTTTCAGATAATGACAAATAAAGAAAAAAAAAATATGGAATTATAATTTTTTCGTACCAAATGCTTAGCTCCGTCTTTTAGAGTAATCCAGTCTTCCCCGTTAGAGCTAATATCGACCTTGTAGGATTTTACATAATATTTCTTGCCGGTTTCTTTAGAGACGGCTCCTTGGGTTCCGATTCCAGAAACAAAGCGGAGAAGTCCAAGGTCGACCTGTATAATGCAAACAGATAGGACATGGCACTTTAGGACCAGCGTGGATGGACATTGTCTTATGCTATAATGTGACCAATCCAGAAGTAAATTGTATGAAACAGTTTGAAAAGAGGAAGAAATGCAAAAAATCACACGGTTGCATAGGTTGCTTCTTAAAAATCCATCACTGCTTGATAGAATATAATGATGTGATATAATGGCCTCCTGCCTGATCACTTCAATGCACCGTTTACATTGTGTAGTCTATACATGTTTCCTATACAGAAGGTTTTCTTTTTCATTTGTTGAATTGCAATTCTTCCAGATAACCAAGAAGTAAATCAGGCAAAGGTTTGAGGTGACATCATCGAACCGAGATGTACAGAACATCATAGCACAGAATGAATTCAATGAGATTGGAGAGAACTGGGCTTATTACAATAGCCCACAATTAGTAAGTACATAGACAAATACACAATGCCTTCTCGTGGTGTGAACTGTCATCCATTAACAGTTATAGTCGGGAACTACACAATGACTCCACACCTGATGCTACATTACGATACTGTTCTGAATGGATGTGTATGTAAAATGTATATATATATATATATATATATATATATATATAATAAAGCACAGATAGTCACAACCAGGGGCAAATAAAATAAAAACTTTTCTTGTGTCACTAAATATAAAATCATCTCTTTCCACATCGTGTCCATAGACAATAAACAGGATTTGCATGCCTTTCCAGTACCAAAGTCTGAAGGGTTGTAACTTAAGCTTATAACTATTTAGTATATCTTTCTATGTCTTGAAATAGCTTTTATATTTATATTAGTCATTTTACTGCCTGTCACTAAATAAATGAATGAAGAATTGTTAGGTATATATATATATATATATTAAACATTTGGAAATGATAGATCTGTTTCAGTTTATGCATATTGTACTGAAACTGTTACTTTTTTTATTGCTTATCACTTTATATGGTTGATATTATACTAATTAGTTTTACAGTTTCATTTTTCTTTTCTTCTAAGAAATAAAACACCATCTCGGTTGATGCAAAAAAACCCCAAAACAGGTTTAAGAGGTACGTTGCTGTGAATTGGTAAAGAGCGTTATAATCTTGTTGAAATAAATGCAGGATAAAGATGAAACTAAATGCACTGCAAACCCTCATCACTCAAGTGATTTCAAAGTGTTCTGCGAAGCTTGTGTCCAATCCCTTGCACTTAAAGAGTTCAAGAGCTCTTCAGAATCTCATGCTCTTTGCTTTTTACTTCTTGAGCTGTGCGTAAGTTAAGGTATTATAAGAACCTATGGATGGTACAAGCAGGTAAAAGGATTCCACAAAAATCTATATTCCCTTTGTGCAGCCCGGTTTAATGCAATATGAACTAGAGAAGTGTGTTTATTTGTTTCATTTTTATATATTTTAGAGTTTTTTTTTCTTGGTAGCTAATAGGGAGAACCTTCTATTCTTCCTTTCCACTTCAGATCAGTAGGGTATTTTTTAGATTATGACAAAGCTTCTTAAAAGCTTTGTTGCAGAGGTGACCACAGTAGGGCTGGTAGGTGGTGGTGGTGGTGGATGGGGGTTATTGCCTTATGGGCGGCACTGTTTCTAAGATATTGGGTCAAAGGCAGAAGTGTTGTGGTGCGATGCATTTCCACATTAACATTTATAACCATCTAGGTATTATTTTCTATACTCTTTTCTATACATTATCTGTGCCTCAATGTGCCTTGGACAGGACTACATGGCAAACAAGTCTTCTTCTGTGTCCTATATAATTTGGGCTGCTTTATTACTAGACCGCATGGCTGGACCTGGACTCTGGGCTGAACGTTGCCAGCTCTACCCCGAAGGTGCATCATGAAGACAGACCATTTTTCTATTAAAGATACCATAATATAAAGTCTGAACATTTTTCAGAATTAAAAGAGAAGAAATAAAATGTGTGTATAGAACATGGAGTAAAATAATACTATGAGATTAAAGGCTGAGATAAAACAGGGTCTACAAAAATGTTTAAAGCTGATAAAATGCAGAAGTGGGTTGACTGAGAGGGGCAACAAAATAAAATTGTAAGGTTTCAGGGTAAATCAGGAACAACATGAATGTCACTTCTATGCAACGCAAAGGGTTAATGTTTTAAAGTGCTAGTATATACATAGCCAGAGTTAACAGTGTACATTTTGGTATTGATTGGAAACCCGAGATCAAAAAGAAGGTCACCTAATTCAAACTATCATTAAAAGTAATAGCTATGATGAGCTGCATAAATCAATGAGGAAATCTGGACAAAAAAATATCTAGGCTTTTTCAGGAATTTGGCAGACTCTCAAGGTTCACATGGTAACCAGAAAAACTAATTATGCAGAAATTACTGGATTTTTTTTTTTCGAGTTCATATTTCTTAAAATTCCATCAGTGATAACGGCCTGTACAGCTCCCTTGTGATCTACCACGTTAAGTACCATAAATTACATCACACTTTTTAATTCTCATTGGATTAAATTGGCAACATATTGTGCAAACATTTAAATGCCAGCGTGTGAAGTAATTTTATTATCCCATGGTTTGTGGTTATGAGAAGGAAACGGTGCAAATTAAGCTCTTTTCTAATGCTTTTTTTAATGATAGTGTTATTTTGTTTGCATGCATATCATCAATCGAATCATCGATTTTCTGACTTCTAGCTCAGAAAAAAGCCAAGGAGGTATTTTTTTTTACATATTAAAGCATGTATATATAATTTAACTCTTTCTGTAAATGAAGGGTGTTATAATAGATAAATATATATGTATTATACACAAATATACAAGTATAATACATATATATATATATATATATATATATATATATATATATGTGTGTAACATGTATATACATATAGACATGGGTGTTTTTATCAACATAGCGACATGCCTGAAAAAAATAATAATAAATACATCTATATGTAAAATTATAAAATATTCCCCTAAAACGCTCTGTTACATTTTTGTCTCTTAAAAAGAAATGTTAGCGTGTAACAAAGTTAATAGATATTCTTTGTGCAAACTTCCAGTGGTCCCTGACCCCAGTCATGAAATATAAGAAGGCCTCCATAGTCATGTACAAATTCTAATTTTGATAAAGCAGGCAAAACATGTCCTTCTTTCCAATGATACGTATGGTGTTGCCGCTGACAACAACACTTTGTCCAAATGAGCTAATACATGATATATATATAAGTAACAGCATATTCAGAAAAGGTCTTCTTCAGCCATGACAGATGATGTCACAGAAAAAAGAAATATTAGCTAGGTTGGAAACTCTACATCAAACAAAATACTGTCTGCGCTTCTCACCCTAATAAAGTTGGCAACAAATATATAAACATAATATAAATGAGAGGTTTTGGTTATATGAATTGGCCAAAGCATAATTAAGCTCACCCGCCACGTCAAGGCACACTCTCAATAGGGTGAGAACCTACTCTCACCTCCTACATAGTGGGCACACAAAACAGTTTATACTGCTACCAAAACCAAATTAATGTGTTGGGGGAGGTGCAATTAAACCTCCTCCCATTTAACCCCTGGACAGCAAGCTGCAACCAGACTGATGAGGAGCCAACAACCTCAAATATGTGCAAACAGGGAAAAGAAAAAATGTCGGTGCGCTAAGCTAGTCTCAGGCTCAAATAATACAAATGTATAATATGAGGCCTACCAAACAGTGTGAGCGCGCTGCAAATACAGTGTGTTGGCTGTACAATGTATACAAAAAACAAAATACTGTCTGCGCTTCTCACCCTAATAAAGTTGGCAACAAATATATAAACATAATATAAATGAGAGGTTTTGGTTATATGAATTGGCCAAAGCATAATTAAGCTCACCCGCCACGTCAAGGCACACTCTCAATAGGGTGAGAACCTACTCTCACCTCCTACATAGTGGGCACACAAAGCAGTTTATACTGCTACCAAAACCTTATTAATGTGTTGGGGGAGGTACAATTAAACCTCCTCCCATTTAACCCCTGGACCCCTCTCATTTATATTATGTTTATATATTTGTTGCCAACTTTATTAGGGTGAGAAGCGCAGACAGTATTTTGTTTTTTGTATACATTGTACAGCCAACACACTGTATTTGCAGCATGCTCACACTGTTTGGTAGGCCTCATATTATACATTTGTATTATTTGAGCCTGAGACTAGCTTAGCGCACCGACATTTTTTCTTTTCCCTGGAAACTCTACATCCATTAAGCATTTTATGTAAAAGGTTAGCATTTACATTAACCTATGAAGGTATATGTATCGGTATTTCTTAGTGTGTCAATCTTAGTTTAAGACTAAGTTTGGTCATACATCTGCAATGTACTGTAAGGAGCACTCTATAAATTGTTGGTGCTATATAAATATCATATAATACAAATATATTTCACATATAGTAATGAAAACCATTATATTATGTTGGTATTAATTGAAAAAAAGAGTCAAATAATGGTGGTTTATATAAAATGTCTATTCTTTTGACTTCAAAAAGTTTAAATAACTGAAAAGTTCTCAAAATCTTGTTTAAAACCACATTTTGTGATAACGGTCCTAAAAAAGGGACAAGGGTTTTAATTGAGGACTACAATATCTCGGCTGTGTATAATGCAGACATTTCTAGGGAGTGTGAAGATTAATTTACATTAATAGGGTCCAAAAGCCTCTTTTATAATGACAAGTGACTTCTTTGCTTGTTATACAGACGCTCCTGGCTACTGCTGTACAGCTAATTTCCTTCGTGTCCCATTCATTTGAATGCTGCTGAACCCAATTCTACAAAACCATAACAAGGTCTCATACTGAATAACTGTGTAGAGCTTAACAAGCTCATTAGGTTCCCTATTATTTACTGCTTTATTTTTAATTACCAGTCTAGATTACATGTGCACTGGCCCAGCCCATGGAGTCATAGAATACACTTATTATAAGGCAGAAAAAAAAAATAGAAATGGCAAAAAAACAACTATGCTGCAAGCGACCGGCATGTACGAAATTAGTGGGGTCTGACTTACAAGATAAATAATAAAAAATAAGCAACAAGTAATTAATACCATCTACAAAAAATATATATTTTAACCCCAGAGAATAAAGAAATATATTACAAAAGGACATGAGGAAATATAGTCTTGAAAATATAAATGTTTACACTACTAACGCAATTAGTTATGCATAACCGCCATTGAACTACTTAAAAAATATATAAAGAATATATGTATATAGAATGTGTGTATATATATATATATATATATATATATATTCACTTAGAGTGGCACAAGCCTGGATTGCCTGCATAATCTGTATAGTATTAAAAGCTATAGAAAAATCCTCGAGGCATCACTCAAGTGATGTGTTATTTGTTCAAAATAGAGAATATTCCTTGCAGATTACATCGGATTCCAATTGTATTAATGCCACAATGCATTTTTATGTAAAATGTTTTAGAGACGTGAATGGGTTAACCAAATTCACTGCGTTCATTAAGAAATGTATTGTGTTAAATTGTTCATATGATTTACGCAAACGGGCACAATTTGTACGGCAGATTTTGTAGATTTTTTAGGTTCCATGCATGGGCGGAATAGCGATGATTTACAGTAATAAATAAATTAATGCTTGTAGACATTTTTTAGACAGAATAAATGGAAGAAGAGCATTTCTGATTTGTAGAGCAAGACAAGGGTGCGGTAGTAATTTATATATGTCATAACAGATGTGTCTGTCTGATTTAATTTAAAACCTCTCCTGCAGATTGAAACCTGAGGATATTGACCAGAGGATAATTATCAAAGCCCAAAGACTTTGGGTATTTGATAAATTAAAACATTTCAGGAATCGTTCTATACTTGCTTTGTTGGGCTAAATAAATGAATGTGTGATTCTTATTTATTTCAAATCAAATCAAATTTTGGTTGAGGTTTGGAAACCTTTGTTGAGTGTTATCACTGGAATGTCACAAGGAACCCATCTTCGTGTTACTTTTCCCTTTCCAACAAAGTAAAAGCCATGGTACTTTGTTGAACAGAAACCTTGGCAAAGAGAAGGGGAAAAAAATAATACTAATGTGAAAAAACAGCCAGAGAAATTATTGTCTTCTAAAACATCTAACTTTAGATAAATTAAATTAAGGTGGAGAGGGTGAAAACGCACCCTAGACACGAACCTTTGGTGGATCTATAGTTATGTCTATATAATTAGTGGTTTGTTGATTATAGAACTTTATATCTATTCTGTGGATCTATACAAAACTGAACAAGAGAAATATTTTGCATATATCTCAAATACTCTATTATTATATCTTGTTTTTGAAGGGATTCAAGATTTTGAAGTAGAGGTTGGTTTATGAAAACGACTGCCATGATTCCAACAATGCTACAAGCAAACATCCTTCCAATTCTATTGTACGACTTTATTATTGTTTTTTTTTGTCAACCTGAGATCATAGGCCACAATGGAGTTTCACAGTTGGCTGGTTAGACTTAAACTTGCAGGAGATAAGTTCTTCAAGATCTAAAATACATAAAGTATGTTCTTCAAAGTAGAGCTAGGTGAAGAGAAAAGTTGCACAAAAGAACTTCAGGAATTAGAAAAAAAAAAAAAAAGAAAAAAGTAATTTCAATGATAAAGTATAACAGATTGTTTCAGATCTAGGTAGCATGCTGCTTTCAGTTTTAATTGTGCCATAAAATCTCCCATCTCATGAATGACTCCTTCTAGCTATTGAAGTATGTCATAATTAAACATTTTTCCATTGATTTCCTTCGAAATGGCTGGGTGCTGAGCATTTCATTAAACCCAGCATCGTATATTAATCTACTAGAATAAATTCCGTATAACGTATACATATTAGCAGCAAATGACCACAGGACAACCCATACAAAACTCTAAGGAAATTGAAGGTAAAAGAAGGTAAAAGGAGATGGTACAGACACCAAACAGCTTTGGTGTTGTCTGTAAGATTCCAATTGTAGACACAATTCATACAATGTATCAGAAATAATAAGTCTGGGACATTAAAAATTGAATGCTTTCCTGGCAGATTAAAAGAGACAGTGCTTGCGGGGAGAATTTCTTACATATGGATTCTTTCTACTCTTTTATGCTTTTGTGTTTTCTTCTCTATGCATAAATCAGAAGCATCTTAAGGAAAGAAAAAATATTTAATTCAGATGGATCCTTTGAACTTCCATTCCATCTGGTTCTCTTTGAATAATGAAATCTGTTTGAGTCGTAAAATATTGGCAAGAATGAAGTGCAGCGCCATGAAAACAAAAGAAGCTCAGTGTTTCAGGTTAGGATTCACTGGAAAAAAAAATGTAAGATATAAAAAAAATGTAAACCAACAAAAATATTTACTTAATGCATTTTGCCTTAAGGAGTTTTTATAAAATTTCCAGTGGTTAAAGCACACATTGTGAAAGGTAAGTCGATGTAATTTATATATGACTGTGTTTTCCGTCTGGCCCCTTAAACTACCATGCGGTGGCCAACGCTAAATGGTCAGGGCTTCAGATATTTGTAAGTTGAATTTCACCAACAGCTCTATCGGTACATGGACGTCATGGTGGAGGAAGTGATCAATGGCCACACAATCATGCATTGTCCAACTACAATCACAATAGGATTCTTGTTGGAGAATTTTAGCTTTGGGATATACAGTAACAGTGTTTGCCTTTGAATGGAGGCGTAATTTTAGAAAAGAATGGCAAACTAACGTCTGAGCTTGTGCCAAGGATTCATGGGGGGAAAAAATAAGGACCTTATTTACGGGTGCGTCCTCTAGGCAGTAAAATATAACAATAGGGATATCACTTCAACTTCTGTGCTCTTTAACTGGAGGATTATTACTGACGCCACTGAATGACTTTTAGGATAATTCCGAAAATATTGTGATCGTTTTGACTTCTTGGAAAATGTCACAATTACCCCTTTAATTGCAATGGTCACTATAAAGCAACAAGACACTCTCTTCACATTTTCATAAAATTACCATAAAACTGTGTGTAATACTATATATATGTTTTCATTCTTGTAATTATTCACCTCATTCATCATCATCGTCAGATAGGCTGGTGATCTGTGTTTGTTTGGAAAAGCAAATTCAATGTCACAAAAGACAAACGACGGTGCATATAACCGTCTCCCTAGCCCCTAAGAAGGACATGGGCATTTTATACGAGAAGCCCCATGTTCATGTCCCATCAAAGGTGAGCGGTCTGGCAACTAACAAGAAAGGACACATTGAAGCAAACACCCTGCGGTTACAGAAAATAGGTATAACCCTAAATATTTTCTTCAAGATTGCTTTTAAATGCCGGCTGCCGGGCAGCCCACCTTACAGGGAACGCATTCACAGCCCCAGTCCTTTTCTCCCCATATATCCTCTTTCCATTTTCATTCACCTGTTTCTAATAGACGTAAACTCACTGACAACCAATTTACATTCCAATAGCTTTTAAAGCCGGCATAATATGAGCCACATAACTCTGGTATTAAATTTAATTACAATTTAATTGCCGGATGGGAAAAACATGTTATCTCTACCACTTTATTAAAAATGCCTAGCAAAATTTATCCGTAACTAGATTATTTTTTTATGTCATTTAATTTGTACTGAGAAGGCCAGTTTCTAAATTGACATTCCTGCTGTAGCCTACAGACACTTTATATCTGTCTGTGTCTGTCTGTCTGTCTCTCTGTCTCTTCTGCCCTTTTGTTTTTAAGGTACAGTAACATTCTAGATCTATGCTTTTGCATTTCTGGCACAAACCTAATCAGCTCCCTACATATGATGGAAAGATGGCTTGGTAACTTCCAATTCAGGAGGAAAAAAAAATATCACCAAACACTGTGCTTTTATTTCCCCCGAGTCTTTAATGTTTGACCAACTTTGATGTTAGTGCCAAGTGAAACAATGAGTGTATAAAATAACATATTCGAGAGATTAGGATTTGCCCACTAGCTACAGAAAGTCCACATGGATGACGGCTGACCAATACCATTCTGGCCTCGGAATATTGGGCAATGATGGCAAGGGGCCACAACGTCGCTGGGGGTTTAAAGGGGTAAGAAAGTAGTGGGCTTAGGCTTTTCAGCTCACATTCAAGATTCTTGTCCCAAAGACCAGTTTAGTTCTGGTCAAGTTAATATATTAGTAAAGCTGTGGTAGAATAGGATAATACGATTGTTGGGGCCCATCGTCCATCAAGCCTGAATGTCTGAACCAAGTAGAAACACAAATGTATGAATTGTGGATTTGTGTCCGTGTAGTTCAAATTGTAAAAAGATAGCGTCCATTCCCACACGTTCTGATCACGACAAAGTCTGTTTTCAAACTACGGCCCTCGGGCTGATAGCTATCACATCCAGAAAAATAAAGTCTCCGAAATAAAAAATATATTTTACCCACAGGTTCCAAAAGAAAATAGGAACATTATAACATTCTAATGATGTCTGCTTCAGCTCTGTATTAATATTATGGCAGATACTAAATATGAGTGCTTACAATTTCCTCGGAAAAAGTACAATTATGGCTTCCAGTGAAGAAATCAGCACTCGTTTTTTTCTTTTTTAGTGAACGTCTCAAAATTGCAATCATAAAATCTGAGAATGTTATGGATTTCATTAACATTTTACTCCCTTAGGATCCTCTATTGGACAATAACAGAAGTTGCGTAGCATTTAAATACTGCAGGCACAAATGTTTTCTCCAAAGAAAGCAGATGTGAGACCATGTATCTCGACTGGCTTGCAGGCCTTGAACGGCTCTGTAATTGATGGCTATTAACATGTTTGTTGTTGAGATTGGCTGTTTTTTGGGGGGGTTTGGTGAAAATTTATGTTAGAAAGAATAAGTCAGGCTTTTGTTTTTCAGGTGTTTCTCTTTGTTTTTGATCAAAGAAGAAAGAGCAAGAAACAGCGAAAGCAACTTAAAAGCAATTAGAAGATCTGTTGAAAATGGGTTTCGAATTTGAAAACAGATGTTTGTCCTATGGCTTCTAATTTTAAAAGAAAGAAAGGGTCCTCTTAATTTGTAGACGCCGTAAAGAAAAACTTAAAACTAAAATTACTAAAATATATATTTTTTAAAATACAGTCTTTTAATGGAATTAAAGTAGAGTCAACTTAAGAGATCTGATAACCCTCTGCACATATCCACAAAAGTTTTTTAGGCAGCCCACGACGGGCCCTTCTAGCCAAAACTGCAGCCTGAGTAAAAATAATCTTAGAAAATATTCTTATGGCAGTGGTGTGCACACTAAACAAAAAAATCACCTAAAATACCAAAAATAAACAAAATACAATTAAAATTAAACTTGGGGATACATCAGGATGTCCCATATTAAATTCCAGCATAGTCACATATCAATATGAAAGGACCATGCACACCGCTAAATATCCAGAAAAAGTCCATTTGAGGTCCATGCCAACGTTTCGACCTAATGGTCTTTGTCAAGGCCCAAATAACAATAACCAGGCCTACAGCGCCGTCGATAAATTGCTGGCTAGCAAAAGGCTCGCTATATACTTTTCTGAAGATTTTTTGAGAGTATGTGATGTATTATGAAGCATATAAAGATTTTCAGCGGTGTTCTAAGTTCGCTTTTATAGGGCATCATTTTTATGTCTCCTAGCCCAGTTCCTATGGGTGTGTGGAACTGGGCTATTTCCACATTACAAGCCCTGGCTCATCGAAACGCCGGTTTCTAGCTTTTTTCATTAAAATGACAATTTATCTCAGCTGAAAGCAAATCTTGCTGAAACATTACGAGACGGAGAGATCCATAAGGCAACGTTATGCACTTTTTACCTTAAACCTCTATGAAGAGATGAATTACCAGAGGAATCTATTTTATCTGCTTTGACATCGCAATAATGCACTTTTCCGTCCTATAAGAAACTAAAAGTTCACGACTATAGATCATTGCAAACAACAATCAATGCTCGCCTGGTCCTAGTTTTAGAGTAGACATAATATTGGCATTCGGTAATGGCCGCCTCAATCAGATTTATGCTTTGGGTAGGAGAACCGCACAACGTTTTACTGTGTTCTCTTTAATAGCTGAACAACATTCAATAGTGCAAAAGGTTCTTAAGTATTAAAAAGGTCCATGTTAGTGAAATCTGTATTGTAAGTAAATTATTGTGTGTTCAGGCAATATTATTGACCACAAAATGAACGTAATTGTGCTCTGCTGGTGATTGATTAGGCTGCATTTTGAACGGCACATTTTAAAACTAATGATGATGGCGTTTATTAGATTATGAAATGTCAAAGCTCATTGATAACAAACCGTTACTTTTCGCGTTGCCATATACCGTTTCTATATAAAAGGGCAGTTTTTTTTTATGGCGGGTGGTGAGACCTGTTTGGGGGGCTATTAGCATGGCGGTGGTTGCTTTATGGTTGCCTGGTTTATGTATAAGAGAAGAAAGCCACCGATTATCAGACGTCGGGATGTTCTGGCTGATTCTCAGCTGATTACTGAGTAAATGTGGTATTCTCCAATTTTTCATTTGGGTTAAGACAAACCTTATTGCCATGGGCGCCATTATATGAACTTAAGAAAATTAAACATTTCTAATAACCATTCTTAATTTGTTAAAAAACTTTATTAAATTTTTAACACTATACCTATTTAAATATTTTAATTGAATTCAAACTGATTTATTTCTATTTTACATACAGCTTAAAAGCATTATAAATTTTATTTTTAAAAGTTATCTTCTGTTATCCCCATAAGAAAAATGTTATTGGTCTTCTAGATCTGGTTTAGACAACTGTATATATTTTTTGGAGAAACTCCTATATGACCAGTATGGAAACAAAGAAATATTTTAAATTAAGGTATTGGTTTTTCCAATGAATTGTACCAACATAACAACCACAAAAAGTTGTATAATTATAATGTAGCTTTTCTTTCGCACTATAAATATATTTTTAACTTAATAGAACCGTAACATTCCACTGTTTATTACTAATGAATGTGTAAGATTGTTAAATTATTTCCAAGTACATATGTTGGCGGCAGTGTGTTTTCTTTTCGTTTTTTTTTTTTTGCTCAGATATGCAAAATATAACTAAATCATTAAAGAAGAATGTTGTGGTTGTTTAAACTCCCCTTTTTAAGACAAAAATAATATATGCTGAATTCTTGTTCTGATTGAAATGTGAAAGCTGGCTTTAACATAACCGGCCAAGTTAAACAGTTTTAAATCACTTTATTGTTTTGGAATTTTATGCTAATCCTGATTAGAGAAGAAAGTTAGATTCTCGACTTTTTGGGGTATGTATAGTAGGGTACCTACAGGGGTCACAAGGGGTGCCGTTGTTACTGACCCTCGTCCTATGGAATCTGGGGGCTATTCGCCTTCTGTGACCCCTATCCCCTGGTGTCTAGGTGCTGGTGCTGGACATCTCATCAATGTCATCTTGAAGGCTACTGTTGACTTTTACTTCTTGACTACTACACCTCTCGGTATTTTAATGGGGGGGCTGGGGAGATTTGCAGGAGCCCTTCAGGAACACAAGTGGTATAAATCTCCTCAAATTTCTTTTAGCTTTAAAAGCAACATTTATTTTTCATTTATTAGAGTTTTCTCTATACATTTTTTCGGCCATTCTGATAATTCCGTTTTTTCTGGTCTGTAATTTGTCTGTGATAACGTTCTAAAGCAGGTGGGAGCCACATTACTAAGAAACGAGCGAGCGCAAGACTGCAATAATACCGGCAGCAATTAAAGCTTACACAGAAGCACTGTGTATATAACAACAGCAAGTATCACAAGACACACTGGAGATATTGGTAAAGACTGGTTTATATGCAAATCCCCCAGCAGACCATTTAATTACTGTAATTAGTCTTCTTTCCTTATTTGAACATATCCGTACACCCATGATATGGGGTTATTTAAAAGGCAGCAGTAATTACATTTTGTTCTTTTTTCATTATGCGGTATAGTTTATTAAAAGTTGGAATATTATTATGCCAAAAGGGTATACCTGTTAATGCTGTAAATTGTATCCAGGATTGCTTTGCCGCTTTGTTGTTGCATCTCAGGGGTATCACTATGAGGTTCATTCATTAAAATCCTGAGAGAGCTATGTTTTCTTGAAAAGACGATGAATAAAATGCAACAATTACCACCTGGATCATTCGGTGTTATAAACAAAGATGAGTTTCATGGGTAAAAGCACAATGGCTGCCATTTTTATTGCGAAATTCACGATGAGTAGACTTGTGCTTGGGGCAGATGGGGCAATTTTACTACTAGGGTCATATATGAGCAGGACCCTCCAACGGAAGGCTTGGGGAAAATCTCTATGGACTGATCTACAAGAACTATCCCAAGTCTGTAGCCAACCCAAAAAGTTCTCGGATTGTGCACCATCTTCTCAATGAACTATAAGAAGGGCAGATAGCAGATAAATATAGAAACGGATGACAAGCGATTATTGGATAATTGTAGCGTCATAGAAGGGACTGCAAAATAATGTCCACATATCTATGTATTTTTTTGTGTTGTCTGATTTAAGTTTTATTTTAGCAATTTGTGTATACCCTGTCCGCCATAGCTCTCCACAGCACCCCTATGCATCTCAGACAAAACTGAAATCATTTTATGGGCTATTATTGTGCTCCAACATTCTTGTTTGCTGCTTTTTGGAATCTGTTCGTTCTTTCTGAAACAGATTGTATTTCTCGGAATTTGCAGCCTGGGAATTTGTTTCGTGTTTGTCTAGCTACACTCTGTGCTTTTGTTGTGTAGCAGTACGTTGGCTATAGATAGAGATAAACCAGCAGATGTTGACAGTGAGAAATCATTTCATAAATAAGAAACACGCTGAGTTCCATTCCAAGGCATCCCACATTTTCCCATATACATCTCTTGGACTTCACATGAGTGAATAATTGTAGCTGAGTGCTGTGTTACTTGGCAAAAACAGATTACAGTTTTAAGTTCCTGGGGAATATGTATAAAAGGCTCGAAGACCTGCTGATCATCCATCCAATATTTATAACGTTCATTTTAGCAGGCAGGAGCTTACCGACACCCTACGGTGCCTGGCCCTTGGGTAATTGTTGTGTACCAAAGCTTTCTGAGAAGATATATAAGAGAATGTCAGTCTGAATCCTTCCGAGTCCAAATTACGTACTCATCTGTCATGGTCGATGTACACCAACCTGGACACACATGTTAAAATTTTATGCATTCGTGTTATTAATGGTCGCTTGGTGCAGTTTTATGAAACACGCTGAGGCTTTGTACTTGCTATGCACCTTATTATACCTAAAAAGTCTCAGAAATGAGAAAAAAAAAAATGACAGAAGTGATGGATGTGAGTATTCCTTACCCCTTCCATCTAATCGGGTTGTACCCAATCCCGGCATGCAACTCACCGGATGATTTTTTTAAAAAATTGTTGTAGAGAGCAAGGCTTAGATGAATGTGGTTCTATTAGATATAAATGATGTATTATAGCGAAGCAAGCCTTACTTAAGCTTGGCTCAGCTGAGAAACTGGAAGAAAAGGAGCTGGCCCTGAGCCTTGGGCAGTGGGTCCCAGAGGTAATCTTCCTGGGCATGCAGGAGAACCTGCTTCAAGATCTGCCTCAGGCCGGCTCCTTTCAAGTGTTTTCTGTGTGCAATTTTTTTTTTTAAGGGTTTTATACCTGTTATACCTAAAATTCTTTATTGGACCTAGACACACGTAGCTTCTCCCCCCTTTACTACACAGTTTGAAGAAGACAAGAGAATGTCTGAGGTTGTAATGCAACAGCCCAGACCTATTATAGATTCTATTTGATTCTTTTTTTAGTAATTTATTTACTATATATATATATATATATATATATATATACCCCGTATTGGCTCGGATATAGGCCGCCCCCGTATATAGGCCGCACCCTAAAAGTTTGGTGCTTTTTTAAAGAAAAAGTTTTTTTCTTTAAAAAAGCACCAAAAAAACATGCTGCCACTCTGTCTCCCCCCCCCGAGATATGCTGCCACTCTGTCTCTCCCCCCCGAGATATGCTGCCACTGTCCTCCCCCCCGAGATATGCTGCCACTGTCCTCCTCCCCCCTCGAGATATGCTGCCACTGTCCTCCTCCTCCCCCCCCGAGATATGCTGCCACTCTGCCCCCCCCGACTTACCAGAGGAGACTCCCAGGTGTCTTGCGGGGCCGGCGGGGGACATCTACGCAATACGCGTATACAACTTCCGGAATTGCGTAGATGTCCCCCGCCGGCCCCGCAAGACACCCGGGAGTCTGCTCTGGTAAGTCTTGGGGGCAGAGGTAGAACGCATCGTGCGGACGGTCACCGGCTGCGGCGATGCGGGTAAACAACCTCCGCAGCCGGTGACCGTCCGCACGATGCGCTTAGACAACCTCCCGTGCCGGCACCCCCCCCCGTGGAAAGTGCTGGCAGGGGAGGCTGTCTAAGCGTATCGGGGCGTAGGATGCAGGTCCCCTGCACCGCTGCGGGGGATCTGTACCCTAACCCTGCCCAGAGCTAGACCCCGAATATAGGCCGCACCCCCACTTTAAAGACTTAAAGTGGGGGAAAAAAGTGCGGCCTATATTCGAGCCAATACGGTATATATATAGGTACAGATGATGACGTCCAAGTCAGTTTATTTAGACCATAGCTATCTTGCTTTCTGTTCCGAAAATATCTATATCAGGAAACTGTAACATTTCTCTGTCAAGTGACATTTCCTCTCGGTGGAAACTGTAGCAGATCAGAGGTCAAGTTGTTTACCCATTAGTCCTGTCAAAGGGAGAGTCTCTGAATATTTAGACAGGAAACGGTAACTTCTCGTTTTTTTTTTTCCACTAAGCGTAAAAAAACAAGTGAGCAGACAGGCGGCACATACAGTGGAACTATTACAGCCCAACAGGTCTTCAGAGACCTCTCGCCACACACAGTAATGTAAATAATATAGACGATGTTATTCGGTAAGCGAATAGGGCAGACAGAACAATAGTAAGATCAAGTGGAAGAATTCGGTGTGTTTCAAACATTTCAAATACCACTCAAAACTTCCCTTTTAGGACAATTTCAAGCCCATACATATTTGTGCCAATAATGATGTTAAAACAATATGGATTCTAATGCTTTTCAATAATAAAGTAGGGTAGCTCCCACGCCCTTTGCTTTTGTTTAAAGATATATTTTTATTATTATTAATTATCATTATAATTATTAGTATTATTATGGTTATTAATACTATTATTATTTATTCATTTTATATAGAGACATCATATTTTGCAGCGCTGTACAATAGTTATGAGAATATATAGAGAATAAATAAAGATATATTTTTGAACATGGCTTTGCAGAAGAACATTGATCTAATCACGAGGCTATCAGTAACTTGTGATCCTTTTCAGCACCAATATTTCATTTTTAACTCTCAATTACCTGCTTGTGTGTTTTAATGCATGGCATGAGTTTGCAAGAAACTTCATAATATTAACATAGTTAGGGTCGATGATCTATTACGTCGTCTTGAATAAGAGTTTAAATAGAACACATTTTGTCATTTTTCCACTTTGGGTGAATTTATTTCAACTACTTCCGATGAAGAATTATTATTATATGAGATAATACTAACCGTTTCCAGTATTTCTCGGGGCCTATGAACCAATCCATTCTGAGTGTTATAGAAGGGAATGGATTTATTTTTTTGAAACAATTAGGGTGTTTATAATCCCCATGGCTACTAACTAAACCTGTCTGCTGCAAAAATGTCTATTTTATGGAAATACATCAGTTATATAGAGTGCCAGGCGCATATCGGGGCTGCATGGTGAAGGTTCTATTACATATTGCAATAATAATGTCACAGCGGGGAACATCTAAATTAAAACTGTTAATTTAAAATATTCACTGCAATGCTATTGTGGATATATTACGCAATATACAAGTACTCCTGGTTGCAATTCCCTGGCACATTATCTCACAGCATGGACTGCCTTTTACCTGGAATAAAATCACTGCGTGCAATATGTGAAAATCTATATAGAGCCAACAGGATATTCTCTCCTCCGCAAATATACATTTTGGGGGTATTTCATTTTTAAATGCTTACGATAAATTATAAAAAGCCGCAATAGGCAGCAGTCTTGGCACGTTTTTACGCCTTGAAAGCGGCAGCATTTTTCTAACAAAAACTAAAAAAAAAAACAAATGTATCACTGCTGTGATTTAATTATGTGTCCGATTCATTTTTCTTTTAGCGGTCTTGAATATATATTTTTTAGATTGTTAGAACCGGCCCAGCAACTTTATAGAAAGGTCGTGATACAGAAAGAACCACATGCTACCGAATTACCTGAATCCATTCTTTAACAGAATCCTCTCCTGGAGTCCATCCATTTTCAACATAATTCAGACGCGATCTTTCCGCAGACCAGTTGGTGCTATACTGGGATGAAACCGTTATTCTGTCAGAATGAATTTCCCCCGATTCCATCCCAAGAGGTTCCTTGCACTCAAAATCTGAAAGATAATGTGTTCAATCGGTTAGTGTGGCTGTGAACCTTATCTGGAAAGAATGAATGATATTTCATCTAGATTTTAATCCATGCGTGGGTTCACTGTATCAAATGATCTGGTTTGCCTACAAAAGGCGAGACCACCTGAAAGTTACCCAAAGCCCTGAGGGATATCGTCCCATTACTCCAGTCTTCCTTTGATAACAAAACATTTTCTTTCCATTATCGGAAATATATAGCGTGCCTTCTATCACACAGCCCAATAAAGTCAACAGCAGCGCTTTACTATCTAGAACAGGTGTGGGAAACCTGGACCAAGAGTTGGTGAGAAGTCCACAGCAAGCCCACAGGACATCCATGTGCGGGGAGGTGGAAGAAAAGGCAGAGCAAGGCATTCACCGAGCGGAAGATTAAAAATGTAAGATGCGGGATATGGAAAAAGTTTTAAACCTGCCTTTTCTATGGCTGCGGGACTTCAATTAACCCATTCCTTACATGAGGTGCACCAACATGGGTTTCTGCTATGACTCTATGACATAGAAAACTATGCTAATGGTTTACAATAGGACCGCTCGTTCTTTGGGGTTTATGTAAGACAAATCAGCAGCCTCAATTAGGATAAAAAAAAATCCTTATGTTGCTGTTTTATACTGGAGACATGTTCTGGAGGAGACGTGATTTATTTAAAAGTGCTTTTAATGTTTTATGTGACCGGTGGTGTACTCAAAGATTCATGAAGCAGAACTGACCTTCTTCAGCATTGCTTTGTAGTACGGTGTAGTTTGCGGAGAATCCCTCCTTGGCTATTGCATTGTCGGTGTGAAATATCATAGAGAGGATGCCAGTAGCTGAGCGAATACGCCCTGGGGTGTTCTGTCCACAGTAGCGTCCGATGTGAGGTCCAACTAAAGAGAAAATAAATGACTTTGTTAGTTCAGCCATAAATGTTAACCTACGGTGTCTAGAGTAAATTCTTTTATATATTCTTTTCTTGAATATTTTTAATTAGAGAAAAAAAATGTATTTTATTTTATGCCGTCCAGCGGTGGTATGTATTGAAATTTGTACAGAAAAGCACCAGGGCTGCCCATTGTTCTGGGATAAATCTACAGCAGAAATTATTATAATTTAGAGGCTAAATGGAATCTTAAATAGTTACCTTTGATTGGGCCAACACAGAAAAATAAATAAATAAATAAATAATATATATATATATATATATATATATATACTGTACATATGCTTTAGGGACCATATAGGTCCCTTCTTCAGATGGAGAGAAGACCTCTGTGGTTCCTAAAGCTTACGTAACATTATATCTTTTTCTATGTTGGCCCAATGATCTATGGAAGACTTTAAGATATTGCAGTGAACAACATGTAGCATTTACATTATTGCTATTATTATTATAATTTATTGATTTATACAGCTCTCATATTCCCAAGCATTATTTATTAATGTAAATGATGTTATTCTACTCAAATCAATATATGTATCTATACAGTAGTCTAAAAGACTTGGGCACAATGGCCTAGCCACAACCTGGAAAATGTGGGTAAACGTATTGATGTGTACATTAAACAGGAATCTATTATGCTCTCACTCATTAATCAGTGAAGAGGCTCAGGACCGTCTCTGATCACAATAGCCAACATATATTCATCGAGTGAACAATAGAGTCCTCGAACATAAAGCAGCCTTCTTTGTCTAATTGCATCATCGCAGTGATGCATATGTATGACATTACAACACAACAACATGTTACTATGGAGAATGCTGAATTAATTCTCCCTCCTCCAAATTGCAATTTTTCATTAGTGCTTCAGTTTTGTAAAATGGGCTCTGGACCAGAATTCTGGTGCGTCCCAGATGTGGATATTGAATCACTCGCCATATCTTGCTGATCTGAAAGAAAGACAGAACCTGTCCGCGTCTCTACAAAAGGTTCTATGGTGATGCAAAACAGAAAGCGGCTTGGAACAGCTGGTTTAAGGTGTCCTATCATTACAAAGGAGCTTAACAATGTGTTGGGTTTATATTAGAAGAAGATGGCCACATTTCCAGAGGTGGGACAATGAAGAGAAAACGGTGTGTTCTTATCTAAGTTTTTCCTAATATAGAAATACTACAAAGAATTACGGTTTTACAAGGCGATACGTAGAGTATGGGAACATGTAACGCATTGAAGTTTGCTTACAGGCTATATTGCCAACAAAATGGCTGAATGGCCACTATGGTCATTAGCCCTGCTATATGCCCACAGTCATGTAGATACATGTTTCCACCACGGCCAGACTGGCGATATATTGACCCTGACACTTTAAATGTACACGGAACAGCATGTATCCAGCCTGTGGACGGGCCAGATCTGTTATATCAGGGTATGTGAGAGGCAAAATGCCCCACTGGGCATTTGCCTGATGGCTGGTTGGGGCCACCCTACCACCTTAACCCCTTAATGACAAAGCCCGTACATGTACGGGCTAAAAGTGCATTGTCCACCCATTGTCCTTAAAGGGTTAATTTCAACCATAAGTGCTAACTCCTAAAAGCCTGGCATCAGGGTGATGCCAATTCCCCAGATGTTGGGCATCTCAGTCTCAGTTAGCCTCGAATCTCTATCTAATCTCCATCAACTGCAGTCCTTGCCAAGTCATCCCTAAAATGTAACCACTTTGCTAACCTGTGTCTAGAATGAAAGTATAACTTTACATAAGGAACGTTTAAAGTACAGTATGTATTAACTTGTGAAACTGGATGTATATTCAGTACATACACACTCCCACACTCATATGTGAATATTTAATTTACCCATGAAACATTATGTGTACTCCTAAGCACTTCAGTGCGCTTCGTTGCTATGGAAACCAAACAATTTTCTGAATAATTCAGACTATTTATATGTTCTGTTTCTGCATCTTCTTTAACTTTAAAACACATAAGCAACTAATGGAAGTTTTATGTAAAATAAATGAAAACTAGTTATGAAAAGATCAACTTGGATAAAGTGGGTTGCAAAATTATTCATCAGAAGGTAATAATCTAAAATAATAAGTAAATAAATAAAATAATATTTTCCATGTCACGTAGCTCACATTAAAGTAAGTTGAACCGGAGGTTCGGACAAATGGAAAACCAACGTGGATGATTAAGTATAATAAGGAGGACATCTAAATATTACACAACAAAGTAAAATTAATAGCCGTGCAACAGTTACGGCCATTTCAAAAGTCACCTTCTTCATAATTTGGATAGATAATGTCCCTGAGAACCTCCAGCATGTCGTCCTAGATAACTGTATGACTTGAAGTTGATGGTTCTTCATGGTGGAGTTCCTTGCCCCCCTCGCTATAAGTGAAGCCCAGCTTGACAATAAATAGTTGCCATTGAACTCAGGTGGCTTTTGAGACGTTCAAACAACTTGGGCATTGAACTCGCAAACAAGAGGAACTTTGTTCCAATCGGAGCCTGTTTATGACTCAGTGGCTTATAATTTTTTACGGACTTATTTGAGATGTCTGCTCTTAATTTGTCTGAATTTTGCCCCTGGACATCTCTCTGAGTCTGCTACATGGAGTTGGACGATTGGCTTATGTCATACAAAGACGTATTGAGTTGCTTTGCATGGGCGTACCCCTGCTTGCTAATGCAATATTGATCTGAAAATATATGAATACAGAAGAACATGATTTGCTGAATATTTCATACCATAAAAGTATATAATTATATATATACAGTATCTATCTATATATCTATCTATCTATCTATCTATCTATATATATATATAGATATATATATAGTTATATATTTATATATATTTCCCATCTTATTTTACGATACCAAACTTGTTGTAACGAAGATATTTAGAAGAGGATGCCTGCTAATGTCTTTCAGCAATTGTCTCTCAATAATAGCTCTTTTATTACACGCATGGTAGAAATAAAATATTTCCTAATTTTGCAGTACACATTTACGCTATGAACCACAGCGAATCACCCATTTAAATTCCTCGTGTATCTATTATTAACGCTTATAATTAACAACTGCTGCCCAAATGTCTAGTCGACAGTAGATGAGAGGAAGTAATTAAACTCAGCTTATCTCTCGGCAGCTAATTATATGCATATATTTATGTGACCTTTCTCTTTCCGTTTTTTTCTAAGGGCCCCAATTGAGAAAGTCCATAGGACATCAAGTCACAAGGTATAGATTTCGTTAACGGATCAGTATAATAATCAGGCGGACAAGGATTCCATGTAGATTGTCAGTAGATTAACTCTTAGACGACCAGGACGTTATCTCTACTACTCAAAGTGGAAAGGATAATGTTGGTATTGCCACTTAATGTGGAGGGGGTAAAGAGGGCAAAAGTATTACTGTAACTGTTGCACCCCCCCCCCCCCATTTTGGGATGTGGTATATGAAGATAAGAGTCATGGAAGATCGGAAGACAATAATACTTTGCCCGTAAATACATTCAGTGTTTTTATATCTCTATATCCGTATAATTTTAGAAATAATTCTAAAAATTGATTTTAATATAACTCCGACATGGGTAAAAAAGAAAAATAGGGAGCGTGACTACACGTGTAAAGGCAAAACACTTGATAATATGTGTTACAAATGGCCATATCTGATGTATTTGCAATACGGCCTTCTACGTGAGATATGGCCATTGGCTGAGACCGGTGACATCATAGTAATCTCCGCTTCCCATCATGATATAGATATATATATATATATATTATATATATATATTGGCTGAGACCGGTGACATCATAGTAATCTCCGCTTCCCATCATGATATAGATATATATATACACGCATTACAGGAAAGTTTCAAAGGACAGCAAAGTTTAGGCAAGAAGCAGAGGAAGTTGAGATAAATGAGATTAATGAGGTGTTTAATTCGCTATGACATTAACATCAATTAAAAGACACTGCTTTTTGTTCCTTCATTCAGAAGTGTGTTTATTTTATTGACTTAAGACTCTGATGTCTTGCCAAGGCGATTTGATTCAAATACACAAACGCAGCTTTAATTACTTTGGTTTTATAAGGCACACAATCCTTAAAAAGAGCTATTGACGTGGCACTGCGGCAATCAGATACTTTTATTAGCGTTAAACTATTTCCCAACTTTTTCTGGGATATATGATTGGTTTTTTTCCCCCCTTTAAAACCACATTTGGTTTCATAGAGTACAAGGAGATCTGCTTGGGACCCAACGTCATCATTTTGTCCAACTGTATGTGCCTTAAAAATGTTTTAATCGACCCAAAAAGATAGCAAGACAAAAAAAGATCATTGAGCGTGAAAAAGCTTGGTCTCTGTTATGGATTCATACAAGCAGTTTAACCACATAACCATTTTTAGGTAATTATTGTATTTTCATGTTATACAAGGTTTCACGTGTATTTTTGTGGATAAAGCCATATCCACTAAATAAAGATAATGGTATGTTTCTGCACATGACGTCTTGTTACTTGTGAGTAGGTGACAAAACAATGATGTATTCCAAGCTCCGGAGTGAGGTGTGAAACTTTAATCAACGTGCCTGTTGAAGATTGCCTTAGCACAGACCTACAGCTGCGAGGGTAATATAATCGTGTATGTTGTGAGCCTCCGAGAAGGGAATTTTATCTAAATGAGGTAGCCAGACACCTGTGCGGGTTTGTCTCTGACCTCCGCAGTACGTCGCACCTGACGAGACGGCTGGGTGTTTCCACAAGCTTGTTAACTTTCTTCATTTATAGAAATTATTCCCAAATGAAGCCACCTTTAATTGTGACAATATAGCCCTCTGTGTTTCTTTGTGAGAACATGGTTTGTGCCGTAAAATAATGACACCATTAACTAACAACCTGCACAGCTTTAACCCATTGTATGTCAACAGGGCAAATGGCACGAGCTGGCAGTCAAAAGGATTAGGGAAGGGTGTCCTGACAAAAATAGAGAATGCATATTTGATGAGCTAACCTTCATAAAGGATGAACCACTAATAATTCACTGATATTTTTGCTGGGTGTTGTCCCATTAGATAGACTTGGTGACCTGTAATCTTTGTACCTTCTTCCTTTTGGGCGGAGGTCTGTATTTAAAGGGTACCTTCCTGTGTATAGTTTTTGTTTTCCCGAAAGTTACTATATAGTTTTCTACCCAAAGACAAGACCGTAGGAGAAAAGAAATCCATATCCAAGTTTACTTTGTATTTTATCAGATAACCCCATCATGCTCCTTTAAGGTGAAAGTAGCTGTGTGTTATTGTGTTACTATGTAAGGTACAGGAATGATGTCACTGCCACAAATATCAAAGCTGAAAGCATGATCCTCAGGGGCGGCATTTCTGAGGTCATCTCCAACCCTGAGATTCTTGTCTGCTTCAACAAGGCACATTAATGACATCTTTGCCGAACATTTAGGAGCTAAGTATATGGGATCAACAGCTACACTGTTTTTTTCAATATGCTTGGTTCTAGAATTAAGGGCTCTGCTTTTCAACCTGAAATCCTTAGCTTTTCCGGCTTGTCTTCTACTCCCCAAGTGCATTCAAACTTGTTTCGTTCACTGCGGACTATACTGGGGCTTTATGAAGACCACAAGGTCTCATCGCAATCCAATGGCATTTTTAGTACCATCACACGATACAGCGAGAACGGAGGGAGTATAAAGGAGCACCGAGAACCTCTGAACTTGGTCCTCTATCTTGCGTCTTCTGGGATAGCTTTCTTCATTTAATCAAAGGCCTCCTCTATCGCTGAACCACGTGCAAAGTATTGTGCGTGATGTCTATGGAGCCATCAAGAAACTGGGATCGCCATGCTGATTGCACCACTAGATGTAGAATATTGTAATCCCTGTATATAATGTTTTCATATTTTCTTTCTGTCGCCATTAGTATTTCTAGACATATATGTATGTACGCATATACGAAAACATATATTATAAGGGAATTGCGAATTGCATGGCTATATAGTATGGCTTTACTGTAGATTTCATTAATAAGATTTAAAGTTGAGACTGTTTCTCACACCCCTGTTACCATGCAGACTCCACTTCTATAACACCTCTCTCTCCTTTTTTTACTGAGAACTAATTAGCTTACGCTCTGTGCAGAGAGGGAAAGGTTCTCGGAGCTAATAACCTGCTCAGCGGAGGTGAGAAGTCTCGCTTACACGCTGCCGACAGCTGCCACAAACAAGTGGCAGGATTGTCACAAACACTGGATTGTTGAATTCGAAAAAAAAAAAAAAAAAAGGTTAATTAGAAACAAAAAAAATAAAATCCAAATCCAGATGTAAAATCCAATCTGAGACCGGTTCTTCAATACTCAAAAATCAAAGAATATTAACAAAAAAAAACCCACCCAGGAAATAGAAGATAAGGGAAATGAAGGAAAATAAATCCAAATTGTATTTCCCCTAGGAGGACGGCTGCGCATGCTCTGGAAAAGTGGACAGGCTTTTTAGCGCTGAAGACAATGTATCTGAGGATGCTCGGGAACCTGCTGAAATGCCAGAGCTCCTATTTAGCCACTGAAAAGAAGAATTGTGCTTTCTTAAAATCTAATTAAAGCGACATAAGTCCATTAGCATAAATGCTTATGTCTGCTAGGAACCTATACAAGTGCTCTCAAAGTAACCTTTAATTCCGCCCCAGAGACATGTGTCTGTAAGTTTCGTATGTCACTTTTATTTAATAAGCATTTCCATTTCCCTTTGATTTTTTTTTTTTTTTTACAAGTGCACTAAATTCCAAAGTCATTTAAAAACTGACATACCAAACTAATTCTAAATGGAAATAGTTCCGTGTGGCCAGCACTACAGGCACAGCTGTTAGTAATGATCACAGAAATGTCTTCCATGTCACAGAATGACTACAAATCCCATAGTTTCAGGGTGCTTATCCCTACGGCAGGAAGAATAATTGGGATGCGGAGGACCTCGCCGCTGGGGACCCCAAAAGAGGTTTTTTTGTATATAGCACTGGCCCCAAGAAAATAAATTCTATGGGGGTGCAAAAGTTCTGTTGTTCTAAAGTGTTATCACCATAGCAACACATTGAACGCTCCCATGTATAGCCCATTAATTGGTGACCGGCCAAACTGTACCCCAGAATAATGTTTTATACACAACCCACAGTGTGTTCTTCTTTCAAACATGCCACCCAAAATCTTTTGGTCAATGGAGACTATTGGTCCAAGGAGCCTCTTTACCAAGCACACCAACTAGTACATTCTCCCAAGATGTACATGGGTAGCCATCATGAAGACGAGTATGTGCGCAGCCTATGTAGCATCTGGCAGACACTGGAACGGGATTCATACATTGGGTATGTTTATACTCGCGCATGTGTTTCTGAACAAAGGCGCCACTGAGACGCCTACAAGAAGGTCCAGAAAAACTAACGTATTGTTCTCGAGTGCGGTTACTGCTAACAAAGTGTAAGAAACTGGAAGCATGGAAGATGCTTTCTCTTACATTTTGTGCTGAACGTAAATGTAAAACAGTTGGTTGCAGATTACAATTCACAAAAGTTGGCAAAACTCTCATCAGCATCTACAATATTCTTATCTATAAGAAACTACCATGCTGAACCCTTTCACTGCTGGTCCATTTTTTAGCATAAAGCATTTTTTTTTTTTTGTAGCTGTAAAAATGACTTCACACCTGTCCCAGGTGCAGCCGGCTTCACGTTTAGTGTAGACAAGCCACCTACAAAGCCTTAAGAGTCCGTAAAATAATCAACTATAGCTACTTACAACATGTTGCCTTTTCTCAGGGCCGGCCCTACAATGGCCCCAGGCGGCACTTCAGAAGGGGCGGCACTTTGCCGCCCCAAGCGGTTTTTTTTTGTTTTTTTTGAAGCGGAGGAGAGAGAGAGGCACCGAGTGATTTTCGCTTACCCGCTCGGCGCCCCTCTCTCTCTCTCCTCTGCGGCGAGTTTACCTGTTCGGTCTCGGTGCCGGCTTGTAATGCAGAGCGCCGGAAGTGACGCGAATTTCCGGCGCTCAGCATTACAAGCCGGCACCGTGGCAGCACAGGGAGACTCGCCGCAGGACTGTTTAAGGGTAAGTACCGGGGGGGGGTAGATAATGCCGCCCCCCCCCGGCGTCGGCGGGGGGCGGCATTTTAAACTTCGCCCCAGGCGGCGTTAAGTCTTCGGCCGGCCCTGCCTTTTCTATGCATTTTATTAATTAGGTAAAAACTAACCATTGTGTTTTGTGGCAGTAGGTGGCAAAGCCTGCCCTGAACCTGAACTCCCTACTTCTTGCTCACCTTTTACCTCTGCCAACACCAATCAGTTTCAACCAAACTGGAGTTAAAAACTTATTGGGGAAGAATAATGATATACATACTGAAAACCGATAACTCTTCCTATTAGTAAACACCTATGAGATGGACTCCTAATGCGTATCGATTGGTTATTTTAACCTATAAATACATGAGTTTATTAACGGTAATGAGCTGTAAAATGTCGTATTTTAAGTAAGTGACAGATCCAAATTTAACTCAGAAGATATGTGCGAATTTCAGTGTTTAAACAATAGAGTGAGTTAAATATGTTAGTAACACCTCGGAGGTGCTGGTAAGGGCTGATTCGCAGCTTAAAGGGAAAGTATGATAGCCAATAGAAGAGTGAATCGTTATTCACAGGATTAACCCCTTAATGACAAAGCCCGTACATGTACGGACTCAAAATGCATTGTTTTCAACGGGTTAAGGGACCGCCCATTGTCCTTAAGGGGTTAATAATATATACCAGTTCCCACAGCTCCGCTGGCTTATTATATTTCTTATATGCATTCTTTTAGGGCTCTTTGTTTATGAAAATAACATCTAAATGGGTTCGGCGTTAAATAATTGAAGTTTTACACATGAATTCCCAGTTCACTTACTTCCAGGAAAGCCATCCCAAATTTCCAAATAGTCATATCGGCAGGACCTTCCGCCCGGTGCGTTGGAGTCAGGTTCTAACTCAAAGCTTTCAAATTCCATTATGATCTCCGACATCTTCGGTGCAAATAAAATATAGGTGCATTCCAAAGCATTGGGGTATTTTTCTGGGAATCCTGGTGATTTTATTATTCCGTTTAGTGATGTAAAGTTCCGAGAGCATTCTGGACCTAAACAAGAAAGCAGCACAGAGACTTCAATATCCGTATTACATCTCACAATTAATTATACCGCCTAGAACTTTTTATCAACACAGGCTTACAGCTATGTCATTTAAAGCCACATATATTATACATTTCCATTTGTACCCAGTGATTTCGATTGAAGCTCTGTGACAAATATTAAATCTTAGTGGAATGGCAGAAAGGCAAGTTGTAAAAAGCTTGACATATCCCAAGAGAAATAATTATAGACCCTTGAATCTTAAATCTTTAAATCACCTACTTGACAGCGTTTTATTTTTGAATTACAGAAAAAATCTTTACAGAAGTGGGCGAAAATTAAACTCTACAGAGTACGGAACGTTATTTTTTTTTTGTTTTTACGCTCCTCTAGGAGTGATTTCCAAACTTCACCAGATGTGACCTCTGCCTTCTGACTGAGTAAATGCGAAAGGTAATTTATAGGTGTATATAGGGGTGAATGACTATTTGGGAATGGTGTTGACACAGGTGCTGCACTGTATGTGTGCTGCTAATACTTATGATGAACTAAGGGACTATACACATGGTGACAAGAAGCCTCTTAATGTCACTGTTCAGATACTAACTCTTTACAAACATCACATTCGGACGCAAGTCGTTCGATACCTTGTGTCTAACAGAAATCATTAGCAAACAAGCAGCACGTAATTTTGCTTTGTTTGTTCACTTGTTTTACTGGAAATCGCAGTTTTTTTTTAAATAAAATTTATGTTCTAAAGCTTTATCAGTCGAGAATATTAGGTAAAATGTCAAATTAGAGATATTGGCACTTTTTATCTAACACCTCTTCGTATGATATTTTTTCCCTTTGGGGATCTTTTGAGGATATCCTCAAGAGTAAAGAGGAGTCCAGGCATGGACCTCCTTGCTCACTGTGTCTACAGAGATACCAACCTCACCCTGCTCATGAGTCTTTAAATTGGGAATGAGGCCCATGAAGGCTGAAATGTACCTCTTGACTTGTTGGTTCCCTTGAAATTTGCTTCACATTTTGGTTTTGAACTGCCTTTACGGGCAGGATCTGACTTATATGTCATTAGGCATATGGCTATCCTAAATCTAAGATGAGAGCAAGGACTGATAAAGGTTTGAGTCTTTACACCTTAGCCATATCATCTCTATAATAAGATAGACTTGGGTAACTAAGCGAATGAGGCATTATGTCATCGCATTGGTTTCAAATGGAAGAGCTCAGCCTATGGTGAGAGGGGGCATTTGGAAGTCGCTTGGTTGTGGATGGAAGGTCCTCGTATCTCTGCTTTACCACTGCTCGTATCGTGCTTTACCACAAAGAGAGTGAGAGAAAGCCAAATATCCAAATATTACCAATATTGCGTACAGAGATTTGGATCAAGATTAGGTTTATCAGATGATATAAGAAACACTGCTCTCTGAATAAATAGCACAAAAGAAACACGGAATCCTATTTCATTTTACATTGTGTACTTAGAAATACAGAAGATTCTAATTCTAATCACAGCATAAAATCATTAAGTTGTAAAACAGATTCTGAGCCATTTTCACAAAACATTGGAAGTCATCTTCTCTAAATAATACAGTGGGATTTACTTAATGAGGCTTAATGCTTCCATGCCCCAATTGTTTTAAGGTTATATAATCCTGAATTTAATTTTAGACATTTTAAAATATATTATAGCAATTTAATAATGTGTCCTAACTTGTAAACTGTGGGTTGATTCCAGAACTCCACGTATCGATCCATATATCATACTAGATGAAATTTCTGGAAATGTATTTTGCTCATCTCATAAACATCGAGAAATAAACTCAAAACCGGCATGCCATCCTGTTTTCACAGATCCTATATTAACTGCTGTTGAACCGCGTTAAGCAAAATGGTATTTAATAATACCGAGATGGGGTGTTGCAAGGAAAATAATAACCATCTAATGGATTTAGCAGTTTGATTTTATAGCAGAAAATCCACTTCTTGTGGATTTAGCAGTTTCAGTTTATAGCAGAGAATTCAAAAGCAGAGTTGAATGTGAAATGAATCCATGCAGATGACATTTCTTCTCTCCCCTTATCCCCCCCAACCTCCTTTTTACGCAAGGATAATATCTGAATATCCATTTATGACAATTTGATTACATCAACATTATCCAGTAGAATTGTGCAAAAAATAAGTAGAAAGAAGAACAAGAAGATGTAAGACAAGAAGCCTAGCCTAGGAGACATTAAGCGAGAGCATGAGGGAATGTCAGAGACAGAGTGAGAGTGCGAGAGAGAATGAGCGTGTGTGAGAGAATGAATGTGTCACAGAACGAATGAGGTTGAGTGACGACAAATTTTGTTTCCAGATAAAAAAACCTGTTTTTGGTCCATGTGCACAAGGCCATTATCCTGAGCTTCAAAAAAAATTAATCTATGTTCCTATAAATATGAGAGAGCAGGAGTCATTAAAGGGGTAATTAGGTGTTAATTAGGTGTCCAATATATTCATTTATTTAAATGATGTACAATGTTTTCTGTTTATCCGTCTGCCTTTCCATTCATTTGATAAGGTAGAATGGGGTTATGGAAGGAAAAAGTGGTATGTTTTCCATTGTCTGTCTGTCTGTCTATCTTTCTGTTTATCTATCATTACAATTGTTACAAGCACCTTGACTTAGCAGCCCATTGCATTGCTCGTTTATTCTTACCTAGGAGTTTTCTTAGCAATATGCTGCTTCCAGTTTACTATTGAGTTAAATGAAAAGTGTATCAAGACACAGCGTGCGTTTGATTACCCAAACACCTTGCCAGAAAACGGCTTAATGCATCGTCGAAATCCAGAAAACATGCTTTGGACGCAGCTTTGTGGTTACGAAGATACTAAATTTAATCTGGTCTTGTGATTACTGTATTCTTTTATATTTCATAATGTAAATACAGATATTCTTGGTTATGGATTTTTTTTTGTATTTAATGCTATCTAATCAATTTTACCCAACAGATTGTAAGCTTGTAAGAGCGGAGCCCCTCTTTTTCTTCTGTAGATCTATATCTTCTCTCCTGTACTTAAACCCCTTTATATATTTAAATGTTTCTATGAACGAATCCATTATTCTTTTCTGCTTTACTCACCTGCTTTAAAAATTTCATAGCGGATTGAGAAACCCGCCCCAGGAGTTTCATAGTCGGAGACGAATCGGATAAACAAGGACGGGCCTGTGGAAACCAAAGCAGAAGGAGCGATTTTTCCACAAAACTTTCCCAACAGACGTCCATTGGTATTTTCTCCATCAAACACCTCCACGTAGTCATATCTGGTGGGGAAAAAAACCCAAAAAATATATATTAGGGCTTTGTTATAATGGCTGACACGTGTTTCTGCTTATTGCATTAAAATAATGATACTATATATATATATATATATGAAGCTTTGTGTGCCGCTCAGTTAATAAGTTTGGGATTATTTCAGACAGTTTGCAGGGTCCGGGTTTTATTGCCGGCTGTTATAACACTAATCCCTAATATTCTGAACATTTCCTGAGGGTCAAGGTCATTCTCATAAAATGATCCATAGAAATACAATGAAGCACTTAAGTCGCGAACCATTTAAAGCTGGGATCACACAAGAAGGTGGATACTATATTGCGTCCGTCATGTTTTAGTTATTATTAACAGATACGCTATATGTGTTATACCCAACAAAAGCCCTGGCTGTCTACGTAAGAATTTTTTTAAAATTTAATGTGATAATTATTATTATTTTTCCATAGTTACCAAACAACATATAAAATATTGGGCTTCTTTTTCCATTGGACTGGGTTAGCCCCAGGTTTGTATACGCTTTAAAAGTTGACTTAACAAATTTGTTAATTAACATACTTAAACCTACCTATAACTTATACATTTTTATTTTATTTATCATTGTAATTACTTGAGAGCTATTAACTGTAAACCGACAGGGGCTACCTAACAGAAGTGAAGATTTCTGTCCCACTTAATGCAGATTCTGTAGACAGGCAGATTAAATGGTCGCTTGCTTTTTTCAAATTACCCCACCTCCAGAATGGTGAATACTGCCTCTTTTAATCATAACGGTGTGCAATTATTGCCAAATAAACATAGTTAAAGCACAGCAAAAGATATAATAAAGGTATAAAAAAGAAATTTTCCCGTGCATATCCCTAAATATCCCTAAAGCAATAGGAGCTCACAGTATACAGTATATGATAAAGATAAGAATATAGGACTAGAATTATCATTATTCTATTGTTATTTTAGTAAAATATATACATATATATCTATCAACCTACATATATATATATATATATTTAAATATTTATATATATTTGTATATATATATACCCACACTGTAAAATAAAACAGTATATCAGAGACAAACAAAAAACACTCAATCAGTATATATATATATACACATATATATATATATATATATATATATATATATATATATATATATATGTTACATTTCACCTATAACCTTCCATGGCAATAAGTACAATTACCATTAAACCAGCATTGTAATGGGTATAGGTACCATCACATATACACCATTACACACACAAAAGGTTAAAAACCTCTTGGATAAGTAACATTGAATTATATATTTTTTTTTTCGACGAAACATTTGCTTTCAAAGCAATTTCAATTAAAGGCACATGAAAATTAATTTAATAAATCAATTTTTTTTTTAAACTGACACAATAATGTAATTGCTCATTGGAGGATTGGATTATTTTTTTTTATTATTATTTATTCTAATACTATGGTTGTAAAGTCATGCTCAGTAATGTTACGTTAAATAAATGGCAGTACCGCCGCCGTGACAGGAAAAGTATTGTGCCTTCTGAGACAATAAATGTTTTTATGATGGTTGATGCCGCCTTCAACAATCTTGTATGCAGCCTTTGAGTGCACAAGACGTATGTTTAGCGCGGCCCCCCTGGGAGTAATTCAGCGATGATATCACTAGTTAGAGTGGACAGGTAATGGTGCTCCCATAGAAAAAAAACCCCATTACCTCATCAAGTTAATTTGTATTCCAGTATTACTGGCCAGTGCACAGAAAATGACACTGATCGGGTCATAAACATTAGCATATGGGCATTATTGAATTAACCGCGCTCCGTCCGACACATTTGACGGTTGTAGTCACAGTTGGCCGTTGTGCTAGCCAGATCCGACCCGTTATTGCGAAATCGTATAGAATTAGTTGGAAGCTGAAAAAAATTCTGCATTTAATGAGCATTCTACATTTCAGCCCCTCTACGCGGACACGGGTTTCACGAAAACAGTGCTTCTATTATTCACCAATAAACAAACGCTCGCTATAAAATAGAAATGACTGCACGCTTAGTCCTGTAACGTGAAATGTCGGGGTAAATTGTGTTAATTCAATGTGTTTGGGTCACGCTCATTAATGCCATCCTATGTTTCATATGCTGCTATTTATCTGAGCGGAATGTCTTACGATAGAGGGTTTCTGTACACACAGACATGAAGAGACAACCCTACGTCTTACCGTCAATAAAACATTTAATGATAATATATTTCATATGTAAAGTAAAAACATACTTGAAAACATTTCTATTTTCAAGGACGCAGTGTCATCACACATTTGTGAAATTATTTGTTAGTTAGCAATATAAAAAAATAATTTTTTCTACATTATTCAGCATTTCTTATGCTCACATAAAACCAGTTTGCCTTGATTTCTAGTATGAATAATTTGCCCCATATTAAATATATATAAAAATCTACCAGTGAGTCCCTGTTTCATATCTAGACAAATAAGAGTCGCTTGCTCTTCAGTGAAAAAGCGATTGCCGAGGGCCTATTACTCACATGAATATGAAATGTTTGACACATGACCTAAAAACAATGCTTTGTACAGAATTTCTGGGTGTGCATACTTATCCATCCAAGCGGCCTAATAGCCGTCTGCTTCTTTTTCACCCAAATCATGCACAATAACAAGATGTATTCGTAAGTCAACTCTTTCCACCAACCCATACCATACAGATACTATGTAACGTATAGACGGATGAGCTGTGGGATTGTCAATCAGACCAAAATCAATTATTTACCTAAAACATCTGAGTTTGGTATATGTTTGCTAGAGGAAAGGGGGAAAAATAAAATTTTATACATTTTTGTATAAAGGTGTCAGATTTAATGTGAAAACATTAAACTTATTGCTACATAGAATATGAAGGTTCTATATAAATCAATCAGTAATAATACAAAAATAAAATAGATCAAAAGAGATTCATATTACGGGTAGGACTTGGCATTAGGGTGTAAGTGCTGTCTTAAACACCATGAATGCCGGATAGATTAAGTGAAGAGTTCACAATGACTATAATTTAAGAAAATAAATATAATTAAAATGTCGTGTAGTGTCTTGGGATGAAGAGGCATCTTCTTGATTGTTTTTGTACAGTAAAGCTCACATACAGATGGGCATTTTGCCCATTATTCAAGAAATTGTTGGAAATAAATGTTCCTTGGCCTGGATCTGTGTGGCTTTCAGGTGCACGGTATTGCGGCGTGTGATTAGAGTGTCCGAGTGTGTTGGAGCGGAGAAGGGTCAGACTGTCTCCATGGATCACAGAAGATGAAAGACTGCAGAAGACTAATGAATTTAATTAAAACTGGGAGGAAAGGTTATATGAACGCACTATACAGATTGTAGGAATCTATATGTGGCGACGGAAACCACAATGTAGCCACAATGGTGTCATAAAAAAGAATGTACCTTAACTATATACATAAAAAGTACTTATACTGCCCCTTCCCCAAGCCATGCCTCTACTCATGGCCATATTCCACCCAATTCTTTTTTTACATTGATTTTATCAAGTGGCGTGGCTTTAAGGTTCTTGCTAGGGAAGTGGATATACCCCATTTATTCGGCATACTGTGTCCTTCCTGCACAATTGCTGTGTAGACTCAGAGGAAGGGTTGAACATCTACGTCATTCCAGATGCGGTTACGCAACAGCTCCCAACAATCTCAACCTATGTCTGCACCAATGAACTTGTCGTTAAATAAATAAATTAATTATACATTAGCTACTGGAGGGTTCTGCTTGACCGAACCATTGCTATGTTCCTGACTAATGTGGTAATTAATGTATAATTATGATTTACTAAAATAGATCAACTAAAGAGGTTGCCAAATACTCTATTAAGCCCATAGAGCTTAGAGGGAGAATGCTCTTCTGGGTAGCCCATGAACTGAATGACACAGCCGGGATGAATGGCGGAGGCCAGGTGTATGGTGAACATATTGTAATGCAAGGACATTTTAGCTTAGTGAGAGGTGGTAGATAAATGGGACAGCCACCCAGCAGAAGCAGTAGAGGTTAATACACTGGGGGGGATCTAAACATGCATGTGATAAGCATATTGCTAAGACCAAAAACTCATAAAGGTAGCAAAATGGGCACACTAGATGGACCGAATGGTTCTTATCGGCCGTCAACTCAAAGCTGGGTGGCAATATAATCAATACAAGGGTGACTCAAGTCACACCAACTGTTTTAGTTGTTAAAATTCAAAACAATTCAGGTTCTTGCAAAAGTATTAAATGTAAGCAACACACACATTAGAAAGAGGAAAGGAAGCACCTAAATCAACACATGAGAGACAAACAAATGTGGAGACGCAGAGATGATCCGATTTCCATATGAAATGATGTTTCTGTAATAAACTCATTCAAATGCAGAGAAAGTTCCATTTGGAAAACAAATGCCTAGAACATCAAGTGTGTTTTCCTTCCCTGGCAGAATGAAATACATACAGTATGTCTCGGCAGTCTGCTCCGATAAATAACAGAGTTCAACACGTGGTTTCTCGCAGGGCCATCTGTAGCAGCCTGCTTACCAAAAACACCGATATAATGCCACTAATGAAGGCAATGTATGCAAAATCAGACGTCGCACGGATCTGCGGAAATCAGCCTGCACCAGGGGATCCAGATGTCCTCAAGTTCTGAGGACATTCCCCCAATTGAGACTTTTCTCCGGATGTTTTTTGTCTAGGGGAACATCTACTGAACCCCTAAAAAGCCTAAAGGTTACACATTGCATCGGTAACAGTCTCTTTCATAGCTTCGCTTGCAGGCCCTCGTTAAATATATGGAATCCTTTGGAGAAACCTTCAAATGAACATTTTTCTTAGCAACATTTTTAAACACCAGACCATTATGAGACCAGATCTTCGGTATTTACAGAAAATCCTCTAAAAACGACGTTAGAAAGAAAACACGCCATCTGGTATGTATTATAAAGTCATTTGTAGCGTCTCTCTTGTTTGTAGCAAAGTCTTCCTTCCTGCCAACTTTGTACAAAATGAAAGGTATTTTGATTTATATTCGTTGTCTAAGCACGGATTACTCCGAATTAATTGATAGGGACAAAAAAAGCGAGGAAGGAGAAATGTAAACAACCCCTGGGGTAGCTGGGCTACTGAATGCGTAATATTTGCACAGATGGATGTTCCTTCTTTTGAAATGTATTGACATGAGTTGGTGTTATTGAGGGTCCTGTAGTCTGTTGTTTGCTGTCTTCTGTTCAACACTGTTGTCTTTGGCCTGGGACACCTGACAGTTGGTAAGTATGGTTTTCCATTCAACTCTGTTGGTCCAAACAAACGTCCCATTCTAGACCCTGATCTCTGTCATCAGATATCTTGGTTCTCTGAAGAGAGCATGAACATGAGCCTTGCCTGGAGTCAGGGCCTGAACATGGGGCAAAAGGGGCAGCTACCTGAGGTGCCACAAGGGGTGGGGCACACTTGAGCCTCTTGTCCGCTATTCCCCTGAACAACCTGCCACGTCTAGAACCAGAGGCAACATTATGTCCCTGCTGTTGGACAGCCAACAGCTAGCACATAAACCCTATTGTTAGGACTGTTGGCAGCTATGAGACTTACCCAATAACTTTTGAATTTACAAGCAGTCTGTACTATGCTAGAGAAAACTAAAGAGAAATTATAACAGTATAAGATCTATCCACTCCGAACAAAGAAAAGAACGTGACTTGCGCATGCAATACGTCTGTACCCAAGTATGCCGTTAAAGACTCAGCTTTACATTATGGCTGCTAGTCTACGGGGAGAATGGAATTATGGGCAATATCAGAGTTCCATGCTTTGTGGACAGAACTTTCAAAACTAAGTTTTTCAAATGACAACAAAAATATTGCCCACTGCTGAGTATCCTGCACTTACACTTCACCCTCAAGATCTTCTGTGCCAGCTCAGTTAAAATAACTTAATTAGTGCAATTAGACAGGAATAACCGTTTAATTGCGAATATAAAAAAAATGTAAACCCATTAAGTGTCTCATTTGATGTACCCAACTGATTTAATGCTTAGAATTGGTGCTTTTAGCACGTTATGCTGAATCTAAAGAAAAAGCCTAATTACCATTAGAACCACGTGTACGATGAGCCGCATGAAACTACACTTACGAGGACGGCTTGTATTAAAATGATATCACAATCCTCTCATTCTTTTTTATTTCCGTGATATGGCACAGCCATTAAACATTGTTACCTGGAGGTATTCAATTTGCTTGGTTTTTATCTACTGATTAATTAGTAATAATTATCGGTGAAATGAGACTTATTAATCATTGTCCAATATTAAGGGCCGTGCCAGTAAAATGATAATGTTCTAATTTTCCATAGGATTTATAATGCTACCGTATGAGGACATTTCGGTTTAGCCTATTACAAGGTGTTCAAATTATTAAAGCAATTATTATTTTTGTACACACTTGGCCTAGTAATTAACCTTTGCTGGCCCAAACCCGTAAAACACGATACTTTGGGATAACGGAAAATAGACGGGATCGTGATCCAGGCGGTGAGAGATGGAGGGATTGGTTTTGGTGCTCAACAGGAACACAGCTATAGGACCCATTTGAGAAGGCATGAATTTGCACCTTTCCAGGGAATCTAATTCAATCCAATACTATAAAGATACATAACTAAAAAAAAAAACAACGGGTTAAACCGTTTATTATCCACATGCAGCAGATCAAGATATTTCGCCACTCGAGGGATACATTTAAAACTAGCTTTACGTTTCTTATGAACATTTTTGATGCCTGCAAGTAAAACAGAAGATCACGCATCAAACAGGAGAGACATTTTTTTAAAAAAATTGATACTAGAGATGTGATTTCGCCTAGATTTGATACCAATGTGTCCGTTATCTGTTTCACATTTCTAACTTTTGTGAATGTAAAAGGGAATTACTAAAATCCTTAAGATTGTAAGTTTGCGAGCCGGGCCTCTCTACCTAATGTATCTGTCAATTCTCGTCTTGTCAGACCCCTTGAATTTATGTATTGTATTAAGCGCTGCGTAAACTGTTGGCACTATATAAATAAAAGATAATAATATTATAAATAATAATATTGCAAAGCAATACCACTCACTCTCTGATATTGTAAGAGTTAAATTCTTTGCGTCATGGCTTGATGTATAAGTCCTTTTTTCTTTTTGCCCTGGACAACTATTATAAAGAAATACAAGTCCGCGACGGTTATAATTGTCACACTGACTAACATGCAGTCTCGCTATGTGGAAAGGACACAATTCACAATCAGAATGCAGTTGCCCTGCGTTTTGGCTTCCAGCCATACGCGCTACTCCAATAAGCTTTGTAATGCAATGAGGTTTTGAAGAAGACAGCCGACGTTGTCTAATGAACTGTTCCATTCTGTGTGTCCGGATGATGTATGAGTTTGTCATGGCTTGATCACATTTTAAACTCCCTGGGCACTTAGCTTTCCGAAAGCTGTTGTTCGAAATCTATAGGCATGAAACGGACCTAAAGCAAGGATAGTGCATTGTTACCCGTGGATACCAGGCAAAATTAATATTAAATACATTATTTGCTTTCAATTTACCCCTGATGGGTAAGAGATGTATCCCAGAGCGCGTTGCTGCCTGTGTAGTATGGTTACTTGCGGCGAACACGAGAATTCTCATCTGCTATTCTACACGCTAAAAGCCCGACTGTCTTCTTTACATGTTGTAAACACTTTCACTAAAGACGCCCAATGTACAACCCCGTTCGTAACAAATAACTTACCCTCCCCTTCCATGCCATACGACAAATACTAAATGGCCTCTTTACATGATTGAAATGTATGTTCTCTTTATTAGTTTGTGCCATATGGGAATTTTAAGGTCAAATGTTCCCCGCCTCCCCCCCCCAACCCCCACTTGCTTTAATACTCATAGAAAAGGTCTCGGCTGTTTGCGGTTTGATGTATGCTTGTTTCATTGAAATTCAATCTGCTTTTTTGTACTTTCCTTAATTTAAGCAAAGATAATGTTTTATTGAAATTGAATATAAGCATTGTGTTTGTCCGGGTAAAATTCTGATTTATAGCCCATGAATCTAAATGTCATTTCTAATAAAAAAAGGGAAGAAGCCCTGCCTTATAGAAAACTGTGTATTTTAGAAACCGAAACAATATATACAGCTTTTCCTATTGTCTTATTCACGTTGTGTCTTTTGTAATATTTGTGAAGCATTTTTAATGGGGAGTGACTTTGAAGGGGATGGGCCTAGCTGCCCTTAGAGGCGGGGCTGGGTGCACAATGGGGGAGGACTAGCCCCAGATGGGCTGGAAGTAGGAGGGGAAGTGGGCAGGGAGTGGGCATGGCCAAACGCCAGTCCAGCGCCTAGAGAAAGAAGAAGGCAACCCGGAGACCCTGGGAAGTAACGTTTCACATGGAGACTCCGGGTCAAACCCGATGAGTTCCCAGATTTGGTTATGGATTTTTGACCGCACCACCCAATAAAAGGGCCATATATAGTTAAATTGCTTGGTTTGAGGGCAAGCTCCATCAATGAGGCACATAGACCACACCATATCAATGTCCGGTACAAGCCCGTGATCAGAAAAGTTCTCAAATAATAGTTAACATGTGATCCCAAATATCATACCAACATGAAAATGCAAAGTTTGAAAGCTGGAATGAATACAAAAATATTGTATTTTCACTATAGATTTACAAAAGAACAGGCAAGGCCTGGATGTTCTGCACTTCACAGTCCCTTTAAATTCTGTCTGAAGACCTTAGACATATAACTTAATAAAAAATACTCTTTCATGTGGAATTTGAAAAATTATTATATTTTGTCTACAGATTTTCTTTAAAATCATTTCAAAAGTTATAATTTTACCGTGACCCTGTGGCTTGACAATTTAAATGTTTTTTTTTTCCCCTCCGGTTCCCTGGGATGTTTTTTTTTTAATCCAGGAGGCAGAACACGGAAGGATATTGATTTAATATCAAGACTTTTTTTTCTTCTGCCAATATTTCTTTAAGTAACAAAAATTATTGGGTGTTTTTATAAATAGGCACTCCGCGGGTGTCTGCCGAAAGCAACCTTTTCACAAAGCTTTTAACGCCAACAGCTTTTTAGTCTCTGAGCAATCCATAAACCTGCCAAGTTCAAATTTTCAGCTATTACTGGGGCCATAATTCTTCTGTATTTCGTTAGGGTGGATTTGACATCTTACCCTTGCGCTAATTAGGATTCGAGACTAAGCTATTGTAACTCAATAAAGAAAAATAATCTTAAACAGGTCTCTCTTCTATGGACATTGTCTACGCTGTGCACAGTCTTGCTAATAGTAATTGTCAGAATAATAGAAACTATAACATCAGCCGCATAATTACCATTCAAATCTGGGTCCACAGAACATTTTTAGCATATAACGTGGTTAAAATGTATTTTTTTTATATAAAAATGCAATGCAAATCCAATAATCCATGTCTTGTACATACTGTACAGTTTCAATTATCATAGCATTTTTACCGTGGACAACTAGCCTCCTTATATATTATATATAAATTGTACAACACTCTGGTATATGATGGTGCTATATACATTTTTATTATTATTATTATTATTATTATTATTAATTTTATTATTAATTTTATTATTATTATTATAATAAATAAATCCATTAAAACCTTGTTAAAGGGACCCCTACTTAACTATGGATCTGTGGGTATGTGTGGCATAAACTGCCCTGAGATCTTCTCCCTTCTCCGAGAGTCCTTTCCCCATTATTTACATACATGGAAACTTTCCGGGTTAGACCAGGAGGCTCTGGGTTAATGCGTTCAATCTCTGGAGAACAGAGCGGTGTCTTTGCCCACTCCCAGCCTAATATCCACCAAGTTCCTATCCCTTTAAAGTGTCACTGGGGCTAGGTATGCTAATCAGCTAATTGCTGATATCCCCTGGAGAGGGCAAGCTCCAGATAGCCAGCCCTAGGACGGTCCCCATTATATACATATAAGATGCTTTTTTTTTTTTGTCCATTACTTATTTTAATATGGAAACATTTGATAAAAGCGTAGGATCTCTTTAAGACCTTGAGGCAGTTGAGCAATGCTTTTCTAACCGCGATCCATTTCTAACCCTTCTAGTAAGAGTTAAACTAATGGCATTAATTACAATGTAACCGCAGACCTTTACTTACATGCTGTGTCCCAATAAATGCAAATAACGCCTGAAAAGTCATTGTCTTTATTATGTGTGGAATGCATCATTCTTGCACATTGTCAGTCTACACAAACATGCCCTAACATGGTGTTTTGTGTTGATTAGTAACATCTGGAAGATATGGGAGACTGAGTTGGGATGTTTACAAGAGAAAAAGAATCTGACCTCTTGATAGACAAGTCCAATATTTAGGATGAACGTTGATAGCTCCCATGACACTGCATGCAAAGCTATTTTTACACTCACTGCAATGTCTCGCTTCGGCATAACATAAGAACAATCAAGCCCTTTGAGAATCATAACTCAAGAACTGCTTGACAAGTCGGATCTATTTCCCTCAAAAAACTCTTATTTTCACTACAAAATAATCTACTCTGTAAAAATCAACTCTTTAGCTGTAAAAAATTGACTCAGTTTATGGATATAGTCAACCAAGGAACCTGCTGCTGATTGTGTGATCTAGAATACCCCTTGATGATGTCATATACTGTATAACTTGGTCATTGGTATGACAACACCAAGTACGAATCTTAAAAATTAGTTTTAGTATTTTAAATCAGGGAAATATCAAATTGTGAGTTGTCTATTTTCAATTTGCTCAATATGGCGCTATTCTTGCCCTTAGACTGTAAGCTCTAGGGGGCAGGGACCTCCCCTTCTTAATGTATTTATACTGATTGTCTAAGGACCGCTCTGCTTATTATATGAGTGAAATTATTGTACTTCTCTTTTTATTATACTGTAAAGCACTAAGAACATCTGCTAGTGCTTTATAACCGCTATACATATACATAGATAATGATCCTACAATTTATGGTAGGCTGTGAATTTTTTGGGAGACATTCTACCATCGATAGGTGGTCGGCGCATAGGCACAATGTAACGGAAAACATCAACTCATGAATTTAATTGTTGGGTTGGCCAGGCCCTACCACTCTCGCCAAACTAGCCAAACCTTGGTGGAGGACCTGACCTGGTTTGCTTATCGTAGTTACTTTCCTAAGACGAAGTTTTCCAAACGCTCAAAACATTTCGACATTAAAAACCCATTTGTACAAGTCAAGGTTGGTTTATAAATTAGAAGCAGACTCTTCACCGCAAACCACATCTGACATGCATACCTCTCTCATCCTGGCGGGCTTTTCCAGTAATAACAGAGACAAAGCCTCGCAAAGCCCTCCTGAATCTAGTTTGCACCTCATTGACACCGGTCTACGGTATACGGGCACCCGATGTCACACTCCCACCTGTGTATAGTTAAAATCTTGTCGAGGTCGCGGTGATGCACACAGTCATCTGAACCGCTGCCCGCACAGCATATGTTTCACATTATCCTAACTTGCTAATGATGGGTGATTTGTACCAAAATCCTGTTCCATGCGCAGCATTCCAGCACGCCATTTCTAAATTACACAAATATAATTAGCTGTTTGACTAAAAAAAAACTGTATAATTCGTTTGCCCTTCAAACATATGACCATAATGATTTGAACATTTTTTGTGTTGTCTGTTCCCTGCCTTTCAGCTGTTGCTATCAGAGACCCCCTCGAGACCCCCTCGATGAGGAAAAATCCACGCAAGGATAGTATACATTTTATCCTATGCCATTCTGTCTTCAGATGCTGCTTCAAGCAGTCAATCAGTGGCACCACACGCCATACAAAGCAGGAGGTACTCTGCTGCAGCTCTGAAGCTGCAGCTTCTATTAAAGGTAAGTCATTTATCTTATATTTTTGACTGGTGTAAAGAATGAATATTAAAGTCCTTACAAAGTACTTTAATATGCACTCCATGTCTAAAAGGCTGCCTGGGACACTCGAGTGTCCCTTTAATTCGGTTTATTTCACACTGAGCCTTCTTCGGTAGTGATTTTCCTTCACTCGCTTTACCTGTAGCCATGAAATATCTGAAACAGCTGTCAGACATTAAATACATTTGCTCAAGTACACATAGATTTTTAGAAATAAAAGGAAACATGTTAATTATCTTCAGAAGATTGAATGTTTGCCATCTGCCAAAATTTAACGGGCCCAGACGGAGATTAAAAAACACCCAACATCATTCATACAATAAGAATGTGAAATAAATTACTGTAGGGAATAATTTTAACTTGAGAAGAGTAAAAAAAAAAATAATAAAAAATAATAAACAAAATAAAAAAGTAATAAATCTAATTTCCTGGGTTGATTCCTAAAAAATACTTTGTTACCTTGGATCTCATAGCATGTTTTAAAGGGTTAAAACACTTTTATTAATGGAAATTGTACTTATTACAATAGTACATAAAAGCAATCCAGTTTAATATCTCTTTAATAGCGTATAGAGCTTCTCAGAGGTGGCCAATAAACCTTGAATAAACCTCAAGTTATTGTCTAACAATTCTGGGGATTCATTGGCCAGTCAATGCATTTAATTATCTATCGGTGGCCCGCAGCACTTCATCTTCATAAGGAGGAAGAAAAAATATTAAATACTAATACTATGAGTGTCTAGCCATCCTCAGGAGGGAAAATATTAAACACTTCATTTGTCCAATGTGAATGAGGCGTTAACTAGATTCAGAAGGACTTCTACATAGAGACATAGAATTTGATGGCAGATAAGAAGCATTCAGTCCATCTAGTCGCCCACTTATCCTGATGTAAAGACTCAAACCGCAATCAGTCCTTGGTTTAAGTCCCCTTACTATGTTAACCTCTACCACTTCTGCTGGGAAGCTGTTCCATTAATCTACCACCCTCTTGCTTTTGGGTTTAGAAATCTCTTCCATGATATTGCAAAAAAAAAGAAAAGTGATGTTAAAATTCAAATACAACACTTTCTGGTTTATAGACGTTCACAGTGTAATTGTATGATTATAACCCATTGTGATAATAATATGGGTCTGAGTTTGGAAATATAAATCAGATTTTCAGTAAGTTTGGTGAAGCTTTGATTATAGGTTGCATTTTCCAAATTGGGCATATATAAAGAAATAGAGTATAATTACTCAACTGTGGTCATTTCATTATCCCATAAAGGGAATTATAATTCTGTCCTCACTTCGGAGGGACAAAACAAAAGGTTAAAAGTCAATTTGATCTATACATTTGCTAGATGTATAGCTAGAACATCCTGCCTGAAACGGTCTATGCCTTTAAATAGAACACAATTAAGTGGTTCACTTACAAACTCTCCTTTTTGTTGAGAGCTTTAATTTGTTTAAATGTGACAAACCAGCTGCCAGCTCAGATGGGAATATTTTTTTTTTCCAAAAAAGCACACAAAAACAGCATTTGGAAGATTTTTAGACAGATGACAGCAGTGACATAATGAGAATTCAGGTTCATCCATTTTAATTATTTAATATGTTACATTTTTAGAATGACCAACGCAAGCACCGAAATCAGCAGATAATGATGCTAATATGGCTGCTTTATAACATAAGGGAAAATAATTGGTATTACTATGGAGTAAGTCGGCTCTGCTTTATCTTTCTGACTCGGGTACAGTATCGCATGTCATGCACAATTAGAACGTGTCACTGCTATCTGGGAGAGTTACTGAACTGGAACATTTCACTTCTGGAAACATATTTCAAAGCAGAACAAGACTCATCCTGCTGCAACGTGACAGCTCCTCACACACAAACACAGAAAGAGACTACACATCAGCGAGCAAAAGCTAGACTGGCGTCCGGAACCTCACCTACTCTACACCACTCCAGGAGCATTAGCCATGCAAGCAACGATTATGAAAATTCCGCCATTTGGATCTGAACTCATTCATTGAGGGATCAATCATTCCCTTCTTCTCAACTTTAAGAACCACAATGAGCATTCACTTATATGTCCTTCATATACCTCTGAAGAAGCCCCCGGCGAAACGCGTTGGTCATCTGCAATCTTTATATCAATATATACCTGAGTTGAAGAATTTCTGTGGATATCAATCTTTAATTATATTTGTATTTTATATATATTATATTAATTATATCTTCAATAAATTTGTATTTAAATGGTATAAAAGTCCTACCTATCCTTGGCGCTAACATCTACCACAACCACCATTGTATCCTCTTCGGGAGAGTCTTAAACGTCTTAAAACAAGCAAATTACGAGCAGAGCCGCATATAATTCAAGAACAGCTCCTGCCTCGCATTGCAGCCATCTGATTTTCACACGTACCCCCTAACTCCACAATATATTGAATTTCTAGAGAAGACAATGTGCGGCTCCTTTAGATAGTCCTCCTGTGTTTTCACTCCTACCTCGTACTCACATTATATGATCTTTCCCTTTTCATGGGAAGCCCCTGCTGAGTTCTCTGCTTCAAATAGGCCAGGAAGTCATACAGAGAACAGTATGAAATATTTTCCAGAAGTATGGGATCAATAAGAAAAATATGCTTAAGCGCCTTGGCGGTTTATCCTGTTTTTGTCTGTTTGTTTGTGTCTCTCACCTAGCATTTTTGTCGTCTTTCGTAACAATCGGTTACCATTTCAGATGAACTTAAAAATAGGTTACACGGATCGGGACTTGAGATCTGTAGCTAGAAACTGAAGTTGGAAAAACATAGTTCCATTAACAAGGTTTTGAAAGAGAATTATAAAGTGCCCCATAGACAAGAGGGGATAAGTCAGAGGCCGCAGCACACATTATACGTCTCTCTAAATGACGTTGAAGATTGCAAGGAAAGGAGAGGTCTTATTCGTTACCCTGCTGATGACCCTTTGGAATCATAAAGGAGAACATTCATCATGACAGCCTTTAGCAAAACTAAATTAATTCATTAAAACTACATATAGATTGTGTTTTTTTGTTTGACAATCAGTGTAATTGTTTTAGAGATACTTTATGGAAGTTGAGGTTGGTCGCAGCCTGTGGCAGAGCCAGCATCATCTAATCATAATCTAATCCTTACAAATGTTATAACCCGAACCAAGTAGCAATTTAAAAACAAGGACTAGATACATTAATGGGGAGAGACAATGATGCAAATCCCTAATACCTTTCCATATGGCACACACATAAGGTGGGTGTTAATGCATGTATATTTTATTCTTATGCTTATTTTAATCCACAAGAAAAAAAAAGTTAATTTAATGCATAGAACTGTAAAATATATATTTGTATATCACGCTCTCTGCTATTCTATTGGTTGAAATACATTTTTATAGTAAAGAACCAGAAATAAAGTATTGAAATATTCTGTTATAAGGTATACTTTGTACTTTACAGAGAGACAAAGCATTGAAAACCTGATGAAAAAAAGACATTTAAAATCCCTACTGATGTCAAAGAAAGAAAAGTGAAATTTTTACAGTTCAAATGGCTTTATCCATTGTCTGCTCAATTAACCTTATGAGACCTTTTCTTACTTTGAAGAGGATGAGGATCAATCACAGTGACAACTGCTGCCAATTGCAAAATGGGGAAATTGTTTGAATATATTTCAGTTGCCCTGGTTAACTGTTTAATTGCCTGGGGGGGGTATACTCAAAGCTTTCATCAATGCCAATTGGACCCTAGGCAAAAACAGTATGTAGATGAGTTTAATTTTGTGTGATGGGTATAAATAATTGCATTGCTATTTCCTAATGCATCCATGAGCAGACTATAAATGGACCAAGGTTCCTTTGGTTCTTTTGGTTCTTCGAGGTTCTTCCAAGAGCTTGTGATCATTTAGTGGTAGAACCAAGGTCAGTTTCATTCTTCTCCCTTAACACACTTACTGTATCAGCTTCACTTACTCTTACTAGGATAACATACTGAAGGCTCTGTAATCAGTCCAAGAAATTGCTTGGGTTCTTGGGCTGTTGACCCTTTGGTCCAGTGAAAAGGCTGCCTCTAACCTGCATTAGACCTAATGAGCTTGGGCTGGGTTCTTGTAACATTCCAAAGGGATCAATACCACAAAAGCTATTAATGTTTTTTTTTCTATTTACAGCCCCAAAAAGTATCAGGAGTGTTAAGGGAGCGATAACCTGTTTTCTAAGTTCAAAGGGAATTGTATCATTATACATCAGATCAGAGGTTCCTTGACAGACTGCAACTAATTAAGTTAAAAAGAAACAATACACGTGGGACAACCTTGCATTCCCTTCATTAATATCCCAAGCCTTTGAATGGTCCTTAATTATTTCCCACAAAGACCTTAAAAACTGACATCTATCCATCAACGTCCAGAAACACGTCCTCTCGAGAGACTTCAAAGAAACAAAATAACATCCCAAACTGTGTCATGGATCACATTAGTGCTTGATTTTAACTTAAAATTGTCAGTGCTTTACTTTTTCATGACCATAATTTTCAAAATCCTCAATACACATACAAAGGGGCCCACAAGTCTCATCTTGCTCAGCTAACCATGGTTGTGGTTGTAGCCCAAGAGAGCTAGAATGTCACTGGTTCCCTATCTCTGCTTACGTCGGTCAATTTCCCTTTTCCCATATGAGGGTCAAAGAGTAAAATATAACACATGTTCCCCATTTAAAACATTAGATTTCCAAAAATCTAAATCCACCAGACACTATATTTTATTGTACTGTTTCCGTTACTAGTTATTTAAACTGTACCACAGCCTTAAATCTTGCTAAACAGCTCTTGAGCGATCACATTCACAACCAAAGTAGTTTAAAAGTGGTGAGCCAACATGCTCTCCCCAGCGAGGGCAGCTATCTGACAGTGTACTCTAACAAGTCTTCCTCCTGATCCCCTCTTTGAAGTGTGGCTTTAACATCCACGCGGGGAGTTTAAGATTCCACGTACTGGCTGTAAACTTCCAAAAATAGAGTGCCTTAATGTAATCCCCAGAACTGAGTAGAAACACAGAGCTTGTCCTGCTGCTACATTTGGCTAAAGTTCCCTGAGACTGGATATCTGGTTACTTATAAACTAACTTATATTGAGCTACTGTATCTAGAACATTATGTTACATCTATCCTGATCTACACTAAAAACCCTTTAAAAAGGACGCAACTTTTATCACTCCCATCGCCCCTGTGTTCCAATGGCCCTTTATCACTCCCATCACTCCTGTGTTCCAACTGCCCTTTATCACTCCCATCACTCCTGTGTTCCAATGGCCCTTTATCACTCCCATCACTCCTGTGTTCCAATGGCACAGTCTTCACTAATCCAAGTTTAAGTTTAAAAGGCCAATTGAATGGTAATGTACTGTATATATTGTGAATTCTGCCTTCTATAAGCAGCCAACAGCTGTTTTTGTAAAGGCAGTCCGCTATGTATTTCTGTGACCTATTAAACAAAGTAATTTGTGCAATTTTATATTTTTTTTGTCTCTTGGACCCTTCACGAGAGCAGAATGGAAGGAATCGGACTACTCTGTGCAATGTTTTCTTAGTAGAACTCCCCGTGAGATTAAGTCATGCAACTTCCAAATATTTTTGTCTCACAAACCGTAGTGAGACACTCCTGTATGAAGGGCTGAGCTGGCCCTGTATAATGCATGGTTAAATCAGTGAAGGAAATTTGAGGTCTCCCACATTATCTTTGCATTATGCAGGGCCAACTGAGCCTTTCTTGGTTAGGTTTGCCCTTGATAATGCATTGTGATATCCGTGAGTTGAGACGGTCATCTCTCCTTCAAGCTCCTTTATTAGTGATTAGATCTTATGTCGTTTTTGCCCCTGAAAGGGACATATAAACACTTAGAGCGCAGATACATAAAATCTCAGCTCCCTAAAATCCATTTTCACCTTAAATACCCATTTTCTCGCATCAATTTGAGGTCATACCCTCCTACGGAGGACTCTGGCCTTGGCCTCAAGCGATGTCGCTTCCCACACTAACAAGACTTTTCAGGATGAAACAAACAAACGCATATAGGTTCCACGCACACAAAACAATGTGTTTGCAGAGGGTGGAGAAACGAGGGGTCATTAAGAGCTAATAACTCAATAGTGGAAGTCGTATCGATGTAAAGTCCTTTTTTTTTCACTTCACCGACTATAATAACCCCAGGTACTACGCTATGGAAAAGCATGCTAATGTGTGTTTATTGTGCTTTTCATCTAATTACTATATACGTGTTTATTGAAAAAGAGCCTTGAGAAATGGGTAATAATCCAACATTAGAGCCGGTACAGGCCATAAACCCGGTTTGTGTCCTTTGTCTGACTGCCTTTTAATGTCATTCGGATTGGACATTACAGCAGCTCTCGGGAATGATCTACCTTTATATAGACCTGTGTCTGGCTCATTGTATCGCGTGACCCAACGCGCTCGTAACGGTGCATTAGCTCCAGCCGTTTGCACGTTCCACAGGTCTCTGCCTCTGTAACACAACACTGTACGTTTAATCACTGTCAAACCTAAAAGAGTTTTCTTTTTTTTTTTTTTTTTTACTTTTTAAACAGTATTCTCAAAAGAAAAAAATTTGCATAACAAATGGAAGCAATCTTTCTATAAAGTATATCTACCCAGCGACGACGCAATCTTTGTTATTTTTGTCGGCCGGCCAGAATGTGAAACATGGGAAAAATAAACAAAAGTTAAGGGATGGGATTTCCGCTATGTGTTTACGGGAAATATTAAGCCTGCAAAATACAAAGCAACTTGCGGGGTCGGCGGAAAGGGTATTAGGAGCCAAAAGCAAGATTTAAACTTCAGCTTTACTTCTCCTTATTCTTTGATTTATTCTACGACGGTTAGATCAAGGATACAACATATATATCAATAACACTGAACAGATATAATGTACCATGCAAAACTCTCACTCCACATATATTTATATATATATATATATATATATATATATTTATTTTTTTTTAAACCTGAATTAAATGGATATGATTGTAAATCATTACTCTTAACCACATAGTGATGGCAAATAAACCATAAGGCTACATTATGTCAACCCAAATTCAAATCCTAATAATAATAATAATAATCTACATAGCAAACCGCCACGCTATACAATAAAAGAGTAATTTCTCTCTAGAAAACAGTAAGATTGTGAAACAGGGTTACCCAGACACATTTCTCCGTTATTGCACAATCCCAGCATCAACTACGAGACATTTTCCTGTTGTTCTAAGATAGCTGTAGGAAATTATAGCCTTTGGTGCATTCTCAGTGTTCTCAACCCTCCTATTAAGTGAATTATGGTTAATACTTAACGACGGTATATTTTATGTTGATTCTTTTTAACAATTCGCAGAGCATTGTAACATCGTCATTACCTTCAACATTAAATCCAACTCTCAGACAGTTCTATCAGTTACAAAATGGCATTTAGGCTTCCTGACTATAATCTCATAAATTAGACAGTGCTTATTGAAAAGGATCTACAGTTCCATGTAACATACGCCAGTGAAAAGGATTGTTCTTTGAACTAACCAGATGTTTGGAAGAGTATATAGTTAGAGATTATTAATGTAAAGCCAATCATGTTGGCGTAATTAAAATTGATTGGAATGTATTGGGTCATTTGTCATTATTCTACACATATTATGTACAAGAGAAGTGATATATATGTTTGTTGTAAATAATACTCGATGCTGTATTTACGTTATTCCTACTTTATTTATGATGGCATTTTGAGTGGAGGAAGGGGTGATTTAGTTACAGCTAGTAGATCCATTAGGGCTACTAGGGCTGGGTTTCAATGGAACCCGAGGACCATTTTGACACTTTACTGAAATAATAATATATTGTATAGAGAAGGTAATTGTTATAATTGTTTGTGCCCAAGAAGCAACTCACTAGAAGGTGGCAGATGAGTGGAGTAGCCTCCCAGCAGAACTGGCAGAGGTTAACACAGTGAGGGTATTAGACATGTATGGGATAGTCGTATGGCTCCTGAATCTAAGACGAGACCAACGACTGATTAAGATTTGAGTAAAATGTGCAGACGAGATGAGCGGAGTCATTCTCTCTGCTTTTAAATTCTATGTTTCTAGCCTCCAGGGCTACTGAGGGGACCCCAAATGTTTAGTAACCTGCTGAATCTGTCAATTGGATGGTAACGTTTTGGTGAAATGATAACATGGCTTTAGTTATGACATTCCCATTGATCGATATCTGTACACATCAAAGTAAGTGTCCAGTGTGCTAGAGAAAAGTTATATATTAAATATATTAAGGGGTTATATAGAAAATGGCCAATTAAAAAAGCAGTTGTATCCTTATAGTAACCAATGAAATCTCCCTGATTAGACCATTCCATTGGTTGCTATGGTGATAAGACCACTTTTGAAACCGCATCAGAATCACTTTTTATACATAACCCTCCCCCCCTCCCGCTGTTCCAAAATCATTTAACCATTTCCTTATCATTATTTGGGAAACACGGTTCAACAAAGTAACCTAAATATAGAATTTCTCACTTATTCTTACTGTGCATATTAAAATGTGTTAATTCGCGAGCCTGGGAGGTAATTGTCTAGAACTAATGTTCTCCCATTGTGTCAGCAACAGAGTATGAGAAATATGTGATAATAAACGGGGGTGTTTTAAAGCAGAGTCTCTTCGATGGCTCTCTTCAGAATATCCACGGCGTGGCTACGTGCTAGACAGCGCCCTTTCGTGATCAAACAGAAACGTGCTATATGTTCAACCCCATTAGATTCTGTGTTCGCTGCTGCAGAATGTGTGAATCTCACCATGCTAAATTTAGCAATCGGCCTTAACCCTACGAGCGCTGCCTAGAACGACGCCTTGTGTATCCTAGACTATGAGCATGTAATTAGTAGGTTTATGATTCGGGCACAGAGATGTCTTAAAAAAGAAGCATTACTCAGCCACAAGTAAATGAAACGCATACCATGTGACACCTTCTGGAATTCATTACTTAATAACAGATCATTCTTACACTTAGAGAAATTTTTTTTTTTTTTTTAGATGGCACATGTCAATCCCAAGGCAGACCGGACATATTATTATTATTATTATTATTATAAATAATATTACTTTCTATAGTTTTATATGGAATAGCTGCCAAATAATTTTCCATGACGTTGCTACAATTTAACCCTGTTATTAGTGACTTGCATACCTAGGACCATAAACAGACATTTTACCTCCATGAAAATTCTTGGAAGAAGTTCTATCATAAACTTTCGATTATCTTTATATAGTAGAAGGTGGAGAATATTGTAAGTGTTTTAGAGGAGTACAAGTTGGCTCTAACAGGGCATGAGCCACGTCGTGGTCAAGCCAGATGTCCGATAGGTCATGAAACAATGGCCTGCCAAGTATATATATATATAGATATATATATGTTCATTTAATGGATTTTATGGAATTCTGTCCTACAACGACCAATGCTAATGACCAGTAGGCATACATAGGCAGCAGAGAAAGAATTTAGCCAGAGGACTAATGTTACTGTTTGCTGCCAAACAATAAGATTAAAAGTGACATTAAAATCATTCAAAGATTGAAGCTTTTAATTAATAATTGCTGGTTCTATACAAATGTTAAATAAATTACAGGCTGCGACACGTGTTCTTAAATAACATCGCATACTGGCGACTCTAACATTAAGCCTTTAATAAATAAACCACATATGGTGACAGCCTACTTTTTACTACAATTTACTCTGCTGTCTCACAGATCCCCATGTAACAAAATGTATCACGTTTCAAACACAGCAATTTGTTGTTACTGGAGGGGGGAAAACTATAAAATCATTTCCCCAGCTTTGAATTTAGATCAAGCCCCCTGAGGGCAATTGTAATGATTAACCCAGGAATTGTTCTGCCCCAAAGCCATCCTAAAGTAATATACTAACATCCCACGGTTAGAGACTAGGAGCGGAAAGGATGACATTATCTTCCACGGGAGGAATTAAAAAAAAAAAAGCAATGTTTGTCCACAGGAGCAAGAAACTTCAGGCCACTTTCCAATGTGTTAGATAATGAAATCCGCTGTTATCTTTACCATGACATCACTTTGTCCAATGTTTACTTAATGTCAGTGATACCTTTTGCTTTGCTTTAGATTAGGCCTTCAGTTCATTACTACCAGCTGCTTGTTCACATTCTACAAAGGAGCATGACGGAAAAGTAGCAATTTGAACAGGGACCTGAATTTCAAGAATTCCGGCTGATTAACTCTTTCAGCACCAGATGTGGCTGCCCGACAAACCATTAGCTGCAAAACATAACACCGCTGGTAACCCATCGTTCATAGGCAGCCATGGGTGTCCTTTGGCAAACCACATGCTGTGGGATACAAGTTCAGCACAACAGGAATTGTTGTGCCAAGCAATTGAGTCGAAGAATGGCCTGTCCACACAGACCCCCCAATTTTACTGCCTTCATAAATGTAGTCATGTTTTGCTATGGGGCAAGCAGCCAGCGAGGTTAATCATAAACTTTTGGGGATTAATAACTAACAGATCAGTGCTGTTTTGCCTTTCTCAAGTACTTCAGATCAGGATACACTCACTAACAAGATCAGGGAGGTGAGAAAGGTATCTCAAGGAGAATTCAACTAGAGACAATCCAATAAAATGCAAGAGCTGCTCAAATTTTTTTTACAAGTTTTAGTCTGGAAGTGGAATACGACTCAAACACCTTTGTGACCCGACATCTTATTGTAGTATTTTAAGGACCAGCATCTTCAATACCTCTTACTAGACATAATGGTCACCAAGAACTGCTCATTGTGTAAGTGATGCAACAGGTCCAGATTATTCTACACACTGGTGTTGAAATAAATCTAGTTGCAACATTTTTAAAGAGTTCGAGACCTCGTATATGTGTCCTTAAAATTTCACGAGTACCCAGGAGGTGGAAAAAGTAAGAAGTTAACCATACAGTCATACTGTTACTAACAACAAAAATGCAACTCATTCATTTTAGTTTTTCTTTTATTTAACTAGGCACAGATTTGGTTTATGGCTGAATTAACTCATATGGTGAATAATGATCTGCTGGAACTAATTACAGCCCTAGTACAGAATTCGGTGGAATTTCCATGTGTGCCAGGACTATAACGTGCTACTTTACAGTGAGTCACTGTGGCTCTTATACACTAGAGTAAATACGTCCATGACTATTTTCCAACTGTTTATGATCACTGACGCATATCAAGACTACACAAGAGGGTTGCTTTATTTCTCAATGGTTGCACTCATTAGGATTCATTGTCATCAATGATTGTGCTATAACAATCCATTAAAGAAGTATAAGTTACACTAAATCAGTCTTCTCAAACCATTTACACCAACATAAGTGAAGCCTGCAACTGGTTGTAGAAATCAAATGGTTAAAATACATGTGTTTTCCTATTTTAAGTCACATTTTCTTTTATATTGTGACTTATAAGAATCAGAACTGATGCTACATCAGTTACATATGTTCATGTGAAACATGGTTTTGTGCATAGCCATTTATTAAAACTACAGGAGATAGGGGGCACCAAACAATCTCCACCAAAAAGAAATACAATGACAATCTGTCCACATCTGTAACAGTTCTTCTCTCTTGTATGGACAAGTGAGATCCTATTAGCAGGGCTAGATTCTTACTCAGATATAGCAGTTCCAGGTTCAAGTACCAAAGTAGATCTTTCCACCATTTATTCCCAAATACCACAAACTTTATTTGCCCACAAAAAACACAGCTAGATAACGCTTCATCAAGTCCTACTGAGGGGCTAACAAAGTGATATGGCAAGGCATAAAAAAATATATAAAAAGCCATCTAATTTCTTGTTTTGGTCCTACTCTCTTTGTAGAATAATACAAAAAAACATAATATCTAAATATGTATAGAACTATCAGATCCTCTTCCAACATTAAATTATGCAAATCACTAACAAGTAAAAGAACATAAAGCAATCTAGCACATGCAGCCACCAGAGACTCAATCCATGCCTTTGCTGTGATGGAACTAGATTTATTATACCTGCAAGCTGGGGATAGCGTTCTTCCTAATGAAATCAGACACTACAAGATACCTGACTAGATCAATATACACAATGAATTGCCTGATCCCTTTCCCACTATGAATACCAAACTAGATGAGTTTCATAAGACAGGCAGCACATGCCCCCCATTTAAATATATTACATTATCATTTTTTGTTACATTGTCTCGCAGTTTCCCCTTTTATCTGTCAGAAGAACAAAAAATACCACCTACCTATTGGGGGGGGGGAATAATTAGCCTTTGGGGAGGCTGATGATTCAGCAAGGTTGCCTTTTTAAATAACCAAAGGGGGCAACTGCCAATTATAGTTGGCACAAGGTAAGTTCATGGGGGCAAGACAAAGTTATCTTTATTATTTATGAATAAAATCATTAAAATGGAAAAAAAAGGCTTGTTATGGATTCTACAAATAAAATCTACAAAAGGAATCAATGACATGTTCATAGTTTTGCTTAGCCCCTCAGCACTCCAAATGGCTAAGCCGTTTCCCTAAAAGTAAATAGCAACAGATTGAACTCAAATGAAATATTTTGAAAGTCTAAATCACTATTCAGAGCAGCATATTTAAGGAGCCAGCGGGACTGCATATGTCAAAGCAATGTCATTAAGCTTCCTCTACAGCTCTCTGCTAAAAAATGTTTTTGAGGAATGAATGGGAACAAGTCAATATATTAGATGGAAACCAGGCAAGACGTTGTTAAGATGGATAACATTAACACACTTCAGTTTGAGCTAACAGAACATTTAGATTTAATATCACAGCCTTGGACAAATGATCTGACATGGGTTTCAATCCCCAATTGATCATAAGTCTGACAATGACACACACACAATACTATTCAGCAAGGCTGATGCTTAAGATCTATACCAGCACACCTTGTATTTTGTGGCCAGTAGGTGGCGCTCCCGACTTTACATAAAATAACACTTACTTGCACTCTCTGTCTTCCAAATCAAAGTGGGGGTTGAAGTTGATCAATATTCTCTGGTATTGTTCTGGGGCCTGTATTAGCCATTCACATTTTTCAGATGGGTGATAGGAATTTGGATATCCAGGAGAAGTAAGGTAGCTAGGATTTGTGATCCTAATAGTATCTCCACATTTATCTGTATTGAAACAAAGAAACATTTATAAGTACAATCACTTGGTCATTATTTTTCTATTTAAAGAATGTTCCACTCTTGTTTCTAAGCCCTTTTCACAAAGAAATAGCTAACTTTTAATATATCCAAGTGTCAGTTGTAAGACTGTAGCACTGAATCTCACATTTGATGAAACTGGTTCTTGGCTTTAATTGGAATGTGTGATCTGAATTAACATACTCTACATGTTAATAAGGATTCATTTCCTAAAAAGAGATGGCAGCTTTAGTAACATTAAATCTGCAGAATGGGCATTGAACGTGTCCCATGGGCTCTTCAGAGACTCCTGATTATTGTTGAGTAGTATAATCTTATTAAGTAACACATTTAAGTGGCTAGAGACTAAAAGATGTTGTCTACCCCCCTGCAATGTCTTTAAATGATAAGCCATTCCTGGGTCATTTGCTATCAGTGCCTGTTTTTGCTCAAAGCCAAGGGAGCTTTTGTTTCATTGCCCCATAAATCTAAGAAATGTGAAGCTATATGTTCCCTTTGAGCACAGACTAGACAAGATTTAAGTACATTTAGTGGTGCAGAAAAAGATAAAGAGTTGAGTTTAACAGATCAAAGTGAAAAGGGAGAGTTTGCTGCCCTTGCATTAAGTAGAAAACAGTGGTGGGTAACCCAGGCAGAGCAAATGGGAGAAAGTGGGAGCAAACTGGGAGGGAGTCAAGGTGTAGTACAATGTGACAGTAATACAGTGAGTGTTGGTGAGGGGTAGAATGGTACAATGGGAGGTTGGCAAAATGTAGTGAGGTTTTAGAAAATGGGCTATTTGTGTGCAAACTAAGTGGGGGAAAGGTGATAGGGAGGCATAGGGTTTATTCACTAAAGGGAGAGTTTCCAGGTGAGTTGTGTTTTCTACTCCTCCACTTCGCTATTCATTATGAAGTGCCAACACTGGTAGGTTTCTCTAGCAGGCAGGGTTGAGCTGGCCATAAATTTAATGGTTGAAGAGACTTTAGAGAAATCTCATTGTAACTATACATTATACAGGGACAGCCAAGCTGTTCCTGAAGCAGAAGCTCACTTGGGTTGCAAATCTGCCTTTGGTGACTTAACTACATAAAGAAGATATCTAGGTAGCTGAAAATGAATGCCACAAAGGATAACAGCCATGTTGGGAAGTGGATGTACTGAGAAACAGTGTAATCACTAATGCTGTCCAGTACACACTAGATCTGCCTGCTTTGCCTCCCCTATTTGTGTTGTGAGCCTCTTTATACACTGGGGTGGATAAGGTAAACATATGAGGCAGCCACAACCGCACATGGCTTGTTTCATTAATGAAGTGGCTAGAATGTTACCCTGTTCCTTAATAGATTCCCCGTGGAAGGGAAATAACATTCCTGGATCTCAGCATGGATTTCTAAATGTACTGATTTTTTATTACAGGAAAACAGGTCAATTGGAAATGAAAGAATTGCACATCAAAAATGCATAGCGTTTCCATCACTCCAGATTCATTTTACCATAAATTAAAAAAAAAAAGACTTAATTTAAGCCAATGCTTCCAAAAACACTAGGTTTTGGATAGAGTCGTAAAAACACAGGTAGGCTGGATAATGAAAATTACATTTATTTGGATAAATAAAAAGGGATTTCCAATGATACCTTTCTCTTCTGAGAAGGGTAACCACATATATGATGTGGACTAAACTACTCATGGTGGATGCCTGTCCACCTTGTGGACATTTTCTTAATTTAAAAGATCACTTAAAGCATAATGAGAATTGTAGTCCTCATCAGCTGAAATACTAGCGATAACTTATCGTGAGTGATGCAACAGAGTCTGTAGCTAAATACTGACTACAGAACAGTATCTGTTAATGATACTGTCTCATTATAGGCTAGTGTTATTCCCCCAAACAGTATAGCAGAGGATCTGGCATCTGTTACACCAGATTGACATAAAGCAGGGTGATTCCCAGCCACTTTAGAAAACGTTTACATGGATCCTTGTAGAACCAGTGCTCTTTAATCTGCACATTTGGAGAAAGTGTCATTATAACAAGATAATGTCTTATGTCAGACTCACTGGCTCTGCTACATTTGGCCAGACACAGCAGACTAATAACTACAGTTCTCAACGACTCCTGACCATTAGGTCTAAATAAGGCTAATCATTTTAATAAAGAAGTGTATTTGGAAAGGCTGGTTTCATCCCTTGGATCCCTAACAAGGTCCATATTGCCGAATTAAAGGGTTAAACATAAAGTTCTGTTTAACACATGCTAAACAACAAAGTGACATTAACATACTAATTATAATACACAAATAGTCCTAACTTTTGGCAGTATTTGATTGTCTATAATAACTCTTATAATAACTCTTATCCTACACATAATACTTTTAAAAAGGTACCCTGAAATTCACTATTTTTACCCAAAAAATGCACAATAATATTTTTATCTAAAATGACAGAATGGCTGATATGTTATTAAATATTAGTATTTAAGTGAGCTGCTCAAAATGTAATGGGTATATAGTTTAATTGGCTTAGTTTTTGTGAATTGATCGGTTTTCAAACAAAACTACGGTCGCAAAGTACACATGCACTTATAGTGTTCTAATTCAGCGCTACTACTAGCGTTTAGGGTAGGATCTTAGCTATATAAGTTCATCCAAACCCTAAGGCTAGGATTCGCAAAATATTAGGAGCATCACATTAACTAATGTGAATGTAAGCTTTTCTTAAAAAAAAATACAATTATTTGGCCATTTCCGCAGAATGTTTTCATAACAAATGTAAGATAAGAATCGTAATCGTAAACATTAGTAAAATGTAACATGGGCTTTCCTAAATACAAACATTGTATCACTGTTTTGAATGATCTCAGAATTTTATGTTATCATCTATATGGGATAATCTGAAGTTCCCAAGAACATTTACACTTGAGCTATCAATAAAATGTACACTTATCGCAGCCCAAACTAAATAAGAGTACACCAGAACTTAACCAAATTTTCTAACTCATGGCTTTTTGCATATTTTAAGACTTAGATATCTAAATATAAAAAATGTGTAATAATGGTACAATGGAGTAGTACGGGGCTTGTAGATGGGCTTCTAAGGTGCTACTCAAGATGTCCCTCTCTCTAGACAGGTTGGGTTACTGTTGAGTGATCTAGAAGACTCACCATTCCTTGTAGCTCTGGCCATATGGACAACCAGGACCCAGCACCAGCAGAAGACCAGCCAGGGATGCATCCTTAGGCTGAAGCTTTAGCAAAATCTTGAAAAATCGCAAAAAAGCCCCCCAAAAAAACAATCAGCAGAAATCCTGTATTCCGAGCTTAGCTCCAGGAAAGCGACCAAATCTGTGTCCTACAACCGAAGGAACTGTTCTGCTTCTCCGTCTTGTATCCTGTCATTTAGTTCTGCGTTTCCTTTAATGTTTTCCCACACTTGCAGATCTCCTCTGTGTTCTGTGTTAGCATCGCAAAAAACAGCTAGATAAATAACATATACATATATTTCTCCTAGTCCAAGTTTAGGAACTGATAAGGAAGCCAGATGAGTCCTTCTTCTTTGCCTACAGAAATAAGGAAGGAAAGACAAAACAATGTATGTATATATATATATATATATATATATATATATATATATATTTATGTATGATTAATGATCGGCTTCGAAATAGCAGTTCTCCGCTGCTAAGGACTTGTGTACAAGCTTTACATGGACACTTCCTATTCAAGGTTCTTTGTTATATAGGGGGTCTGGCTGGGCTGTGCTAGATGTTGATGTAAACATGTATATATAGTGGAAGTGCACCTCTCAGTAGTTCCACCATGAGTGTTCCACAGCAGATGAATGCCTCTGGATTTATGATCTAAAACGAATCAAATAGAATTGCTGCCTTTCCATTAACTCATTTGGTGCCAGACATAATTGTTACCCATACATGGTGAAGGAGGAACAGGTAACCCAGCCCCTATAAAGATTTCACACCCACCCATCTACCCAGCTACAGCTGTATCCAAGCACCAAGTATCTCTGTGTAAAATCACTGACCAGGGTTTGTGATATTACTAAATCATAGAAATATTAAGGTACAGCATCTGAACAGGGAACAAGCAAGCCCTCACCCCAAAAGGCCAGCAACCCAGTATTGAGAGCTGCCCTTATAGGAGGTAAGCACATTAAATTGACAGGCATGGGGAGTCCATCCGCATCAGGTAACAAGCTCATTAATAGAAATAAGATACTCAGAGTTCCCTCCTAGCACCTTGCTCCATTATATGAAATACTGAGTTTAGCCCCCAATTGTAAAATCCCCCTAATCCAAGAATCTGAAATTACACAAATCTATAAAAATACAAGTAAAACCAAAAGAAGGACATCAGCATTGTTTTACCAAATGACACTCTTAATGTATGTACCTTAGAAATCCTGTTAAATCCTAACACTTCACTAAGCAAAGATCTGTCAGCAAGATTACACACACCCCAGGATTAAGATAAGGAAACTGTGTGTGTATTAGTGTGTCACCACAAAAACAAACCAAACCAAAATATCCTGGAAACACATAAGGGGCAAGTGCCTAGTTTGACCACATACCAAATTATCACAACTATATCAGCTTGGTGCCAAGGTGACAGAAGCCAAGAGGATGCAGAATTTACAATCATCACTTAAATATTCTGCACGTAAGAACTGTGAACAAGACTGTGCTGAGGACTGCACAGAGTATATATATATATATATATATATATATATATATATATATATACACCTTGGAATGTCATGAAAGGTGCAGGTGGGGTGGGGAGATGACATGTCACACCTCCCTGGCACATAAAGGGTTAATGCATTATTAAAGAGACAAGTCTGTTTTACCTGCAGCAGTTGTTGTATCCCCCTTTTTATGATGAAGATGCCATGGAAGATAGGGTTGTGAGTCAGTGATTAACACAAAGTGTGCCTGTTGCTGTAGTTGTAGAGCTATGACCTGCTGCTTGCAGTGTGTGTTCTGCTTGTACTGGTAGCAAATCCTTGAAGGGGATTGAAATCACAAGAAAAAAAAGATCAAGGTTTTCTTAAGCACAGCAGCAGAGAGAGAGAGAGAGATGTGAGGCTCACACAAGTCAATGCCTCTATGGGAAGAACAGGCTAGTGATATCAGCAGAGAGGGTATAGTCTACGAAGCAGTAAGCCAGAGAGGAGAAGGAGGAGTTGAGGAGGAGGGTGATCACAGGGGAGGGAGGGGAGGTAGAGCTCCTTTCTTGATGACTGTGCAGATCACTCACTATTTCAGTTTTCTTTCTCAGTGAGGAATGACTGTGTGTAGGGGCTGTTATAAGAACCAGCTGCTTTTCAATTATCCCCCTGTATATCCCCCCAATTCTTAAGAAGGGAGTTGATGTTTCACCTTGGGGCCAGAGGTATAAAGCTTGGTAGATCAGGACAGAGACAGATGTGGGTCAAACTCTGCAGGGGCATCTCTTGTCCTCTCCTTCCCTCCTTGGCTTGGCATGTCACCGCCTAGGGGGTGAGTTGTTTATTTTGTATACTAGTAGCTCACTGATTGATCTGAGAAAACAAAAGAGGGATTTGGCAAGAGCTGAGAGTCCTCACTCCGGGGGACACGGGCAGACAGCAGGACATAGACATAGCTCTAAGTGACAGACTGAAGCGCTGAATACTATACACTGACCGTGTGCACTACCCAGACCGACCGAGAGGGGGCAGACGTGTGCTCTGGAAAAATATTGTTGCAAATCATAGGCTCACATTTAGGACAGACCCCAAAGTCTCGTAGGTACAATTTATCTGCATAAATGACAGAATATTAGCAAAACACAGGATACTCAGTTCACTTTGTGTTTGTCAACAAGCCAGGAAGTTTCTGTGGTCATATATTATTTATGCACAGCTGTTTGTCCACTATCTGTCTATTATCTATCAATGTATCTACCTTTATTTCCATGTAACATGTTATATAGCCTTTTACAACCCATAATGATAAAGGTCACAGTTTGTACTTTAACTATAGGAGTAAGTTGTATACTGAGGTCATAGTTATTACATGTGCATTATTCAGAGTTTGGAAGGTCTGAGTCTCCTCTTTTTAGTAAATAGACTCTTTGCCTGAAGATCTGGAGGGGTTTGTCACTAGAGTGAAAGCTCTCTAATTTATGACCCCCTGGCACCCCTCCCCATGACATCCTTTCAAATGCTCCTCCATCATTCCTGCCATTCTTTCACCCCCATTATGAAGTTACACTCAGAACAATCTGGCTACTTGTTAATCACAGGGAGGGGGCATATGACAGGATTTCCTTGATTTGATCTGAGTTTTGTGGCTAACTCAGCAGTTCAGAAATATTAATATACTTTTATATATCTGTTAATGAAATACATCATTGTTTAGCGTTTCTGTACATTTCGCCACATGACTTTTCATGAGATCAGATTTTATATTCATGTCAGTTGTGTTATTTTAACCCACTCTGTAACTATCAAATCACATAGACATTACGCTAGGCTTTCATTTTACAAACAAAGAGTAGTAATATTCACAATATTATTGTTGCTCAGAACTGTGATAATAAAACCCAGGAGTGTTAAAAGAAGGCATATGTTTTTGGTAACCCCCTGAGTGCCACAGATATGAGCAAGAGCACATCTTGGAAACACAAGGCAAGAAAGGAATGCAGTGGTCAACCCTTTGACTCTGAAAGGGTTAACTATCCTTTTTTTTTTCTTTCAAAGTCCACATTTTTTCTGGTAATTGGGAACTGAGTCAAGTTCTCCCACTGTCTGAAGACTGTTCCTAACCACAAGTGCCACCATTTGTCCTACTTAAAATTGTTGATATAACTTTGAAGAAAAATAATAAACAGAGTCTTAGGCTTGTGGTGATCCCTGATTTAAACCTTACGCTGCTCTTTTGGGAGATGCTGTATTTTAAGATAACAGAGCATGGAAGCAACACTGTTAAGGATTTGCTCTAAAACATCTAAGATGTTTACAATACAGGCACTTTGAAAATGTGATGTTTAGACTATTTTGGTACGTAGCATATCTATAAACATCGGCATCTACAATAGGGGAAGCACTTAAATCAGCTGTGGTTGCTGAGAATGTTGCTCAAAAGCATATATGCTCTAACATGCCCAGGCAACACATATAGCGATGGCTAACGGTCTACAGCCACAAAGGAGTAGGTTATTGTAGTCCTGTCCTCTACGAAGTACCAACTGAAAATAAATTGAGGACATTGTTTAAAAGGATTTGTAGGCCAGGTATAGATAGAAAGTGAGTGGAACGTGAGCATAAACTGGGCTAACATATATGGACATGGGACAAGCATATATATATATACGGCAATCAAAGCGGCTTCCATTAAATGCCTTTATAGACAAGGCTAGTCCACTTTATGGATAGTCCAATCCTTGGCCATGAACTGATTTTAGAACAATCCAACACTTGTTGATATTTATCACTGGCTCTTCCAGATACCACTCTATTTGCACAATAACAAATCTGTGGAAGGTTCCCCGAGCCCCATTTACATGCGGTTCTAGAACAGCACTGGGATTTATCTAACCAACAGCCAGGTATGCTAGGAATCAATCAACACGTCTACGGCTGCTGTTGCTGAACTACAACGTGATCTTCCAGAGGTGTGGACTACTCAGCACCCTTTGATCAGGTTTCTTCCCAGATCATTCTTTAGGGACCTTTAAGAATAAACTGATCTCAAGTAACTTCACAATATCTAACACTTTTAGATTATATTGCGAATCAGTTTGCTATATGTTGTAACTGATGTCCAGTTTTTATATTTTTTTTAAATAAAAGATAATAATAATATTTAAAAAAAAAAACAACAACAACTGAGGCAGGCCGTGAGACATACCGGATGGAAAACCACCACTTGTGTGGTTTAAATACCATGAAATCAGCATATAATATGAAGGAAATAGCTGCAGACTATGTGACCCTACGGCTGGTATAAACCCTTGAGGCTCTGGGTCAAACCCTGAAAATTCCAACATACAAAGATGTGAGTTTGCATTGTTTCATTCAATGATCATTTACTGAGTATGCGCTAGATGACTGCGCAATACATGTTCATAGTATCACATAGGTGCGCAAATACCATACGGTATCTCTGATGGCTCTTTAACAAATAAAGGAATTAACAGCAGCAGCCACCTATTTAGCTTAGTCTTCCAGTTGTTTTTTTCCCCACAAAATTGACTTATTTCTGCATGCTCTTCAAGTGTATCCCATGCATGCTTAAATTGCTTGAGTGTATTAAGTTTTACCACCCCTACTGGAAAACTGTTTCACTTATCCACCACGCTCTTGGTGAATACTTCCTCACATTGCGTCTAAGCCTCTGATCCTTTTATTTTAGACTATGACTTCTTGTCTGATTATTGAAATAAACTTCTTTAATTTTTGTTAAATTCCTTTATGTATTAAAGATCTTCACACTCCCAATAAGGAATACATTGAGGATACATTTAATGTCGGGAAACAATGGGAATCTCTTCATTAGGTTTTGTAGGGAAGAGGAGAGGCAGAATTTTATTTTACCAATGGAGGCAAAAGTGTTTCTATTTACATAGAGATGACAAAGAAGGGTCCCTGTGTATTGAAAGCAGAACTATCCCCATACATTCCATATGTTGATCTTTGGTGCTGAACCAGCAAACTTTGACTCTTTTGAAAAAAAAAAATTTAATTCGTACACTCCCATCGCAGAATGCACAGCATATGACAAAGCTTCATGATAATATATTAACTAAAATATTTTATTATACATTTCTAGGGCCCTCCTTTTGTCCAAATTTTTATATGATGCACTACTTATGTCTTGTTTACCCATTGTACAGCGCTGCAGAATATGATGGTGCTACATCAATCAATAAACAATAATATGCTGACATGCATAATAAGGTATCTTATTCCTCTGCATTTTAGAAATGTTATTTTTTTTGGTAATAAAAGAAAAACCCAACTGATGTATACAAATGGGACTATGGTTCAGAACCACAGGAAGGAAACAAGGAAATATCTGATGATGGTTACGTGAAAGCAAAGCTACCTAATTACTAAACCCTGGCTTTTAACACTCTGAGGCAGTGTAAAGAAAACGGACTGGTGAACTACTAAATCAAATGAGCCCAACAGCATCCATGGAGGGTCATCTCCGTTAGCAATCAACGTCCACTGCTTCTGGTAGCACCAGGCTGGTGGGGTCTCAGGAGATATTGAGGAGACACTACGGCATTATAGTTAGTTACAGCTTAGAACAAGGGTGCCAAACTCCAGGCATTGAGGGCTACAAACAGAGCAGAATTTTGGTAAATCATTGCTTTGAACACAAGTGATCAGTTCAAACCATTTTGATTGAACTGCCAGTGCTCATGCTAGGATATCCAGAAAATCTGGCCGGGTTCTGACCCTCAATGCCTGGAGACTGACGCTTCTATTTTAGAACTTAGGAGAAAAGTATAGTTAAAATTGCGAGCTTTCGAGACCAAGTTGTTAGGTCCCTTCCTCATGCATTAATGAAGCTAACACAGACTTAATGCCTGAGGAAGGGACCTAACAACTTGGTCTCGAAAGCTCGCAATTAAACTCTCAGTTAGCCAATAAATGGTATCATTTTAACTATACTTTTCTCCTGTTTTCTCAACGGCTAACACGGTACAAAACCTTTTTATCATTTTAGAACTTATGCATGCGTGCTGTAATCTTATAAAATAAAAATGTATAAAATACACTTAATGCTTCATTGGACAAAAATATGAATGAAGAGATAAATATCCAGTTGCGTCGAAGTATTCTAGTCTGTCATCATCCACAATGATATATTAAATTACTGATATACAGCTGCTGATGCAGCGATTGTAGTTTTTTTAGTATACATAACATATGTCAGTTGTGGTCACATTATACAAAACATTTTTATTTGTTTGATTTGTTGCAGGCAAATGGGACAGCAAAAGGTTATTTGTAAGCCACAAGGGGATAATGCGTTTGCTGTCTCCTGATGAAGATTTCCTGAGCAGGGTGTTGCTGTAAGACACATCAGGAAGTAAAGATGGCTGAGGAAATGTACTTCCCCCAGCTACTAAAGCAACATTGCTAATTCCGTGTATCCTCAACTTCCAAGAAGCAAGGACCTTATCAATGTATATGTAACTAGTACTCCCAAGAAGCTGACAGACTAGGCCACCCTGGAATATAAAGAAAGGGGGAATGTGACTGCCAGCCCAGGTTATGTGGAGGCCAAGATGACTGTGGCCCTCATTGGGCAGTGGGGTGCAACGTTGTTGCTAAGGTTTAAAAGGTTATGACAAATGCACCCCTACCTCTTTTCCCGCCTGGAGCCTAAGGACAGGAACTTCCCTCCCTCCCCTTTAGATTTATTGTGATGTTTCATTATGGATGTGTTTGGTTGTTTTTTGTTCCGTAGTACTTATTTTATAGTCACGGCGCGGACAATTCCTTTGGCCAGCATGGAAGCTGCGCCCAAATGGGCTTGGGGAGTTGGGTTCAACAGGCAGATAATGGCACCTGTTGAGTCAGAACTCTTGGTATCTTGTGGTTTTAGGCTTAGGCCTAGCAGCTGGCGGGTTGTTATTGGTTATGTGACTGTTATGTTATTATGGGAGTTTGTTAATAAAGCTGTGGCCAAGGACGTTACCCACACGAGTGATTAATGCCTTTGTTTGGGCTGGGTGAGTGAAGGTGTTGGATTGATCGTTTTGGAGCATCTGGGCCTAAGCAGTCGTCCCCACTTAACTCTCAAAAGTAATGCCACCTATTTCGCCGTCCAAAATAGAACGCAAGAATTCGTCTCGCGGAACATATCTCTGGGACAAAAGGCATCAGATGATCTTTTGCACTGCTTTTTCTCCATATTTTTCATTATATGTTTACACCAGAGACCAGTCTTTAAGTTCAGTGTTTTTAAACAATGTTATACATAAAAACGGGATCAATACAAGAGAGTATTGCGGTCGTCCGGCATTTGATAATATTACATTAGCCAACTCTGTGATAAATACGCTACCACTTTAATCCATTAACCAAAATTACTGCCCTACCATTTATAATGGAAGTCAAGTGAAATAGATGCCCTGACTTAAGAACCATCTCAAGCAGAAATGAGGTTGTAATGGACTGAGGAAATGGACCAAACATTTCTGGAGCCAGACGTTACAATGTACTCCGGCTTTCTATACGAATGCACTGAAACAGCAGTGATACATAACTCTCTCCAAGTATTATCTGTTACCCTTGACAGCATTGCCGTAATTCAAATATTGACAGAGATCCTGACCCAGGCAATCAGATATTGGATTTAGCAATAATATGCTGTGCTTGATCTCTGGTGCTTTTGTCTTGGGGATAAAAAGTATATCCACTTTTTAAGGTAGAAACATATTTGGAGTAATTCCAAAGCCAAAGTGATGAAGCCGTATAGAAAAGATTACTGAATGAAGAATGAAATAAGGTGAGATATGGTGTTATAATGGGTGACGTAACATATAAGCAGATTTTTAGGGTCCCCATTAGTCTAAGGGGCCCCTCCATAGGATATGGGGGGAGAAGCACATATTTTTACATCTATTATAATGTATGTTGTTCCTTAACAAACTTGTGATCATATATCATATTATCGGAAAAAATATATCCTATTATGTTCCTTTATTTATGTATAATTATGATTATCGAGCATATAACTACTTTTTAGCTAAACTCAAACTAATGCCCCTGTAAAGTGGAGTATTTAATTATGGTTCAGTGGCTCTCAGAGTGCAGAATGGGATTACGTGGCTCTTTTTTTCACCGTTTCATCACAAAAGAAACGTCTGTTGTGGCCCCTTTATGGCAAATCCTGAAAGTAAATAGATATGAAATATGATAAACAAATCGCTCCAACATCTGGTGATAATTTCTCATTTGCTTGTGATTAATATTGTGCGGCTTACTGTTGAATTTCGTCTTGGCAGAAGTTAACACCTTCTATGTTAGAGAGGAAAGCCAAGGGTTACTGCAAGGGTTAATCCCTTTCTTCATATTGATATAATATAGAAGGCTTACCCAGATATAGTTATTCAAGGCTATCCAAGTCAACTGCCTTACGGGGGCTTCCAGTGGTCGGACGCGGTGAATCACCAGTTCTTGCTGATTGGTTGCTCTAATCGTCACTGTTTTGCAATGCTCTATTGATTATACATTAGTGAAATGGTTAATGATACTAGTTTTTTGGAATAACAGTACTTTTTAGTTTTTCCCTTATCTTGATAGTGTCTGGACGTGGCCTTTGAAAGGTTTGTAACCCCTTCAGTGCTAAAGTAAAGTGGTTCCAAAAATTCTCGCCTCTGCAATTTGCGTGAGATGTTTATATTACATCATTGTTTTAATAGCCAACCAGCATATAAATCCCGAAGAAGATCCACGGCCCATGTAATGAAACAGGAACGAGTAACACAACATCTTACACAGGAATCCCAGCCGGCTTACCCAGCCCCCACTCTACAGAATAAGAAAACCAATAAAAAAAATGTAGAAAAAGTTATAATACCATCAGAAATACTTTATTATATTAATTTTTTGGCAAATTGTACAAAGGGATTACAGCCTTCCAACAGAAGTGGTAGAGGTTAATACAGAGTGAAGGAGTTTAAACATGCATGGGATAGGCATAGGGCTATCCTAGATATAATATAAGTCCAGGGACTGAGGAAAGTATTCAGAGGTTGGCAGACTAGATCGGCCAAATGGTTCTTATCTGCCAACATATTCTATGTTTCTATGTGTGTATGTGTGTGCAGTAGTGTATGTGTGTATGGGTTTCTATGTGTGTATGTGTGTGCAGTAGTGTATGTGTGTATGTGTTTCTATGTATGTATGTGTGTGCAGTAGTGTATGTGTGTATGTGTTTCTATGTATGTATGTGTGTGCAGTAGTGTATGTGTGTATGGGTTTCTATGTGTGTATGTGTGTGCAGTAGTGTATGTGTGTATGTGTTTCTATGTATGTATGTGTGTGCAGTAGTGTATGTGTGTATGTGTTTCTATGTATGTATGTGTGTGCAGTAGTGTATGTGTGTATGTGTTTCTATGTGTGTATGTGTGTGCAGTAGTGTATGTGTGTATGTGTTTCTATGTATGTATGTGTGTGCAGTAGTGTATGTGTGTATGTGTTTCTATGTGTGTATGTGTGTGCAGTAGTGTATGTGTGTGCAGTAGTGTATGTGTGTATGGGTTTGTGTGCATAAAGATTGAGCCAGCAACGCAGGAGAAATTTGTAATATTTTGTGTTGTTTGGGGATCAAATAAAGCCCCCTGTACCTTTCTCCATACATCCTAGTATGAGCCTTGCGATACACATTGGCTCGATTAATTTGTTAATTTCTAAAGAAACTCTGTCCCTCTACATGACACACGGGACGTATGCTGTAGAAATATTTCACTTTTCCTAAATGCTACATTTTACAATTCTATACACTAAATCCATGCAATGCTATTTACAGATGAAAATCAATCAAATATATATATACCTGGGTTTTGCCCAGGGCTGACTGTCGGTCAGATTAGAGATCAGGTCCTCTCCCTGCCGCAATTACTTATCTTGGGGACAGGCCGTGCCAATGTTATGTATTAGAATCCCAATTTATGCTTTTACCCTTTGAACAACCATCTTAATTTTCCAGGATCTGTAGGATTATCTCCCTTCATTAAATTAACCCTTTAAGTTACTGATTGTTGTTGATTGGTGCCTTTGTAAGGATGGCAGGAGAAGAAGTGAGAGAACTTCAGTGACATATTATGCCACCACTCTGCTTCCCTGAGATAAAACAGCCCCTTATTTGTAGACCAAATGTCTCCTAAAAAAATTAAACCACAAAAAACAATATACAGAAACCAGTGTTATTTTTTATGCATGAATTTAGTTATGGTAAAAGTTCTGACTCTGGTCAGTTAACCCCCGAATGTAATATAAAAATCACAGGGAAATAAAATCCTCATGTGGTATCTGTGTATGTTACGTTTGATTGTCCACAGAGCACCACATCAAGTGCACCCAAAGACGGTTTACCCGAAAAAAAACAATAAAATGAACGTGGCCTGGGTACATGGCATTATACTTTGAAGCAGTAGTTTCTCCTTATCACGTTTAAATCACCCTCTGTCACTGTCACATGCATGCTCGTGATATTTTCCAGAAGTTTACTATTTTGGGGAAGTGACATTATTATGTTTTTTTCCTGTAACGTTAAACGTTTTTTTGTAAAATAGTCTCTGTTTTGGAATGAAGCCAGAATTCCATTGTTAGTTCGTCCAGAGGTCCAAACAAGCCTCGCCAATAATCAGTGTTGTACATCCTGCGATGAGCGTAGTTTCATGGCTGTATTAGTTATTTTGCTGACAGATAAGCACCTCAGCTACCGATAGGGGTTAAAGCATGAAAAAAAGCAACATACACATATACAGAAAGGAGACTTTGTATTATTTACTGTGTTAATCTATTCCTAGGTACAAAAAGTGCAAAGATCAAGAGTGAATGCTTTAAATTTGCTGACTCTACTTCCTTTGTGATGGCATTACTTGCATACTTGCTGAATTTGCTGGCAGAGTCCTCCTGATAGAAGTGTCCCAAAAGGGTAACGTCTGACCCCACGCTTAATGCAAGTTTGCTAAACTGCACCCATATTTCTACAGAAAAAATGATTTCTTCTAGATCACAGAGTCATTTTTTAAGCTTTACCAGCAGATTGTAAGCTCGCAAGAGCAGGGCCATCTTCTCCTTCTCTATCAGTACTTCTCAACACATTTTAATGTTTTTGTTAATTTGTAGACCGATGTCTGTCACCACAATTTGTGGTGTCTTTTACCCTCACCCTTAAACAGTCTGCCGCTGGTGAAGCAGAGCTAGCTGGGAAGATCATTGATCTCCTTCTGAACAGTCCAAAATGAAGTGAGTACGAGTTCTGTTCATACAGACCTTCACTCCAGCGCTCCCTCGCAGTGTGCTGCTTCAGTGCTGAGCGCAAGGATATGATGTCATGTACTGTATGAACCCACCACAGGGAAATTCAGAGAAAATAGAAGATTCAGAGAATAAGAACAAAGAAAAAGAAAAAAGAATGAGAGATGAAAGAAACAGAATGAGAGCAAAAAGGAAGAGAGCGAGAAAGAAAAGGATGAGAATGAGAGAGAATGATAAGACAGAGAGAGGGAAGGAACAGAGTAATAGAAAAGACAAAGAAAGTATGAGAAAAGGAACAGAGAGAGAGAGAGAGAGAGAGAGAGAAAAGCTGGGAGAAAAAGAAAGAGGAAGAAGGGACGAAGTTGAGAGAAAAGGAAGACAGTGAGAGAGACAAAGAAGAGAATGAGGGAAAAAGAGAAGAGCATGAGAGCAAAAGAACATAGAGAGAAACAGAATAGAGTAGAAAGGGTAGAAGGAGTGTGTTTTTTGAACGTGTTTGAAGGAAAGTTTGTATGTTAGGGCAAATTTGTCTGTTTAAGGACAAGTAAGCGTTTGTCTATAAAGGCAAGTGTATGCTGGGATGTTTGTGGGTAAGGGCAAGCATGAGTATGTGTGTGTGTATGGGCAGCTGTATGTATGAGCAAGTGTGTATCTTTACAGTCTATCCATTGCTATTTCTGGCTTTGTAAGGGAATAATTTTACATTTAAAAAAGCCCTTTAACTTTTAAACTAAGCTATTTCTGTTCTTATCCCTGTTTGTATACTCAATCTTAACTTCTCTTGTTAATCTAACTACCCCCCACTATTGTAATAGTGTCTGCTGGAGCTCTATAAATGAATCTAATATAATGAGCATATAGACAGATTTCATAACAGATGTCAGTGCTATTTAGTAGATGAGTTCCTTTAACAGCCTTTATTTCTGTACATTCATAAAGAGGAGCATTTAACTAAAGCTCTAGAGAAAAAAAACCCCAATTCTGCCATGTTCTTTATTCCATGGGTTAAAACAATAGTAGTAATGTGTTCTAAAAATAATGTGTGATCAGCACAGCCTATTGGAAATGTCTGCAAACAGGTAACTCAATCCACATTCCATGTTATTTGCAGAACTTTACAAAAACCTAGGGTCCAATGAAATTATTAAAAGGATCGTTTCCATGTGACATGCTGGCTGTTATATTAAGCTTGGGTTTCCTGAGTCATATCCTTTTCAAACTCTCCTCTGCTCCTTAAAGCAGATCTGTCACATTTCCCAAATGTTACATGTAGCAGTGAGAAATAAACCTATGTAATAGTGTTTACTGATTTAAAAAGCAATATCTTAATTATGAATCTAACACCTGTATACCAACTTAACATCACGTTCACTCAATTTGGATAATTATTCCTCCCCGTAAATTTGTCTTAATTGTCTGTGTCAGCTGGTATGTTCTGGATGTTTAGGAAAGGGAGGGCCATAGACAGGTCATTGATATAGAGTTTCTGCCATCCTGGGTCATAGACCTCAGCTTCCTAGAGCAGGCCTGGACTGGCCACATGGCAAACTGGGCAAATACCTGGTGGTCCAGTGCTAGACGGCACCAGTCTCCTACCTTTGCTGCCATTAGTCCAGCAGATCTGATGCTTTATTTTGTGGTTGCTGTTAGGATACGCACAGCCATACGCTCTGGAAGATCATAGCAAGTGACCCATATGATTATTTAGTGGCCGTTGGCCTTAAGGTGCCAGGACCATTTTTCTTCCTTAGTTTGGCCCGGTCTATGAAGCAAAAGTCATTAAAAATACCAAAATGTCACCTTGAGATTGCAAACCTCCCATGTAAGCTACTTCATTGGCGGACACCAAATGTGTATTGTTATATTTTGGTTAATTGAAAAATGATTTGTCAAAATGTGTATGACTTAGGATCCTGTACAGTAAGAAAAAACAGACTCTTACAATGTCTCGGTTTCAGCAAACATCAACTTGAAAATAATTCAATAAATGAATAGACCGACGGAAAATGCTTTCATTATGATAGAAATTAATCTATGCTTCCAAAGAGATTTTTTTTCCTTGTGAAAGCCTAGGGGCATGCTTTCATAGAGCTTATTTGGTGACTTTGGACAGAAAGAGGGGGGAAGGGTCAGATAATTCAAGTGAAATATGATGTCAAATAAGAATTATTCTGCCCGGTGGGTTTACAGGATCAGATTTACATACCAAATCCCAAAGACTATTGGTGCCGCTCACACTTGACTGTACAGATTCGTTAATGGGGCATGGAGTATTACTGGATGAAACATGTTCACAAACAGGGCTGGACTAGGGAAGAAAAGAATCACTGGCACTTTAAGGCCAGTGGTTGCTAAATAATGTACATGTGGCTGCCCGCTGGATAAGCGCCAGCAAAGGTAAGTGTGCGGAGTCATCGCTTACAGGCTCACTGGAGATATGCCTAGTTTTCTAGATGGCCAGTCTATGGTCAGAAATGGGTGTACTGTTAACGTGGACATTTTGGGGGCATCTTCTGTTTTGCTAACCCGACACCCTGATTTCTTCTACTTGCATTCTTTAATTTTCTTAAACCATACAAAATCTGATACATGTATCCTACTAATATGCCCAACCTAATGGGGAAGTCCCATAAAAGATATTCTTGTGACTTAAGATACAGAGCTGTATACAGTAAAGTAATTTAGTATTGAAGAGAACTTGGTTTTATTTAATTTTTCTCCAATAAACTTTCTTTGTCTGCAGAACTGGAGGCTATCATTGTAGGCAGTCATGTGAATCCTGGGTTACACAAACATCACATTGAGCTGGTTCTTTATGACAATGCCAATAAAGTTTTGTTTAACTACATATACATTCCTGCACAGACATTCATTAGTCAGTGTGCCCATTTTGGGGATTAAGACTGAGCCATTCTATTGTATACCACAAAGCAGTATGGTAATGAATCAGAGTGGCTGATCTCTTTAATATATTTTCCTATCCTTTAATATACAGATACTGGACTGTTAAGACACCAACTGTGATTGAACAATAAGCTAACCAACCACACAATAAGGAAAGATCACTGAAATAGTTATAGTTCTACCTGATATTGTTAGACAGTTAGTGTTGGCAGAGGGTTGATGCAGCCTTGGGAGCTATGTACAAACCTAATACCTCCTAAAATGTGCAATAGTCAAAGGGGGGCACTTTTGTGGGGCCAGGGCCAGGACTGTTCCTTCCAAACCGGCACACTTGGGAGGTATGAAATCTTGATTAAGGCTCGATCATGCCGGAAACAGGTACCTATCCACCCCAAAGTAAGTATAAATCTCCTTATAATGCTTGCTGCAGCCCATGGAAGACACCCCCCATTACCAGGGGCTCTAGGTGGTAATTTGGATTATTCCACCTCTGTCATTACAATAGGATATTATGGGTCTGGAATGTTAAGGGACATGATATTAATTCCCACGGGTGAAGTAAGGACAAGCTCCGGGAGGAACTGATTTAGATAGTAACACTGTGGCTTACAAGAGATCTTGTTGACATCAACACCTTTCTATTTCTGCCGCCGTTCCCCCTCGCTATACAATTAAATATCCTGTTAGGCTTCCTCTTTGTTTTCTCACATTGTTTGCTTAAGTTTAAGTCATTGGAAATAATAACTTTTAGTTTCCTTTCCTCTCCTGTATGTGTCAGTAAATCGTCATCCGAACTGTTTTTAGCCTTTGGGTTTGTCAACAAAAACATCTTCGTTATTCTTCCGACTTCCTTAAAGCCCTACTTGCTCAATGTACTCCAGATGGCATGTCAACTCTATTGAAAATCAGTCGTTAAAAAAACAGCCCTACAAACTCCAAAATCATTCATAATTTAAATTACCTGTAATTAGTCATTCCTCATTGTTGATTGCCATATCTTATTCACTTTTAAACTACATTTACAAGCGTGAACATGTTTCGGTTCGGGAAAATAACTAGAAGACTGATCCACTTTACAGTTTCTATATTGGAAATCTGAAATACCCATGGAAATTAGATTTGTTTTAAAAATGACCTTTTTGTAACAGATCAGCAATGTTTTGCTTAAAGCCATTTGACTGTAGTTTTCAAATAATTCTTCAAGAGGTTTTTCCATTTATTTCACTGTGACAAATGTCAGCTGCACAGGCTTGTAATCACAAGGCTCCTTTAATTCAACCAACATGTATGTGAATCCAATCATCCTCAACCGAGTTTGTCACCGATTACTAGATATTAATATCTATTTTGGAAAAAACATTGCAAGGTATCTGCCTGGGTTTCTTCTGTAGATAATGTAGATGATGAAAGTGTTGAGCTATTTTTAAAAGAGAAAATTGAAGAACTGTACTTTTATATTATTTTTTCGCAAGCCAACGTGCACACAACATAAAGAAACACAAGACAATCTTGTAATACAAAAGAGTCTGAACAGTAACTTATCTCTGGGTCATGGTAGTAAACTTCTGCTTTAGGTGAGAAAATATTTTAAAGAGCGTAGTATTAACACACTCAAGAGGTAGGGCAATTTTACCTAATTTTTCTTTATCTAATCTATGATATAGGTAGGTAAGACAAGTGACCAGGGCTGAGACCAGAGTCCATCACAACTTGCAAAACTTGGGTATAAGTCCAGATAAGTCTCCCTTGCAGAGACGGGCTGACATGCGCATCTTAAATAACTCACTGTTGGAATGGGTGGAAGATCATAAGCTTATCTGGGAACTTGGTGGGTTAGATCCAGAGTGTGCAGGGATCCCGGTCACTGTTCTATATTCAGGTTTGGCAGTGGTGTTTGGTCATGCCCAGCCTACTCCCTACCCAACAAAGTCCAACTGGAGCTAGCCCTGACCCCTGCATAAGGCTATGCTCCCAGAAGATGGGGGCTCTGGGTAGCCAACTCTGGCATAGTTCTATTTCCATCTTGTATTGGCTTGTCCAGGATTTTTGTTTTGTATGCATTTTTTAGGGTGATTACCTTATTATGCTACAAAAGTATGTTTTTCTCAAACTACACGAAGGCGACATGAAACGCCTTTAAAAATTACTGCCACCTAATCCAAAAGTTACGTTTCACCAAATATTCATTTACCGATTTTTAAAACTTGTACTAGTTTTCTAATAATTATTTTACTTCTACATACTTTACATGAAATTGAAACAAAACTTGCAATATGGGTGGAGGATTACTGAAAGTACGGTATTTTTTCTTTTAATTTTTCATCCCTTTCAAAAAGGTCCAAATACATCAAAAGAAGATCCAAGAATAATACAAATGGACTCAGTTCTGCAGACTAAAAATATGGTAAAGCGTCTTAAAAAAGCATATTACGACACAGAACAAAATAACAGCTAGCTTGCCAACATAAGCTCCAGGCAGAAAAGCTTATTAGGTAAATAATGTGAGCATATTGGAAAATAATAACCCAGTATTGCTGGCGGGATATGTAATTTATGCTGATTAGGGGTAATGTAAAGTATTACTGCATTAAAAGTAAGTCAGTGGCCAGCTGGATAGGCTGAACCAGTTGAACTATCCCTGCTAGAGCATAATGGTACAAGAGGCCAGTGGCGTCGCTACAGGGGGGCAAGGGGGGATATTCCTTGCCCCCCCTGTTGCCCCTCCGCCGAATTTGGAGCCACCCAGGACAGTCCCCTTGACTGCTAACGACGGCATGGTGCCGTCGCTAGCAGTCCCAGTCAGGTGCTAACAACGGCACCATGCCATCGCTAGCACTCTCCTACCTTGATTGAGGTCTGTGGACCCCCATCACCACCTACCCCGGCGATCTGCCCCTCACACTGAAGGGCATCACCGGGGCCACCCGATCCGGCCGGTGACGGCACGCGCAATGACGCGATGACGTCACCACGTAACTTTATTAATAACTGACAATTGTCAGTTAAAGCGATATGGGGGCATGCTGCTTAGATGCCTGTATATCAGGCATCTAAGCAGCTACAGACCCCCAACATATACCGTTGGAAAGGTAATTATCTCACCTGTCCAACGGTATATAGCTTGTAAAAAAGAATTTAAATAAATTACGTTAAAAAAAAAGTTAAAAAAATGATTTAAACATAAAGTAGTTAAACTTTAAAAAAAAAAAAAGTTTAAGTATTCTAGTTAAATGATCACTGTGGTAGCCAATGTTACCACAGCGATCATATAGCTATAAAAAGTCACATTCCCTTTTTAAAAATGGCCGATACTAATTTTTAATCCCATGATCCCTTTGATCATGGGGTTAAATTTAGCCAACGGTAGAGGGAGGGAATTTTTGAAATTCTGATGAACTGCAAATATTATTAAAATCAGCCATTTAGCCTGTGCAGTACGTGAGTAACCATCTCATTGCTGGAGCGCCTTGCATTTTTATTGCAAAACTTATTTTTGCTGTAAAAGTGATTTTTTTTTCTCCCTTTACCATCATTTCTTTGGGATTGTAAGGGGAAAGAATGGTGTGTGTGCGTCTGTGAGTGAATGTATGGAAAGTATGGTGTGTGTGCTTCTGCGAGTGAATGGAGATATGAAAGGCGTGTGAATGATCAGTAATTAGGGTTGAAGCCTTGACGTGGTATTACTACTCATGTAGGAAGTTAAATTATGGCACAAAAAGTACACATTTGCAAGAACTACACCCCTTGGCGCATCAAATGAGGGGCTGTATGCGTTTCTAGTACAAACCTGGAGTGCGCTAGACACAAATTAACATGTTGCTATGGATAGAAAAAACATATTTTCTAGCCAAAGCGACACATTCCATCATTATTTGTGCACTCAACTTTTGTCCTAGAAATACATGTAGCCCCTCATTTGAAGCTCCAAGGGGCGTAGTTTCTTAAAATGGATGAATTGTCTGAATGAGGGAGAGCATGAGTTAATGTGTGGATGAATTGTCTGAATGAGGGAGAGCATGAGTTAATGTGATTGTGTGTATCATAGATGTATAATTGTGGAAGGGCAAAGATGGCACTAGTAGGATGTTTGAGCCTTGGGGACCGAGGTGGCACAGGCAGGGTGTATATGGGACAAAGATGGCAAATCTTATGTGTGTTATCTGGGTGCTGGCCAGGTTCTATGTGGACAGCGTGGATGCCAGGGCTTGCTTTGGGGTGTGCAACCTGTGACCTATGCCTGTAATTTAGGGGGTTTTAAATATACCTTTAATGCTGTGTTTTTATGTGAATTCCAATTGATCTGTACCTGCAAAGCTGGGTTTCTGTGTTATTCTGTAGATCCATATCTGCTATGCTATGTTTCCATACATTATTTATGTATACCTGCAAATACAGGGTTTGTATGTCTTGTTCAGTTGATTAATACCTGCAATGCTGTTTCCATGTATTTATTTGATCTATACCTGCAATGCTACGTTTCATATATTATTATTGTATACCTGCAAATACAGGATTTGTATGTCTGATTCTGTTTATTTGATATATACCTTCAGTGCTGAGATCACAAGTGAATTTCAATTGATCTATACATGCAAAGCTGGGTTTGTGTGTTAATGTATTGATCTATACCTGCTATCGGCAGCAGGGTCTAATATTTATATATATATATTTATATATATATCGGCAGCAGGGACTAATATTAATATATATCGGCAACTGGGGCTAATAATATATATGGGCAGCAGGGGCTAATATATATATATATCAGCAGCAGGATCTAATATTAGGCCCTGAAATCATTTAGTGCAAAAGTTAAGGTATTGTGTTGTTTAAAGGATTTCAAGGATTAGTCGTACTAAATTGTGTCTTCAGGCTTCCCATGTTGAATGATCAAGTATTGTATTGTCCAATAACAAAAGTATCATTCCATAGCACATTACTTTTGGCAATATATATATATATATATATATATATATATATATATATATATATATATATATATATATGTTTTTTCAGTGGTATGATTTAATGGTGGAAATTATTAATGCCCCCCCTATATACTGTTTCTAGAGTCGCCACTGCAAGAGGCAGACTGCTTGAATTAGGGGAACCCTAGGGTTTCTGTCATGTCACTGGTGCCATTCAGGGTTATCATTCAATATAAAGGGTCCCAGGCAAACACCCCCCCAGGGCCCACCTAAACCTAGTAACTGTGCGGAGGTCTGTGCAACTATGGGAACCTGATGTTAGTGCCCATGCCAGCTCAGTGCCTACAAGTTAGTCTAATTGCAGGGTTGACCATGCGAGTGATCTAACATTTCACCAGGGCCCAACTGGCGGTCACGAGGCGCCCTGGCACTTTAAGGACAGTAGCCGCCTGATGAGATGTCCAGCTGTCAGAGCAGGAGATCAGGTGAATGTGGGGCACTGGTGGCCAGATGCCCACTGGGCAAATGTCCAGTCCAGGCCTGCATTTAACACCCTCATGTGCTATTGGAGTTAATGTCATAATCCCCTGATTCCACAGAAATGTATAATTACCATACTTTACATTAAATGTATATCATCATATATCAGCTTGCGCTGAACCACATGACAGTGTATGTTATATACGCATCTGACGCCACTGTGATTGTAAAACATTCACAAAAAAGATAACATTTTGATACAGAATTGTCAAATGTGTAGACAGCTTGTGATATACAACTTATGTCTCCATGACTACAGTGCTTCTGTATTTTTGAACAAAAGTTGTTTTTCCACATAACGTAACATTTCAGTGCCGACCAAATCCATCAGCACCTAGTAAAATGCACACAAAGCCACTGAGTTTAATTCAACCCATCGTTAATAAGCTTGGCGAGCTCTTTTAATGTTAACCCCCCCTCAAAAAAACCTAATGAAACCCCTAAATGCATGCATAGAAAATACTCCCATTGATAACAATGAAGCCACTGTCCTGCTTGGCTGCTTCAAGGTTAAATGTTTTTTTTCCTTTTAGCGAAAAAAAATACACATTAAAATGTACTTTTAACACATTTTTTATTACTGGGTTTGAATGGGGGAACTGGAATGTCCCTTTAATATATTCTTACTGATATCTTATTGAATATAAAGAGTGAAATATCATTCTTAACAAACATAATCACACATATAGGATCCAGTATTATAAATCAGAATTGCACTCGAAATATACGACAAACCAAAACAAATGGTAATAAGTATAATGTAAGGCCAGCACTCAAAGAAATAGACAAAAGAAGCAAATAATACAAGCAAGTATCCCTACAAAGGCTTAAAACCAAACCGTTGGGGGATCTCACAGGGTGTCAGCCTCTACTGTCTATATCTGTCATGTCTTTGTATGTAATCTGTACTTGTATTATTTATTCTGTGGCACTTTACATTTATACTTGCTTGTATTATTTGGTTGTTTTGTCTATTTCGTTGAACGCTAGCCTTGCTTGATATATTTCACACATATAGGATAACTGTTGTATCCTGTAAAAGATCACCGATAAGTGGGCCCTTAAAAGTACTCATCAAATTGCTTTATACTCTATATACCAGCATTCTGCCAGAGTTGTAAAGCATAACCATATATATAATACGAAAGGCAAGGCCAACAAGGTAGCAAAAATAATTAAGGGTTATTATTCATAATATTTAAACAGGTTTCATCATGAAAATATATTCTGAAATATGAATAAAGGTGAAAAAATGCACATAACTTTGAGTGTGGCAATCCTCGTCTTAGGCTGAAAGGTAAGGATTTGGAGTTCTTTGATGCCAGCAAAATACTTTCCCCTTGGGCAACACTTCTTAATAAAGATATTGGTTCCAAGATATTCTTTATGAATTGTGTGCAGACCCGGAATTAGCTACCACCATTCTACCTTGAATTGAAATATATTATATTTACTGAGCCATATATCTCTGCAATCAGAGTATATGAAATACATCCCCAAAGGCTAATGCAGTTTGTGATCGGATTGCAGATACACAGATAGTGACATCATTTGTCAGCAATGATTTTTAACACATAGTTCTTGTTTGAGAAGGGCCTTCATTACCTTCTATTTATATCCAACTTGTTACGTGATGCACTGTTTCTATTGTCCTGTTTATCCATTGTCCGGGGTTATAGAATATGATGGCACTATTAATAAATAAATAATGATGACATAACTGAGATGTCAAGGCTGTCAGTTGAGTTCTGACTGAGATTGCAAGCTCTTTCAAAAAGATTATAGGGTCGGGCTCTGTTGCAGTTCTTCTAAAGAACAAACTACAATTCTCTTTCCTGTCCTTAATTTACATTTGCCCTTGACATATGGCCTTAGAGGGATAATTGTAGGGTGGCGCTGGTTTAAAGCTTGGCTAGGGAGTAAGATTTTACAGAGACCTTATGGGCCTTTGTGACCTATAGCTAGTTAGTTATGGAACTGAGTCACGTGGAATAAGAACAAAGGGTTATATTTACACACTTTAATGTATAAACATGTTTTCTGCTGTTACTGTACACAGTAATGTAATGTTTGCGTCTGTAGAACACTGGAATGAGCTCCTGTGTATGAAATAGGGGGGGCTTTTGCACAAAGGGCAGTTGTGGGCCATCCAGAACAGCTGTGCTCCAGGCACTTGCCCCACTACCCTGTGTAAAAGGCAAACCCAAGAAACCCACTAAGGTTTAATAAACCCAGGGATTGTCTTCATTGCAGAACCACAACCACGCCTCTACTCTACACAATGCCCACTGATATTTGGACCTGCCGAGTAGACATAGTGTCCATTGGCATACAAATCATGTTACGAGGGGTAACTTACGACCAAAGCGTGTAGTATGAAAATAAAATTTTAGTCTATGAAAGCAATCCATTCATATGTAATGCATGCAGGTTGATTAATAGATTAATTTTCATTTGATACTTTTGATGATCTTGTAAACCATAGAAATGCAGGTATTGTAAAGTCTCTGGACGTTTTCAAATATAATCTAATCTAATAATAATATATTATTAATAATAATAATAATAATAATTGTTATTATTATTATGGTCTGGATGCATTATTCTTTCCTTTTTTAAGTGCCTTCCATCATAGGGACATGTAATGATACGTGTACAGTAGTAACACTAAACTGGTACAACCTCTGCTAATATGATAACTGCTGTTTATATCTAAGGGCTGTTTTGATGAGACACCTGCTGAGAAGTGTTCTCAAAATGAAACAGAACTGTGTTTGGAACACGTTTCAATTGGAGGAGCCAAAATGAAAAACTCCAGCGTTTTTCAGTTTGCCGTTTCCTCACACTGGGAACATTATGGTTCCCGAATATAACCACATTTGTTGGCAATTTCATTTAATTTAACAGCATACATTATGTTGTTTTTTTTTAAATTAACATTTAATATAACACTTTTCCAATTTTATATTCTTCGGTTATGTCAGATCGTCAGGTTACTTAGCAATCACCTTCTCATTTGAATGATGGGAATTGCACAAGAAGTAGGAGACAACAGTAGGACCTACATGGAAACCAGATAAATAGAATGCATATACCCAGAAGGGTTTATTCGGTAAAGCAGGAGTTTGCAAGATAGTTGCAGTTTCATCTCACAAATGTCATCGTTTATTTTGAAGACCCAAGCCACAGGGAGTATATCTGAGAACTTGCCTGGTTTCACCCGGAGTCTTCCTACATTGGAGACTTCAATTTCCAGGCACAGTGAGTTCAACCATCCAGTAAACTCCCTTTTTTACAATTTCGTGCATTGTGTGCCTTATAACTACACAAATCCAGAGAAAGAAATAAGGTCTGAATTATCGAGGTGTAAGCTCATAGTGTTGATAAATTAGTTTACGTAAATACATCTTTTCCCTACATTTTGGCACTAAATGCAATTTTTCAAAGAGAGTAGCTGACACAATGAGATTGAAATATTTTGTTGGCACGGTATACATACTGAGTCTGATTCGCAACTCGACCCATCACATTTGGCTTTTATTTCTGTATCTGCATCTTAAAAGCATAGTAATTAACCATGGCGGAAGACCATAGATTCAGCATTCTTCAGGCATGTTTCCGGGGCTTAAAGGGAAAATGTCACATTTCAGAATGACCTGATCGTAATTCTTACACCTATAATAGTGTTTTCTCTTATGATATCCTTAAGAGCTGCCCTTTTGGTTCCTATCTGCCCGTCCTTAGTTAAAGATTATGCATCAGATACAGGAATTATGGGGTGAGGTTGCAAAGTTGGACCCACTGTGACTCTTTTACTAGGTAATGTAAAATGACTAAATCCAAATGCATTGCTTCCTAATTTTTTTAAATGCAGCTCAGCATGATAGTGTCTGAGTGCTTTTACCTTAAATCAAGAAGGTATTCTATTTATATTTGCTGTCTAGTAGTTGTCTGCTCTACAGACTTACACACATTTTATTTCTATCATTATTATTGCAAAAATACATAAAGGAGCATCGTAAATGCAATTTCAGTTTTAGAGCGGCTTTTGGAGAGTTATGACAAGTTGGCAATTAGAATTGCATGTTCTAAATTACCCTCTTAGAGAAAAATTTTTGAGTAGAAGATAAACCGTAGGTTTTGGTTATTATAGTCTTTTTTTCTGCCAAAATGGAAGAAACATTCATAAACTTAGTATCTAAATGCTGTCATTCAGTGGCTCTGAGCCAGCTGTTTTATGAAGCATAATAGGGCCATACAAAAGATCTACCACCTCGCGTACTGTGAATTACATTTAATGGTGCAAGCATTAAGTGACTCCAGTCTGGTAAAAGGTCTAGGACTAAACGGAATCTACATAGTTATACCTCCTAAGCATATCGACTATGAGATCTGCCACTTTTTCTGAATATGAACCCCCGCCCTGGCGGAACCAAAGGGGTGTGGCTAGATATGCATAGGTGGGACAAGGCAGGGGCGGGCATACCTAAAATGACTTCCTCATTCAGAGATGAGACGCTACTCCAGTCCTCACAATCAACTCCAGAGTGTTCAGAACTATGTTAATAATTCTAATAAGAATCAGGGTTTTTTTGTTATTGTGTCTAGGTAGAAAAAAAGCACTGGGGACCAGTGCCAAATAATCTTTTCTTGTAACATACCAGGTAAATAAACTATCTAAGAATAAGATGCTTTCTGGTTTGTTACATTAAATACTGGACCCATGGTGCGTATAGTTAGTTCTGGACACTTGCCTTTAATGAATTGATGTACTAGAATAAGCTTAACGTAAATCAATGATAGGCTAATGCCTGGAAATTCTTAGCAAAAAAGTGACCCTACTTTCTGTCCCTTTGGTGAGTGCCAGTTTTTATTGCGTTTCATAAAACTGAGGGCGATGTTGAGCTTGTTAAAGAAGCTTATAATGTCCAAAACTGATTTAAGCGATGGCATTACCAGGTGAACTCCACCAGTCTACCCCTATGTGCCAAACGGTTAAAGGGAAATTCTTACCATTTTCTTTTCCTGTGGCGTATTTGTATTGCCTCTATGGTTCCTTGCAATGTGAATTAGGCAGTTTAATTAAGCAGCAAAAAAGCAAAAAAAAAAACCTACAAATATGGTGCTATCCTTTAAACAATGCTCACTCTGTTGAAGATTAAAAGGGTTTTTTTTACATTAAATCTGTCAGAAAAAAACCTTTTACTTTGTAAAAAAAAGTTTGAATGTTTAATAAAATGTTTGGTCAGTTTTTAAGAGTTATTAAAAAAATATCCCTCCCAATTTTCTCATCAGGGTACAACATACTGAAGAAGATGCAATGTTATAAATTTGTGAGTTAATGAAAATATTAAAAAGGAGCAGCTAAGCAGGGAGAAGTAACTTTAGTGCAAAACTATAATAGTAACTGGACCCTTGTATTTAAATTTGTTTTTAGCCCCTCACATCAACTAGGCAAGCATTATTGGAACTTTATGCCGTTTTGACAGTGGCGTCTCCAGCTTTCATATTTAGGGGGGGCACATGGGGGGCCAGGAACCAAAGTATGGGGGCCAATTATAAAACGGTACATATACACTATATATATATATATATATATATATATATATACACACATATACACACACACGTTAGGCAGTTATTTCTCATTCTTTAATATTAGCCCCTGCTGATGACAATATATAGAAATATTACACCCTGCTTCTGATATATATTAATATTAAACCCTGCTGCGGATATATATTGATATTAGCCCCTGCTGCGGATATATACTTATATTATACCCTGCTGCTGATATACATAAAAATTATACCCTGCTGCCGATATATATTAATATTTGACCCTGCTACCAGTATATATTAATATTAGCCCCTACTGCCAATATATATTATTAGTCCCTGCAGCCAATATATATATAAACTTAGCCCCTGCAGCCAATATATATTAATATTAGCCCCTGCTGCCGATATATATATAAATACTAGACCCTGCTGCCAATATGAATATAAATACTAGACCCTGCTGCCAATTAATATTAATATTAGCCCCTGCTGCCAATATATGTTAATATCTCCCTCTCCCTCCCAAACTATCCTAACTACCCCCTCTCCCTCCCAATCTATCCTAACTACCCCCTCTCCCTCCCAATCTATCCTAACTACCCCCTCTCCCTCCCAATCTATCCTAACTACCCCCTATCCCTCCCAATCTATCCTATCTACCCCCTCTCTCCCTCCCAATGTATCCCTATCTACCTCTTCTCACTTCCTATCTACCTCTTTTCACTCTTTAACCCCCTCCTAACTTTCTACCCTCCTCCCCCCCTTTGAAGTTCACTTACCTTGGGCTTGTAGAAGTCCAGCGGCGGGATCGCGAGGTCTCTGTCTTCCTGGTTCTGCCGCAGTGTGCGCGGCTTCACTGCTGGGCGCCGGATATGACATCATATACCGGCGCTCGGCTTGAAATGCCGGCACTGCGACCAAGGCAGAGGCCTCGCGGTCGCGGAAAAGAGTGAGAGGCGACCGCTCGGCGCCTCTCTCTCTCTCCTCCGGATCTATTCAAAAAAAAAAAAAAAAAGACGGCGTTTCAATTGGGGGGGCACACCGGGGGGCACAGCATGATTTAGGGGGGGCCATGGCCCCCTCTGGCCCCCCCCTGCCGACGCCACTGCGTTTTGAGTATTTAGTGTAAGCCCTTAAAAGGTATATTTATACATTAAGTGGAAAAAAACACCATGTGTTTCCAACTAAAGTAGCATTTTCTATTGTTACATATTTGTTAGTAATTCTCTGGTTTTTTTATTTACCACCCAATTCAAACCATGTAAAAAATGTATTTTTAACATTTTCTGTATATTATAAACGTGTTAAAAAAAAAACAACAGAACTGTGGGGCCCATATAAGGATATACAGTTTAGATGAAAACATATTTTGCTGCTCCCAAAAACGGATTTTGGGAAGTAAGTCTTTGCCAAACATGTCTTTACCAAAAAAAAAAAAAAAAAGAAAAAAAGAAGCAATAGCAAATAGATTAAAAAGTGATGTTCCTATACAACATGAATATTGAGTGGATCATTTCGACAGAATTATGTCACAGTGGGAGTCATCTTTATGTCAAACGCCATTCAAAGGGGGCTCGTCAAATCAATGTCCAGTTTTTTTTTGTTTGTTTTTTTTAGTTTAGTTTGTTGGGCTTTTCCAATAAATTCAAAATTATTTAACGCTAAAAAGTACTACAAAAACATCTTAAAGCAACTCTTTAAAAATACACTTACATGCTTCCTCCTGTTTGTTCACGTGAATTATTTTGCAGATAAAAATCTCTGCAGACCGTATTTTGTGTGCACCCAAATGTTGATTGCTGTTAAATCGCAGAAATAATCTACAGGAGAGATGCCATTACTATAATAGTGTGTGGTACATTAGGAAGCCATAATGGGGTTTTAATCATTGGCAGGCTCAAATAGCTTTTTTGGGCCTTTGTTTTATAAGCCAAAGTGCATTAGACGCTTGGAATTATAATTATAAACTGTATTAGTTTATTATGCAACATTTTTCAGCTGTGATTTAAAACTCACAATGGATGTGCTAACCGGCGGGAGGGCTACCTGTATTAAATATAAGTGGATTAACATGAACATGCTTTAGTTGCATATTTGGTACAGTGGTGTAGTAAACGATGTCCTTAAAGGCAAACCAACATAAAAATAATGCTAGAGATGTACTAAACTTTCATGTTATAGGGAAAAAAAACAGTCTACAATACAGAGTACCCCAGGGGCACGTTGCAGAGATTAATAAGAAATTACAGGAGGAAAGCTTATTTCAAAGCAGGAGAAATGTTAGAACAAGTGGCCATAGTCTAAAAGTAGAGCGTCAGAGGCTTAGATGTAACGTAAGGAGGGTTTACTTTGCCGAGAGGATGGTAGATAATTGGAACAGCCTTCTATCAAAAGTGGTAGGGGTTAATACAGCGAGAGAATTTAAACATACATGGGATGGACAGATGGCTCCTGTATCTGAGATGAGACCAAGGACTGTTTAAGGTCCGGGTCTTTACATCAGGAAAAATGGGCAGACTAGACGGGCGAATAGTTCTTGTCTGCGGGCCTATTCCATGTTTTAATGTTTCTTGGGTGCTAGTCACCCACAACACTTCAAAACAAGCTTCTCGCACCAAAAAATTCCACTTTTTTTGCTATCAAGAAATGTTTAAGCAAACCTTACACGTATGAGAAATATGGTTTCTAGAATCATTATCTAAGTACACAAAAAAAAAGGCTAAGGAACTTAGGGTGAATGCTCACTCCCTGTAGTGTACCTTGTCTCTGCAAGGATCTGGAAGCTCGTTATGGACCCTGCTTGCACCTGAACTGGGGGCAACCGGCTAAGCCCACCACAAAAGAGAAAAGGTACGCTACGGGAAGTGAGCATCCACTGTAAATCTCTTTGACTTTTTTTTTATTAACATTCATTTAGGTAATGACTATTGATTTTAATATAGATAAGGACCGCTTAAACATTTCCTTGATATGAATGAAAATAAATTCAACAAAATAAATGGGTAATAGGTTGTAGTAAGAATTCTAGCTGCTAGCAGTGGTAATGTAAAGTCGCAGAGTGGCTTGCCTAGTTAAAGGAGTCCTTTGGAGTCCTCTGATCACCCTATGATATAATGAGGTGTCTATTGTGGTGTCTTTTGTTCCAACCCAAATGCTGATTTGCACTACCGCAGCTTAAAGCCAGTGCAAAACGGGCACAACCGGGGTAAGAAGACTTCACAGCGCCAATCATACTACAGCCTTAGGGACACCATGTCATATATGTGTGGTAAAGATTTCATCAAGATGGCAAGTATGTGAATGTTGATAGTTTTCTAAATAATACCCAACTCCAACTATAACATTCATGTTTAACTGAAAAATCATACATTATTCAGAATATTATGATACCGTAGTTTTATGATACATTATTTAAATTTGTCACATCTCTTGTTCTTAGAACAAAATATTGACCAACATGCTTATGTCTTCTAACTCTTGATTTTCTGCTCACTTTAAATATATTTTTCATTCTTTAAACCTTGTTTTATGATATCCTGGTGACCCGGTAGTAGAAAAGTGAAGAGGTAAATACTGATAGGCAGAGATAAAACACCCCTCCTGCTACATGGCAATCATTTAGGGAACAAACATTGTTCTCCAGCTTTGTGCCCTCAGGGCTGTCAGATTCCAGACACTTCTTTTTAAATGCATGCATGATTATTACTCACCAGGAAGCATTCTTTTCATTTACCAGTGGACACGGTTATAGAAAACCTTGCCATGGAGTACCCTTAGGGTCGTGGAAACAAATGAGAACAGAGGAACTTGTTCCAAATATGACTGAACCAATTAAATGAAGTATTTGGTCACACAATGAAGTGAACTGTGCCAACCAGCTCTCATATAGCATGTGTACTCGTAAGTTCTACTGGAAAGGAAAGTATGATGTCACCAAATTTCCAGGAGTGGTACATTATATAACTCTGTCACAAGAACATATTCAAGAGAATTGGCAGAATTCCATTGGCCTTTTCAAGTCATGAGAGTTGTGTATAACTAGAGATTCTGCTCCAAAGATTGAAGAGTGACCTTAACGCCATGGCAACCACTGGATTGGTCCAATCAGCAGGTTGCTGTGGTGATAAGATCAGGCTCAGGGTATAATCGTATCTACAGTCCTAAATGCCCCAATGATGTGTAAATGAAAAGAAAATGTGTTAATAAATGATTACTCAATGAAATAAGTATGTATCACTGGCGTACCTCACATAAAAGGCCACCTGAAAAGCCTGTCCTTCTAGCAGGCTGTGTTCTAACCATGTTGCCCCTCTTTGTCTGTTACAAATGTTGGGAGGTATGTATGAGAATAATAATTATGCACCAACATTTTGGAACCACTAATCCTATAGCCGATGTATTGAGAAGCTTCTGGTTACATTTAGAGAAAAATACAAATTTGATGGTAAAGACCCATTCGGCCCATCTAGTCTGTGTGTTTTTCCTGAGGAAGAGACTCGGACCTTAATCAGTCCTTAATCTCGTCTTAGATTCAAGACAGATTCGGTATAACCTGTAAAGCGCACTCTTGTATAAGACCACCTGTTTCCTTTTTTATTTAATTTACGCCTCACTTTTTCTACTTTATGGAAGACTTTTGAGGACCACGTCATCTTTCTTGCATACCGCATTGCGCTTGTTTACTGCATACTAATTTTAATGGCTGACTTTCTTTTTATTTTTTTTTCTAGCAAATGTAAATTCTTTCTCTGTTAATTAATTTACAAAACCACTTTAGACACTCACAGGGATTTTCAGCCTTTTAATCTCCTGCACCAATTTGCTCATAATTATATTCCCTGAGTACTTTTAAGGTAGTCTTGTACCGAGTTCAAAAACTTTGCAGCGGGCTGATTCAGTTCCGCTTGTTCAGACTGAAGAAGAGTAATTGATCTCTGCTTTACATCAATTAGGTTTCTTCCCTTTGTTCCCTGACCTCTTGTTCTTGTCTTTATGTAAAACGAAGCTAATCTCTGCAAAAGTGTTATTTCTTTTAAAGGGTCGGAGCAAAAATACGTTTTGTTTTTAGTTTCATGGAAGTGAACCTGTAATGTTAAAAAAAACCCCCAAAAAACTATTCATTAAGTACATGATTTAACCTTCAGAAGAAAGGATTAAAAAAAGCCAGATCTACTAAAATAACAAATTAGAGAGACTGGTTTGTGGAACTGCACCTTAAATTTATACATTCTTATACGTCATGTTAATATACTTTTAATATTCTGTTTTAATAAGCGATCTCGGGCCTACATGCAACAGAGCAAACACATTTATGTCACCTCCATCTCCCTTCCAATTTCTGTAACATTTATGAAATAAACTGCATTAATTGATTAAGTAATCAATTCGTTAATTGATTAAAAAATAAGCAAAATAAGCAGTCAATCATGAAGTGAATGTAAGATGCAGGTGTTCTGTGGTGGAATTATACTATTAAATATAGCGGAAGCTGCTGGAATGTTTCTGATGTATAGAATGACATTACAAAACGGGTTTACGTGACAACTTTAAATGTTGTGAAACATTGTAAACGAGTGTGTTTCAAAAAGTCGTTGTGTGCTGTTACTCCATTGTGTGAAATATGATTCGCCTTTACTGGAAAAAATATTGCGGTTTCAGTTTATGAAAAATCTGCTTCAGAGTTTTTTGATGGATCGTTTGTCTAATCTGGACGAAGATAAACAATAACTCTCCACATGGTGAAGATAGGGCAGACCTGGCACTTTAAGACCAGCAGCCACCCGATGAAGTAGCCAACTGGATAGGCACGGGCACACATCACGTTTTTATGCTCACCTAAAGTCTAAATGAAATCTAGTAATGTATCCATTGCCTATCACCTTCTGATTCACATATTCTAGCTCTAACTTTACTTCTCATCAAAGGTAAAGCAACTGTGTTTCACACAGATCTTCTCCACTTCCCGTGATCAATCAGTGAAGATTGAAATCCTTCCCAAGGCCGTTTACATAATTTGTTCCTCTTTAAAATTGTGACAGTTCCTCGATTGTGGTATACTGTTGCTTTAAGAAAGGACACTCTGGACTGTTTGTGGGGAACTCTATGGTCAGTGGCCATTTTTAAGTTGGAGTTCAGTTGACAGTTTGAAATGTTATGTTTTGGATCTGAGCTGAATAAAGAACTGCTCTGTATAACTACTATCAAGTAGTGCTGGCTCCTGCTCTCCATGTTTAATACTACATACAGAAAACACTACATGGTGTCAGAAGTGCTGAACAAGTCACTTGCCTGAGGATATTGCTACAAGGACTTTATTTACAGCTTATACAGCATCAGCATGGAGTTTTTCAAACCACCAGACCCTCTGCAGTTCACAGGAAATGTAAGTGAAAACTGGAGGAGATGGGAGCAGAGATTTTTAATTTATGCTGAAGCAGTTGAACTTTATAAGAAGGAGCAGAAGACTCAGATTGCCATAGCCCTACATGTTGTGGGTGGGGAAGGACAAGAGGTTTACAACACACTGGAATCAGCCTTGCCTGCTGAAAGAACCTTAAATTCAGTGCTGAAGTTGTTCAGGGACCACTGTAATCCAAAGAAAAATGTTGTGTTTGAGCGACACCAATTTTGGACACATCCACATCTGGAGGGGCAAGGTATTGAAAGATATATGACAGAACTAAGAGTGAAGGCAAGAGACTGTGAATTTGGGGCTATACTTGATGACATGTTAAGAGACAAATTGGTTTTTAGTGTTACTGATGCCAGACTTAAAGAACGTCTGCTCAGAGAGACTGACCTCACACTTCAAAAGGCAGTAGAGATGTGTCAGGCTGCTGAAGCCACAAAAGCCCAGGTTCAAGTTATGGCTGCAAACATGTCAGCAAGCGCTTACCAGCCTATTCACTCATTGGAGTACAAATCTACTCTCTCTAAGCCAGTAGAGGCTACTAGAGGCAGCAAGTACAAACCTCACTGTGCTACAAGGGCTGAGCATCAACATAATGTGTGCCCTAAGTGTGGCAGGGTTCACCCACCTCAAAGATGCCCAGCATTTGGGTGTGTTTGTTACACATGCAACAAAAATAATCACTTTGCAAAATGCTGTAAATCCAGGAGCCAGAAGGGTGAGATAGTAAAAACAGTTGAGACTTTATTTATTGGGGCAATACTGAAAGAGAAGACTTTTAACCAAGGAAAAGGACACAAACTAAACCACTCAGCATGGTTCTCTGAGGTGCAAATCAATGGTGCACCCATTAACTTCAAGTTAGATACTGGTGCTGAGGCAAATGTGTTACCTCTCACTCTCTTCAAAAGGATTCCTGGACAGCTACCCATCAAAAAGACAAACACTACTTTAGTAGCCTATGGGGGATCCCGGATCCACCCAAAAGGCATTGTGTATCTAACCGCAGCCACTCCCACGCACACAGCAGAGCTAGAATTCTTTATCACACAATGCTCCACACTTCCATTGTTGGGAAAAGCTGCATGTCAGGAACTGGATTTGCTTCGTAAGGTCCACACAGTCTCTGCACAAACCATCCACACAAAAGATGATCTGATAAAATGTTACCCTGATGCATTTCGGGGAATTGGGCAATTTAAAGGAACTTACCACATCTACTTAGACCCAAATGTGGCTCCAGTCGTACATGGCTGCAGGAAAATCCCATTTGCAATACTGGGAAGGCTTAAAGAGACCCTCATGCAATTAGAAAAGGATCAGATCATTGCTAAGGTACACACGCCCACCGACTGGGTCAACAGCCTTGTTGTCACAGAAAAGAAGAATGGCACTCTGAGGGTATGTTTGGACCCCCGTGACCTTAACAAAGCTATAAAGCGCCACCACTTCAATATCCCTACTGCTGAGGATGTACAGAGCCAGCTTGCTGGCAAAACCATATTTACCATCCTTGATGAAAAGGATGGTTACTGGCAGGTCAAATTAGACACAGAGTCATCAGAACTGTGTACTTTCAATTCCCCATGGGGACGCTTCAGATTTTGCAGGATGCCATTTGGGATAAAGTCAGCCAGTGAAGTATTTCAGCAGAAGAATGTGGAGATTTTTGGGGACATCCCAGGTGTGCATATAATAGCTGATGACATGATCATTGCTGCATCATCACATGAGGAACATGATCGAATCCTGAGCCAGGTGATGAACCGAGCATTAAACGAGAACATCAAGTTTAATCCGGACAAAATCCAATTCAAAGTATCAGAAGTCCGATATATGGGACATGTCATCACACCTGCAGGAGTTCAGCCTGATGCTGAGAAAGTCCAAGCAATTAGCAAAATGCCTGACCCTGAGGATAAAAAAGGTCTGCAAAGATTTTTGGGCATGGTCCGGTATCTTGCACAATATATACCGGGGGAGGCAGAGATTACAGCACCATTGAGGAAGTTACTCTGTAAAGACATTGTTTGGCAGTGGGGCCCAGAGCATGCTAAAGCAGTACAGTGCTTAAAACAGGCACTGATTGAGGCTCCAATATTGAAATTTTTTGACCCAACAAAAGCAGTGGTGATTCAGGCAGATGCATCTAAATCCGGCCTGGGGGCTTGCTTACTTCAAGATAACTGCCCCATAGCATATGCATCTAGAGCGATGACTACCACAGAGCAGAATTATGCCCAGATAGAGAAAGAACTCTTGGCAATTGTTTACGCTACTAAAAAGTTCCATCAGTTCATATTTGGCAAAACCATTACAGTGCAGTCTGACCATAAGCCTCTTGAAGCTATACTTACTAAACCACTAAGCAAAGCGCCAGCAAGACTCCAAAGAATGCTCTTACAACTGCAGAGATATGACCTGGTGATTTCTTACACTGCTGGGCGTGACATGCTTATTGCTGACACCCTTTCCAGGGCCACTGTGGATCCCCCAGATTCAGAAAAGGATATGTTATCTGAAGAAAAGGTAATTTATACACTTTCAGCATCACAAACTATTGGGACTGAGATGTTATCTTATTTACAGAAGGCCACAGCAGAAGATAAATGCTTATCGGAAATTAAGCATCTTCTATATCATGGTTGGCCACAAAGAAAAAGGCAACTTCATCCAAGTCTGCAGCCATTTTGGCAATTTAAGCACTTGCTGCGCAAGGAGGATGATCTCCTTTTGCTTGGTGAAAAGATTGTGGTTCCTCAGAATGCTCGCAGAATAATCCTGGAGAGTCTGCACGAGTGCCATCAAGGTATACAGAAAACCAAAATGCGGGCTCGGATGATCCTATTCTGGCCCAGCATGTCCAGGGGCATTCATCAGATGGTAGAGACCTGCAAGATTTGTGCTAGTTATCTACCTGCGAACCAAAAAGAGCCATTACTCTCGCACAAAATTCCTCATCTTCCTTGGCAAAAACTGGCAATGGACATTTTTGATTGGAAAGGGTGCTCTTTCCTTGTGATAGTGGACTATTTTTCCAAATACCCTGAAGTGTTAAAGATGTCTGATAAGTCATCAACAACCGTTATTGGCAAACTGAAAGCCACCTTTGCTAGACATGGCATCCCAACAGAAGTTATCAGTGATCATGTACCCTTCGCCAGTGCCGAGATGAAGGCATTTGCTGCAGCATGGGGGATAAAGTTTACTCACTCTAGTCCTGGGTACCCACAATCTAATGGACTAGCAGAAAGGACAGTAAAAACTATTAAACTCATGCTCCAAAAGACATGGGAATCGGGGGTGGATCCTCATATTGGGCTTTTAGAGCTACGCAACACTCCAATCACTGGAATGGCCTATTCCCCCGCACAGCTCTTAATGGGTCGGACTCTTCGAACCAAGGTACCTGTTGTGGCTGCTGCATTAAAGCCCCAGATTCCAAAGAATGCACACCGGGGATTGAGAGACATTCAGCGCAGGCAGAAAGCTTATTATGATCATGGCGCCAAGTTACTACCAGCCTTCCAAACAGGGGATGCAGTGCGTATGGAGACATCAGTTGGTTGGCAGCCTGCAAAGATATTATTTGTTGGTCCTGAGCCAAGATCTTATGTAATTGAAACACCGGATGGCAGAAAGTACAGGAGAAACCGGCGTCATCTCAGGTTGGATAATACATATGATCAAGACCACTCAGATCCACAGGTACTTGTAACTAAAAGTAGAGCAGAGTCGACAATCACACACGATACAGACTTGGAGGCTGAAGTGCCAGGTTCAGATGGAGACCAAGGAGACCAAGTCCCTCTAGAGTCTACAGAAGCTGCTTGCAAAACATCCCGATCTGGAAGAGTAATACGCCCTCCCGAGAGACTGAAAGATTATGTTATAGGATAAAGTATATTTAGCTTCATTTTTATAGTTTCTTTACTGTTCAGTAATGTATGTTTAAAAGGGGGGATTTGAAAATAGTTTGGGAGATGTGGTATACTGTTGCTTTAAGAAAGGACACTCTGGACTGTTTGTGGGGAACTCTATGGTCAGTGGCCATTTTTAAGTTGGAGTTCAGTTGACAGTTTGAAATGTTATGTTTTGGATCTGAGCTGAATAAAGAACTGCTCTGTATAACTACTATCAAGTAGTGCTGGCTCCTGCTCTCCATGTTTAATACTACATACAGAAAACACTACATCGATGAGATTGCCCACCCAGATATTTCCATTACCTGCAACTTTATCCCTCAGGTCATTTCTTGTGCATCTTCGGTTACTACCTCAATATTCTTATAGTCTCTAACTGCCCTAAATTCTTCATTCTTGATTTTATCGTTTGTATGAATTGCAAATTCAATTACATTTGCAGATTTCATCAGTTCGTATGTACCTCTGAAAATGAGGCCAGACCCCCCCAAACAAACAAAAATGAAGCAAAAAGCCGGCTCTTTCACTCCTACTTTCTGAATGTTTCCCTGCTGTCTCTGCCGACCACTTCTGCATCTTGCAGGTCTACATCCGTGGAGGGTCGGGTTAGAGGACATCACCGGAAGCTCTGCCATTTTGCCCTAAGATAACCCTGTGTGAAGTTTCCCCAAAATCATGGAGCTTACTGTGACTTCCTCTCCTCCGATCGGATGGTCGTAGGTTTGCCGGGTGTTTATGTCTGCAGAGATGCAGAAATAAGAGAGAGAAAAGATTGAAGAGAGGAGAACAAGGAGGTGCAGAACAAGAAGATACGGAATGAGGAGTCAACGGAGCGACTGGCACAGTGGAGCAGCAGATGAGGAACGGTAACAGAGAAAGCCCCCCCAAACATTCAATTATACTAGAACTGTGTTTAAAATCTCAATGTGCAAGCTATAGGCATTTCTGAGGAATACATGTAGTTATGTTAAAGACGCTAATAAGATCCCTTTTAAATACTAGTGACTTATTATTCACCTGTAGCCTACTATTTTGTGCATTCTGTCACGATAGATGGGGCCATATGAATGATGAGTAGAACCCTGTGAGTAATGGGCACTGTGTGACGATGCCGGGTGGGTGCTGTATGAATGGAGGACACAGCAGGGCATAGTGGATGAACTGTGGGGTACTGAACAAAAAAAGGACAAAGAAACCAGAGGACAACAGAATGACAAAAAAAACATCAGCAAAGTAAAGGAGAAAGAGAACGACAGAGGGAGGAAAGATATATGGAGATGTAAGGGAAGGAAAGTATAAAGACCAATGAGAGGGCAATGAAGATACAACTTAAGGAAACACAGACGATTAGTGTATCCCTGCATTTCCCTTCTTCAGATGTAAGATGGCATTTACTCTGACTCTGCTGCTTAATCTATGAACCCTGGCCAGTTATAAGGTAGTACAAGCACCTTAATACTCACTGATACTCACTCCCAAAGTATCTATAATATAAAGGAGGATTGGTATGGGGCGGTTGTCCCCTAGGCTGCCCTTATTTAAGTATTTTAAGCCAGTACATAAAGATTTTTGGGCATGTAAGTATTTTTTTTAATGGCCAATTGAAATTGTGCCTATTAGTGCAACTACGACATTGCGAAGGCAATTTTAACCCTTATAACTCCAACTTTTAAGGGTTATTATTGCTATTTTGGGCTACATAATATTTCATTTTATGAGCTTATTTGCTATGAACTATACCAGTAATGGTATGTCCACGGATCGACATGCAATAAAATATATTTATATAAAAAAATGCTGTTATGTGGATCAGTAACTCACTGCAAGGCACCCAACATGCAAATAGAGGCTAATGAGCTTCTGCTAAAATACTTTACATTTAAATGCCTGGCCGTGCGGCACAAGGATATACATGTGCCAGGTTAGAGATTTAAAATTGACACCGACATTTGATCCAGGATTATACTTTTCAAAGGAAATGTTGTTAGCACAAAGGGGGATGCGGGCATTAAGCCTTAGCCACTTCAAATAGGTGTACAATTTCCATAGCAAAGCTTTTGGCTAATGCTTTGTTTTGGGGACAGGTGGTTGCAGATAAGAGTAATTGTCTGTATATCGCAGAATGAAATTCCCCTAAACATTTTAGAAGTATTTACCAACCCTAAGCGCAACTCACATCATGTTTGCCGGGAGAAGCCAAATATTGATCAAGCCTTCTGTAAAAGTTTTGGAAATGTAACACTCAGGATAATGACTACCACCACACTAGGGAGCTATAAGGAGGCATTCCTGTTAAATACATTGTGAAAAAGATACTCATCACAATTAACGCTGAGAGGCAGTCAAACACACTGGACATTAGTCCACGTTTTGTAAAATAAATGGGTGAAAATACTATATTATACAAAATGATATTTTATTTTTGAGTGAGAATAATAGAGTATTTTAGTAATTCGGGGGGCGGGGAGTACAAGAGTTGTGATAGTCCCACACTTGTAAAATGTAAAGTACAGAGTTAAAAACTAAATAAAGGGTTAATATATATATATATATATATATATATATATATGTAAACACAAAAAGGGATTTAACATATTACAGAGGGAAGTGATTTCAAAGGAATAGAAATATTAGAACAAGGGGTCATAATCTAAAAGTAGAGGGTCAGAGCCTTAGATGTAGTGTAAGGAACTTTTACTTTATAGAGTGGTAGATAAGTGGAACAACCTCCCAGAAGATGTTGTAGGGGTTAATATAGTAAGGGAATTTAAACATGCATGGGATGGGCATATGGTTCCTGAATCCGAGATGAGACCAACAATTGATTAGGCTTTCAGTCTTTCCATCAGGAAGAACAGGCAGCCTAGATGGACTGAATGGTTCTTATCTGCTGTCAATGACAGACAATAGGCTGTCTCTGTTTGGAGCTACCGCTGCTTGATGCTCTGCACAGATAAGGGGGCTCTGCTTTCCTGGGTGGGAAGGTTAGGCAGAGCTAGTTTTTTTTCACCAATAAAATCACATTTTTGGGCTATGTCACCTGAGTTTACTATATCCATCATATAGCTCTTACATCATTCCCTGTACTATTGGTATTGGTAATGAGGGCCACTTAAGAGGGCAGCTTAAAACCTAGAGCCACCCCTGTGGCCCAGGAATGACTACATGAAGCAATCAGAATGTGAGTGGTCGTATGCCTCTGTTTTTTGTGTATGAATGAAGACAGAGACGCACATCCATTTGGAGACTTGTGAGGCCCAGAGCATATGTCAGTCTTTTAGTAACAGAAGGGTAGGATTACCTGATAGTCCAACTAAAATGGGAATTCACACCTGGCAACAACAGCCCATGGATAGATGACTTGTTTACGTTTGGAGGCTGCCAGAGTGGATGTTCGGAGAGCATTTCCTGGGGTCAGAATAGATAATCGTGATTCTTTTGCTGATTACCACAATTGGTTTAACTGTGTTAGTGAACATAGACACAATAAATGTACTGCACTTCATAGGTAAAAGAATGAGAGCACAAAGCACACAAAGAAGCCTTGAACTAAAGAGGTTGCGACTAACGTTCCTATTGATAAAGCCGTGACAGTAATGGAACCATACATGTCAAACGTTAAGAGCCTTCAAGGCTGACCCCCCATCCCTGGTGCTTTCCGTACATTCCATCTGTAATTACAGTAATGTTTTTTCAAAACACCTTTATATGAAGGATTCTCTTTATATCCCTTTATATCTGATTTGCAAATCAGAGCAGAACGAAAACGTAAAGAATGTGATGATACATGTCTTTGGCAAAACTGTTTGTTAAGTGCCTTGGAGGGGTGTTTCGGTGTTTTTGGATGAAGAAGAAAACCAAAATGTGCTATTTCTGTGGCCAGATCAGACAGGAAACCGTTCTACAACTAGGGAAGCCCAGAAAAGTCCATCACTCTTGTTTAAGCAGAACATGTATCATGGCAAACCCCAGATTTGCTCTCTGACCATATTGCTCTCTGCCCATGTTCTGGGTTATGTTAAACTTTGTCTTTCATTACAACATCAGAAAACACTCCAATTCCATTTTATTCATCCTATATATATTAAAGCCTATTTTTTATTTTGGGCTTAAATCATAGTAATACCTATGATGCACTTGGCCTCCAAATTCAGAATTTCGTAGTAGTGTAAGAATAAGCAAAGAAGTGGAAGCAATAACCCTAGGGCACCCCCCCCAACGACCCTCGAATAATGTCATCTAATCTATGTAGGCTGCTGCCAGTGACTAAAATTATCTTTAAAACAAATATTATAAGTATAAGTATTTCTGTGGTTTTCGGATTATTATATTTGTAATAATTATTTTAATTTAATGCATTAGACACACAATTATCTGAGCAATCAAGGTTTAACAGTGTGTACTAAACCGAAGTAGAACGTTCTCAAAATTTGGTATTTTTTATTTTGTTTTTACTGAAGAGGTTTTGTAATGTAGCATCTACTGATGTTGTAGCAAAGTATAGATACTTCTATGAAGGTCTGAGGAGTTCCAAAGGACATTTTCACTGTCATTTGCCCTCCAGGGGGCTTCTAAATCAATGAGACTGTGTTATTGGTATGAAAATACTTTGTACTATGCTGTTCAAAGAGATCAGAGAGCATTTTCAAGAAGGGCACTAAAATCTTAGCTCTAGGAAATATTTGGGGGACAAGAATATTTACAATTCCGTCAATCCAAGTTAAAAAAAAAAAAAAAAAAAAAAATTTTTATAAAAGGGAGAAAAATAAAGAGGCAAAAACATAAAACAATGTGTTATGTTCCAACCATATAAACATCTTGGAAAAGACTTAACACACTATCTGTTGATGTGTTCCTTCCTCTATTGTTACGGTGTAAATCCATTCACATGGTCATCAGATACTCTTTAAAGAAGGGTATTCATTAGGAAATAAGGTAACTGCCCTTGGGAATGGATTAAGCAGGATGTGTGTTATTTATACTGTGAGGTTAATCTTAGGTCACAGGTTTGTCAGGACAGAGAGAAAAAAACTGTGTAAATAGTTGTGTAAAAATTTAATTGGGTTTATTTGATATTTTATGTATTTATAAAATTTGGATCAAAATGCACGTGGACATTAGTGTCCTCCTGTAGCTCCTCTGCAACAGCAAATTTCGGAAACAGCTTTTTGTCTATTATACGTTGTGAAGGTCCAACCCCAGTGAGCTTCTGTTGCAGGATAAGCTTTGCTGGCCCTGTATAATGTATAGTTAAAATCAGTGAGATTTGTATGGTTGTCGGGAGTCCTGTAGGTGACATCAAAGGTGTCTACGTTATACGAAATTCAGGACCTTTGTGGAATGACGGTAAACATGCCCACTGCTAAATCCACCTGCAACGCATTTGTGTGTCTCTGACGTACGAAGAGTCCGCAGGAAGAGGATGCAATTTTGTGAACAACTCTAACAAAGCACAGCTTGACGTTCACTGTAAATGGAAAAGCAAACTGGCAAAAGTGTATTGAGAGGATATTTCACATAGCGAGTGGGAGATATGCAGATATGTCAATAAAACGGTCTATTCCCTTACCCAGCCAACTGACAGCCACACTATACCACAAAAATGTTATCAGAGCCATCGTTTTGGACCCAGTACAAGGTGCCGTTTACTTAAAGGGATACAAAGATGGCCTTCTGAGCCCATTTTTCCAGCCTCTGGGGCTTAAAGGTGCTCCCCCACATACTCTACTAAATCCAGCACTAATAACACATTATTTTATCAAGTAATACATTGCCTCAATCGTATTTTTTGCCGGGACCACTTGTCATGTGACACAAAAGCAGGCACTTATAGGCTGCAGAAAACCGGAAAAAAAACAATTCTGTGTTGTTCTTATCTGATTAAACCTTACAATAAAATTATGTTTATTTGCTTAGTACGTTAGAGAACTCAATTAATGTCTTGTCTCAGTGGAACAGCACCTTCATACGATGTCTTACAAAATCCTCAAGTTAGAAAAAGCAATATATAAATATACGTTATTAACCTTATTTTGAGAGAAAAAAACGAGTTGATTTAATACCTTAAGGAAACACAACAATTGACTGGTAATAACAACCTAATAAAAAATACAAAACATAATCACGTTTACTGGAAGTAATTTAGAAAAGAAAACACTAAATAGTCGTACTTAGCTGCACCTCATGCTGAAATACAAATTGTTTCCAAAAGGCCGTATTAACCTTTCCGCAGTTAAGGAGATGGATGATTTTTTTTCTACTAAAGATGTATTACAAAAGATATATACTCTTGTTGAATTTAAGAAAAACCTCTTTCTGGTGTCCTGTGGATTTTATTGTTTTTTTTCCTTAAGATATAATGCCACCTGTGCCAATCAGCTTCCAATGATTTAATACTGTTAAGATATTAATGCAGCAGTTTAATATAAGTAAAACATGTATGTTTATTCTTTCCTTTGTTTTATGTAATAAAAGCTATAGCACACAGGGTTTTTTTCACGTGTTTGCAGCCATAACCAAACCCGGATCTGCATTCCAAGAGCCTTGGGCACGAAGAGCTCTAATGCCCCCACATTGCTAAAAACAAAAGGTAAAAAAGGTTTTATAGGTAGGAAGTATGCCGAAAAACGTTTTTCGGGGACAGATTGTCCTCTGCCCCTCTGTTGATCCTGAAACGTTAGCTGCTCAATTTCTAAAACTTAATGGGTCCAGAACGCAATTGCGGATTGTGCGTGCAGGCGGCCCACCCTGGATGGAAAAATACCCCGCAAAAGTTGTGCCTACATAACAGAAGTACCAGATAAAATCTAGATTGGCCCCAAACCTTCAAGCAAGCAAAGGACTGTATATTAGCACAATTGCTTACATCCTCAAATATGTTTACTTGGCTTCGCTCTTCAGCCATTGTGTCAAACTCAGGCGACGAGGCAATGGCCCGTATTTATGAACAGTTCTCACACAAAAAGTGCTTCATATGATACAATCAGCAACAACATTTCATTTGTTTCCATGGTGACTGCTCCACATTTAAAACCTTTCCCCAGAATCACTCTTTGCACATATACCTCGATATACATTAGATTTTCAAGCCGTTCTCTGCCATCCATTGGATTTACCGGTCATTTAAGTTTTACGTGTCTCCTCCTACCTTATAATCCATTCTAAAAGGAATTTATTCATTTATACGGTCTTTAATAAATGCGAAAATAGTTTTTTTCTCCCTTTTCTTTCATTTCCATATGTATATTTCCATCTATAACCATCAGTTTTAAAATGCAATAAATTCAAGCTGAACAAAACTGTTTTTATAAAGCTCCTGAATGGATCTTTATTAATAGTCAGCCAAAACAAAGGTTTATGTGAAATGATGAGAATAAATTACATTTTCACATGTTAAATTATATTTAAATTGCATCCCTTTTCCAAATGATGTGTAAAATGTTCATTAATATAGGTAAAAGGAGATTACCACCCACAGTCCTCTGATTGCTTTCGGTGAGATATGGGGAAAAGTTGTGAAATGAGTAAAATGTTACTTTCATTGCATTGTTGAAAAAATGCATTTGCTTATTGTTTTACATTTCAAATACATGACTCAGTCTCGATGTGATTGGAGGTTTATTCTCGGGGGCTCTAGATTCTTAAGGGCTCCAAGCAAAGAGATTTAGGAAGGATCTCATTATTAGTAGAACTGATGGATAATTATACATAAACAAAGCGTAATATTTATTAATCCAAGTTTGTTAATAAACCAGATACATTATAAATTTAAGAAAACTCTGTGTGCTACCTCTAGCACATCCTCTGAGGGGGGCCATTACACTAATGGGGGCCATAAGCAGCTGCTTAATCTGCTTAAATGGTAGGACCGTTCCTGGTTTGCTCGTTAAAACAATATGCCCCAAGTAGACCTAGTAGTTGCTGCTTTAACTAATAGGGAATTTGGTATCTGGCCATCGTCCACCATTTAAGGTGACCTCCACTGAAAGGCCTGCAAGAACGGACGGTGAACCAGGCTGCTCGGAAGGTTTTAACCAGAATTCGCGGTTCTCTCCAGACCAACCATTGCCAGAATGTGTCCTCTCGTCAAAAGACGGACAAAAGAGACATACGTGTCACAGATTTAGCAATCATACTGGTTTATTAATACATATTATTTATCAGAAAATTTGCAGTTCATGTGTTTTGGAAAGCCAATGTGTTTCGGACTACTAGCAGGACTTTGTAGAAGTCCTCATGATTTAGAGGTGCCCTGCGGAGTGGAGCTTATCACAACTGGAAGAGAGGTACAGGGAAGTAAATGTGATTAACTCACAGGTTGCAACTTTATCTTCTGATTTAAGTCTTAAGTCTCCACAATAAGTTTAGTGAATAAACCCCAATGTACTGACATTTGTAACGCTATTGATACATTTATAAGAATAGCTGATAGCCTTTACAAAAGGTGGCTTTCTATTGTAAAGATCGGATTTATTTTACTTACAAGGGAAAGTCCGGTGGAAGAAATATTTCTCCCCTTCTCTATAAAATCCAGTGATGTATGTCACAATGATAAAAACCTGTTTTTTTCCTATTTTGCTCCCATTGTTAGCCATTGTTTGTCAGTCAAGTGATATTCTGAACGACTTTCCCTACTCAAACACCACACTGAGCTGATTCTTTATAGTAATGCTAATGAAGTCCATTCCTCCATAGACTTTCATTAGACAGAGTGTCCTTCTGGGTGTATAAACATCATCAACATCATGTTATGTAAAAACTCAAACTGTTTTAAAAATAAAGTTTGTAAAACCTTTTTTTAAATTGGATACCCCCATGCAGGTGAGAGAAGAAACCCTGTTTTTCTCTATTAAATTGTTATCATACATAACTGGTTAGTTATTCCTCTTGTCTACTGCTGTAGCAGTTCAATACTTTCTTACATTGCAGCTAAGCATTTAAGCCTTTAGTTTTAGACTATATCCTCTTGTTCTAACATTCCCCCCCTTTGAATTATACTTCCCTCCTGCTGTGCTTTGTTGAATCTCTTTATGCTTCTGGTCTCTTTTATTCCTCTAAGTTTTACATGTTGAGATTCCTAGGCAATTTACCATCATTTTTTAGTAACTTGTTCCCCAGGATATCCATTTCTTCGGGTGTCGTGTTGTACAGTACCGCACATATTACTCTAGATGAGTTTTGACCAGTGAGCTCATAATACCCACGCAAATTACTGTGAAATGTGGACTTCTGGATTACAAGTCCCCTGATGCACCTCTAGAACTCTCTTCAATAATGTATTCTTTTCATTGCAAATTTGCCAATTTTTATGGCACTTTGCGTTCCATTTTAATGGTTTTAATCCCTCCCCCCAACTCCTTCCTTACCATCCTCCTTTCACTGATTAGTTCAACAACCAATAATTATCTTTACCATAAGCTACTGATTTAAATCCATGTTTTTTTCTGTACCCTGTTCATATTTTCCACCCAAAAAATAATAAAAAAAAAATTTTATTTTTTTTTCTGGGCTGAAACCACTTGCAAGTAACTGGTATTATTACATTTATGACAAAACAAGTAAAAAGAGGAATGCTGTATTTTCCTAACATTGTAGAATCCCAGTAGCCAAAATATTTAGGATATCATCATGAACATCACACTCAGTTGATATGTTGTTATTTGTGATATCACAAGTGCAGATATGGCATGCCACATTCTATTGCAATATAATACACTTTCTTACACAGAAACACACCATCTATGTAGACATCCCTGTGGTGTGTTACAGAATATCTCCCTTTAATGCACCAAAGGGACAATGAATCCTGATATACCTGTAAAAATTCCCAAACCATAAATTATTCGGATGTGTTTCAGCTGTAAACAGCAAAATCTGATTAGTTAAATTAAGTCGACTCTTTAAAGTGCTCCATGATGTCACCATAACCCTTATGTCATTATGCCGTGCATGTCATGAGACCATCTGGCCAATATTTACAAGCCTCAACCCATCCTTGTAACTTGTGATCAAGAACTTCCCATTTCATTATTAAGAGCTGCATTTGCTCTTTAATCTTCAGACATACCTCTTTTATGCTTATATTCCTTGCTTACAAAACATATTAAGATTCATTAGAGCTTTCTTTGAATTGCCTTGATTTCGCCAAAGCCATCCTTCATGGGATTTATTTGAATTTACGTTTGTTCTCGGTGTGGATTTAGTTTCCACCAGACAGATGTTTTTGTTTGGATGAATTTTGTAAATGCGGTTTGTTCTTTAGCATGAGGGCTTATTGTGTCCTCGGGCAGAACGCAGTTCATGGTCAGCTGTTTTTCGCTTTAGAATGTGATTTTTCTTCCTATATTTTCCTTTCTCAAGCTGTGCAAAATGAGTCTGACCTCAATTCCATTCACACAAAGGTAGTGATGGGCTGTTGGCTCTTTCCAGCACGCCCTGGAAACGGGTTAGAAGAGAAGGCATCTGGTAAACTGTCAAATATTTAGAAATCTGTTATTATTTACTCTACTCCGAAAGGAGCATCTCATCTCGATAAAAAGGTATTAGCTGTGGGGAACGCTGGGTTTTTTGCTGCATCAGCTATGCAAATAAAGCATAGGGTCTGTAGAACACGGGGAACAATTATCAGAGAAGCCAAAACAGCATAAAAAAATGAATAATACATAGTGACATATACCAAGGTAATAATTTGGGCCGATAGTGCTGAAAAGCACTAAAAACATAGTAACATAGTAACATAGTTCATAAGGTTGAAAAAAGACCAAAGTCCATCAAGTTCAACCTATATACATATTGTGTCCCTACTGTGTTGATCCAGAGGAAGGCAAAAAACCCTTATGAAGCAGATGCCAATTGCCCCATACCAGGGGGAAAATTCCTTCCCGACTCCAAATATGGCAATCAGAATAAATCCCTGGATCAACGTTCTGTCCCTATTAATCTAATATCCATAACTTGTAATATTATTGCTTTCAAGAAACACGTCCAGGCTCCTTTTGAACTCTTTTATTGAGTTTACCATCACCACTTCCTCTGGCAGAGAGTTCCATAATCTCACCGCTCTTACTGTAAAGAACCCCCGTCTGTGCTGGTGTAGAAACCTTCTTTCCTCCAGCCGTAGAGGATGTCCCCTTGTTATAGATACAGTCCTGGGTATAAATAGGTCCTGGGAGTGATCTCTGTACTGTCCCCTTATATATTTATACATAGTTATTAAGTCCCCCCTAAGCCGTCTTTTTTCCAAACTAAATAACCCCAATTCTGATAATCTTTCTGGGTACTGTAGTCCTCCCATTCCCCTTATTACTCTGGTTGCCCGTCTTTGAACCCTCTCCAGCTCCACTATATCTTTCTTGTACACTGGTGCCCAGTACTGTACACAGTATTCCATGTGTGGTCTGACTAGTGACTTGTACAGGGGTAGAATTATTTCCTTGTCGTGGGCATCTATGCCCCTTTTGATGCACCCCATGATTTTATTTGCCTTAGCAGCAGCTGCCTGACACTGGTCGCTACAGGTAAATTTACTGTTAACTAAAACTCCTAAGTCCTTTTCCATGTCAGTCGTCCCCAGTGTTTTCCCATTTAATACATATTCCCAGCCTGGATTTTTCTTCCCCATGTGCATAACCTTACATTTATCTGTGTTGAACCTCATCTGCCACATCCCAGCCCAAGCCTCCAACCTATGCAGATCCATTTGTAATCGTGCGCTGTCCTCTATTGTGTTAACCACGTTACAGAGCTTAGTATCGTCTGCAAAGATTGATACTTTACTATGCAATCCCTCTACAAGGTCATTAATAAATATATTAAAAAGAATAGGACCCAAAACTGACCCCTGTGGTACCCCACTAGCAACAGTCACCCACTCAGAGTATGTACCATTAATAACCACCCTCTGTTTCCTATCACTGAGCCAGTTACTTACCCACATACACACATTCTCCCCCAGCCCAAGCATTCTCATTTTATGTACCAGCCTTTTATGTGGCACCGTATCAAATGCTTTGGAAAAATCAAGATATACGACATCCAGCGATTCACCCCGATCCAGTCTTGAGCTCACCTCCTCATAAAAGCTGATCAGGTTAGTTTGACAGGACCGATCCCTTGTAAACCCATGCTGATATGGAGTCATACACTTATTTTCATTGAGATACTCCAAAATAGCATCTCTTAGGAAACCCTCAAACAGTTTACACACAACAGAAGTTAAACTAACAGGCCTATAATTCCCCGGGTCACTTTTTGTCCCCTTTTTGAATATTGGCACAACATTTGCTATGCGCCAGTCCTGGGGAACAGACCCTGTCACTATAGAGTCCTTGAATATTAGAAATAGGGGTCTGTCTATTACATTACTTAACTCCCTTAGAACGCGGGGGTGAATGCCATCTGGACCTGGTGATTTGTCTATTTTGATTTTTTTTAGGCGGCACTGCACTTCTTCCTGGGTTAGACAGGCGACATGTACTGGGGCATTTATCTCATCCTGCTGTATATTACCTGGCATTTCATTTTCCTCTGTGAATACAGCAGAGAAGAATATATTTAATAGATTAGCTTTTTCCTGATCCCCGTCTATAACTTCTCCCTCATTACTTTTTAAGGGGCCAACGCTTTCATTGTTAACCTTTTTACTATTTATATAGTTAAAGAACATTTTGGGGTTTGTTTTACTCTCTTTGGCAATGAGTTTTTCTGTCTCCAATTTTGCTGCTTTTATCTGATTTTTACATATTTTATTTTTTTCCCGATAGCTTTTTAGTGCTTCCTCACTGCCTTCCTGTTTTAGTAGCTTAAATGCCTTTTTTTTGCCATTTATTGCCCCCTTTACATTTTTATTTATCCACATTGGTTTTCTCTTGTTCCTGACTCTTTTATTCCCATACGGTATGTACCTTTCACAGTGAGAATTTAAGATATTCTTAAAAATCTCCCATTGAGCGTCTGTACTCTTGTTTTTGAGGACATTTTCCCAATTTACAGTGTTAAGGGCTTCTCTTAGTTGATCAAACTTTGCCCTCCTAAAGTGCATAGTTCTTGTGGCTCCTCTAAGAGTTCCCTTATTGAAGGACAAGTTATAATGCATCATATTGTGATCACTATTTCCTAGATGTCCCCTGACCTGCACATTAGTTACTCTGTCAGGTCTGTTGGTTAATATTAAGTCCAGTAGGGCGCCCCCTCTGGTCGGGTCCTGTACCATTTGGGACAGATAATTATCCTTACTTATAGTCAGAAACCGGTTTCCTTTATGAGATTCACAGGTCTCGGTTTCCCAGTTTATGTCGGGATAGTTAAAGTCCCCCATAATAACCACCTCATTGTGATTAGCTGCCTTGTTTATTTGCTTTAATAATTGATCTTCTGCTGCTTCCATTATATTTGGTGGCTTATAGCAAACCCCGATCAGTATTTTATTATTTTTCTTTCCATATATTTCTACCCATAATGACTCCACATTATCATTTCCCTCACATATATTCTCCCGCAGTGTGGCCTTTAGGCTGGACTTTACATAAAGGCAAACTCCTCCCCCTTTTCGTTTTTTCCGATCCTTCCTGAATAGACTATACCCCTGTATGTTAACCGCCCAGTCATAGCTATCATCCAACCATGTCTCTGTTATACCTACTATGTCATAATTTTCTTCAGACATTATTAACTCCAGTTCGTCAGTTTTATTGGTCAGACTTCTGGCATTAGTAAGCATACAATTTAGAGGTGTATGTTTTTTTTCCCTATGAAGCCTATCCCTATTAACTATTCTAACCCCTCCCTCTGCTCCACCCCCAGGTACATTTATAAGCCCCAGCTCTCTATCTACACTATCTTCCCCTTCTATATTGTAGTTTCCCTCCCCCCCTTTCCCTAGTTTAAACACTCCTCCACCCTTCTGACCATCTTCTCCCCAAGCACAGCTGCACCCTCCCCATTGAGGTGCAGCCCGTCCCTACCGTAGAGCCTGTATCCGACAGAGAAGTCGGCCCAGTTCTCCATGAACCCAAACCCCTCCTTCCTACACCAGCTTCTGAGCCACTTGTTTAGCTCCCTAATCTCCCGCTGCCTCTCTGGTGTGGCACGTGGTACAGGTAATATTTCAGAAAATACTACCTTGGAGGTCCTTGCCTTAAGCTTGCTACCTAAGTCCCTGAAATCATTTTTAAGGACACTCCGCCTCCCTCTCACTTTGTCATTGGTGCCAATGTGCACCATGACTGCTGGGTCTTCTCCAGCCCCTCCCAGTAATCTGTCAACCCGATCCGCGATGTGCCGAACTCGAGCGCCAGGCAGACAACACACTGTTCGGCGATCCCGGTCTTTGTGACAGATCGCCCTGTCTGTCCCCCTAATAATTGAGTCCCCCACTACCAGCACCTGTCTGGCCTGCCCTGCGCTCCTCCTTCCCTCCTTACTGGAGCAGACACCCCTCTGGTGGTCAGAGGCAGTGACTTGCTGCGGTACTGCTAACTCTGAACTAACATCCCCCTCATCTGCCAACCGGGCAAACTTGTTGGGGTGTGCTAGATCAGGACTAGCCTCCCTGGCGCTTTTCCCCCTACCCCGCCTTCTAACTGTAACCCAGCTAGCTGCCTGACTGTCCTGTACCTCCATCCCACTATCCTCCCCCACCTCTACCTGCGAGAGAGCTTGCTCAGTGAGCAGCAGACTCCTCTCCAAGTTGTCAATAGATCTCAGTGTTGCCAGTTGCTCCTCTAGACTCAGGATTTGTGCTTCCAAATGAGCAACCCGCACACATCTCGCACAGCAATATGCACCCTCGAAGCGCTGCTCAAGGATTGCATACATTGAGCAAGATGTACACCTGACCGCATTGTCAAACATGGAGGACATCTTGGCAATGGGGATAGCTCCAATAACTGGCAAAAACAGACAGTAAGGCGCAAAATATATATAAATATATTATATGCAATCACAAGGATTTATACTTTACCCTCCTTCTTGCTTTTTAACTCCTTCTTTGCTTGTAACTCCTCACTTAGAGATGTCACTTAGGAGATTCGCCCCAGCTCAGGATTCGCTTGTGTGTCCAAGCTAAATGCAACTGCAAAAGCCAAGCAGAACTCACAGAGAAGGTTACTTAATTAGCAACACACCTGAAATAGCCCTTACCCTTTTTTTTTTTGCTTTTTTCAACAAAACTTTACACTGAACACAACACAAACAAACACAGTGCTCCCCCTTGCAATAGTAATGAATATACTCTCCTTCTTTGCTTGTAACTCCTCACTTAGAGATGTCACTTAGGAGATTCGCCCCAGCTCAGGATTCGCTTGTGTGTCCAAGCTAAATGCAACTGCAAAAGCCAAACAAGACAGGGAAAAGCTTAAAAATGGGTCAGAATAAGCCATGATATTTTTTGCAATGCAAGTAAAAAAAAAATTCCATCCAAATTCCATCAATAACTAAAATGAGATGACTGTCTAACTAAAGATTAATACAATATTTCATTTGTGCAAACCAGAGAAGTAGGCTCATTATGTCCAATAAGTTTTGCTAAAATCGACTGTAAACCGCTATTTTTAAATGTCCAATGTGATCAGTTAATATTATTTTTACACGTAAATGTCTTAAAAGATTCGTATTAAATATTTATGTTGCCAGGGGTTACAGGAATGGGAAGAAGGCACTGAAATATGACAGTAACTCTTCTCTTAGCATTCTATGTCAAATGAATTTAGAAATAGGGTATCATGCTAGCTTAGGTAAAAGCAAGAGCCTTCTGGGATGGGTCGCCACGATTTAGTGTTTATGTATTTATTGTTTACTTCCCCAAAAAACCTGTAAGATAGGGGTGGCGAGACAGGAATCAGGAGCTTGTTTTAAGGAAACGTTATCACCTCTGGGTTGAGTTTGGTATTATTGACTCCTCGGTGCCGCCTTGTGAAAGGTACCTCCTTCAATGTTGTAATATATAATGATATTAATGTTATAATATATATTATATATATTACAACATTATATTGTAAATATAATAATAATATTTGGGATATTCTATATATTGAGAGCACAACAGAATCGGAGACTTGGAGTTATATTGTCCTCCAGTAGAAATTGGGTAGGTCATTGAATAAGCAAAACATAATTTTTGTTTAAAGTGTGGGTTTAAACTCAAAATTAAGGTGAAAGAAAATTATAGAGTTAAAGCAGGTCATGTTAAGGAGAGGTTCTAAGCCTTAAACAGCCCCTATTGCTCCTGACAGGCACAGACTCTCCCAGACAGCCCCATTTGACTTGAACACGTGTGAAATGTAACGTGCCGCAAGGTTTTTTTTCTATGGAACATATACATTTGATGACACGCAAACATTCTTAAATTAGGGGGGTGGGGAGGTTACATCTCTATCCTCCAACGATGTCTACCTTTGTTGTTGTATAAAATAAAGTTAACCGGCTTGCGGGTCGATGAAGGTAAATTATCTGATAGAATTTCCAGCACAGCTACTTCTGTCATTTTAGGAATTTGAACAGAGGAAATCTACAGTGCAACTAAAGCGATGAAACGTGATTTTTCTCATGTAGATATGTTACAACATGTATGCGAAGGTTATGTTTCTCTTTGAATGTATCATCTATTTATCATGTGAACATAAAAGAAGGGTTTAAAATACAATACTGGACTCTTTTTAATAGTGCTCGACATCAGATTTGGGTGCTCTGGTTTGCTCTGAGACCTGGGCCAGCTTTGGCCCACTTTCTTAGGAGGGGAGAAAAACGCCAAACCTCCCCTTCTGTCATTGAGTCCTTTCAGACATGCAAGATGACCAGTGTCACCCCAAGTCGGCTGTCTCAGCTCAAACGCAGACTTGGTGAGTGTGATCGTCTCTCACACTTTTACCAAAAATTTAAGCATTTGCTGGTTTTGTTGTTTTGTTTCCCGTTTTCTTTTTTTACTTGAACTTCGTTATTCTTTGACCTATGTTTACGTCATATTTTTTTTTATGTTTTTGACTGAAAATGCAAAAAAAAAGAGCTGAAAAAATGTAACTTGATTCACGTGTGTAACATTTCAGGGAATACAAACCCCATACAAAATAAACCATATATTAAAAGGCATACACCGATCAGCCATAACATTATGACCACCTGCCTCATATTGTTACGGTCCCCTTTTGCTTCCAAAACAACTCATACCCTTCGAGGCATGGACTCCACTAGTTCTTTGAAGGTGTGCTGTGGTATCTAGAACCAAGACGTTAGCAGCAGATCCTGTAAGTCCTGTAAATTGTGAGGTGCGGTCTCCATGGATGTGTCCGGGTGCCGCGTGTTCTCCAGGTAATTGAAGCACCCGGCCATCCACGTGATATAAAAGAAAACGTGATTCATCAGACCAGCAACCTTCTTCCATCACTCCATGGTCCAGTTCTTCTGCTCACATGGACATTGTAGGCGCTTTCGGCAGTGGACAGGGGTCAGCATGGCCACCCTGACTGGTTGATCGTGTATGTGTTAAAACACGATCAACCAGGGCCAATAAAAAGTACTAATGTCCAGAGCTTTGTCTAGTTGTGCAATAGGTAGAATTATATTGAGAAACTGCAAGCTGTATTGTTTTCGGTGTTTATTGCATATTTTTGTTTTATGTTCTGTAAAAGTTTTAACTTTGTGATGGCTTTTAGCTTTAATACTAAAACTATCTATATAATACTTCTAATACTATCTATGTTATACAAAGAATGAAGACACAATGAGCCCACAACGTACATTATCAATAATAAAAATGTACGTTGCGGGCTCATTGTGTCTTTCTCTTTGTCTCTTGAACTCTGGACCACATGTGGGTAGATTTTTTCCCTGGCGTGGAAAAGAAAGATATATATATAATTAGTTATATACATGTCTATGCCTCAGACTGTTTATTATATGCGTGACTGCTTCATGATTAGATGTGCGCATCTATTCATCACTATTTGTTAGAGTATGTGCGAACATTACATAAACACACGTGGCTGGTTTTTACATGCGCATAATCTTTGAAAAGAGCAAAAGAATTCAACAGAAATTGGATTCTGGAATACTTTCCATAAGAAGCAAAATGCGTATGTCTTTGTGGTGTATGTTGCACTTAAAAAATGCTCTTGAAGATTAAGAAGCGATGTCAGAAATTAGGAGGGTGTTCAGGATTGTTGATGATTTTTATTTTCAAATATAATGTAATTTAAGGGTTAAATTTTAGGACAACATAGAACATTTTACTATTGGGTTCTCTCACTGCTGGGTTCTCTCTGGGTTTACTTTGGCCATCCCCATTTTTTTTTATCCACAGGTTATTCCCATTACTTAGCATAAAATTAAAACCGTAGTACTCCGTTGCCAATTGAATTACACATAAAAAATATATTACATTAGAAAAACATAAAAAGAACTGGGCGGTGAAAGGATTTGCAATAATGGGAAGCTGGGTGAGAAAGACTATATTAAATCTTATAATATGCTCCAGTTAAATGTCACCCAAATATCATTCTTGTCAATCACATGTTCCCGTTTCGCAGTGGAATCATTATTTCACTGTTCTATTTTTATTTTTTATGTGTTATCTAGACATCACTGGGAGATGAAATAAAATGTTTGTTTTAATTATAAAAAGAAAATCATCATATGTATTTGAAGTGCAAATTTATATTCCAGAAAATGATGTCATTTAATGGTGTGATGATAGTAATAAAAAAAATACAGAAAGAAAAAAACCCCCTAGAAAGCAAAGTATACCCCTTGAATATATGTATTGTATTAAGTGCTGCGTAAACTGTTGGCGCTATATAAATAAAACATAATAATAATAATAAAGTATTATCTTCAGTATTTATTGCATACTTTTGTTTTATGTTCTGTAAAGGTTTTAATTTTGCAATGTTTTTTAGCTTTGATACTAATACTATCTATGTTATATGTTTCCCTTTCACACAAGGTTAATTCATTTATTATATTAGTCAGATATTTTGTATGATATTCAAATTGAGATTCAATCCCTTAGAATCCGTTAAGGTTAAGACTGGTTCTGATTATATTTTTTTTATTACTTTAAAGTTGGATTGATAGGTTTATCAGCTATAGTATTTATTTACTTATATACACTCCTGGGATATGTCCACTGCATCTGCTATCAGTGTCCGACTTGGCAAAATATATTTGCCCTTTATGTTCCTCTTCGGTCCATTATATTAGGGTCACATTTTTGTTTTTTCTCCCATGAATTGGATTGCTTATGGTTTGCATATGACCTTCCAACAGAGCTTTACAACAGAATTATACACAATCTTGCATTTAGTACGCAATGTTTCATTATGATCATATACCGTATTGGCTCGGATATAGGCCGCACCCGCATATAGGCCGCACCCTAAAAGTTAGGTGCTTTTTTAATGAAAAAAGTTTCTGCCCCCCCGAGATACACTGCCACTCTGTCCCGAAGATGTAACCCCCCCGAGATATGCTGCCACTCTACCCCCCCGAGATATGCTGCCACTCTGTCCCCAAGATGTCCCCCCACCAGACTTACCAGTGCAGACTCCACGGGGTCTTGCGGGGCCGGCGGGGGACATCTACACATAAAACGTATTCAACTTCCGGTGCCGGCACTTCCGCCGTGGGAAGTACCGGCAAGGAAGATTGTTCACGCAGACGTTCACCGGCAGCGGCGATGCGAGCAGAAACAACCTCCGCTGCCGGCACGTCTGCAAGATGTGCCTTAAAAATCTTCCTTGCCGGGACTCCCCCCGTGGGAATTCCCGGCAAGGGAGATTGTTAAAGCACATCGTGCAGATGTGCCGGCAGCGGACGCTGTTTATGCTTGCATCTCCGCCACCGGTGTACGTCTGCGCGATGCGCTTGGACAATCTCCCATGCCGGCACCCCCCCCGTGGGAAGTGCTGGCAGGGGAGGCTGTCTGAGCGTATCGGGGAGTAGGATGCAGGTCCCCTGCACCGCTGCAGGGGATCTGCCTCCTAACCCCGCTGCCTGCCCGGCGCCCGGGACTGCATGTCCCGGCCGTCGGGCGCTAGACCCCGAATATAGGCCGCACCCCCACTTTAAAGACTTAAAGTGGGGGGGAAAAGTGCGGCCTATATTCGAGCCAATACGGTATATACTGTCTTAATACACAGTGTACTTTGCAGTTACATACGGTCAAACTAACATATGTTAAACGTTCTTAGTTATGTTTGTAATTGTATAGAGTTTGGTTTTATTGCATCAATTGGCTCATTAACACACGTGTGCCTGGCTTTGACAGTAGTATTTAGCTCTGCTTGTTCCAATTGAAGCAAGACCTGCGATTAAGTTGGACGAAACGCGCCAGGTTTCTGCCTAATTATAAGGTATTTGATGTTTCTTCCCAACGTCGGATCTGAAGAAAGTGGTAAGGTCAGTGGCCCCCCTGTGGCATTTTTAGTGCAAAAAGTGACATAAAAGAATACAAAAACATCTAAAATAGTGCTGGTGAATCACGTGAATTTTGGTGCTATCTCAGCCCCAGCCCATGGCTGTACCCCTCTACAACCAGCAATAGGTTAGGGCATATATATGTAAGAAAGAGAAGGGCACAAATTCATTTTACCAACAATTCTGCCCCTGAAAAAGAACACAAACTTTCCGCCAGTGCCCAAGTCTGCACACAACAAAAATGTATGCCCCGTGAATGTATGTAGCGTGCAGAATGTGTCATCAACAAAAGATCCCTAGTGCATTGTAAAATATGTGGCAACAAAGTAAAAGTGAAAAATAACCCACAATTTCCATTGTATTCAAAAATAAGGAAAGAAAGACAGGATAAATAAGTGCGTGCAGTTTAGAAACCGTAATATGCCTTTTCACTGGTCATTTCACAGAATGTCTTTATTTGACATTTCATTAAAAACACATTTGTTTAGCCACGGTTTAAATGCCTTTCATGTATTCATTATAATGTTTACCATCATTCAGATTCCATACATACCTTACTTCTTTTATACTTTCACGAATTAAGTCAAATTGCTGCCATTTTTCATTATATATATAAAAAAACCCTTAACATCCTAATTTGCCTTAAATTAAATGCACGTGTTGGGGGAAAAAAAAAGAATATAAAATATAGTTTATTTTCTTCCCTTTAAATGTCACTTTTATATCCTGTTTGTCTTTTGTTCTCCCTTTAGTGTTAAAAAAAAAGATGAGAAATATATTTGGAATTCATAATGCAGGCAGGGAGGAAGCTGTGAACATTTGATAACAAACAGTCAGTAGTATGTACTGACAGATGGGCTCATGGATTGTTTTTATGGGGTTTGCCTAAAGACAAGTGATCATTAAATATGTTTAATATCTTACTCAATGGTGACAGTTCCTTAAAGGGGCCGTCTAGTTTTTTTCCAACTTCTTTAGATGCTTCTTGGTAACGCAACCGGTGGAGGCCTTTAGACATCCGTTATTTGGAGGCAGTGGGTAACTGTGAACGGCAGGCAGTACCTGGGAACTTCTCAGGCTAGGCTACCTGGAGCTGTCCTTCTTTTGGGGGAGAGGTTTTATGGGCGGACAGGGCTAGCCCTAAACAGTCTTTAGTGTGGGGAAAGTAGATGGAAAGTGGGTGCGGCGGATCGGCGTTCCCCTATCAGAGAAAGAATAAAATGACCCCCAGAAAAGGGAAAAAGGTTGAGTGTTCCCAGGTATGCTAGACATGTGCTGGACTCTGCAAAGGGGGAGGAGCTTAGCAGCTCTGCTTCTAACAAAAATCTGCTGAGTTCCGGATGAAAGGACTTACATGTTTTTTTTTAAATAATATGATTTAATGAAAGCAACATTTTAGTCGGGGCTTTTGCTTTTAAGTGTTCAGCAGCTGTTCAGTTTCATGTGGGCTGCATGACGTAATGAATGTGAGAGTGTGAGGGAATGAGGCTGTGTCTGGCCAGGTGTAAGAAAGTGAACGAGAATGTGAGAGTGTGAGGGAATGAGGCTGTGTCTGGCCTTGTTGCGAATTGCCACATGCCAAAATTTAGTACCAATCCAAATTCGTTGCAGGTCTGCCAGACATGATTGTATCACAATGTTCTAGAACCCTAAAAGTCAAATTGAGTTTATAAATCAAACAGGTGAATACAATTTGTTCTTTTAGAGCCTTATACAATTGTGTAAACATCTATGTTTAGGTCAAAAAGTAACATAATATATAGTGGAAAATCCCTGCCCCATCTTTAACTACTCCCTAAAGCAAATGTGTCACTTTTTGGCAATTTGAAATGTTGGTAGATACCTGATGGTTATGTAATACTCGCTATAATTATATGTTTTCCATGTCATTAGTTTATTCAAAAGAAATACAGTCATTAGCTCATGAAATCCCATTCACCGTGCCTAATTTCATAATCGTACCTTATTTTATAGATCGTACATTTTTTTTTCTTCATAATATCGTTGAATAGAAAATGAGCCAGCTTTAGTTTAATTAAATCAATAATTTATTTCTTTGATCTTTTTTATGGGATATGCAATGTAAAGATGACACTAAATTTAAGGAATTAAAAAAAAAAACACTAATTGCTCTATGTATCAAATGAGAAATTAAGAAAATAATTGCACATGCGTTCTATTTAATTGATTAGAATATACAAGAAGAGCACTAATTAGGGAAGTTCATTATTTCCACACTAATACATTTTGTTTGCTTTGAATGTTATCTAATTAAATGAATGAAAAACCAGCTGAGGTAAGATCATTTCTAACATTATGCTATATCACAGGGCTCTGAATGAGGTTTATTCGGTGGAAAATATTGTGTAATAAAGAAACGCGTTGACACTTCATTTCCTATGGAAGCTGCTTGCAGCCTGATTCTATGGAGGTTCTGAGCCAGTCTATGAAATGGTTAATGTAGCAGTTTTATTAGCTAATTTGAGCAGGGCCCTCCTCACCTGTTGTTTCTGTAAGTCAATTTGTTATGTTACATACTACTTGTTATGTCCTGTCTACCCATTGTACAGCGCTACAGAATTTGATGGCGCTATATAAAACAATAAATAATAATAATAATATTACATTTTCCAATTCATTTTTGTACCCAGTAACAATTGTGCAAGATTAGTTTGAAAAGTTTACTTATAGAGATAATAATAAAAAATGTGCAGTGACCTTCCAACGGCACACAAATCTATCGAATCAACCAGTACTGAGGATAATGGGATTATCATTTATGTTGCCGAAAAGTTTCTATCCATACCTTAATGGTTTGTTTGGTCATAACAATGGCAAGATTGTCATAGAACACCCAGCCCTATGTCGGTTGCTTGTGCAGCCGTAAAGGTTCCCCACCCAGTGTTTGAGACAATTTTCAAGTAACAACTGTTGAAACATAAACCGAAATTAATTATATGCATTCAATTTCCTGTCAAAACAAGTTAAGAAAGAGGAAACTAGAATAATAACTCCAGAGCAAACTCGATTTCACAAATGACAGTATTGGAGGCACGTTAAATGCTGATTTTTTTGTTTGAGTACTTTTATAATAAATCTGGATCTGAATTTTCAATCACATTTTAAAGAGTTTAAAAAATAAAGCCTCTTCTTATTCACTCATTAGACCCCAGAATGTTATAATTCATATGCAGGGGCAGGCTGGCACCTTTTGGTATGGGGGAGGATTAAAGTCGAGTGGCCCCATCGTCCCCTTGCCCACTCTACATACGCACTGGCACACAAATTGTACACACACTTGCACACTAATACACATACTTACACTAACATACACTCATGCAAACACAAGCTCCCTCACACATCACTTACACATACACATTCATGCTAACACACAAACACTTACACATTCATGCTCACCCACACTAATGCTTACACCTTCATATTAAAACAAACTTATCCATACATTCTCAGTGTAACTTACATACTCTCTTACCCCCTCACTCACTCCATCCTTCTCACACACCCTTTCCTCACTAGTAGTTTCTTTTCTGGCTACTCGCACACTGTGCAAGCACTCTCAATTTCACCATAGGGTCACATAACTTTGTGTTACTTGACCACACTGTGCTCCTGCCTGCCCATTCTGATCGAAAATTGTCCACAAATGGCCAGTCAGACCCTTGGATTGGTGCTGCTCGTCCCCTGCCCATGTTTATGTATATATCTTATACTCTATAAAACTAATGGCTCTTTTTAAAAATACTTTGTAATTTTATGATGGCAAGATGTTAAGATGTTATCTTATTTAGCTTGTGTTCTTTCTGTAATTTCTAAGATGTTCTATACCTATTCTGCTTCCTGTTCTTAAATCAGAGCATTGTTTGGCTTACAGCACTTCTCTAATTAAATTGTTTTTGTAAAGTCTATTATTTTAGGCAAGTAAAGACTGTAGTAGTATTTACAGCTTTCTGCTTAATTACATATTGACTGCAGATATCCTAATCCAGTATGTAGAAAATATTGATGCTGTTATTTTCAGACTGGCATGTTGGTAGGTATTTCATTTCACCTTAACCGTATATAAGGTAAGGTTATGTTATTTGAGGATTTTCTTACCAGGAATATTTTTTCCAGCCATCACGACTGGATAGGAGACACTATTCCTGCATCCAAAGCAAGGCTTGTTCTTCCTCTTAGGTTCCTCCTGGGAAGACCTCTTGATCAACTGACCTGCATACATGGCAATTTATCAGGACTGGCGCTCACCAAGCTCTCCTTTTCTTGCTCCTGCCAGGAGGCAGAAAGTGTGGTGTCCAGATTAAGGGACAGGTCTAGACAAGCATGGGGCCAGAACTAGCAACAAGACACGTGGACTGGATGTGTAGATGGCCAGTGCCAAACACCACTTTCCTGTGAGACGATTAAACATGAAATCAGTTCAGATTTCTGAAGCCTTATGGTAAAATCCAGAGACTATGCTTACCCGCCGTATACTCAAATAAGACATTTTTCACAAGTACTGTGATTTGAAATTGTAGAAAGAATGTGGTCAGAGCACATGTCTGTGTCTTACTGGGAAATCAAACACATAAACAATGCCCACCATACTAGGACATGTTTAGTCAGTGGTCAGTGGTCACCATGGTCCCATTGAATGCATCCCATGCATGTTTACATTCCCTCACTACTGCTTGGAGGCTACTCTACTTATCTAAACCCTCCTCAGTAAAGTCAAACCTTCTTGTATGTAAACTTCTGATCTTCACTATTTACTCTTTGACCTCTTGCCCTAACCCTTCTCCTCCTTTGAAATATACTTCTGGTATGTACTGTTTTATTGCCAGGTAAGGTTGATTTTCATGTACATCACTAATGCAATAGTACATTATATATATATATATATATATATATATATATATATATATACATATATAATATATTTCATGAAATTGACCATTTATGCCACAAAAGTATCACATAAAGTTGATCTAGAATTTTCAGACAGGCCCCGTTTATATATTACACAGCCAATGCCAGAAGCATGAACGGGGGCAGTTTTTTTGGTTACCCTTTGTACAAAATGTACATATGTTGATTGTCTCTTGAATGTGAAAAGACAGTTTTAAAAAAAATCCTTAAACCGGTAGAAATTTATGCCAGCCTTGAAGTGTCTTGGTGAATGTAAGCTTTGGTTAGCAGCAGTTTATGTTAAATGTACTGTGTGGTTTCGTGTCTGTGCTAGCTGACAGAGTTTGACAGGTCCACTTACAACTAAACACCTTGATATTAAAGAAAAACAGCTTTCATGAACAGCTTCTGGACATTGGTTGACGTTTCCGAATGCTTCTGGAAAAACATAAACAATGGCATAGGTGCACTTTAACAAAACGGTCAATACAGACTGAAAGTTATTTTAATTTAAAGTAAAGTTTTTATTTGTGGTTGGGTTTATATGCTGGTGGGTTGGTAGTATAATAAAGTGTTCGAAATACCCACAATATGGTGGTAACCAAGGATCCTTACATTAGGACGGGAGAAAATGTACAGAAAAATATATTTCAATCTTTGAATTTCTCTAATCACCCAACTAGCGCAATGCATAGATCATCCTTATTTGCTACCTGAACCAGATCTGTCAGCACTCAGCACTGGATGACAAGACCACTTTAAATAGTTTATCTTTTAAAAAAGTATATTTTCATGAAAATAAGTTGATTTTCAGCTCATCTGCTATGTGTTATCCAAAAGCCTTAATTACCAAACAAATGTAATAAACAAAATAAACTAAAAAAAAGGGTCTATTTTGATAAAGCCTTCCAACCTCCAACATTTCAAAGCGAAGGGGATAATGGGCGCTATTACTCACAATGCAGCAGTATTATGTAAATTATTTCACTATACATTTAAAATATTGAATGATCAAATCCGCACTCACGAAGATTTAAGAGCAATATGAAAAGCACAGTACAGGGGAGTTCCTGGATATTTTTTACATTTATATCAAATTTTCTTGAGTTCCAGGTTCACGCTCTAAGTTTTATTTGATTGTAATAGTCATGTACACTCACATTCATATATTGTGTTGTAATTGATGTAAGATCTAAGGTCCGAGTCTTTACATCAGGAACAATGGGCAGACCGGATGGCCCGAATGGTTCTTCATTGCCTTCATATTCTAAGTTTCTTTATGAACTAGTTGGGATCACGAGCTGGATGTATAAGAATGCGGCTACCTACCTGCTTATTTATTCTATGGGTGTCTGAATCCTTCTCCCTTTATTTACATTTGTCACAGTTGTCTCCGGCGCCAGAATAGTCATATATATATATTTTGCGGTATTATCCAACAAAGATTTGCTTTCTCATGTACAATGACATGTTCTGTGTAAACGGGTAAAGCTGTTATTTAACCATTAACCAAATCCCAGTACAAACAGCTTTCAGGAACTTTTTAGCTAATATTTGTTTTGTTTATTAAGTCTTTCCTTGTATTTTGTTTTGTTAAACCTGAGTAAGGTGAAGGTCGAAAGAGTGGAATTCAGAATCAAACTACAGCATTAAAACCAGACACAGACCAGCTCCAGAGATCACGAAGGGCAAATACTATAGAAAAATTGTAGCATGGCTAAAACTATGACATTGTGATTTTGTCTTGACTTATCTTGACTGGGCGCTGCTCTAGGCCATACTCAGGGCACTAAGGGGCGCTCAGGGCAGTGTGTGCATACTGTGGGTGTGTTTCCAGAGTGATGTTGCGCCCACCATCTTGGATGTTGGCATGATCACCCTTTTCGGGCTTAGGAGCCCATTGGGACTCACGACTCCCTGCTGTTGACGGAGGTAAAGCAGCTGGGGAGGTAACAGAGACATTTATTCCCCATCAAGGGAGGACAGAGGGACACAGGCATTTGGGTCCCAAACTGTGACTTTCTTGTTAAAGAGGGATGATCACAAGATATGCATGGGATGGCTTTGTTTTTGTTACATGCACTAAATTATCTGTCCTAAAGAATTCAAAATCATCTTTTTTCTAAATGGATAGTATACACTCCAGTCTCCATGAGACAATGCTGAATGTACTTTAATTAAGGAGAATATTGCTATATTTAACTCCCAACATTAGAAATAAAACGTAACATCCCCCCAGTCACTGTGTGTACACTGTCTCCGAACCCCCCCACCACAACCTCAGCTGCGACCTATTCTCTCCTTCTCCATGTAGGTAGATTCTCTCTGCAACATTTCTTCCATCTCTGTACCATCCTCACCCAGCTCATCGCACTCCTTGGATCCCTCCCATTCTCTCTGGGCTCACTGTACTGCTCCCCCAAATGCAATATCACCTCCTTGCATTCAGTACAAGAGACAAAGGAGACCTGCCACAATGCGGGGCCAACATTGCAGGACCAGATCACCGTTTCATAGGACAGAGCGCTATGTGAATTGGGACAGTTGGTTCCTATGTAAATTTAAACACATTGTCACAATATTATTTGCTTTATGATTCTAAAATATGACTATATTTTTGCAACATTTATCATACCTTATTTATGCCTTTTTCTTGTACACTGAAAATAAAAGCCAGAGTTGAATATGATACAAATGAAAAGTTATAAATTGCAATTGTTTCATGGCACGCTCAGTGTCATCTCTTATTAAACCAAAATGCACAAGTAATGAGACATTGCATTTTCGAATTACCTAACTTAGACAGCGTAACATTCAAGAGGAAAATCAACTCAACACATTCATTGTATATTTTGGGCTTTGCTTTCCCACTTTATTCCCTTCTTCTTCTCACATTAAATATATTTTCAATATACAGGAACATCTGGCTGAATACTAAAGTCTGTCTATCCTAACGGTATATTCAGGTACAGAGGGGCACCAGTTACCTGCCGCAAAACTGGGGGGCAGATCGCCATATTTACAAGGGAGATCTGGCCCTCCACAGACTGCATTAAAAGGCGCTGTGCACCTTCAAGACAAAGAGCGTCAGCATATGATGTCATGCCTAGTGCCGCATCCAATGCCTTTAGTTTATCCCAGGGGTAGGCAACCTTCGGCACTCCTGATGTTGTGGACTACATCTCCCATAATGCTCTTACAGTCATAATGCTGGCAAAGCATCAAGGGAAATGTAGTTCACAAAATCTGGAGTGCTGAAGGTTGCCTACCCCTGGTTTATCCTAAGAATATTTATTTTGTTGGCAGGATTCATTCACTAACTTCACTTTGTGTTATTATTATTATTTATTGTTTAATATAGCTCCATCCTATTCTGTAGCGCTGTACAATGTGTTATGAGAGGCTAACTCTTGCGAGTTCCTTTTTTCAAAAATGCTTGACGTCAACGATTTTCATTATCGATTAATCAAATCGATTTTTATCGATTATAAAAATTATAATCTGACCTCAAACAGAGATCGGATTATAACACTAGAATCCAGATCCCCCGCAACGCTGCAGGGGACCTGGTTTCCCCTCACTGTCGGCCGGTCTCTCACTTCTGTCTCTCTCCCCCTCCCATACACCCCTCTGACTCCTCCCCCCTCCCATAAATCACTCTGCCTCTCTACCCGGCTCCGTTACTGACTTCATAGAAGCCTCAGCGTAAGTGAAGGGCAGTAACGGAGGCTGTCTGTGCGCATCGTTTAGACCCCCACCGGCTGACAGAGGATCATCCTCTCTGTCAGCCGGTGGGGGTCTGCATCGCACAGACAGCCTCCGTTACTCACCTTCACTTACGCTGAGGCTTCTAAGAAGCTGCAGTGAAAGTTCCTGTCAGTAACGGAGCCGGGTAGAGAGGCAGAGCGGTGTATGGGAGGGGGGAGGAGTCAGAGGGGTGTATGGGAGCCACCCTCCCATATACCACTCTGGCTCCTCCCCCTCCCATACGGCACTCTGCCTCTCTACCCGGCTCCCTGGTGTCTTGTGAACCTCCGTGGCTGACAGGAGGCAGAGTGGAGTATGGGAGGGGGGAGGAGGCAGAGTGGAGTATGGGAGGGGGGAGGAGGCAGAGTGGAGTATGGGAGGGGGGAGGAGGCAAAGTGATGTATGAAAGGGGGAGGAGCCAAAGTGATGTATGGGAGGGGGAGGAGGCAGAGTGGTGTATGGGAGGGGGAGGAGGCAAAGTGATGTATGGGAGGGGGAGGAGCCAAAGTGATGTATGGGAGGAGGCAGAGTGGTGTATGGGAGGGGGGAGGAGGCAGAGTGGAGTATGGGAGGGGGAGGAGCCAAAGTGATGTATGGGAGGGGGAGGAAGCAGAGTGGTATATGGAAGGGAGGAGGAGCCAGAGTGGTGTATGGGAGGGGCAGGAGCCAGAGTGGTGTATGGGAGAGGGAGGAGCCAGAGTGGTGTATGGGAGGGGGAGGAGCCAGAGTGGTGTATGGGTGAGTTATAGTGGTGTATGGGGGGTATTATGAATTTCAGGGCATATAGGGGGTATAAGGCATATCGATATTAGGCATATCAGGGGGGCATAAAACATATCTGGGGGTAAAAGGTATATCAGGGGGCTCAGTGGCATATAGGGGGTATAAGGCATATCGATATTAGGCATATCAGGGGGGCATAAAACATATCTGGGGTAAAAGGTATATCAGGGGGCTCAGTTGCATATCACTGGCATATAAGAGGTATAAGGCATATATGGGGGCAGAGTGGCAAGCTGGGGGTCAGATGTGCATAACCGGGGGCAGTTTGGTAAATAAAAAAAATTGAAACAAGGCTTTTTTCTCATAGTTTTTATTAAATATGAAAAATAGTTAACATATGAATTAATATTTACTAATAACTTTGTATTAAAACCTAGTTTGAGAAACACTGTGTTTGGGTTCTTGTAGCTTTTATTATTATGTCAGTAAAATAAGAAGGTGAATAGAGAGAGAGAGGCCATTGTGATAAAGAGATGAAAGTGTAAATTGTAAGTTTTTTATTACATTATTTTAAATTAAAAAAAAAATTTATTTTTTTATCCGATTAATCGATTAATCGAAAAAATAATCGGCCAACTAATCGATTATTAAAATAATCGTTAGTTGCAGCCCTAGTTTCCCTACCTTCTCTGCCAACCACTTCTGCTTCCACACCTTCTTGGCCTTTATCTTCTCTCTCCTATTTTTGTCCGCATCTCCGCAGACAAATTCTTGTACAAACTTCAGCTAAAATAAATGGTGACATCTTATGCCCCGATCCTACAATCAGAAAGCACCACAATTTTTACAGAAGTTCACCTTGGGAGTGAAAGAGTGAATGTGGGCACAGGTAAACGAATTTTGCTCCCGGATTAAAAATGCCTCTGGATTTTCATCCTAACTGAATGGGCATGGAACATAATCTGAATAGGCCAATCTGAAAGGAACCGAAAAATGTCTAAATTATTTGCATGTGTCTAACGTCTAGCAACCATTTTGATCTCCCAGAAAAGAAGGACATCAGAGGAAGAACTCATGAATAGGGACATTTGGGATATATAGATATGCATCTTGTTTTTGTTAAATTGTCAGATAAATATATATTTACATATTATTTATTAATAGGGCACCATCATATTCTGCAGTGTTGTACAATGTACAAGGCGCAACATGAAGTGCATCACATAACAATCCGGATTTACAGAAATGAAAGGTGAGAGGGAGCTTGCTGAAATATGTAACAGGACAAAAAATTGTAATTTGTGCAAGTAACATATCCCTTTTTTTTTTCTTTTTTTTTCTTACAGGAAAGGCTAATTATTAATTTTCCTCTACTTAGCTTTGTTGGTTTGGATACAAGGTTGGCTTTCTCCAGAATGTTGTGCATTTACGTCAGCTGGCATTTTTGTGTGGTTCCTAAATGAAGTAAAAGATTGTGAACATTTTATTAATAAGGTGACTGAAGTGTACCTTTCCTGTGAAAAAAGGTGTTAAAGGGGTAGTCCCACTTTTTTCCATTGGAGGCAGGGAGCTGTCCCAACTTCTTGGACAGTGTCATCTCTCCCATTCAGAATTAGGACCAAACGGAGCAATACCCTCTTCCAATGACATCAGACACCCCATGCGTGATGCCGCATATTGCAAAAAAATATACATTTTGGAGTATGGATCACCGGATGCCATTTGCAGCCTCTGTATTCCGCAGTTACTTTCTGCAGTGTTCCGAGCTCCAGGAGGCTTCCAAGTTGCGAGAGGAGAAAAGTTGAAAAGTGCCAATGGATCATAGGTTTTAAGTAAACTTAAATGTTTTAAGATAAAGCATTACGTATGTAAAAATATACCGGTCTTCTTTAAGCAACAACATGACAATAGCACAGTGTAAATCATTTACAGCTGCTCATTATATTCTAATCGGTAGGGTGCAGTTCCATACTATGTCAGGACAAGTAGCAGAAGAGTTCATCCGGGTTGATTTTGCTTGCCTGTCATTTATGCAGAGGGCTGATAAGTTATGACTATTCCGCTCTGCATCACTTTTTGTTTCTTAAACAGTTTATGCCTCGGCATGTAGGAGTAATGAGACATTTGCCTGTAACCAAGGTGTGTTTTCATTCATCACAGTGCGAGCACCCAGCACCAGCTGGCAAATTTAATGTGGATGGATGAGACATGGAGAACACATTACATAAAATGTAAGGTTAGCGCAGGGTTATTAAGTCTCTTGTATAATAAAGAACACTTACATACATATTCAAAGACTGCAGTGGTTAAACCTCTTTATAAATCCAAGACAAAATAATTGGGAAGAGGAGTCAAAAAAAGTTGTGCATATAAAAAGAAAAACTGCAACTCGCAAGGGACATTACAGTGACCTAGCAAATACTCAACAAGTACTTTAATACGCATTAATGGGGGTGTTTTCTATGTATGCATACAGGGGACACATAAGCCCTTCCAGACCCCTGGAGCTGACTGGTGGTAAGTAAATGGTGTGCAAGGAAATATGACCAGCCTAACTTATTTCTGCCAGACCCAACTAAGCCAGGCTGTGGAAAACCTCCCTCGATATCACACTCAGGGGGGTCATGCCACACTTGGCCCAGGGATCTTTCTTGAAGGCATCTTCTTGCCCTGGGAACACAGGAGAACTTCATCTCAACTCAACAGTCTCTCTGTGAAGCCTCTCTGTGAAGCTTAAGGCAATTTAGATATTCACACCCGGAACCTGTTTCAGGCTTCATGAATTTCCCAGAATGGATCATTCAAACCCGACTTGGACATCCAGTCTGTTGCAAAAGTTTGGAGCCACCCTGATCTCCAAATGCTCCACCCCAGGGACCCATACTCAAGATTTGCGCATCATCATCATACCGGGAAACTTCCTGTCTCAGGCCACCTGGAGCCCTCGTTTGGGGGGTGGCTTCACAAAGGGCAGGGCTACCCATCTACATGGGGGGCTAGCCACGTACTTGGGCCAGACTGGCCCCAAATACCTTAAATCTGTGACCCAGAGAAGAAGAGAAGCAACACTTCGATGAAGACAGTTAAAGAGACAAACAGCCAACCACTAAGACAGAAATCATCATCACGCTGGAGGCAAACTAATATGTAAGACGAAGACACAAAGGACCATTGCGTTACTGATCCTCCCTCATTGAATAATGCATCCATTTATCTTTATACATATATGATTAGAAATAACTTTCACAGGTACGGGGAGGAAGACCTGTTTAAGAAGTTTAAATAATTCTCCCTGCAATATTTTCATGTGATATGACAAAGATAAATGTTAGAGCATCCAGTCATTAGCCTGTAGACATTTTCATATTTTACACGGTTCACTCCACCAGGGGGTTTCTTTTAAACACCGGATTTTAAGAACCTTTAAAATGTATTATTGTGAAGTTTCCAAGAAAATGTGCTAAAATCTGTCAGTTCATTCTTTCCCAAGGCGTGGAACAAATGTATTTTCTGTATAGGTTACTATAATCAGAAGAGCAAACATTCTGTTTTACCAAGGCATTTACACACCCAATCTATTGAAATAAGCTCAAATAGACAAGAACGGGTCTGAAAAGCAAGTTTATTGAAGTGTTAGTGAGACGGATTTCTTTCATGGATGGCTGTTGTAGACTGGAACTACAAATATAGAATTTGGTTTGCTGTAAGGGGATTCTGTAGCTGCTTTTGTCTGGCAGGAGAAAATTTTAGGTTTGAACACGCTGAGTGCATCACTTTGTTAGGAATGGAGGAACATTCTTTAAAACAGGTTCAGAAATTTAGCAGAGCAGCAAACTAGCAAGAAGCCAGAAACCAAGCCAATGGAGTAAAAGTAAATAGGGTTATATGAAGACTTAATTGACCTAAAGTTTCTCCATGTTAAATTACATGCCCAGACAATGCTTGACCATACTGGTATCTACACTATAGATACCCCAAAATAGTGGCACATTAGGCTTGTCCATAGGGCCCCCTAAGCTCTGGGGGCCCGGGGGCATTAATGAATATTCTTTATTTTTATCATCTTCTGTGGTGCTGTACAATGGAAACTGGCCTAAAAAGTAGGGGGGTTTATTTTAACATATTACCTATAGCTTTAATTAGAACAGTATACACATATATTTTTTTTCAAATCTATTGTTCACAAAATGATTCCGAAACCCAGACTATCCTATTGTTACATGTTGATGCATCAAGCTTTGATGTTTATGAAATTAATTATTTTTTCTTACTCTTTTAGGTAAACCACAAGGAAGTTGAGATTTCTTTGAAGCGATCTTAATAGCAAGAATTACATCTGCTTTCTCTGAATTGCTTGTCGACATAGGAGTTGACATGGGTTATATTTTCAATTGACATCCCATAATAAGCTTCTCACAGTAGGTTTTACTTTTACCGAGGCAGCCTAAACCCATTACAGAAAATTTTCCCCGAGGAAACAGAAAAACATACTCTTTTTTACACTGAAAATCCGCAGGTAGAATCCACAGGAGCCCCTTATGGGATTTTTTTCCCCTCTTAAATTGCAGTTTATTAGATACAGGTGTTGTTTGTATGCAGCACGACTTAAATGTTATCTTCTCGGGTATTATAAACAATTCATGAAAGCAAAACTGACAATAGAAGCCTAAAAAAAGAATTCTATTTAACGTCTCAGTGTCTTGGAGCTGGCCCATTGATTTTTAGCATTTTCAATCTAATAGACTTCAATGAACCCACAGTAAAACAACATTTTTTTCCCCAGATCCTCAGATCTTACTTAGAGTTTGATGCATCAAATTATTTATTATTATTATTATTATTTTTATTATTATCTAATGCTTCTGCAATCTTTATGTAAATATAATGCCATATTTTTGGAACTAAAATATAATTTTTGTTTGGACAGATATGATCAATTTTAATTTAATCAAGGGCTCCAAAAAAGTGTGCTTTACTTATTTATTTTTAGTATTTTCAACCAGTATTCACACGGAGAGCAAATACATGATAAAAAAATACGTATGGAACTATTGTAATCTATATTACCACAACGCAAGTTTTCCCCATGCATGACCAAGTTTAATTCCTTAATCTATCAAAGCCTTCACAATACTGCAGGTATATGTTTCTGAATTGTGTTATATCAACTACACAACTGAGCTTTGAGATTGTTTTCCAAAGAATTTCTTTTCTTGAATTACGAATAATATTCTTTATTGACGTTACGCCCATACAGGCTCAGAATGTCGGCACACCGGGCAAATGCCTTGTGCCCAATAATAGGTTAAAGCATTCCATCCTCCCCGACTTAAGTAAACGTTTGAACATAAAGCAATATAAAGGGCCATTTATAGTGAGTACATCACACATGTACTAATCTTAGTCAGGCTTAAGACAATAGTGGAAATGGCCAAGTGGTCTGTTTGTTAAAGTTCATATTTATGTTTATGACATAAGTCTGGTGTATCTTCTGCTTCCACCCTATACTGCCATACTTTAACAATTAACGTTCTGATCTAGTTATTTAAACCATCGAATCCTGTTTACAAAAAAAGGATGCAAAAATAGAGCCATTTTAAGGATTAGGGTATACTATTACACTCACAAAAACCTTACAATGTTTATCCAATAATTGCTAGATCAAAGATTATCCACAAATTGAATGAGAGCGCAACAACCAAGAATTACAGCAATAGAAATGCCTATAATGTTTGTTAACAGACAGAGCTGGTGAAAAAAAAAGAATAAAGCATTCTTTGTGTTTTCTGGCAGCTCTTTACAACAACAGATACAGGGAAATGACATAAATGATTCTTATTCTGTCGCTGATATGGATCTAAAAAGCTTGTGAATGAATGAATGTTTTCTTGCGATGCAAGCAGCGTAATAGCTATGCAAGTGCAACTGTGTGCTATTAATCAGGACGCCTTATAAACTAGTTCCCCGTTACTGTATGTTAGCTATGTATGAGAACATTCGGGATCTTTCTATAATGCAACTTTACTCATTGCTAAAGTGCTTGCCGTGAACTATCTTTCTAATTGTAGCAAAGTGTACATTTTTTTTCTTTTTAGTTTTTTTTCTTTTCTGTAAAGTTTATCATTTTGTGGTCCCACATGAACAACACCTTTTTTTGAAGCATGTAAATAAGATATGTGTAATCCCATTGGCGATACATTCATTAGTGTCCCAATCAATTCATATGAAAGTACTTACAAGATACTTTCATATGCATTCTTCAAACCTGAACAAAAAAATGTACTTAGCTTAGAGAGAAGCTGCAGCTTCACAGCTGCAGATCCAAGCCTCCTTTGTGGTCTAAAGTTTTTTGCCACTGATTGGGTGCTTGAAGCGTGCATTTGCAATGGGGAACCATACGTAAAGATAAAGGGAACTCTGATCAATCATACGCTTTAAAGTGCATTATTCCTTTACTAGTAATGAATGAACTTCTTTTAGTGCAGCAGCCTATAGTTGGCCAAGTAAAAATCAGTTCCTTAGTCTGTGTTGCTTCACTCTGGTTAAACTTGTCTCGTAAATGTGTACCCTCCAACCATCTTGGTTGGAGGGTGGTATACATCAGAAAGCTCATGTGATAGACAGCATGCTTATAACTCCGAGATATGTTTTAAAGTAACAATGGCACACAGAGTGAAAATTGCACTTGATTTTACACGTACAACCAGGGCCTGATTATATAAGTGTATACTACAGCTGAATATGCGTGACCACACGATACGTTCTTATGCTCACGTAGCATGTGTGCGGGGCTATCGTGTGCCAGATGTGCCAGATGGCCGGTCTGTGTATGCATGCAACATTTTTATTGTCATGTTACTGACTCATACAAAAAGTTATAAAAATAAACCTTTTCGCATCCTGATTTTTACTTTCCGGTATCAAGATTCTCCAAAATTTTCATTGAGATGGAATTTACACAAAATAGAATAAAGTACTTTATGCCCCAAAATCAGTATCTGCATTCCTGTATAAACCTTTAACACAGCACCCCTAAAACTCAAAAAGGACAAATGATCCAAGGAAGTTTCACGCATTACTTTTAGTGCCATCACCTGCCTTACATCATGATTATGAACACAGGAAGCAATTTATCGGTTATAGCCACCCCGGGATGGGGTAAAATCCACTAGCTGTTCGTTGTATAGGGTGGCTATGGGAGTAGAGAGACACAGTATTGAAAGGATGAGAACCGCAAGTAATATTCACCCAAAGCTATATCATAGAAGAAAATTCCCTACCAATATCTGGTGACTAATTAAATAATAAATCACAGCTTAATATCCTTGGACCATTGCCACAAGTGCAATAATTTATACTTTCTTTTGTATTCCTCATTTTTTTGTGTGAGGCATAATTTATACCTTGTGATGATGAGTGAATGCTTGTCAATGACAAGACAGTGAAAGAGATTTCAGAGGATGGATTGTTGTAATTGCACATGGGCAAAAGTCATAGGGTTCTGTCATTAACTATAAACTTAGCTGGTCCAAAAACAATAACATGCCAGTATATATTAATACCTTTACCTGTAGCTAAAAGAAGGGACAAAAACAGAATAAAATAGTTATTTTTCATTAACGTAACAAAACTCTTATAATGGTCCTAGTTATAAATATAAGCTTTTTGCATCCCCAGTGAGATTTTGACAATAGCAAAGTTATGCATTTTACTGAAATAAATTAAATGGGGCAGTGTTAGGGAAATCATTAAATAAGAAGGACTGGGGAATAATTGTAAATTATAAACTTAGCAGCCGTGTTCAATGACAGTAAACTGCTGCAAAGGCCAACACTATATGGGCATGTATAAAAAGAGAAACTTATGAAAGAAAAATATAATTTGCCTCTGTATCAGTCAGTGGTAAGACCCCACCTTAAATATGCAGTGCAAGTCTGTGCACATGCTGTTAAAATTGCATTATTGAGCTTGAAAAAGTACAGAGGTGGGCTACAAAATTAATAAGTGGAATGGAACACCTAATTTATGGAGAAGCAAGATAAGTTGAATTTGGTTATATTAGATAAAAGGCATCTTAGAGGGGATATGATATAATACAAATACACTACAGGGTCAATAACAACTGTCAGGGGCTTAACTAAAAACTATGCTTGCCAGTCCCACCAAACATACTTCATGTTCCATATTTGCCACCACACAACTAGTCTATACCCCCCAAACAGCTTGTCTGTGTAATTTTTGTCCCAAACATCTTGTCAGTGCCCCCAAACAGCTTGTATGTGTCATCTTTGTCCCGAAAAAGCTTATCAGTGCCCACCAAACAGCCTGCCTGTGCCCCTGATTACACTACTTACCTGCAAAAAAAGTGGAGTGTCTCTCTTCCTGTATGAAGTGTGCAGACTGATTCAGCATTCAGGAAGTAGATGTGATGTTAGTGCCCCCAAACAACTTTTCTGTACCATCTTTGTTCCCAAACAGCTTCTCAGTGGCCCCGCACAGCTTGCCTGTGCCATCTTTGCTCCAAACAGCTTGCCTGTGCCATCTTTGTCACCAAACAGCTTGTCTGTGCCTTCAAAGACCTTGTCTGTGCCATTTTGTGCTTGTCAGCACCCCTGAACAGTCTGTTTGTGCCATCCAGTGCCACCAAACAGCTTGTCTGTGTCATCTTTGCTACCAAAAAAGGTAGTCAGTGCCCTCAAACAGCTTGCCTGTTTCATCTTTATCCCCAAACAGCTTGTCAGTGCCCTCAAACAGCTTATTTGTGCAATTTTTGCTACCAAAAACCTATCTGTGTCATCTTTGCATCCAAAAAGCTTGTCAGTGCCCCCAAACAGCCTGTCAGTGCCATTATTCCCAAACAGTTTGCCTGTGTCATCGTTATCCCCAAACAGCTTGCCAGTGCCCCCAAAGTGGCCTAAGTTGGAAGAAGATTGATCCATATAAATTATATAGTAATGCCTGGCTATTGCTCAGAATCATGTAAGAAGAACCCTTAGGTCAGTTGAGGAGCACTGATCTTTAAGGCTAAACTCGGTTGTGCAGTAGCTTCAACAACATACATATGTTTATTTGTGATGATTTGTAATTATTCTTTCTATCTGCATAGCATGGAACTCTCCAGGTTTGGCCTTTAGTCTCCCTGTTTCCCTGGGTCGTCTTTCCTAGGCAGGAAAGAGCAGTTTGTAGCCATACTCACTCAAATACTCCTATTCTTCCAACTTTTTACCCACTTATCCTGATCTCTGTACATTTCCTTGAGCTCTCTTGGGCTATCCCCTCCCCTACACCTTGAGTAGCCTGCCCCGGGTTGTTCACATATATCTGTCTTAATTCACCTTTTCTATAACAAACATTCATACAAATAATATATTGAATGCTTTCTTAGTTGCACAATTGTCTTTATAATATCAACTATCTGATATTTTGAAATGAAAGCCAGTTAATTATATTCTAATCACACACAAATTCAGAACTTGAGATATGTTCTATAAGTGCTAGAGGGAATAACAATTCTAAATAATTTATGTTAGGGTAGATATTTTGCATTAAAATTTATACCTCAAACACCTCTGTTCTTTAAAAGTTTTCTTATAGCCTTTAGCAAATGTAACAGCTGTTTGGAAATCAAAATAACAAAACTGCAAATATGAAATCAATTTTCCTTCACTTCAATTAAAGTCAAATCAGTTTGAAGTCTCTGGTATCTATCTACGACTGCGGAGTTCCACTTTTTTTAATTCTAATTATGATCTTAGCACTCAGTGAGTGCCTTAATTAGCTGGAGAATATTTTAGTACAAAAAACCTAATTAAAAATATTTTAATAGACTTAATCCCATATAAATTATTCTGCATTATTTAACATTTTTAATCCGTTATAGGGTTCTATTTTTTATATTATTTTTTATTTTATATATATATAAAATATATATATGATCCACAGGAGAGAAAAAAAAAAAAAAAAAATATATATATATATATATTTTTTTTATTTTTTTTTTTATTTTTTTTTTCTCTCCTGTGGATCATTCATCTCACTTTATACATAAATACATTCATATACAAAAAGGCAATGCATCCAATTGAGTTTCCTTACAAGTCATTATGCCAAGGACATTCCTAAGGAAGAATACTACAAGATATTGTTTATATTATATTATCACTTTTATAAATTTTTCAAAATGGGTATGGAAGAACAGTAAAAAAAAAAATATTTGATTAATAAAATATTGTTTAGAGGAGATATATAGGTTCATGGCTTATAGAAATATTATTCATTCTTGAGTACAGAGAACTAAGTTGCTAAGCTGTTATGCACAAAACAATTACAATTGTGATTGCTTCTTGTAACTTCTCGGAAATATTATATTGCATAGCTTTTTTTACATTCCAGTTTCTCGGTTTGATTTATACAGGTAAGGTCACAGTACAATTTACTTAATATTTTACTGCTTACATAAAGGAAACCTAAGCCAATATTAATTTATAAGACACATTCTAATATACAAAAAGGGAGGGGTGGTTGTTGAAAATTATCCAATTACATTGATTTATCTAAAGTCTATGGAAGAAAATGCTATAATTTCTTGGTACAAATCATGTCAGTGTGAAATCCTATATTTTTGGAATGTTCAAAATTCATGGCTTTGTATTATTGTTGTTAATTCATCAATGGTTTTAATACACCAATATACCCGATTACATTTAATTTACCATACCTGATCCTACAGTGCACAGTTGATTTTGGGAGTGGTGCTACTGGTTCTTCTGTGTTATCGCTGCTATGTTAGAGATAAGAAAGGCTGGTTGTGATCTCATGTTTTGTTGACATAGTTGCTTTCTTAATATCTAGATCTGATCTATCTTGCAAAGTTAATATCTATGGCAGTTGTAAATAAAGTCGGTAGAGAAGCAGGACTGAGGCTATGGTTACTGGTACCTGAGTGCCCTTCCATGTAACTAACACACAGTGCAGTGACGGTACGCCTCACAACTTTCCAGCCCAAGCTTGGTATTGTGCACATTGATCTTCGGCTTGTGTGCAGCTGCTCGGCCATGAAAACCCATTTCATGAAGCTCCCAACACAAAGCGCTTGTGCTGATGTTGCTTCTAGAGGCGGTTTGGAACTCTGTAGTGAGCGATGCTACCGAGGACAGGCAACAGTGGAATCCAATGGCACTGCCACGCTTAAAGTCACTCAACTCATTAATGCGACCCATTCTACTGCAAATGTTTGTCTATGGAGATGGCTTCCCATGCACTTGATTTTTTACACATGCTAGCAATAGATATGGCTGAAACACCAAAACTCAATAATTAGGAGGGGTGCCCGCATACTTTTGGTCATATATAGTAAACTTAAAGGAGAATAATTGGGCATAAAAAAAGGGGCATACTAAAAAAAGGGCACAGTTAAAAGAAGTACAGATAACTTGTATTTTATTCATGCAAAAAGAAAAGTTTATGATATGCAAACTTTGGCTCTTGAAATAACCTGAACACGATAATACGATCTGTGAGGGCTGTCACTGGTAACGTTCAGTAAACAGAGGTAGCCCTGAAATTTGACGCATGGGGAACTTGTCATTTCCCAGTGACATCCAACTCCAGCATTAAATAATAGTTGGCTTTTTCTCACTTTGCTTGATTTACTGTGACATCTCTGGCTATTTCATGGTCGTGATTTCCCATATAAGCTCTTTTTCTAGCATTTAAGAAACTTCTCCATAAAGAATGTCCTATATCTATTGTATTGTCACATCAATGCTCTTCGTTAAATGGCATATTTGTCAGCAACCATTTTATTTTCCTCCTCTTCCAGAATGAAAATAGAGGACGAACTTCAGGTAGAGTAAAGTAACATCAGACCAATAAAATAAAGCATAGAATGAAAAACAAATCTAGAACAATTTGATTTATTGCTGAACTATAAATATATCCCCCCCCCCCTCAGCAAATTGCCATACAGGAGATGTGTGTCAAAATATTACCGGTACTCAGTTCTAGCGCTGGCTGGGTAAACATTAATTGCAGTGGTAGCCATATGTATATGTGTAGCAATCGTTCCCATAAATTTCAATGAGAGCGATTTCCTCCTACTAATTAACTGCTTCAAGCAGCCAACCAGTGGGGAAAACGTTGGCACACCAAGGAGGCGTTCATCTAAAGATAAGTATTAGTGTTAATTTCCCCCCCTAGGTTTGAAGATTGTGTATCAGAGTACTTACTAAGTTGAGTATACTGCCTGGGACACTGGAGTATCAGTTTAACAGAGTAATTTAACCTTTGTTTCGCCACTCCTTGGCTCCACGCCTTGTACCCTGCTCCTTTGTGTCATGCCCTTGGGGACGGGGTCAAAAGATCACATTTTTACACATGACCCTCCAACCCGGGTTTACGGCACCCTTTTGTCCTTTCCTTCACTGTGCAACACCTCTCCCTCCAAATGTAGTTCAGGTATAGATCAACTGAAAATTCTCAAACAAACTCAGCACTGAAGGTATAGGTCACACACCCACGAGGCCAGCACTGGCACCCAAATTGCACTCTTAGGACTTACCCAGCACCCAGAGTACACGCAAAGGACTTGCCCCATTACCCATAATGCACACATAGGACTTGCCCTAGTACCAAGACTACACACATAAGGACTTGCCCCCGCACCCAGATTGAACACAAAGTGGCCACCCCCAGGTCTCCTCTCAGTCTGGCTCGTGTGAACTCTTTATTTATTCTATACCCTTTAGACCCAAAACAGGAACAGGAATGGATAGACTGACAGAATATACACATATACACTACCCTTACAAATGCCCGGCCATAAACACAGGCACATTAACGCTTCTCCCTAAGCATAAGCATCCTTCTCACTTTTTCTGTTTATCTCTTCTCACCTTTTCTGTTTGTCTCTCATCCACTTTTTTCTTTATCACTCCCTCTTCTCTTTATTTCTCCTCCTTTCTATTTATCTACCTCTTTCCTCCCTACCTCTGTTCTTTCTCTGTTATCTCTCCCCCTTTCTTTGATCCCCCTTTCCTATTATCTGTACTCTCTTTCTGTATTTTACTTCATTCTATCTCTTCTCCTACTTCACTTCATATCTCCCCCTACTCATTATCTCTCCCTTTTCTCCCCATCTCTCTCCTTTCTCCCATCTCTCATTATCTCTCCCCTTCTCTTTATTTAATTATTTATTATATCTCACCCTTCTTCCTATCTCTCCCATTATTCATTAACAAGAGCCCTTTTCAATAATGTTCCTCCTTTTCCCCATCCCCCTTTTTACTATCTCTCCCCTTTCTCCCCTTCACTCTATCTCTTCCCTTCTCTCTCCTCTTCATTATCACTCCCCTCTATCTTTCTCTTTATCTCTTCCTTTTTTCTATTTATTATATACTATTTTTCTTCCTTCATCCTGGGGCACCCAACCTTACTGCAGAGCGCCGCGACATGACGTCATATTCAGGCGCTCACCATCACTCGCCAGCAGCATCTCGAGGGAGCAATGAAATGCAAGGTCAGGCTTTGCTTTTCACAGGGGAAAGTCTGTTGATGCTGTTGATAGATGCTGTTGATAGATCTCCATGTAGCATGATCTCCCATGTACTTGAAGGGAGATGTCAAGGACTTAACTGTATATCTTAATGGCCTTCATGCTACAGGTTTTAAGGACGTGCAGGTATGTCTTAAGGGTTAATGAAGGGGTTTAATTCTCCTTAAATGAGCTCTACTGCCGTGTGAATTAATATAATTTATCTTTGTTTTGATCTATATTATATTATATATATAGCATAATGTACCTTTTCCGAAGACTAGCTGTCTTTGTAAATATTTCCAATTGCTTTTCAAGATGATTTTAAATGTACGATCCAAAAAGAATGATGGCTGCATGTTTCAGACTATTTTCAAAGGTAATTATTTTTAAAGTTTAATTAAAAATAAGATCTGACAAGGACTCCACATCCTTGTGACATTAATTGATAATTAAGTGTGTCAACCCTGGTGAGGATTATGCAATATTACCATCTGCAAAGTGAAGTAATAATTCAAGTTTTAAAATAAAGAAAAGAGGAAAGAAATAGGCATCACATCTAACCTTTCACAATTCCATTTTCTTTTGTTGTTCCCCAAATATCAACATTCTGTCTAACCCCAATTTTCCCAAAATTGGAGTAATTGCTCATGGGGGTCATGAAAGCTGACGGCCCAAGTTTATTTGGGAAGTCCATTGTCTTGTTAATGACAGAGATACAAGTACAGAATATTTTACAAACTGAGAAATAGGCATGGAAAATGGGGATGCCACCTGAGCAGACTAACAAACACTAAGAAATGGTTAACCCCTTCAAGATCGGGACGTGCCTGCTACTTCCGGGTCATAGGTCACCGCCAGACCAGGATGTACCAGGTACGTCATCGATGATGCTGGGTGTCCCAAGCGATCCATAGCAGCTACTCCCCCTGAATTCCGTACATGTGAAGCAAATCACGAGCACGGAATTAAAATATAAAAAAAAACCTGCGGTCTTCAAGGGAAGACGCAGTACGCAAACGCCGGTCCTGAAGGGGTTAAAGGGGAACACCAACCAATTTTTTTTTACTAGTTTCCGATTAAAACTACTTGAATGCTTAGGTCGAGAGCCTGGAATCCCACACACCTTGGAATGAAGACATGAACCATAATGTGGATAGGGTGTTAGCCACATCTGTATTACATTCCCATGCCATATTGCCATTGTTAACATAAATGAAACATGTCAGATTGTATCAGTTTACAAACCCTGATTAATCTCAGTTGTTATAAATGGCAACTGAACATAGACCGAAAAACCAGCAAAACACAATTGAAGCGGCTCAGGGGTAAATTTAATTTGATGGTTGAGATGAATTCTTCTATAAGTAGGAAAAATACATATACATCACATGTTCAGAGCTATTATTATAACCATGTAACTTGTGACTCATTGTAACACAAGTGGCAAGGTGTTCCTTTAACCAAGGACACGTAAGGATAATGTACACTGCAGGCCTGCATCGAATCCATTCATACTGTGAATATTTCTATTCTTTTATACGCCATCAAAATACATAACATCTTATAATCTCTTGTAATGAGTCAAGCAAACAATGCTACATGCTACAGTGAAAAGAACCAGGTTCGGTGTCTATAGAAAAAGAAATACATTATTTTACTAATTGCCAATCAGTTTCTAAAATGGAAATTTTCACGCTCGTAACGGGGTGAAAATATTTTTATTTCCTTTTTTTCTGTTAAATGCATCTAATTTTCTGACATTCTTTGTATATTCTGGCCTTTTCCAACTATTGGAATGTTGTCACTAAGTCACAGTTGCTTATCTCAAGATTAAATTAGTAGTAACGCTTACAGAACTTCCCTATGAGCATCCATTATGTCTTCAGAATTTTCTTTAAATAGCTCGCAAGACTCATTAACGATTTTATAACTTCCCATGGGAAGACAAGAAATTTGTTACAAAAAAATAGTGATGTAAACTGTGATCACCAGACCTAGCTGTTGAACACTGTTACATGATTCGGTTAAATTTGTAATTGTTTTGATCGATAGAAAAATTCCCCGTGAAACCAATTCAGGGACGTGTTGATTCAATCTATTCCAAGAATGATTGTAAAATGTTTTATGGTTTATAAAAATATTTATGTATCCATAAAATTCATAAACCATAAAAGAATATTTAGTAAAGTTGAGGTTCTATGTTCGTGGTGGCTTTTGCAGGTTAATTTCAGGAAAATATTTATCTTGCTATTTCCAGTATTTACCATTAAATTATATATATATATATATATATATATATATATATATATATATATATATATATATATATATTTATTTATTTAGGGGGTATGTGTGTGGGTTTTCAGACTGGGTTTTTTTTAGTAGTCTTTAATTAATTTGTTTTTTGGGCTTTATTTTTCCTAGTTTTTTTCTGGATAACTCCTTTAAGAAATCCTAAAATGTAGTTATCAAGAGCGATTGGCTTATTAGTGGCAGACTATTCTTACTCCGAAGCTGGAAAAGAATTGTCTGTTCGGACCACATCTTTGCAGGTTATTAACCACATAACGTCATATGTAACTTAGCAACATGTCGCGTATGACCGGGAGATCTTAATGTGTCAGTCCCCCTTGAGAATGGGAGAGAGTCATGTATTTACTAAACCTCGCTAGGTAGAGATGTGAAATAGATTAGGAGGGCATCCCAGACATGGAAAATAATCAGTGAATAGAGGCCACAAACAAGCTGCATAAGGTCGGACAGGAGGTTACCGGGGGTCACATGGAAGAATTTCAAGGGACCGTCCAGCCCTAAAAAAAAAAGGCAGACTGCAACTCACACAAACACAGACCACCAGCAAAGTTATGCCCTTTCTTTTACACTAATTTAATAATCATTAGAGCAGACTGCACTGTATATCATTCAACTCCCCCCACCCAGTCTGGAAATGTCCCCTTATCTGATCTCGCATTTAAAAACAATGTGCTTGGGGTTCTGTATGATTAATTACATACATTGTTCTATGAACCAATTCTAACAGTTATGTCACTAAAATATATTTGTCCATGTTCCACATATATTTTTTAAATGTTTTTTTTTTCCTTTATTTTTCTTGATCTCTTGAAGCCTGAAATTTATATTTTTTTATTTTCTCATTTTTTTACAGTGATACAACAGTGGGATTTATATAACAGATGCCTTTTAGCTCTCCATGTATTTTTAAATAGGGGAGGATTGGGAAATGGGGGTTACGGGGGCCAACAAATTAAATTTAAAGGCAACAAAATAATGTAACCCTTTAAATTAAAATTTGGTATGCGGTAGACACAGTATTTGCTGGAAAAAAACAAACAGTATTCTGTACCCACTAATTTTTAAGGTTTCTGTTAATGAGGGTTATGTACTGGACTACAGCAATGGAGAGAAAAAAAACTAAAACACCCCAAAAAATATAATGTAGCGTACAGTGTAACACATGTATATATACTAAATGTATCAAATGGAGTAAGAAGAACGTGATGCATTTTAAGGCATAGAGAGTAAATGTATTTCTAAAAATAAGTTCATTGACAAGGCTGACATTTTAAACCATTTTGTGTATTTTAACACTATCGGTATCTTTGATAGCTTTATGGGTCTAAAGGGATTATCTTTAATTACTTGAATCCCCACCTGGGGGTGTGGAAAGCTCTTGAGAAAGCCAGCCTTAGCGCTATGAGCATGAAGTTCACATAAATGGATACAGTTTTTCTACGGAATTGCTAAAAGTAGATTATTTGATTATCTAGTAACATCTATCTGTCTGGTGACCTAGGCCTTAACCTCCTGTGTCACTGGGAAAGCTTTCTGGCAGCAGGGGACAACTCATTACATCATGGAGATGTTAACCCTGGCGGTGACAGTGAGAGAAGACGAATGTCATTGCATTTATCAACAAAAACTAAGGAATAAGGAACCTTATCTACGATTTGGTCATGGGTAGCTCTGGCGTGTTTTTCCCGTGTATTGTCAACTTAACTTTTTCCCTCTTCTCGTTTGACTCATTCAGGGCTGATCTTCTTCAACAAGCCTTATCATCGCGCCCGATTTCGGCTGTTACCCAGTATTGTCTAGGGCCATACTTGTTAAGCTTATCAAACGCCAGCTGATTAAACATCTATTTTCCCTAAGCCATCTCTTCTCATTGCTTGATCGTTGCTTGTTCTAGCCCGTCTTTCCCATCTGATGGCTATTCACCCTAGCCTTATTTATGTGTATTCCCTCTTCCTATTCCCTTGCCCCCCAATTTATATGAGTTATTAGTCTTTTCTTTATTTTGCCATAGTTTGACATTTATTTCTTTAACCCCACCACTTATATTACTTGTTATAGAACCATGGAGCCAAAACGTGTATCCACATTCCTGCTTGAGTTCAGGTTGGTCGCATCCAAGTCCCAGCTGCTGCACAACCTATTATTGGTTATATTGCATCTGTCATTCCAAGATTCTGTCACTTGGATTTCAACCGCTACCTCCGTGTCCATCCATAGCCCCTCTGTATAGTAGCAGCACAGGTGTTGATGTAGTTGCAGAAATATGAGATGCATGGAAAAAATGTAAATCCCTCATTACAAATTTAAAAGCATCCGTTGAATACAAATGAGGTCATAAGCATGAAATCACCCAGGGGAGTCTATTGTTACAAAAGTAATGAAGGCTCACAGCACTTATTATTATTAATAATGTTTTATATAGCGCCATCATATTCCACAGCGGTGTACAATGAGCAATCACGACACAAGAAGTAGTAAATAACATAACAATTTGATTTACAAAAAAAGGGGTCCAAAAATACCTTTTGATGCATCATTCCATTTGAACAATTTAACATTTTTAATTCTCAAACTTTGAACAGTCCTGAAATCCATGTATCTCATAGGTTTCATTCTGAATAATGAGACAGAGCGCACTTTACAAACATCATAATGCATGAATACACTGCGTAATGCACCGAATTATTTTCAAAAGATTTATTGTGTTAATATTTGTAGTACCTGTTAAACCTGTAGAAAAGTACGCTTAAATTCTACATATTAAATTCAAAAACCATTCAAATAAACATAAACCAAAGAAAATGAATAATGTATCTTATAGTTATACCTGCCTATGCATCATGTAAAGGATAGAGGCAGAGGAAAAAAATGTTGTAAATAGAGGAGATTATGAATATGAAAACATAGATTATCGTGTGAAAGACAATCTGTCAGACATCAGGTAAAGCCATAGGTGAATCTATTACTGGAAATCGTCGGCTGTTGGTCCCATTATTTACTCAATGCTTCATTTTTCTTTACATTATTCTTATTTGTATGTTTTAACTGTGACGGCACAGAACCAAACACATAGTCAGGGTATTGCACGCCCGCCACCAATTAACCCATGTGCCGGCTCAGCTAAAGTTCTTGGTAGGGTCCCGATCTGTAGTGGCCATATGGCCACCTGGCAAATTCCCAGTGGGCTGCTGGTTGGATATGTATTAAAACATAACATATAGCCGCATGTATCCAGCCAGCAGACACACTCCTATTGTTGGGTTAAAATGCCAGGGCTGCCTAGTCACACACGTCCAGCCCTGGTGGGGTCTAAGGAGACCCCCTTTATGCATTCGCAGAAAGCCCTCATATTGGTTTTAATGGGGGTACTTTCCTACCACTGATTGAAAGACTAGAACATACCTACCCTATCTTTTAGATTTCAGAAACACCTTCTCGGCCAAAACCCTTTCCTAAAACTCTTGTTAACTCGTGTTAAATAAATCTCCCAGAGTTCCAAGTTATACCTTCGTATAAGGAGTGAATGGCAATATTACTTTGTGACAGCATCACTTCTGCAAAATGCTTTTGTTTTAATAAATAGCATTCAATTTGACTTATTGTTTGACCTGTTTTTGGTTAAAATTCTTGTAACATGTACGCAGACCGTTGAAATATGTCGGAAATAATTTCAGACTACATTTATAACATATAAAATACTCGTGTGTGATGCTTACACCCATACACCTTTTGGGTTGGTTTTTTTTATGTGGAAACACCATTTTACAAATATTTGCTGCATTCAGGCCCCTTGGCGCTTCTCAAATGAAATACGACGAGGGAAGTCAACTTTATTTTCTGAGCAAGCACGAGGGAATGTTTGGTTGGTTTAGATTTTCCAGAAACGACCTTTCAAGTCATACCAGATGGTATCAAAAAAAGGCATTATCTTCCTTCAAAAAAAAAAGAAGCCTAGGCCAGGCACAGTCTGTCAAAATAAACAGCACACCTTATCAGGATTAGGGGTAAATTACAACAAAGGGAAGGGGAGGAATAATGTGAAGATAATGCTAGGTTTACAAAAACAAGCAGATCACCACTTTGTCCGGTCTAATAAAACCTACTGCTACTGTTTACTACCAGCATACTTACACATTATGTGCAAATTTGTATTTCTATATAGTAAACAAGATTTTTCTAAGACCACCATGTGATTGCGGAATTTGTTACATTAAAATAAGTGATAAACCACAGTATGTTCTCAGTTCATTCTTTTTATTATTATTATTATTATTATTATTATCTTTTATTTATATAGCGCCAACAGTTTACGCAGCACTTAATACAATACATATATTCAAGGGGTCTGACAAGACGAGAATTGACAGACTAAGACAAACCGATACATTAGGTGGAGAGAGCCCGGCGCGCAAGCTTACAGTCAATACTAAGCGAATCTGTGAACTCGTAACCTTTGGCAGCCCGTTGGCTGTGCACTACAACTCCGAGTATCCCTTGCTTCAGTAATGCGCTATCATCTTAAGTACAGAGGCAGAAACTTTATTACATTTCATTTATGATCTATTTAGTCTCTATTATCTTAATTTTATTGATGAATTTGTATTTTCTACAACAAGGATCTTACCAAAAATAATGGTGATAGGCATGGACAGGGTGATAAGCCGCATGGACCAAAATGCATAACTAATGATGTTAATATGCGTACGGTGAAATTGGGACTTTGAAGTGGAAACTTTTTCCACTTTCCTCCATTTATTTATTTTAACATAGAGCAATATTTTGAGTTCGAGAACGCAGATGCTTTTATAAAATGATTGTACCCTAAGTGAAAATTACACCAACTAAGAACAAGAGCAGGCAGCAGATGTTTCTCAAAAATAATAAATATATTCATTTTTTTTTATTATGTCATAGATGGCTTGGGAATTTGGAAAATCTAATAAGAGAATATTTTAAGAAGATGGAATGGTGTATGATATCTGCGCTGTCCTGAATTGTAAGATCATTAATACCTTCATTTGTAATCGTCAATAACAAGGTGAGATTTGAAACCGCCTTTTAAATTGGGTTTATGCAAACATATAATTATATCTCAATTACTCTCAAATTTTTATAAAGTGGTTAGAATTTCCAGAACACACAAACTAATGGATTTAAAAAAAAAAAAAAAGTTACAAAAGGTAAATAGGTGGATGATACCGGGAGCCCTGTTGATTTGACACCATATCGCATACACATATCACATACGCGCGCACATTTTTGGAACTCGGAAAAGAATAATCATTTGTCTCCTTTTATCGTATGGCCACATTTTTGGTCCACTAGCTGTAAACAGGTTTAGTTTGCGCCTTCAGGTCAAACTCTGCTCATTGGTATAAAATGGCTGTAGATGAGCAGAAAATGGCAGTAAGTGGATGGATATCACACAAGACAGGTAGAACTTAGTTGGGAGACCGTGAAGCTCTAATAAAACAATCTATCCACAAGTATTTGAATTGGCAGTCAAGTCAAGTAAACCAAACAACTTATCTATTCACTAAAGTTAGCTGACAGTCAACTCCACCATAGTCAACATAAGGGGCCAATGAAAAATGTTACTTTTAAAAACATCTATTCACAGAAAGTTGATATGCCTGGTTGGCGTTTGAGTTGGAAAAGGGCTCCAGCTTAGGTGAGTTGACCCAGAAGTCCTTTCAACTCAAGAGGTCTAATAGACACAAGCTTTCGGGACCTAAGCAGACTCTTCATTCCATTGAAAGTTTATGCCCAATAAAAGCCATCAACTAAAGACTCCACTATCCGTTGGGCTATATCCATTTTTCTTATCATCACTAAAAAGACAATCGATTCCATAGCACAATAGCAAATTTCAAATTTTGTTAGATAAGTTACATATTGAATGTTTCAAAATTAATTTATCCTTCTCCACAAAATTATTTTTGGGAAAATGTTTATCTACATAGGTCTCACCATTTGTTTCCATAGAAGCAAAAGATACTTCACTCTAAAATTGGACTAGAAACAAATCATTCGATGAGTCTAACGATTATATTGCTTTCTGTGTAAAAGTTAAAAATAATTTAAAAAATGGACTTTTCATTTTATGTTTAATGGTCATTCTAAGTGTTCATTGGTGGTCTTGTTGAAGGAAACAGAACAGTGGCTATTTTCTAAAACAAAAGGTACAGGGGCACCTCATGCTGGGCCATCAATCAGCATGAGGCAGCTAATGCTTCCCCTTGTTCCTTGATGTCTCTCGGCACCGATAAGCACTTGTGATGCACGCTGATAAGCAGGTACGTGTCTGTGGGGATGGGGGACGTCTTATTGGTAGACAAAAACCCAGCATACTATTCAGTCCTCTCTAATATGCGTTCATCATAAGGGACTGTTTAGGAAACTGGTCAAATGACAGCAGAAGGGATCCAGTTTGGGTGTAAATGCTTTAGTACACGAGGAACCTGGATGGCTGGTTGTATAATCACAAGGAAAAAGTTTCTTCTGGTACCTGATCTCTTTTTGTTTCTGTAAGTTCACGGCTGTGATGTGATGCCCTACTTGTTACGTTCTATTTACCCATTGTGCAGTGTTGCAGAATATAATGGCACTAAATAAATCAATAAATAATAAAAATGTCTTATTACTATCAATCTACAGCAGGGGGTAATTACTCAACTTCTCTAATTGCCAGTCTTCCTCCGATGTTATTGACATATATATATATACACATATGTAAATTTAGATTTTTTTATGTGATTTATGATCTTTTTTATATGGAAAACGTACTCTAGAGCAGAAAGCATGGAGCTCCTTAGACCCCTTAAAATCCATCCATAGCAGTGCAAGCTATTTCCAGATAATTTGCATCTTATGGCCAACGCACACACGCTATTCTAAAGCATGATTTTGGAGCTCACCCATACCTTACTAGTTTTAAACGGTTTGAGATTTATTATTGCGCGTATACTCGGCTCAATGCAAAGATTGCATTTTCTGTTCCAAATCTTCTGCGGTTACCATTTGCTACAGAGGAATTATAATTTGGCAGGAATGGTGTATGGCAGTCAGAGCTCTGTTTTAAACCCAAACAAAATATGTCTTATTACGTCAAATTTTGGAATAACCGTTTTGTGTGAAAAACAGTATAATGTTACGATTAGAAATGAGCGTGAAAATCAAGCCTGACAAAGGCTATATCCACTTAAAGTTTTCTGGATGAAACAGTGCACATTGGTACTTCATGTTAGGAAAATCTCACTCCTATAAAAGGTCCCAGGTGGAGTGTACTTACCGACGGGTGATTGCTGCGCAGCCCCGTCGCAGGGATACGATTGAAAGTGCGCCTATGACGAGAAACAGGGGGCATCGCTGTGACTCGCAGCAAGAGGGGAGTCAGACCAGGCCCCAGAACTACTAAACAGAAGAACCCTAGTGTGGCCCTGCTTATGTATTTGCTGTGCTGGATTTGTGTACTTGATGTTACTGACCCTTGGCTTGCCTTACTATGGCTCTTAATTATGCTACCTGTGTACCATACCTGGCTTTCCTGACTACTTGCTCAGTGAACTGGCCCTTGGCTTGTATGACTATCCGTTTAGTGAACCATACCCAGCTATTTCTGACCATCTGTCTTGCCCCTGGTACTCTGTCTCACCTGCCCCGGAATTCTGCCTGCAGTATACCTATACATGTATCTGGCTATTCTACGTTGCTTTGCTATGTATACTTCCTTTATACACCTGCCTATTATAAAACTGCCTATACCGGGGCCTTCACAGGGTTAAGATCATCCATGTCCTTGTCCGTTTATCTTGAAGTTCAGGACAAAGAGCTTCTGCAGTGTGTGCTCCTAAGGTGAAAGCACTCATGCTAAAGCAAAGACAATTACACATACACACTCACTCTAACCTACAGACATACTCACTCTCTTACCTTGTTTGGAGCCTTTTTTATTAGCTGAGCCCACACTGCCTCGCTCTTACCGCTAGGTAACATCGCCCCAATATACCATAAATTTATGTTATTGTGTTTAAAATGTAACTCTCTTTGCCTTATGTTTCATAGACTATGATTCCCCTTTTCCATATTTGATGTACCCACACACATTATACATCAACTTTGTTCAGGACAAGCTTATGATAACATTTTTTTTTTTGCAATTTTACTGAACAATTACCAGATTTATGTTCAGCAACATCCCCGGATTACAGTGATATCCCCCATACATAGTTTTTTCATATTTAAGAGGGTCAGGGAGTTTTTTTTGTTTTTTTTTTTTGCTTGTAGAGGTAAAGAAACTGTATATTTTCCCCCAAATGCAATATGATAGAGATCCCTTTTCGTATCCCTCTTTTACCTTACAGGTGCCTGTGATCTCACCTAAGGCCTCTATAAAGTTGTTTTAAAAAACTTAATTGATATTTATTTATTTTTACATTTCTTTTGTTATATTTGGAAGGCCTCTCCTCCCTCTGTTCTCTCCTGTGCTGATCACAATGTGATCAGCAAGCAGGGCTCTCTCTCTCTCTCTCTCTCAAAATCTTAGATTTCCTGATGTTAACCCCTTAAGGACAATGGGCGGTCCCTAAACCCATTGAAAACAATGCATTTTGAGCCCGTACATGTACAGGCTTTGTCATTAAGGGGTTAAAATGTTGAACTAAATATCTCCAAAAAGTATTGTACAAACTCTAGGTACAATGATAATCACCTGCTTGGGATTTGCCCAGCACTGCTTCTATATAAACCGTCTCTCACAGCTGTGCTTAGAAAGTGTTAAAATATTTTGTCACGTTGTTTCATTCCACTTTATGATCCGTCCTCTGCATTATTAATTAACATTAGGGGAAAAGCAAGAAACTATCAGATTTCTACTCCCGCTCCTCCATCATACAAACACAAGAGAGAGAGAGAGAGAGAGAGCCTTTCTAATGCACTGTTTTTCTTTTGCATAAATCATTTACCATCTTTCCAATGCATGAATTTAAATGTATGCTGATGCGCCTAACATCTTTGACAGTTTGAGGATAAAAGTATTTTTTTTTCCGTCCGTGTGATGAACAAAAATCATATTTAAATGATATAAGCAGTATCTGTCTTCTTTGTATCACAGAAAGGATTAAACATCAAATGTTTTGCTTAATCCCTGGAAGTTTTTGCTCTGTGGACTAAAAAAACGCAGTTACTGCATCTCCTAGCTGGAACTAAAACTTTTGGTATTTTGGGAAAAAAAAAGAAAGAACAAAAATAAAGAAAGCGTTTAGTGAATAGACCTGTATAACAAATGCAATATACCGTATTTATATTTATTTTTATACATATCACTAAATACTACGGACCTGATTCAACGACCCTTCTAAGCTTTAACTAGTAGTGTTAACAGTGGTGGGAAATGGCTCAACACCAAAATAGTTATTGCGGATTCTAGATTGTGGGTCGCTAAAAAAAACAAAAAAAATGTACGGAGTGTGTAGAAAATTAGCATGTCAGTAACGGATATAGTTTAATTTATACAATCGAAACCACTTCTTTGTCTAAAATCCATGACACATCTAAAGAAATTAAAAGCAACACATTAAACTAAAATAAGCATAAACATAAATATTCTGCAGAAAAGCAGAGTATACTAGTAACGTTTTAACAATCACATAAATGTAATTTATTTTTTTAAAGTTGGCTATTTGGGTTTATATATAAAATTAGCTGCTAAATTCAAATATATTAATTCAACACAGGTATAAAGAAACATCAACAGAAACATGAAATCAAAAGTATTCACACTACTGGTTGTAGCTCGTTGGCTGCAATGAGCTTCAGCTGTGGCATGGCTTGCGCTAGTAAAGAAAATATGCTATTAAACAATGTAAAAAAATGTTTTTAAATAAAATTATTAAAGATATATTTTTTTATCAATGTAAAGATTTTTTTTAATGACAGACACTATAATTTCTTACTAGAGTTTGGTGATTGTTTCTAGTCTCTAGACTATAATATGTTGTAGTAATATTGTATCCATTGTGGCCTAATTGAATTGTACTGTACAAACTGGAAAATGCGAAGATTATAGTTCATCTCTTATTAATTGCTTTACAAAATAACTCATTTTTTGTCTCTTGCGGTATGAATTTTGTAATTTTTTTAAACTAAAAATCTAACAGTGTCTTTTATAAGGTCCTGAAAATATTAAATCGGTACAATAAGCGCCAACCACTGTGAACCGATGAACCCTGACCCTATTTTCCAAAGGGTTTTTAAAAGTTATCTGAACAATTATTTTGTCAAAACATTCTTTTAATTAGGGAAGAAAATGGCTAATCAGTCCTTTCTGACCTTTTTACGCAAATGAATGCAATCTGTGTAATAAATATTTTCCAGTGAATTTCCCGGTTATCGAATATGTACCAAATGAAGCTATTGTTACATCATACATAACAAAAATGAGAAGTTTTATTTTATATGGTATAGTTTTTGTTCTTACTCTGCAGGAAGTAGGAATAGAGTGCATTATATATTATATGTGACTATAAATGAGAAAGATATCAACCAATATAATAGGTATAAGCGACATGGTTATTGCTTACAGATATAATACCTTCTGTGTATTAGTAGTACTTTGTGGCCAAATAAAAAAAATAGTAGCCCCTGTGAGGATTACGTTGAACTGTAAGCAATTTGTGCATCCATTTTTATATCCTTTTTATCAATAAAATACAGCTGGATAAGATGAATACATAAAAAGACTTTTCAAGGCATAATACATATTTTAGCCATATATCAGCTGATTATTCAGTCCCCGATAGCACATATACATGATTAATTATATCCCTTAGTGTATTATTTTAATACTTCCTTTAGGTTTTCAATATTGTCTTATTATTCAGTGGTTATACTTTCAGATTGGTTACATACAAGGTAATACTTTATATTACTTATATTGTCTTACCATTCCCAGTATTACTGAATGATATATATATATATATATATATATATATATATATATATATATATATATATGTTTAAACAGATATCTAAACAAAGCTGAAAAACTAGAAAATGGGCAATGTCCTTCTTAAATAGCAACGCCATACCATGATGTCATCGCTTGGCACAGGAATGTAAATGGTGATTGAGCATGCATGTTGCTGATCACTCCAACAGAAGACCGGTCCCTGCCAGCAGGTACCCAACAGAGAGCTCAGGAGACAACGTTGTAGTTGCACTTTTTTTTTACTTTTAAGGTCTGGTCCTCCATCATTATTTTATAAACCATTTACTAAGTTAAACATCAAAGGCATCATACCATATGAAGCATTTTTAAAACTCACGACATGAAAACATTCTTTGTGATAAAGTATGTTTGTGAAGATATTGTACCTTAGTGAAGATACTGTAGAAAAGATGAGTGGAGCAGACACCATGTGGGTAGTTATTTGTATGATCTTCTCTACGCTTTGTAGTTCGTATGCTTTCATTAGATCAATGTATTTGTCTGAACAGAAGTCACAATAAAGGTTCACTTTTGCTGTAAAAGCACCAGAAAAATGTAAAGGGAAACCCTTGCTTTTTTACATACTTAAATTCAATTATTACCAACACCCTTTTAGACATGTCTCGTTTACATGGCATATGCCAAGTGTGATTCATGGGTAATCTCTTTAATGAGAAGTTGGTGAATAAAAAAAAGGTTGGGTAGGATTTTGATTTGCAATTGATTTTTTCCCCGTGGTTGTAAGAGCACTCGCTCTCCATAGCCCCACCATTCTTGACTAGGCCATTGGGCTACATGTGTTGGCTTGGAGTGGATGCCACTTTTTATTTTGTTTGAAAGACATGGTTCCCGAACATTCCTTATGGCTTGAAATGGGTTCCAACCATTCTATTATTACTGGATCTGATACAAGAGACCCATGTCTTTTGAAGCATCTGATGAAATTAGTTTCTACCTTTTCCTTTTAATTGAATTTCAAATATAATTAATTCTTTAGTACTTCTGAAAGATAGTCAATACAGTTTGCTTATTGTCTTATATTTCCATTAATGATGATGTAGGAGGTCAAAACATGTGCTTTTCCCTTAGAAAAGACAGAACGTTATCTGACATTGAATATTTCCATTTTGGTTTTTCCCTTGCATCCCCTCAATCCCACTTGTCTTTAAAAAGTTTAGCCAATGGAACTTGTAGCCAGTCCAGCACGTAGTTGTTAAAAGGGACAGCAATCTATTTTTAGTTAGGTCGTAGGCCAAATGGTTGAGTTCGACGGAGGCAGCAAATCTCCTTCCTACATAATATCAAACAATTGCAATGAAAATGAACACCAGAGAGAGTGCCATAGCTGGTGAAATCAATATAAAATACTGATAAAGTAAGAAGCTGCGTGAGTTATTCCCACCTCATACCTGGAAACAGCTCTCCTGCAGGTGCCTAATTGCCTATTGACCTTCTTTCCATGTATGCCATCTGTCTCCATTCTCCTTTTGTATTAGAAAAACAGTTTGGGGCAGTAATCTCTCTGCCTCTTTCCGTTTTTCTTTGTTTCTGGTCTTGGAAACTTACTAAATCCCACTATTGCCTTTCAATGGAACCTTTGACATGATTTACCTGTCTTTTTAGCAAACATTTTTATTTTTTCACCACGTAATTTCAGCGTGTTTTGGAATAGTTCACTGTTCACAAATAAGTCATATTACAATTTAATTTTGAATTATTTTACCAAAATGCATTTGCAATTGCAACTCAAATTGCAAAATTTTGCATAATTTAATGTACCTGTCAAAATGGCTAACTTATCGCATGTCACCCCAAAAAAACTAAACTAGTGCCAAACATTATGTGGGAACATTCTGATACTTTAAATGATTACTTTAATCATTTCACCTAGATTCATAAGTTCGATTTCTACACCTTCTACAAAATGGCAACATTGCTTTGAATGTGTTAAAAAGACCAATAACTTATTTTCAGTATCCTTAAATATCTTTGGTATGTCTGATCTGCCATTTAATATATTGAAGTCCAAAGGCTTTTAATTGCTTATATAAATTAAATGTTACCATGTTGAGAAACCAGCACATTGTTGGATGAAAATGGGCCAAATTGGTTCCTACTTGGGTACACTACACAGTGAGGTATTTTTCATTGATTGCACCCCAAATTGTTAGAGAGGTATCAAGCCCCTGCTGACCTGAATGTAAGCCTAACTCTTAGCCGTACTTAACTTCTTATATATTTTTTGAGTTTTCCATACTTGAGCTTGTTAACATACTAAAGCTTCCCATTCAGTTTACCTGCCAAGATGGGCAGTAGGCACGCATGGCATATCTTTTGTGGCCAATGCGCGGTGAATAATTGTGAATAACCCCTAAACATATGTTTGTCTTGGCTACTTTTCTCATAATAAGGCATTGCAAATTTTCCTTTATGCGTAACTGGACTTTTTGGTGCATTGGAAACACGGTTAATGTGGATGAATGTAGAGAAAGTATCCTACTCTATTAATGTTATTTCTTGAATTCCTGCATCTGCCCTGCCTGGAAAGTCAACAAATATTTTAGGACGTACCAGCTCAGAAACACCATTTATAGTGTTATTACTTCTGCGTTGGCATCTTTTTGCCTTCTTATCTCTATATTTTATCATTAACAAAAAGTGCTGCGGTACGAGCCGAGAGAATTATAATGCCTTTCATAACTCACAAGAAAATTCCATGAGAAATGTATATTCCCTAGGGAATTAATTAAAAAAAAACAAATTGTACAAATCAATTCTCACTTTATCATTTTAAATAACACGCAAGGACAGAGTGCCGTGGCAGTGGGAAAGGTCCTTATTCAAATGAATGCAAATTAGGTAAAAATTCTATAATGAGAAGATCAGTTCAGAACCTTGTATTCTGAAATCAACTGACATTATTTTTGATTGTTAAATAATGGAATTACAGCTTTAACGAATTCATTATTGTTTTTAGTTCTTATCCAAAGCCCTGACCTTAATATAGACTTTTACACAAATCTTTGTGTTTTTGCTTATATTCATAATGCATAATGAGACATTCATTATTCTGTGTTTGCATAGATATTTATTAGACTTGTGCATTCGTCTTCGGGCGAACATGAAAACGAGCACGAAGAGGCCGTTTTTTTGTTCGTTCCGAAGGAACGTAGAACAGAATACAGTGCCGGCAAACCGTAGGCGAAGACGAAGACTCACAATCACGAAGATTCGAAGATTCTTCGTGATCGTCTTCGTTTTTGCCGCGCAACCGCCAAAATTTCAAACAGGAGTGAGCTGATCCTCGTCTGTCCAATCAGCTCACTCTTGTGACGTAACGCTAAGGGTCTCGTCCAATGCCTGTGCTGCTGTTTTTTGAATTCTGAAGGCGCCTTTATAAGACCAGAGCTTGCCTGAGAGATCCATTCATTTTTCGCTGTGACTGCTTTGGCAACACTGCTGTGCTGCATCCGAGCGTTACAGAGAGAGATTGTTCTGTTCTGTGTGAGACTGGTAAGCCTTAGCCTGCCATTTCTCACTGTGTACTTCATCCTCACTTCAGTGCTACTTAATTAATATATTTAATAATAATAATTTGATTAATTTAATTTTTTTAAAATTAATTTGTCATCAACTTTAGTGTAAGTGCTGTTGAGTTGACAGTGCACCCAGTGCCTCAGTGGCACTGGGGTGCCCTTGCCCTGGGCTGGCACTAGTGCCTATTGCCTGTCCTGCTTAAATAAATTAAATAGAATTTATAAATTACAATTTAATAGAATCTATAATTTAATAGTTCATTATAATATTATATATATATATATATTTGTCAGTCATATATATATATACTATAGTATACTAGTGTAGAGTGTACTGTAGACATTCATCTACTAGTGTCTAATTTAAAATCAGTAATATTAATTAATATAATTAATAATTGAATTCATTATAAAATTATATATATATTTGTCAGTTATAGTTAGTAATAGTATACTAGTGTAGAGTGTACTGTAGACATTCAGAACATCTACTAGTGTCTAATCTAAAATCAGTAATATCAATAATTCTCTAATTCTTTCTTATCTTAATAGTTAATTAAATTAGCTATAAATAAAAGTAATAATATTAATAAATTACTACTAGCGTATAGTTCAGCTAATCTTATTAGTACTGGTGCTGCAGCTCTATAGTTTGTGCTTTGTTTTAGCAACAGTAAGAGACCAAGTCAATTTTTCTTAATTAATCTTTCATTTTATTTCATTTGTTTTGCTCACCTCAGTCCATCAGTGAAGTGAACTTGTTGGGCTAGTGAGTGCAGCCGCATAAGTGCTGTGTTTTTTTTTGATCAGCAAGCAGTGACGTTAACTGTTTTGCAAAGATTTTCTCATTTATTTTACATTTTATTTCAATTTTATTAAAAGTACCCTTAGTGTTTTGCTCACCTCAGTCCATCAGTGAAGTGAACTTGTTGGGCTAGTGAGTGCAGCAAGCAGTGAAGATAACTGTTTTGCTGTGACATTTTATTTTATTTCTAATTCTTTTCAAGAAAAATTGACTGTGACGAGCTGTACTAAGCAAAGCTTCAAGCTACTAGCTGTAGTACTAAAATAATTCTAATCTTCTTTAATCTTAATCTATAATATATTATAAATAATAATATTCTAATTCATAATCTATAATATAAGTAATTCTAATTCTAAATTCTAATTCATAATCTATATTCTTCTATCTATAATACATAATATATAAGTAAATTAGTTCTAATCTATTAATATTATATAACTTAATATTAATTAATAAATCATATACTGAATCTGATTTAACCTCACTTTAGCTTAGTGGGTTTGAGAGCGTCTGCCTAGAGGTAGACTTATAGTAAGGAAATATAGCTTTAGGCTAGCATAGTGGTAGGCTAAGCTCTTAGGCCCGTGTAAATTCAAATTAAAAATAAAATACTGCTAGTTATTAAATAGTTAATCTTGAGTTAATAATTTCAATAACTTTAGGATTTTGGCAGATTGCACACAGCACAGTGCAGTAGTGCATAGTTTTACTTTTTAAGCAGTAGCACTGAAGAGAACTTCCTCTAATTTTTTTGTCTTTAATTCGTTTTTCCTTTTTTTTATTTTTATTTTTTTATTTTTTTTTTTATAGTTTTTTAAACACTACACTACACTACACTACACTACACTACACACACAACACAAAATTTGAAATGGATCCTCCTTTTGGGACTAAGGAGGGACAAGCTCCATCTACCACCACCACCACCACCACCAGCACCACCACCAGCACCACCACCAGCTCTAAGATGCAGCCTTTGCGTCAGTCTAGTCGGCCAAGTAGGCCAAGCTCTCGCTTATCATTTGGGGAAGCATTGCTTGAAGGATCATCAAGTAAAGGAAAGGCACCAAAAGCAGGCAGTAGTAGTGCGGCTAGGCCCACAAGCTCTATGGTTTTTTACGGAAAGCCTAAAGCACCAGAAGCACGTTCAAAGTTAAAGGGTAGCACAAGTAGTACCAGCCCAGTGACTAAAAAGAAGTGCCTTTTGCCCCAAGCAGCATCTTCCCCATCCACCAGCAGCATGCAAGGTACCAAGCAGAGCCAAATTAGCAGCAAGACTCAGAGGGGTCCCAAACCAAAGCGATCTCATTCCTTTGTAGGGAAAACCACCACCACCACCACCCCCGCCTCTACCACCACTAGTGCTGCGCCTACTGTTCCCACTGGTACCGCCACGCCATGTCCTCCTAGTACCTCTAGCAAGCCACCAAGTCCTTACAAAATTTTTGTAAAGACAGTTAGAGAGAGGGCTACACATAGTGGAACTCCACCTAGCGAGGTAGCAGAGGAGCCTGAGACTGAGAGGCCAAGTGCAGAGTCTATTCTTCCTGCTCGCACTACTACTAGTCACGAGTCTCACGACGATATCAGTCTTAGCTCCAGCCTAGCAGGAATTCCATTCGATCTGGCTAATGAAGAGCTAGACTATGAGCCAGAGGAAGTAGAGGAGATGAGTGGTCAGGAATCAGATTCCTCAGGGAGCAGTGTCCAAATGACTAGTGCACAATTTTCCCCTGAGCCTCCACCTTCTCCGCTACGATCATCACCATCACCACCACCAGCAGCAGCAGCAAAACCTAGCAAATCTAAAGCAATTAGCAGTCCCACTATGGCCAGTACTGTTACCACCAGTCCCACCACCACTAGTTCTGCCTCTGTTCATCCACCCCGAGCAGTAAGAGCAGCACCCAAGGCACACTCCAAGGCTATGCGCGCCCCAATTTGGGAGCACTTTGAAAATGTTGAAGAAGGGCGCTATGGAAAGTGCAAACATTGTGGGAAGCTAATAAGCAGAGGGAAAGTGTCTGGCCATTTTACCAGTGCTAGCATGAAGCATCACCTCAGCACTCAACACAACGCTGTGCTATTGGGGAAAGATGCAGAGGTAAAACTTAGTGCAGGCAGCATAGCTGGTGGCCGTGGAAAAACCCCAACAGCTTCTTCTTCTGAGCCAATAGCAGCAGCAGCAGCAGCAGCAACTAGTGCTGGCAGCCAGAGACCAAGGCAGGTTGGAGCACTGCATGCCCAGCCCACCCTGGAAGAATTTGGGGCATTCCACTCCAAGAGAACGATGCCCAAACAGCAGGCCAATAAAGTAACGCGACTTATTGGTCAGTTCATTGCTGTTGGAGGGGCATCCTTCTCCATGATTGAAGGGGAGCCTTTCAAACAATTGATGGCGGCTGTGGCTCCACAATACACAGTTCCGTCACGTTCCACTTTCAGCAGGAACATTGTCCCCTCGCTGTATCGGTCCTGTGTTGCAGCAGTGAAAGAGGAGCTTTCCAAGGCTGCTGGTCAGTGTGTTCATTTCACTACAGATTTGTGGAGTGCACCTAGCGCCCAGCATGCCTTTCTTTCTTTGACAGCACACTGGTGGCAGCCCGGTGTGTCTAAGGAAGTTGCTGCAGCAGGCTACCGATCATTCCTTCTCCATGCAGAAGTGATGGATGAAAAGCACACTTCCCAAAATATTCTGCATGCGATTAGGAAAATGTTTAGCCTTTGGGTGGGAGCAGAGGCGGGCACCAATGTTGAAGTTGGTTTTGTGGTAACTGACGGAGGTGCCAATATGGTGAAAGCGCTGCGAGATGGTCATATTGTTGGTGTGCGCTGTGCAGCCCACATCATCCATCTTGTAGTGAAGGCAGCAATGTCAGAAGGAACTAATGTGGCAGCAGTAGTTCTGTCCCGCTGCAGAAAGATCGCTGGGCACTTTCACCATAGTGTTAAGGCTAGCCAACTTTTGAGGGAAGAGCAAGAGAGGTCAGGTCTTCCCGTACACTGCCTACGTCAGGATGTCAGTACACGGTGGAACTCCACGTTAGACATGCTAGAGAGGATTTTGGAGCAGCAGAGGGCAATCCATAATCTTGCCTCAGAGCACAATATTGGGATTACCTCTCCATTGAATAGGGAGGATTGGACAGTGATCGCCCAGCTAGTGGCAGTCCTTAAACCATTCAGGGATGCCACAGAAAATTTAAGCTCAAACACTGCCAGTCTGGCCCAGGTAATCCCAGTGTTCTCCCATCTAGGCAGCAAGATGGATGTGTTCCTTGGAAACCGTGAGGCTGTTCAAGGTGGCACTCTACATCCTGACGTAGCAGCCATAGTCAGGAAGCTGAAGGATCTGCTAAAAGTACACCTTCGCAAGCGAATGGAAGAGAGTCCCGAAATGATGCTAGCGTGCCTTTGTGATCCAAGAATTAAGGGAAAGCTAGCTTTGAAATTCAATGTTCTCAGTAGCTACCGGGAGCAATTGGTCAACAAGGTGCGTGACTGGCAGCGTAAAATGGGAATGCTGTCCGAGGAGGGTGAGGTGCAGGAGGAGGAAGAGATGATGTGGTCTGCTACCCCTAGCAGCAGCATCAGCAGCAGTGCCACAAGCAGCACAACACAGCTGAGTGGAGCAGCTGCGTTTTGGGAAGAGGCACTTGGCAGTATAGTTGGACCATCTGACAGAGCTAGCAGCAGAAAGGAGAGTAGTGCTGCTGAAATGGTCAAACTTTACCTCTGTGAAGTTCCTTCTGCTCCTAATGTTGATCCTCTTAGCTACTGGGATGAAAAGAAGAGTGTGTGGCCTGCACTCTCATGGGTTGCGCAGCAGCTTCTATCATGTCCGCCAACCACTGTTCAAAGTGAGCGCGTGTTTTCTATGACTGGAAACATACTGAGTCCACAGCGCTCACGCATGGCACCTCATCTGATGGAGCAGATTGCCTTTCTTAAATTCAATCTGCCCAAATTGGGTTACCCAGCTCTTAGCTTGGAAAGTTAAATTTTTTCTCTCTAATGTTTAAGGTAGTTTCTCCCCCTGGTTGCACTTGCTGCGGTGTGGCAATGCCTGCTACCTCCGCTGGTGTAGCCAATTTACGCTAGGGCCTAGTGTCTGAGCTCTGTAAGTCCGCTCCCAAACGCCTAGGACTGACAGTCTTTGGATGCTTTGCCCTGGGGTGAAACAGGTGAGTGGGTCGTCAATTGCCCACTCATTCACCTTTTTCCGTTTCCAACGCTGCTGCTGGTGGTGGTGCCAGTATCTTTTGCCAGTTCGCTTCCTGGCTGAAATCATGCCTCAGATGTCCCTAATGGAAAGGGTAGTTTCTCCCCCCTGGTTGCACTTGCTGCGGTGTGGCAACGCCTGCTACCTCCGCCGGTGTAGCTAGCTTATGCTAGGGCCTTGTGTCTGAGTTCTGTAGGTCTGCTCCCAAACGCCTAGGACTGACAGTCTTTGGATGCTTTGCCCTGGGGTGAAACAGGTGAGCGGGTCGTCAATTGCCCACTCATTCGCCTTTCCCAATTCTGCTGCTGCTGGTGGTGGTGCCAGTGTCTCTCTTCAATGCCAGTTCGCTTCCTGGCTAGTGTCATGCCTCGAATGTCCCTGATGGTAAGGGTAGTTTCTCCCCCCTGGTTGCACTTGTTGCGGTGTGGCAACGCCTGCTACCTCCGCCGGTGTAGCCAGCTTACGCTAGGGCCTTGTGTCTGAGTTCTGGAAGTCCGCTCCCAAACGCCAAGGACTGACAGTTTTTGGATGCTTTGCCCTGGGGTGAAACAGGTGAGCGGGTCGTCAATTGCCCACTCATTCGCCTTTTCCAATGCTGCTGCTGCTGCTGCTGGTGGTGGTGCCAGTGTCTCTTCTCTGCCAGTTCGCTTCCTGGCTAGTGTCATGCCTCAAATGTCCCTTATGGTAAGGGCAGTTTCTCCCCCCTGGTTGCACTTGCTGCGGTGTGGCAACGCCTGCTACCTCCGCCAATGTAGCCAGCTTACGCTAGGGCCTTGTGTCTGAGCTCTGGAAGTCCGCTCCCAAACGCCAAGGACTGACAGTTTTTGGATGCTTTGCCCTGGGGTGAAACAGGTGAGCGGGTCGTCAATTGCCCACTCATTCGCCTTTTCAATGCTGCTGCTGGTGGTGGTGCCAGTGTCTCTTCTCTGCCAGTTCGCTTCCTGGCTAGTGTCATGCCTCAAATGTCCCTTATGGTAAGGGCAGTTTCTCCCCCCTGGTTGCACTTGCTGCGGTGTGGCAACGCCTGCTACCTCCGCCAATGTAGCCAGCTTACGCTAGGGCCTTGTGTCTGAGCTCTGGAAGTCCGCTCCCAAACGCCAAGGACTGACAGTTTTTGGATGCTTTGCCCTGGGGTGAAACAGGTGAGCGGGTCGTCAATTGCCCACTCATTCGCCTTTTCAATGCTGCTGCTGGTGGTGGTGCCAGTGTCTCTTCTCTGCCAGTTCGCTTCCTGGCTAGTGTCATGCCTCAAATGTCCCTTATGGTAAGGGCAGTTTCTCCCCCCTGGTTGCACTTGCTGCGGTGTGGCAACGCCTGCTACCTCCGCCAATGTAGCCAGCTTACGCTAGGGCCTTGTGTCTGAGCTCTGGAAGTCCGCTCCCAAACGCCAAGGACTGACAGTTTTTGGATGCTTTGCCCTGGGGTGAAACAGGTGAGCGGGTCGTCAATTGCCCACTCATTCGCCTTTTCCAATGCTGCTGCTGCTGCTGCTGGTGGTGGTGCCAGTGTCTCTTCTCTGCCAGTTCGCTTCCTGGCTAGTGTCATGCCTCAAATGTCCCTTATGGTAAGGGCAGTTTCTCCCCCCTGGTTGCACTTGCTGCGGTGTGGCAACGCCTGCTACCTCCGCCAATGTAGCCAGCTTACGCTAGGGCCTTGTGTCTGAGCTCTGGAAGTCCGCTCCCAAACGCCAAGGACTGACAGTGTTTGGATGCTTTGCTCTGGGGTGAAACAGGTGAGTGGGTCGCCAATTGCCCACTCATTCGCCTTTCCCAATTCTGCTGCTGCTGCTGCTGGTGGTGGTGCCAGTGTCTCTTCGATGCCAGTTCGCTTCCTGGCTAGTGTCATGAATCAAATGTCCCTAATGGTAAGGGCAGTTTCTCCCCCCTGGCTGCCTCTGTCTGCGGTGTGGCAACGCCTGCTACCTCCGCCGGAGTGGCCAGCTTACGCTAGGGCCTTGTGTCTGAGCTCTGGAAGTCTGCTGCCAAACGTTTAAGACTGACAGTGTTTGGGTGCTTTGCCCTGGGGTGAAACAGGTGAGTGGGTCGCCAATTGCCCACTCATTCGCCTTTCCCATTTTTCAATGCTGCTGCTGGTGGTGGTGGTGGTGCCAGCATCTCTTCTCTGCCAGTTCGCTTCCTGGCTAGAGTCATGCCCAAAATGTCCCTAGTGGTAAGGGCAGTTTCTCCCCTCTGGCTGCGTCTGTTTGCGGTGTGGCAACGCCTGCTACCTCCGCCGGAGTGGCCAGCTTACGCTAGGGCCTTGTGTCTGAGCTCTGGAAGTCTGCTGCCAAACGTCTAAGACTGACAGTGTTTGGGTGCTTTGCCCTGGGGTGAAACAGGTGAGCGGGTCGCCAATTGCCCTCTCATTCGCCTTTCCAATTTTTCAATGCTGCTGGTGGTGGTGGTGGTGGTGGTGGTGGTGGTGCCAGCATCTCTTCTCTGCCAGTTCGCTTCCTGGCTAGAGTCATGCCCAAAATGTCCCTAATTGTAAGGGCAGTTTCTCCTCCCTGGCTGCCTCTGTCTGCGGTGTGGCAACGCCTGCTACCTCCGCCGGAGTGGCCAGCTTACGCTAGGGCCTTGTGTCTGAGCTCTGGAAGTCTGCTGCCAAACGTCTAAGACTGACAGTGTTTGGGTGCTTTGCCCTGGGGTGAAACAGGTGAGTGGGTCGCCAATTGCCCACTCATTCGCCTTTTCAATGCTGCTGCTGGTGGTGGTGCCAGCATCTCTTCTCTGCCAGTTCGCTTCCTGGCTAGTGTCATGCCTCAAATGTCCCTAATTGTAAGGGCAGTTTCTCCCCCCTGGCTGCCTCTGTCTGCGGTGTGGCAACGCCTGCTACCTCCGCCGGAGTGGCCAGCTTACGCTAGGGCCTTGTGTCTGAGCTCTGGAAGTCTGCTGCCAAACGTCTAAGACTGACAGTGTTTGGGTGCTTTGCCCTGGGGTGAAACAGGTGAGCGGGTCGCCAATTGCCCTCTCATTCGCCTTTCCAATTTTTCAATGCTGCTGGTGGTGGTGGTGGTGGTGGTGGTGCCAGCATCTCTTCTCTGCCAGTTCGCTTCCTGGCTAGAGTCATGCCCAAAATGTCCCTAATTGTAAGGGCAGTTTCTCCCCCCTGGCTGCCTCTGTCTGCGGTGTGGCAACGCCTGCTACCTCCGCCGGAGTGGCCAGCTTACGCTAGGGCCTTGTGTCTGAGCTCTGGAAGTCTGCTGCCAAACGTCTAAGACTGACAGTGTTTGGGTGCTTTGCCCTGGGGTGAAACAGGTGAGTGGGTCGCCAATTGCCCACTCATTCGCCTTTTCAATGCTGCTGCTGGTGGTGGTGCCAGCATCTCTTCTCTGCCAGTTCGCTTCCTGGCTAGAGTCATGCCCAAAATGTCCCTAATGGTAAGGGCAGTTTCTCCCCCCTGGCTGCCTCTGTTTGCGGTGTGGCAACGCCTGCTACCTCCGCCGGAGTGGCCAGCTTACGCTAGGGCCTTGTGTCTGAGCTCTGGAAGTCTGCTGCCAAACGTCTAAGACTGACAGTGTTTGGGTGCTTTGCCCTGGGGTGAAACAGGTGAGCGGGTCGCCAATTGCCCACTCATTTGCCTTTCCCATTTCCTTTTCCATTTCATTATTTTCCTTCTGATACACAACCAACCAAACATAACACACACAATAACACATATAACACATATAACACACAGTGACATCACACATAACACACATACACACACACTTACAATGCACAAAACACAAGGACCTTTTCCTTGTTATTTGCCCTGGCCTTCACTCACTAATAGCATTACATTAACACTATAACTCACACTTCACCCTATAACATTTTTCCATCCACATACCTGCCAACAGACCCAACTTTTTCAGGGACAGTCCTGCTTTTTTCCAGTCCTGTCCCATCTAATTTAGCTAAACTAGGTATGCAAAATGCAAATACACATAGGTAGTTATAGCTCGGTAGGTAACGCTACTATAAACATTTAATAAATATAATCAAGTACTAAATAATAAATCTAACTTTAAAATACATTTAAATAAACCCCTATTTTTTTTTAAAAAAAAACATTAAAATTTAATTATTATTATTTAGACATAATCCATCTTTAACCAAACCAGTGCACTGCTACTAATCTTAAACATAACCGTACATTAACCCTAAGCTATTTTTTAGTTCTTGTCCAACATTTTTCCATCAGCATACCTGCCAACACACCCAAGATTTTGGTGGACAGTCCTGCTATTTTCCAGTCCTGTCCAATAAGTAAGTTGGGTTGTTGCAAAGTATGCCATTGTAAATAGGTAGCAAATGTTAGGCATGTAAAGTGGTCCAAAATCAATTTAAAAATGTAAAATATTCCCTATTCTTTTATTAAACATCTATGGACAGTACACCTCGGTATGTGTGTGCAACTCTATTGGTCGTTTCGGCAGGGGGCTCGCCTGCCATCAACGAATGAAGTGCATTCTGCAGTTCTGCAATTCACTCGTTGATGCCAGACCAGCCCCCTGCCGAAACGACCAATAGAGCTGCACACACGTACCTTCACGGCAGCTGCTGCTGCTGTGATGTGTTATTAACCCCGTATTAACCCCTGCTAGGCAACCAGGAGGAAAACGAAGATTAAACGAGCACGAAGAATGTCCGCGAATATTCGCCCGAAGAGAAGACAGGAACGGGCGAATATTCGCGGAATACGAAGATTTTTTTTTCCCCGAAGACGAGCACGAAGACGAACACGAAGAGCCCCCTGGTGCCCAAGTCTAATATTTATGTTTCTGAGAATACATACATAATGGAAATTTCTAGATAAACAAGCTTGCAAGCAGGGCCTTCTTTACCTAATGTATCACTTTGTCTTAGTCTGTGAATTGTATTTCTTTCATACACTTTGAATGTATGGACTGTATGATGAAGAAGAAGAAGAAGATGAAGAAGAAGAAGAAGAAGAAGAAGAAGAAGAAGAAGAAGAAAGAATTTGTTTCTTATAAGGAACACTTAGAAAAATACATTCTGTTTTGGTTTGGACTATGCACTTATATACTTGATGATGACCAAGTCAGTTATTGTTCTTAATTAGAGTCCACATGTCATTGATGAACAGATGTCAAAGACAAAAAGCTTAGTAAGGCTTCCAGCTAGTCCCTGAGCATTGTCGATGTTGTAGTCTCTAGGGGTTACATCAATTTGTTTCTGTGCTGATATAAAACATACATTTTGATGATGGTTTAACAACTTAATTAAAAACACACTCGACATGTTCCTGACTTGCCAATTAAACACTTGTCCGTATACAGCCATAGCCGGGAACTCTCAGGGTTTTTGCCCCAATCTCAGGGTGAAGAGTCGTTCTATACTGTCAGGACCATATCTATGACTCCTAAATGGTGCTTTTGCTTCAGTATGTTGATATATGATGTGCAAATGAGCCAAATTCGGACACATTTTTCTCATGACTAAGTCACTGATTGAACTCGTTTTAAATGGATAGAGGATAACACTCTATATTCTATATTTTTGATTTTTTTTTATTTCACAAGTTTGACTTTCCCAAAAGAAGGCGATTTTTCGGTCCACACTGGAGACCTTAGTCATGCCACCACTCATTAGGGACACCATCTCTAACACATCATACATTGCGTGTCTGTTGCTTGCGAAAAACTACAGAGCTCTTTTAATATTAAACATCTTGTCAGAATATCGGTAAAATATGGCTGTAGAAAAGGGGAATTTATGATGATTTTAAAAAGCTCAATCAGCTTCTTGTGACTTATTGCATCCTGCAGCATGCGACGGGTATAAGATTAAGTAGAGGATCTGCCCATTTATTTTTCTCTTAAAATAATTTGCTTTGAAATTGTTCTTCTATTTTAACAGGCGCTGCCTTCATCTCTGGGACAGATTAAAGTGAAATTTACCATCTCTTGTCTGGAACCAGTCCTCCTAATCGTCATTTCCAGGATTTACATTGGCTATAATTCTGTAGAACTGCTCTTTATTCTTTAGGAGACTTGACGCAGAGCCCCAGGCACAGCATAAATGTATAATAGCTTCCCAGTTCGTTTTAAGAGTTTAGTTTTGCACTTTTAATCAAGTTTCCTAGTAAATAATCACAATATTATTGCATTTTGTGTTTGTGTCTGTTCTTCATGTTTGTATGGCATTCCTTTTCTTTTTATTAGCTTTAAAGTCTCTTTATACAACATGTATGATATAACGGTATAAATTCTAAACAGAGGGCTATAAAAAAATTATGGGTTGGTAGGCGATGGTAATTGAGATCAGTCTGTTCGTTAATTAAAGGTTGAATAGCATTTGGTGCTTCCCTGGTGGTGGTCTTAGAAAGAAATGTTTATATGATCACGGGAAGGCTGCCAAGTTAGGGAGACAGGCAATAGCCCCCTGAGCTTCTCTGATTTGAAGGTTTTGGTCCACTTCAAGAATATTTATGCATCATTTACACTGTAAAGGCAACATATCAATCATTACAGCCTTAATCTACGGTTCCTTTAGGAAGTGTATTTTTGACAGGACTGTACGATTGTAGGCTGAGAGTCCCGAGTGTTGAACGTCACTCACCTCCCCTGGTCTGAAAGTGTCCAGTCCTCCTCTGTATACGAGCTCTGCTTTTGGCCACTATCCTTATCCTTGCTTCGTCTCTTCCTGACCAAGGACTAGATGCAGATAACTTGGGGTAAAACAGCTATACAATAATCCACCATCTATATCTGTAATTACTAAACAACTCCTTTAATTACATAAAGAAATGTCCAGCAACCGTATTTACATTGATTCAGGACAAACACATAAAACGTAGCTTTATAAATTCTTTATGTCTTTATATATACTTTACGTATGTTTATAGGTTGTTTATCCCCTATAGGTATTTAGACAAATTTGTCTTTAAACTCTTTCAGCATGGACAAAAACGTCATAACTTTGGCAATGATGATAGCAGAAGATGCGTTAAAGTATAAAGTTAAATGGACTTTTATCAGCCACTAAGAAGCCTTCCAAGATTGACGAAACAAATGTCTACGACTAACACAGTACAATTTTATACTTTTATCTACATGTCTTCTGTGTCACTCATCCCTGTTACTTTACGAGTCTCGTACCAAGAGACTAAACCTTCTTGCCCCCCCCCAAAATATATAAAATTAACTAAAAAGGGGTAGGATGGACCTCTGAGGTCTTGAAAGTCCTTTGAATGTAGGTCAGTAAAATATATTGCAAAGTTCTATGACATCACATCACTGCTGTTTCGACTTGATTTAAAGTAGGCAGATTTAGAATCACCCCGACAGTTCGGAATTGACGTAAATGGGTCTTTGTAGATTAAATGAAGAAATGTGTTTGTTTAGCTGGCTGGGATTCGTGGGAGTTACACGACGCAATGAGTAATTTCTTTGGGAGAGTTCTGAGAAATGAGTTGCTGGTTGGGCTGAAATACTCATTGCAATGAATGAAATCATCACAGATAAATAGGGAAATTATTAGGACTGCAATGTGCTAAAATTGTTCCGCTGCGGGTGAGCGCCCAAGGTCCTGTATGGAAGTGACTGGCTCGGTGGAGAGCAAGACAAATAGCAGGTTTTATTTGATTTTAATGAAAGTAAACACTTCAAACTTTAAAATAAATTGTGTCTTAAAGGGAATCTGTCGTGTGAAACTAAGTCTGCATTTGAGATAGCGGGCATAGTACATGGCCTAGAGCTTCTTCGGATTGTGTTTGCCTAAAGTACATATAAAGTCGGAAAACACATTGCTAAATTGAATGCACTTCAATCGGTGCCAGGCGGACTGACATTAAATATAAGAAAAAAACAACTTCTGTTGTGTCTGTATATGTTAATGTATATTTGTTATATATATATGCGTTAATCACGCAATAATATGTTGCCTAAATAAATAATAGTAGTAATAATAATAATAAATGTAATGCTTTAAATCTGAATCTTTTTGTTTTAGTGCATTTTTTGCCATCAGTTGTCCAGCATTTAAGAATTAATTAACTAAGATGTGAACTACTAGAGGTGTGAAGACCTGCCTTGTTAGCCCATATGAATAAACAGGTTCAATGGCTTATGCCCAAGTTGATCAAAATATCAGAAGTCCTTTTATGCATCCATATATTAACCGCAATATGAGGAAAAATTGTTAGAACACATACGTACCGGCCAGCGATGCACTTTCTAGCCTAGCGTAGTAGTTCCAGGTAATTGGCAATCCCCGTCGTCACAAAACTTGAAAACTTGGGTGATTATGTCCCTTGGTGTACCACTGCTCAATGGACCGGTTACAAGGGAGATCTCTAATCTTCCTAACTGGCCAATGGAGCAAGAAGCCTGATCACTCAACAGTACAATCTGCCCCTTGTTATGGGGCTGAGGTGCTGCCAACCCCTGGATCTTTTGGCCTAGACCAAAATACACCTCTGAGTGTAACTGCCAAATTAAACGAATAGGGCAGGGACATCCAACGTGCGGCCCTCCAGCTGCTGCAGGACTACATCCTTCTCATCCAGCCCCTTAGCATTGTGGGAGATGTAGTCCTGCAGCAGCTGGAGGGCCACAGGCTGGACACCCCTGGAATAGGGAGACCAAATTACTCTTCATGAATGTTGATCAGTTGAAGAAATGCAACAAATATTTTTCTACCACTATATCCTGAGCATTTTCTGAACTTTGGGCAACAAAGTATCATCTATTTGTGAATAAAAACTCACAAGGCTGGCTTTTCTTTGCTCATATACATACACAGCTTATATCGTATATTTAAGTTAATAAGTTGAAACATTTTTACTTTCCCGACTTCGCTTTGCATTTTGAATGGACAATTCTGATGGCTTTCCCCCTACAAAAAGGTCTTAAGCATAGTTAAATCATTCATATATTTTTTCAGAAAAGCTTCCGCCCACCACATATCACCTGCAAACTCTTACTTTAGTGCATGAACTCTAATCGTAACCTGGCCCTTAGGTGTATATGACACCGACGTCAGCTGCCAGAGGTTTCAGAGCCATGTCCCTGCTGTGCTACTAAAGCCACCAGACACAAGGGCTGAGCGGCAGAAAGTTTAGGACCTCTAGGACTGGCGGGAGCTGCATCCCCAATAAACCCAGTTGTTAAATCACTTAGATGCCTCCATTTGGACTATCAAGGTCAAATCCCCAAATATCAGCTTTTGTGTTTTGTGGCATTATATAAATACTTACACCCTAAAAACTAAAATGCCCTTTTGAAAAATGTTATTTTTTTAATTGCATGCCATTTCATATTAAATTCCTTTTGCAATCAATGAGGCTCTTTCTACTGGAGTGTAATTATTAAACTAAGCCAAATAAGGCCCGCAAGACCTCGAGGTGCGGCCCACGTAAGATCGGCAGCCAGGGCAACCGATCTTACGCGGGCCGCACCTCGAGCCATGCTACTTACCTGTGGGAGGGTCTTCTGTACTGCATAGAGGAAGCGGAACCTAGCAGAGTTCACGTGACATCACATGACTCTGCTCCAGTCCTGCTTCCTCTGTGCAGTACCAGAGAACGCAGAGGGAGGCCGCGCCCCCTGCTGAAGTCTGTGAGCGGCATCGAGGAGCTGCAGTGCAGGTAAGGGGGTGAGGAGGGTGTTTGAATGAGTATGCGTGATTGAGGGAATGAATCTGTAAATGAATGAGTATATGAATGAATGAGTGTGTGTGATAGCATGGATGTGTACGTGCTGGAACCTAGGCATGATGGGACTGTGATTGCTGTTAGCAATCACACTCCTATCATGCCAAGTCAGCCAGTACATGCTGAAACCTAGCTAGCTGCCCCCTTTTGTATTGATGCTGCCAGCAGTATGGGGTCAACACATCACTTACAGCCACCCTGTACCAGCATGTACTGGCTGACTTGGCATGATAGGAGTGTGATTGCTAACAGCAAGTACAGTCCCATCATGCCTAGGTACCAGCATTTACTGGTTGCCTGGGTATGGTGTTAGCAATCACACTCCTATCATGCCAAGTCATATTGCTAATTTTTTTGTCCAATTGTGGTGTATTACCTACTTTTATTAAAAATGTGAGTTTTTATTATTATTTTTAAAGGTGGGGGGTCATTTTCGGTTTTGGCTAAGTGAACCGTGAATTTTTTGGTCCAGAATTTTCATTTTGGTGCATCCCTAGAATAAATAGAAGTATTTCATTTTTAATTATCCTGAATTTGTAGTCACAAACCTTTCTAGGCCCAGAAATCAGTGGGAGGAAAAGTAAAGGTTTTGTGTCATTTACTTTATTTTAATCTGCATATTTTATTAAAGGCCATATTTTCTCACAGTGAAAAATGAGTGCGGCCCTCGCACGGATACAATTCTGATGAAGTGGCCCACTTCAGAAAAAACTTGGACACCCCGGAACTAAGCCATTTAACGCAGCCACGGTGTAAATGGTTATTTTCGTACCCTGTTATTTGCACACAAATGTCAGGAAATCCTGAATCTTCCAATAATTTTGAAAAAAAAGACAGATTTTATATTTGTCCAACCATAATTTTGTCATTTTAATGTAAGCATTTATTATAGATGATCACCACAATATCCATCACTCACTATTTAGAACGTAATCTGTTCTTGCGTACCTTCATGTATTTTCCCAAGGATTAGAGTCACTTCTCCTCTTCATTCCTTCGCCTAGTGCTCTTAGTATGTTGCAACTTTCTTCTGCATGGAGTCGGCATGGAGGATTAAAGCAGTGACCTGGAAAACTCAATTTGGGGGGAAAAAATACTTCATAAGGAAAAAAAATAACGGCAGAAATAATATCGCCAACCTTAACTATCTACTAAAGGGTACAACTTGCATTTCTTTGTCTTTGAACAATCTGTTACAATTTAAAGTAAGTATGACTTCAGATTTCCATCATTATTTTTCTAGTGACCTTGTTTGAGGCACAATACTGACATTTTACCGTTCTCCGTTTCTCAACTCTGCAGTTGAACGTGCTTTGATATTAATTTTTTTTGTAATTTGGAATCATAATAGTTGAGAGTTTTGATTTTTTTTAATTGAGAAGATAATTACAGAGAGTTATTAAAATACTTTGGAAACCCTAGTTTCAAAACACGATCTTTGTTGTACCTGAATTAATAAATTTGACAGCTCAATGTGTATGTTGTGACAAATATTCATTCATTTATATATTTTTTTCATGCGACACTTTGTAGTTGGACCTTTTTTTCAAGGTAAACATCAAATAAAATACCTTCTGGTATGTAAAATTGCGCTATACATCATTTAACAGTTGCAAATAAGATAGAAAGTCTTCCAGCAGAAGAATTTAAATGGGGTAGGCACATTATATATATATATATATATATATATATTGATATGTACTATTCTTAAATCCATATGAAACCATAATAAATGTGAGTGAAAAAGACCCTTAAAATTCTGATATATATACCATACAGGAGATGATGTGAAATCATATGATGGATGATGTGATGAATGATAAAATGGTGATTTATAATTAATCCTGAAAGATGGATGAACCGATAATATAAATAATCACCGGCAGTCACTTAGCACTCCAACTGATATTAGCGTATCATATAGGTGTGTGTTTGAAGATCCACAAGCTGCTGCTAAATAGAAATATTACACACATGCTCATCAAATTGAACCGTCCATTGCAGTCAGACATGTTTCATCCAGACACGTGGAAGAAATCTGAGGATCTGTTAGGATAGATGGGGGTTTATTTTATAACAAAAGTCAAGAATTCATTTGTAACAAAGAATTCTGGTGCAAAGTGGAATGGTTCATTTACCACGTACATTGCGTTGGTTGGTATAGTAATAGAGCCACTTAAACTCTGCTCTAGACTTGCTCTGTATTAATGAACCACAATATAAGATTCCTGTCTCTGCACAAAATGCAGCTTATATGTCCCGATAACTGATACAAATACACAAACCTTTTAGAAAGTATGATGTACGTGAATTCTATCTTTCTATCAATCTACTTGGCAAATGTCAGACCTGTCTTAGAATCAGAGACAGGCGACATACGGATCACACTTCTTCTAGTGTCTTTGAGAAACAAGGTTTCCATTCTGAATTTCTTTTGTGCAATCCCTTGGTCAAATCCACACACAATAACCAATTTATCCAAGCTTCTACTTGGCGTATCTCAGAATAATAATAAAAAAACCCATACGTTTCTAAATCATTCTTACATACTCTCATTACTCATTCTGTGTCTCCATTTGTACCTATTGTTATTGGCAAGCAAATTAAGAAACAAGCATATTATATCACACTTTCCCTTTTAAAACAGGGTCTATTGGGTATGTTATTTCATATTCAGACGTTCTATTGAAAACAACTTAATTCCAAACGACACCTCATTTACAAGGAAAAATATAATCCTAAACATAGTATTGTCTCTAACCAGCCGGAGAAGGAATATAAAGCATTTGGAACGAAACCATCTGTAGGCTCAGACAGTATATATGTTTTAGGATTTGCCTTTGTGTAGTCAATATATGCTATAAGATCTTTCAAGATCAAAGAGAACCAAAAAAGAGAAAAGGAGTGTCTTGTTCAGTACCGGTTAAACACTCATTAATCACACCCAACAGAAATGCCGTAAGAATTTTGCCACTTCTTGAATCCTGAATAGAGAAACTCACATAGTGAGATGTTAAGGAATATGGATAATTTCTCAAAATACAAAATAAATATTTCTGGGTTTTATTTGGGGACGTGTCTGATGTAATAGACCGGTAGGAGTTTCCAGTCGAAAAGAAATGCACTTCCACCATTGGTCAGAAAGTGTTATTTAAAGGGACACCACAGCCATGCTTTAATCCATATGATGGTCCCTTTACTCAGTAGTGGGGTTCCTATTCAGAACGTATAGGGGGATTTGGTAGAATTCTCCGTATGCATTTGTCTCTTTCCCTACCCCTTAGCTATTTGTCGTGTATGAGATGTATTCAGCCAAACAGACCTCCTGTCATATGATATACTTTCTGATAGTCCTCTCCAGGGGGTCTAATGAGAGCCCTCCCATGCACATGTGCAAAAAGTGCTGCCATTTGAATAAATTCACACATCAGTGGCAGAAAACGTCAGACATTTGATTGATTTTTTTTCCAAAAGATTTAAATAATACATATTGAAGTACTTTAATGTGCATTATTTGCTCAGGAGGCTGCCAGGGACACTGAGGTGTGACTTAAAAACAAAAGGTCATCCATCTGGACAAGCAGCACAGGGTCAGGACAAGACACAACAACAAAGGTACAAACAGGGATAGGCAAAGTGTCCGTACAAGCAAACCAGTGTCCGTGGAAAGGTTAGTGAAGGTCTTTAGAACATCATTAAATTGTCCACCATGAGCAATGTTGGTGCCGACCCCTGGATACAAACCAAGTAGAAATTACGCAGGAAATAAATCCAAATTCTATGTGCTTGGATTCACTCTTGGATAGTTTACACAACTTAACATTACATAAGTTATGGTGGGTAAAGGTGATGAAAACCCTTCCACTTAAATTTAAGGGGGTAGTAGAAGTATTATTAAACACTCATCTACAGACACCAGACAAGCCAGAAGGCTTGTTTTTCCCTCAGAAATCTCATGGTGCTGCCACAACCACAAGGGATTCTGGGTAGGCGCATGCAAATAAGGTCAACAATTATCACCTTTGCCTCTAAATCCACTTTATACATGGATCCCTTAAAAGTAATTGCTCGCTGTACAGGACAGCATTTAGACAAAACTCAGGTTAGAGGTGCAATAGCCAGATCACCGCTCATGGACAGCTGTTTCGTCAGCATGAGGTTGTGATACTAGTTTACGTAATTTAACACTAACATAACCTTTGCGTCAGCATTCTAATCATTCACAAAACAAAACTTTTTTTTCGAGTGGGAAAATGTGCCTTTTATTTTTTCTTCAAAAATGGCTAAATAAAAAAGTGACTAAATAAAACCAATTTTGCATCATCATTTAAAATGCATTAAAAAAAAAAGCAAAGGAAAATATCAGGATTTACATAATTTTAAAGGACACATTTGAAATTCTTGAAATCAATCCCTTTTCTATGAAATGGCATAAGATGGTGCAGGGTATTAATTAAATAAATGACATCGCATTCCAAGGACTAGTGGAAAATACTAGAAAAAACATTCACCTATACATTTGTGATTTTTTTATGTTGTTGTTTTATATAGAGGAAACTTATTTTACTTACAGTTTTCCTTTGAGGATTTCAGCTTGCAAATGAGGAAACATTAATTGTTCCAAAATAGCACCCTGGAATCACATTAAGTTCCCTGAATGTATCACTTGAGATACACAAGCCATTTATCATGCCTTTGACAAATGGGACATGTTATCTAAAGGTCTAATTTTAGAGTATAAAGTTTTGTTAGTGAATCACCAAAATGTCTACAATTACGGTTTATTTTAACTTTTACAAACAGAGCTCCAGTAAACCTAGGCTGGCCAAACGTGGCTCGTGGCTAACAGGGTGTAATAGGAATTGTAGACAGATAACAGTCACAATAACATATTTGAAGATGCATGGCGAGGGTTATGAATTGAAACTGCAACTCTCCTGTAGACTCACCTACATGTGTTTTGGTGAATATACCCCAGTGATTACAAATCTCATCTCATGTACAACACACTCCATAGTGGAGAAGGTTGGAGAAGGTTTTTGCACATTCAGTACGAATAATGGGCTGATCAAGTTTTAATAAAATTAATTATATAGGTATATGGGTAAATAGGTATGGGAGGAATTTGAAAAGCAGCCTTATTACTATATCATAAATTTGACAATGAAACACATCAGTGACCCTAACAACCTAAAGAAGAATCCCAACCTTGATGTCTGCAAGCAATCAATCTGGAGGAGGTAAAGACTCAGCAGGTTAAAGGCTCCTGTGGATGATGATCGTTGCCCACAAGCCACAAAATGGGTTATGTTTAAAAAACCAAGGGGTAAAAGCTGTGCAATCACCTTAGCAACGACAGAAATGCCCCTGATGATAGCGCCACTCCGCTAGGGTTTTTACAAGCTAGTATCAACACTTTGATACATTTTAATGTTTTTGATCAAGCATCATCATACCCCATGATAGTCTACTTTAGGAAAAAAATCTACATTTCAAGGCGGAAGATAATTCAACGAGATGTCATACATTTATAGACTGCTTAACATAAATCAGGTAATTTACAAAATTGTGGCTTGTTGAAATATTCAGGTATGTAAAATCTATGTAAACGTCGGCACATATTCAACGTATATTTAATGATCCTTGTTTTTCTGTTTTCTGTGCACATATGGTAAAATCAGTTTCTGCATTGCTGGCTTCGACATACAGTATACCGCGTCTCTATTTTGGATGGTGGAGATGGATGACAGATGGATGGCGAAGAAACACTGAGAATATACAAATTATTTGGATTAGAAATATGCTTTCACCGGGCATAATAGTGGCCACGTTCAACGTTTTTTTATTAGTGAAGTAATTCTGTATGATTTCCAGAATGTGATAATGTATAATCAATAACATTTTATTTTTTCCATTAGTTATGTTATAGATGCATCAGACCATTACTGCAAACAAATGGCTTGGTATTAAATACTAATAAATAAGGAGTGGTTCGGTGCTTGGTTTAATGCTTTGGCACAAAAAAAGAATATTTAATCGGTGAATATTGTATAATGCTTCATTTAAATGGTGGTCAATTGGCTTCATGGATGAAATGGATTTGTTTCAGTAAAAAAATATGTAACCACTTTAATTTTTACATATATTCATTCTGAAGTAACAATCATCAACATATCTTAATACAATAATCTAATAATACTTTTCTCAATGGAATATATATATATATATATATATATATATATCCAATGTTTGCTGCAGCTTCATACAGCTAGAATAAATATAGAACAGTATAACTGTGTATGAAATCCTAATATCATATGTGCTTAGTTCCTATGGCTTCCAATTCAATCAAGGTTAAGCATTAATTGTTTGTGTATTACACCCGCCACAAAAATATTTTTTTTGGCTCAGTTTACTACACTCAAACCCCTGTTACTGGCCACACAGAGACCTCAGTTGGTATAAAAGAAAGATTCTTTACAGAATATTAATGAGCCGTCTGATAATGCGTGAAGATTGTGAGGTGCCTTATAGCCAGTTTGGATAGTGAAATATAAGGCACTTAAAGGGAAACTGAACTAAATAGATTTCTCATTCATTTTATTAATTTATACGTATATTTTTGGTTATTTTTTTGGCTATATTTGTCTTACCAGTAAGGGACTCCTTTACCTTAGGGACGCTCAACTCAACAAAATTAATTTCCTCGACTCCCTTAAATCAGATGCTCCCAAAAGGAAAAGGGGTAACTTCACAAGGGGAAGGTGATGTGTAACGGAGAAGAATAACCCTGCGAGAACAAAAATATTATATAATTGCTTCACAGTATATATATATATATATATGTAATAGAAGCATTATTAAACACTCATCTACAGACACCAGACTGTGTCTGGTTTTTCCCTCAAAGATCTCATGGCGCTGCCACAAGCACAAGGGATTCTGGGTAGGCGCATGCAAATAAGGTCAACAATGATTATATATAGATATATATATATAGATATAGATATATATAAAAACTGTGTTTCTAATACACATATATTAGTTTACTTAGCATACTGAACTGTAAAATGTAGCATTTGGGAAAACTGACAGATCCACTTTAAACATATTCCGTCTCCCTTTATTTTTATATCTCGATAAAATTTCCTCTATTTTATTTTAAAGGTTGCTTTTAGTAGCCTGTACATTCTCTCCCTTTTCTTCCATTAAAGACACTGATTGTGGTTGATGAATTTATGATAGCTTTTCTTCCATCTCTTTAATGCTGAAATTACAGCACATGATTACCTTCTACCTGACAATCAGATGTAACAAATTCCTTTGCTTGATTTTCTTATTGAGTTATTTTGACGGGAGATAAAAGGAGCGAGACCATACTCTTCGCACAGACCCCAGTGGCGAGTTATAAAAGAGACACATATACTACATATTTGCACATAACTTACAATAACTCTGTGTAGACCAGAAGATACAGTAGATTTGAACATAACATAGTAGTAAACCTTTAGCGTATACATAAAAGCTGGCATTTAGCCTCAAACATTCCTCAGGATCAGGTTAAAACTGTACAAAATTCTTTGACGTCTCTCCGTGATACTATCATAAATAGGATGACATCACAAGAGGTCACCACGCCCTTCGTATACAGTACATGTTGGCAGAAACTCAGATGTTTGAAGCTTTTTATAATTTTAATATTTTAATATTATTATAATGGGAGCCGCCGTCTTTACTTCCTGTTTTAAGGATTAGCGTGATTAGCAGTCCTCATTGAGTTATCTCTGCGCGATTGCCAAGTTGCTGGTTGTCGTTGATTGGTTCAGGCAGACTTTGTGATAATGGTGCGAAGAAATGGCAGATGACATCAGGTTAGGAAATGTAATGAAACATGCTATGGCTGCCACCTTTTGCCACAGCTAAAATAGTCCCTTACTTTTAAATAAAAATAAACCCAAAACAATTCCACTAATTGGCAAAAAAACCTGTAAATTATATGTAATTTTAATAAATTAAATAATGATCTGACAGTTACTTTTTAAATCTAATGTTGGTTCTTGAAAAGGTTGGCCAGAGCTTATACAGTATGTGTATATATATACGGTATATACATTGTTATCTGAATACAGGAATTTATGTATTAGTAACATTTAGAGTATATATATATATATATATATATATATATATATATCCAGAACTATATATTTCCATAATCCGTCCTACAGTTTATCAGAGATCTACCTCTCAGTAACTTTAATAACGATATGTAATATGCCTTCTTGCTTACTTGTTGTATAAAAATTGCAATATACTTCTGAATAAATATACTTTTCCATATAATTTTATACGTCTGAGGCTAAGTGTGCAATGCATCTTTCTTAATATGCCTGTTGTAAGAAAGTATAAATTACTTTTCTAATAGAGGGAAGAAATTCCATCCCCATTACGGGAAATAACATCCATTCTCGAATGTCTTCTCTAACCTTTGTTATCTATAAAAACACTATGTTCAAAGAAACCAGTGCTGAGCAAATGTACTCCCATGCTGTGAGCCAAGTGCTAGCGATGTTACAAAGAGGTGGCGGAGCAGTAAGAGGGATTACCAACCTATTTAATGTAGCCGAGTGCAAAGGTGCAGTTTCTTTACACAACATAATCTCATAATGGCACGATAATAATTGCATTAATCATAATAAGCTCATTTGACTTTGGTATGTTCGAATTACGTGACTGAACAAGAATGCTTTTGCATTTTTTAATTAATTGGTGTCCATCGAGCAAGAAAATAAATAAAAAATGAACATTTTAAATAGCATTCTAGAACAGTTCCAGATCGAAAAAAATGGACAAATATTTTACTTGGTATTAATCGGGTTTCTTTATGCTTTTTTTTTTATTGTGCTGATGGCATTTTTAATTGGCTTCAGACACACTGCATTTGTGCGCGCATAATACGACCGTCGCAAAGTTTAACTTCTTCACAAGGTTTCGGGGATTTAAACAATACAAGCCGGATCTAATTTTACTTTGGTGAATTATTTAGGCAAATGATTCCAGATTATTGATGTTTAATGAGGATGTGGCATTAAGCATGCCTGGGAACTCTCAGGGTTTGACCCTGAGTCTCAGAGTTTCTGCCCCAATCTCAGGGTCTCTCCTACTGTTTCTGTTCTTCCACAGATTGTAAGCTCACGAGAACAGGGTCCTCTTCTCCCTTTGTACCAGTTTGTTACTGTGTGTGATTTTAAATTACTCCACAGATTGTAACAGCGCTATGGAATCTGCCAACACTATATATAAATAAATGTAATGTAATAATGTAATGGTGGAGGGGCAGATCCAAAGGGTCGCACAGTCTGGATCTGGCTCTTTTCTATTCTGCACTGCTGTAGTTGTATACAAGCCAAGTGGTGATTTGGCTACCAGTACATGATCATTGATATCCCTGCTTGAATGCAGGTGACTGAATTTAGTATCTTTAAGTATATATTATGATATTCGCTTAACACATTTGGTGAGTGACTACATAGAATTCTTCATGATGGGCCATTAAAGGGATAATTATTACAAAAATCTCAAGGTCAGCTCATTTAGAGGATGTCCAGGTATGGCAATAAGGACATCTGTATTCACAACATTGTTTTTTTCATTCACACACTTCTCTTGTGAATACGATGATGATGATGATGATGATGATGATGATGGTGCTATATGAATCAATAAATAATAATACTAGTAGACTTCTATGACCTAAAGGGGATGTGGGTATGGTTAGAATGGATGATGGACAGTGATAGAAAGGTTAATTTACAAAACACTTCACCGTCATGGAGAATAAATGAGTGTGCCAGAAGCACAGAGATCAGCTACAATATCAATCTTGGAGCCTCTTTAGCAAATCCAGGTAAGTTGCCAAGTAATAAAAAATTCTGTACAAAAAAAATGGAAAATAAATTAAAATAAGTAAAGCGGTTACCGTTGATGCACCAAAATATTAACAAGCCTTCCACTGCAGTTATTATTATACAAAATGGTTACCGATGCTGTTCCATATTTTTACTTTACTGGTATCCCTATATAGAAAATGATCAATTAAAGTGGTCTAAATTATTTTATAATGTAATATTTTTAAATTATCTTTTGCTGAAGTAGCGACACATTATTATAAGTTTGCTTATTTTCTGAGCAGTTTAGCTTTTCGTGCTCTATAGAAAACATAGATATTTCCCCACTTTCACCTTCTTTTTCTCAAAGATTAAGATTAATTTGGTTTTGATGGAATTTAAGTAGTAAGTGAAAGAACTGATTAAAGTGAAATAATATCTGCTTTCCATAATGTTATCTTTAAAAAAAGATAAGTTCGAAATCATTTACATTCCTTTTAAGGTCATATTACATCTGCTGTCTATGTGATTCCCAGAACAGCATTTTGTCTTGTAGGATAAAGACAGAAACAGGAATTCATATTTAATAGATCAAATTATCACATTCAATTGAAATAAAATTGAAATAGGGTCGTGGCACGTATGCCAATCTTTGATTCATGTTAAGAAATTCTAAATCAGTCAATGAGGAGAACTTTGTATCAACTTTTAGTTGTTTCATTGGTGATAAGACCTTTGTCTTAGTAACCCACGGAAAATCCATTTAAATTTTAGGCTTGAGTTCTCTCATATAAGAAATAATATTTTTAATTTATAGATAAGCATATACATAAGGTTTAAACATAAGAGCTGATGCAATTCCTAATTTGCTGTAGGAGAAATTCTAAGATCCCAAGACAATCAATGTTCTTGAAATTCCATTGGGAATCTGTATGTTCTCATTAAAAGTTCTTATTTTGAATTCAGGTTATCAACCCACTGGGGAGACTTACTAAGCAAACAGAGCTCCTTTGTCAAGGTATTGAACAAATAACCAATTAATTGTCAGATAGATTTATTGATTGCCTTTATTATAGCCCAAGTTCTAAACTCGGTTTCTTACTATGTCTACCAAGAAAAGTATCGACCATTTTTGAGAGGACATTACGGCAATTAAATATGTCCAAACTTTTTTTTTAACTAGGAAGGTTTCAAAAAGTTTTCAGGACTGCATTAATTGATCCATTGCTCGTTATGCTCTAACTTTTGTGAATTAAAACTAAGGCTTTCAGCACAACAGGAAGGTTTGGTTGGACTAGTTCTTGTCAATCTTTATTACTGTTAATAAGTTTAGAAACGTAATATACATTATTATTGTGAATATTTAAAATAAAAATACTTGCATTAAACGTTTATTTTTTTTTCTACCCTGGCACAACAATTATACAAGAAATTAAAAATAAAAGATGAGGTAAGCCTCAGGCCCAGACTGGCACACTGGGCACCGACAGCACCCCATAGTCACCCATTCTGCTGTGCCAGTGTTGCGTTGTGCAGCCACCAGCTGGGTATGTCTGGTTATATACCACGTGAGCATAATTATGTAAATTGCTGGCGCAAATATCCAGCCGTCGGCCAAACTTATGTCATCACATGGCCGCCGACCTTAAAGTTCAAGGGCGCCAGTACAGCCCTGGCATCCCTTATCAATTTAGTCCATGGTAAATATCCTGGTTGATCCCTATGATAAAGCTTATATGTAGTTTTGCTGTTAACAGAAACGTATAGGTAGCAAAGAGAAAAAGACATGTACTAGACGTGTATGCAGGAGAATATTGAGAAAGCATTTAAAATAACCTTGTTAGCAAGGTGAGCTAAGCCTGACCCCAACATCTGGCTTATCTTGGTTTGTGAAGAGGAGGAGTGAGCTCTGGAGCCAAGCCAGTTGAAATGCAGCCTTTAATTCACGATTTGGGTGTGTGTTCCTTCCTTCTGATTTTGCTACAAATTCACCTCTAGTGCCTGGCCGGTCCTCTGACTGGCAAAGTTGCTAAAATACCATATGTTTAGACTGTAGAAATCAAGCTCTTGATGGCCGGAGTTGAATAGCGGACTTTACTCGTGCCACCGCATAGCGATCACCTATGAAAATAACATATCATAGATCTCTGTAATTTGCATAGAGCACGTAAGCGCTGCATAAATTGTTGGCGCTATATAGATAAAAGTTAATAATTATAATAAAATAATAATACGCTATTTTTCTACAGATTAGAAAATAAGTGTATGCACAGCAACAAAGTAACACTGTAAACCACAACTTTTCTCAAGTTTTCTTCTAATTTTTTTGACAATGGTTTCATCTGGTAATCAAAGAAGTGCAGAATATGCTAACGCAATGTAAAGAGATAAATTGTGCTGTTCACGTGCAAAAGGAAAATTCTGCTATAATATTCTTTATAGTCATCTGATGGAGTGATGAAGGAGCTGGAGTAAAATTATTTTCATGTTCCTTTTGCATGGCATAGTGGAGATGAATGTGGCGAGATGTTACATGTAGCATTGTACTCCCTAAGGTCTGAGGAGTGTCAATTAGTAGAAGCGGTTTAGAGAACCTGCTCTGATAAAAATAGATTAGCATTCTATAAATGGAAACATGGCATATTAGTTTGAATATCTGTATTCACCCGAAAAACACTATTATGAAAGTGGTTTATGGTAAAAGATTTTGTAGCCATGTTTTAGAATGTACTGTGCAAGAGAAGTTCTACTTTTCAAGGGCCTGCATATAACAACATTGGTGGTAGGGGCAAATGGGTAGGAATGGAAAGGAGGAGGACATAGAGATATAGGCCAGGTAGGCCTAGTTGAGGGCCCCCTGAGAGTAAAGAAACAGATATAAAGAGGAAAATAAATGAAAGAAGATGTAACCAAGCGATGGGAATGAGAAGATGCTGCAGCAATGTTGTGGGAGAGAGAGGCGGTGGCCATATATATATATATAAATATATATATATATATATATATATATATATAGTCATTGGTTTGCCTGGTGTGACTTACCTGCAATACATTAAGTGTTTGCTACAGTTACCCTTCCTAGATGCCCTTCAGACACTAAGTGGGCTGACATCAGATGTGACACAGATAAAGCCAGAGTATTGTCGCAAACACAAACAAATTTTACTGTTTTTGCTACAATACTTGTCTTGGATAAATACATTTGAAACTATTTGCAGCATGAATAGTTATGTGACATTCTACTTTAGAACTCCCGTCCAACATTCCTTCCATTTTCCCTCCAATTCAAGCCTATTTGAGGCTAGCATCTCCCCCACTCAAGCCAGTCCTGCTCTGACCTGAAGCCGCTCCCTCTGGAGAGCCAGAGCTCCCTGTAGTCTTCTCCGGGAAGTTCCCAGTTAGGGTCACGTGTATTGCAACTGGTATCCTGGTCCTATAATGACAAGGTACCATTGAAGAGTTCTATATATGTAGCATAGTAAGAATCAACTTATAAATATTGCCTTTTTATGTTTGTAAACACGATTCTTCCCAATATTAAGTTATATCTTTTTAAATAACAGGACACATCTAAGGAAACAGATTTCCGCAGCAGTCCTTATCTATATTAAACACAAATTTGGTGTTTTTCTGCCAATAACTATGAAAATGTTGTAAATTATTGATAGGGTCTGAACTTTTTTTTTATGGCTAATTAGAAAAATAATGAGCTTTGCATCAAAGTCAGTGTTTGAACCTTGCCTTTGAACAAAAAAAAAAATCCTCTGCTTCCCAAACAACTGACAATTCATATATTTGTTTGAACATCACAGGATTATTGTAATTTTCTGAGCTAGGACCGATTTGCACAATCTGTGCCCCACATTCCGATTTAAATGCAGAATTATTTACTTCTGCTTCACTCGAGGGGAGAGCCTGTCAGTCTATTTCATGATTGGCCAATGAATAGCTCATCATTATTTTTGTAGGATTAAATCGACCATCATTTACAGCCAACCTCTGGTCTCCAGATGGATGAAGATATGGCATTTCTCATAGAGCAACAGCCGCAGTGATCCAAGTTGGCAATCTCTGATCAATATCATTGTATAATATCTACTTCAAGCTTACTGGGTGACATGCTATGCTCAGGTGCAAATGACTTCACTAATTCCAAGCGGTATTTCATATTTCTGTGTATTTAGCCAAACAGAGAACAAACTGGCTAACCATAGCCGCAGGAAGATTAGTTTATTTTATAACAGTTGTAATAGGGACGTAGAACTATGAGATCTGAATCCCCTAACTCGCTGGCATTACACAGAATGTTGTGGCCCCCCTGCAAAGTTTGTTAAAGGGGCCCCATTCAGGCGATCCTCTGATCTTCCCTAACTGCCCAGGCAGCTGTAAAATAAATGCAGCTACATTGCAGCTCCCACGTGTTCCTGATGCTCTGAACCTGAGTGCCACTGGGTGGCTCTTGCGGGTACGGGTGGTGTCCAGGCCAACAATGGCCAATTTTTTTTTTTACTTGCACACTAACACACACACTTCCACATTCATTATAACACATGCACACACTAACACCTACACACTTCCACACTCATAACACATGCACACACTAACACATACTCACACACATAACACACACTCACACTTACACTTAAACATTCCCACTCTATCATACTTCATTCTATCAACTACACTTTACTCTCTAACACCTCATTCCCTCACACATCACTCTGTCACCTCTCACACACCACACCTCATGTCCTTACCTTACCTGGACAAACCCCACTGCGTTCCCAACCACCGAGAGTGGATTGGTCTAAGTCAGGCCAGCCCTGTTTAAGAGAATCTTCTTATATACTTATATACACTACACTGCACATTTATTTTACCGCCTCCATGTGACAGCAATGCTGGTTGTACTGTCACCTGCGCACATACACAGTACTTGGGGACAAAAATGTTTAGGTGCCCATGTCTAACTTTACATTTAGTTCACTGTTAAATTTCATAAAATCATATATTGTAAAATATTAGAATATTTTTTTTCAATTGGTAGCTCTATATAGTAAAAATAATAAAAACACTAACTGAGCAGATAAAGATAGAAGGTGTAAAGGAAAATTAACCCATAAAAGGATTACAAAAAAATGTAATATGATCAATAGAAAACCCCTTGTGTTTATTGTAGTTAGGGGGCGCTGAGTGTACCCCTCTCCTGCTCGTACACACGTGAATCCTGAAATTCATCTTTTTTATCCAAAGAAACAACATGAATCCCCAAAGACAGGTGGCTTCCACTTGATTTGTAGGACTAAGGCTGATTTGTTGGCGTTTTGATTTCCCAAATGGGAGAAAAACCCAGACAACTACAAAATATGAATATCTCATAAATGGTGTTGTCCTGAAGCTAAATATAGAACATTTCAGCTCTACGGGCCACTTGAGACAGAACATGAAGGGAATAAAATGAATAGAATAGCACAAAACACTGCTTTAGATAAAAAAATAGAGCATTGTGTACGGCTCAAGCTGGGATTTCCAACCTATAGGTACGTCTTGGTATTTTATCCTATACTGTATTTTGAATGATACACTTTGCATATTAACCTTTTCAGAGAGAATATTCATCCCTCTCGGGCTCTTAGAATACTTACATATTTTCAGTTTGGAAACATTTGCTTCATTCTTTATGTGTAACAAAAAAAAAACCAAGAACACAATAGAATGCGAAAGGAAGCCCGTTATTGTGCGCTCGTATTGTATGGCCGCAGCGGATGTTCTATAGCACAGCGTCTTCCAGTCTCTAACAATTTTTGGAGGAGGTTGTTTGAGGTCAAGCCCATAATATGTTACATTTCCTTTTAAGACACTCCAGAAAATGGGCCAGTACCGTTATATTTCGCTTGAGTTTTACATGTTACATGATCTGCTTTAAATTTCTGACAAGTGTATTACATTCATTTATTTATGGCCTGGGGACATTTTTATATCTTCTAAACTGTACAGGAAGACCGCTATGAGGAAGGAAGGAAGGCTGTGCAAAACAGAAAGCCTTTGGGGTTTATTCACTAAGTTAAGAGTTAGCGGGAGAGTTGTGTTTTCACCACACATTATTGAATTCCAACGCCAGCGAGCTTCTACTGCAGGAAGAGATTGGCTGGCCCTGTATAATTTATAGTTAAATTAGTGATATTTCTCCAGAGTATCCTCATTTAAATTATGCATTATACAGGGCCAGCTCACGCTTTCTTGCTCGGGAAACCTGTCTGTGTTGGCCCTTTATACTGAATAGTGAATGGTGGGAGTTGAAACTACAAATTCTTCTTTTAGTGAATAGATCTCTTTGCTTACCCCAATAAAAAAATTCAATTGTTATCATAATAAGTAATCCCCTATGCACAAAAGCATCCATTAAAAATGCAGGTTCAGGGGTGAGAGCATATTTAATTTGACAACATTGACATTAGTCGGTGGGGTACGGTGACCACATTTACTAACTACCATTCAGGGACACTTACTTGGACGAGTGCATTGCATCAAAGTTATGCTTGGGACTGGCGAAAACTTATTTAGCAGTGCATTTTTTAGTACCGTATTTGCTCGATTATAAGACGACCCTGATTATAAGACGACCCCCCAAAATCTGAATATTCATTTAGAAAAAAAAAAAAGAAAAGGCCTGAATATAAGACGACCCTGTAGGAAAAAAGTTTTACCAGTAAATGTTAATTCATGTAAACTATGTGAACAATTGTTTGTTAATAAAAGCTATGATTGAGAAAAATATTTTGTTTTTATTTCCTTTTTTTACAACCTGCCCCCAGGCTTGCCACTCTGCCCCAGAAATGCCTTATACCCCCTATATGCCACTGTGCCCCATGATATGCCTTTTAACCCTCTAAATGCCACTGTGCACCATGATACGCCTTTTAACCCTCTATATGCCACTGTGCCCCATTATATGCCTTTTAACCCCATATGTGTCACTCTGCCTCCAGAATTGCCTTACACCCCTATATGCCACTCTGGAATTTAGGGGGTTAAAAGGCATATTATGGGGCACAGTGGCATATAGGGAGGTATAAGGCCAGGGGCGTAACTAGACGCCTCAGGGCCCGGGTGCGAGAATCTGTTAAGGGCCCCCCCACCCCCCCCAAAAAAACATGATTTTTACCCAACAATTTTTTTTTCAACTAATTCAACAAATTCAATTTACATATTGAATCATAATCAAAGAAAAAGGGGCGCATGTACAAAGGGCATAATCCAGGGGTGTCCAAGTTTTTTCTGCAGTGGGCCACTTCATCAGAATTGTATACGTGCGCGGGCCGCACTCATTTTTCACTGTGACAAAAAATATGGCCTTTAATAAAATATGCAGATTAAAATAAAGTAAAATGACACAAAACCTTTACTCTTCCTCTCACTGATTTCTGGGCCTTGAAAGTTTTGCGACTACAAATTCAGGATTCCCTAGATTTATTCTAGGGATGAACTAAAATGAAAATTCTGGACCAAAACATTCAGGGTTCACTTAGCCAAAAACGAAAATGACCCCCACCTTTAAAAATAATAATAAAAACTCACATGTTTAATAAAAGTAGGTAACACACAATTGGACAAAATTAGCAATATGACTTGGCATGATAGGAGTGTGATTGCTGTTAGCCTAGGCAACCAGTAAATGCTGGTACCTAGGCATGATGGGACTGCTGGCAGCATCACTACACAAGGGGGGCAGCTAGCTAGGTTTCAGCATGTACTGGCTGACTTGGCATGATAGGAGTGTGATTGCTAACAGTAGTCACAGTCCCATCATGCCTAGGTTCCAGCACTTACACATCCATCCAGTAAATGCTGGAACCTAGGCATGATGGGACTCTGATTGCTGTTAGCAATCACACTCCTATCATGCCAAGTCAGCCAATACACGCTGGTACAGGATCGCTGTAAGTGATGTGCAGACCCCATACTGCTGGCAGCATCAATACACAAGGGGGGCAGCTAGCCAGGTTTCAGCATGTACTGGCTGACTTGGCATGATAGGAGTGTGATTGCTAACAGCAATCACAGTCCCATCATGCCTAGGTTCCAGCACTTACACATCCATCCAGTAAATGCTGGAACCTAGGCATTATGGGACTGTGATTGCTGTTAGCAATCACACTCCTATCATGCCAAGTCAGCCAGTACATGCTGGTACAGGGTGGCTGTAAGTGCAGACCCCATACTGCTGGCAGCATCACTACACAAGGGGGGCAGCTGACCAGGTTTCAGCATGTACTGGCTGACTTGGCATGATAGGAGTGTGATTGCTAACAGCAATCACAGTCCCATCATGCCTAGGTTCCAGCACTTACACATCCATGCTATCACTCACACACACACACACACACACACACACACTCACACACACACACACACACACACACTCTCATTTATTCATATAATCATTCATTCACAGATTCATTCCCTCAATCACACACACTCATTCAAACACCCTCCCCACCCCCTTACCTGCACTGCAGCTCCTCGATGCCGCTCACAGACTTCAGCAGGGGGCGCGGCCTCCCTCTGCCTTCTCTGCTAAAGCACAGAGGAAGTAGGAAGTCACGTGAACTCCGCTTCCTCTGTGCAGTCCAGAAGACCCTCCCACAAGTAAGTAGCAGGGCTTGAGGTGCGGCTCGTGTAAGATCGGTTGCCCTGGAGGCACCTCGAGGCCGCATGTTGGACGCCCCTGCCTTATTTAAAAAAAAAAAAAAAAAAACGTAAAAAAGATTTCGGGCGGCCCCTTGGCTTGGGCCCCCCTGCCGCCGGGGCCCGGTCGCAGTCGCGACCCCTGCGACCCAGGTAGATCCGCCACTGTATAAGGCATTTCAGGAGGCAGAGTGGCGTATAGAGGGTTACCGGTGCTTCTGAGTCCCCAGTGCTTAGTCCGTGCAGCGTGTAGAGCTCTACGCGATTCGTGTAGACAACTTCAGTTTGAGCGAAAGTTGTCTACGCGATTCGCGTAGAGCTCTACACGCTGCCCAGACTAAGCACCGGGGACTCGGATGCACCGGTAAACATTCACTTGCTACATAAAAAGTTCATACTTTTATACATGTTAGGCATCTCTTTTTTATTGCTTTCTCAATGAGCAGGAACCTTTAAAAAACATGTAAAAATGATTAACTGTATATAACATTTCTTAATGTATAAAAAATTAAGCTCTGCTGAGAGCTCCCATTGAGGCTGCCAGGGACCTGGGACATGAAGTCCCATTGCGGGACTGTCCCAGGCAATCCGGGACATGTGGTCACCCTATGGCGGGGTCATATTTTGAAACTTTGTGAGCAAATCTATCCTAAATGTTTATCCATCCAATACCTGGCTTGTTATGCCAGTTATTTCTTTGGACTTTGTCTTCTACGGTGATTGGTGAGCCATGAAAATGAAATATCTAAAATATTCTGGAACCAGAGATGAATTCATTTCCTTAAAGATGTTGATGAATCAAAGGATTGATTAAGTTAAGTACCCAGCCATTATTTTTTATGTAGAATCAAATTTTCCATGTCGCACTTTTATTCAGAAACACATTATTTACAGTGACAAGAAAAAGTACGTGAACCCTTTGGAATTACCAGCATTTACGGATAAATTTGATTTGATCCTTAAGTTACGATAATGAACAAACACAAACTGTTTTTACACATAACTGTTATGCGGGACCTAGGACAACACGGATTATGCACCCACAATGCAGAGACGGTAGCGTAGCACAGCACAACGGGTATTGGAAGTTCCACAGTCGAGGCAGGCAGCACAGGAGCAAGGTCAATATACAAGCCGAAGTCGGGGCAGGCAGCACAGGATCAAGGTTAATATACAAGCCAAAGTCGGGGCAGGCAGCACAGAATCGAAGTCAGAAAACAAAGCCAAGGTCAGGAACACGTAGATCAATCAGAATAACTCACGATAACCCAGAGATACACAACAGTGACTCTTTGAACGGGCAATGAACTAATGGGACAGGGGGTTTAAATAGGAAGAATGGCGGGAAACACCATAGCAACCAAAGGGAAACAACAAAGGAAGACGTCATCGCGACCGGCGCACATTAATGGCGTCGGCGCGAACAATAAATAAACAAACCGGCATCTGCGTGTGCTACACCCGCGAGCGCCGCGGGTGTGCCACATCGGCAGATGCCGCCGAAGTCGAGCCCCGCGAACGAGTCGCAGCAACCCGCTCATAACCCTGCGAGTGCCGCCGACTCGTCGCGGCGGCTCGCTCATGACCACTGGCGCGTCGTGGGCGTGCCACGGCGGCTCGCATGTTATCATGCGTCCGCCGTGGGCGCGCCGCATTGACGTGCCCCTCCGTCCGTGCCGCGCGCACAGTACACCGAGAAGACGTGCCCGCGGCACGTCCTCTCAGTGTACGTGCCGCTGGCATGTCACACTGAGGGGACGGGAGCGCGTCAGCGCGCAAGCGCCGCCCACCAGCGGCAGACCGGCGAGGGACCGCGGCGGACACGGCAGGTATGACAATAACACACACATTATTGCATTGATCTTGTCCATATTGAATACATCATTCAGACATTCACAGTGTGGGTCCAATAGAGTGGTCTCCCCCGGCCAAGTTGCGGCACCAGGATTTTAAAACTCTGTATGAGCGGCTCTATTGGTCGCCAGCATGGGGGCTCGTCTGCCATCAACCAATGAAGTGCAGGTGCACTTCATTGGTTGATGGTAGAGGAGGCCCCTGCTGGCGACCAATAGAGTTGCTTGTACAGACCTTTAAAATCCTGGCGCCAAAGCTGCTGAGTAGTGCGTACCGTGTGAACACAGGAACGGGCGAATATTCGTGGAATACAAAGATTTTTTTCCCCACGAAGACGAAAATGAAGAGTTGGCCGGTGCCCAAGTCTATTCATTTACTTTTTCCACCAGCACTGTGAATGTTTAATGGATGTGATCAATAATGACATGAAACATTATCATTCTTTGTTTGTTATTAGCCTAAGCACATTGTGGTTTTGTATACTTGTGACTTAGATGCAGATCATATTTTATGAACACTGCCGCTACGCAATAAAACTATTCCATTTGCTTGGCTGTAAAGAGGGTAAAGTCAAACTCTGTGCAAATGCATTATTTGTAAAAAAAAAAAAATACTAAAAAAATTTGTAAAAAAAACTAACAACAAACAACAAAAACAAAACAAAAAAACTTTTCATAAATACTTTAAAAAGTCCATGGTTCCCTGTTACAGAGGATCTGCATATATAGTCTCTTTTTAAGCTCTGTTCATTTAGGGGATTTTTATTGTTATAAAAAAGTAGCAGGAGACTTATCCTTATAAAGCCAGGGATATTATAACAGACACAACTATTTCAAAGCTGCTTTCTAGAGTTCAACTCCTCAGCCGCTGACGGTAATGCTTTTGGATCCGACAATAGTGTTTGCGATATTATGTATACATTTGGCCCATCTAGTCTGCCCATTTTTCCGCTTGTAAAAACTCAGACTGTAACCAGACCTTAAGCGGTCCTTGGTCTTTTGCTATACTAAGGATCTCTCTCTGCCTTACTGTACCTCTCATTTTATTATACTGTAAAGTAAATCTGTTAGTACTCAGTAATTAAGACATACATAAATCGCACAACATTAACAGTGAACTATTTATTTATATTGCTACTTTATTAACTGCTCTGCTGCCAATCATAATACCTGCACCAAGACTCTGCTTGATAACACTAATTTATATAACAGGAGGAATGCATGATAGAATTCCATGTCTTATTGTTATGCATAGCTAGCTAATAATGAACAAAAATCTCAGACTATACAATATATAACAGTAATCTCATTAGTTCTCATTTAAAAAAAACAAAAAAAAACATTATCATTTTTTCATTAATTAATTGTGTACAACTGGTAGTTAACTATATTTCCATGTATTTAATAAATTAATCAATAGACATTAAGTGTTTCTTTCAGTTATGCACACCTTCAATGTATTTTGGACCCCCCTTCCATAATGTTCTCCAGTGTTTGGTCAATCAATGCAAAAGTCCTTCCATGCCTCGGCAGAACTCGTACATGAGGACTTACCATAAGTTTTCATAAATGGGACTGATGGACTGTTGCACCTTTATTTTATGCAGTGATCATTCCTACTAATCCAGTACACTGATACAGTACGTAAGGTATCCGATGGTCTGCAGAATACTATAGTGTTCATTCATTGAATGTGTGATTTCAGCAAGCAATAACTGCGTCCAAGGGACTAAATCAATGGAATGCCCAATAATCAGGGCCGGCCCAAGACAAAATTCCGCCTGGGGCGAAGTTTAAAATGCCACCCCCCTTCCCCTATTATTTACCCTTCCTCTCCCTGTCGCCCCCCCCCCATTATCTACCCTTCCTCTCTCCCCCCAGTACTTACCTTTCAGCAGTCCTGCGGTGAGTCTCCCTGCTCGGTCTCAGTGCCGGCTTGTAATGCTGAGTGCCGGAAATGACGTCATCTTCCGGCGCTCAACATTACAAGCCGGCACCGAGACCGAGCTAGAGGGCTCGCAGAGGAGAGAGAGAGGGGCGCCGAGCGGGTACTGACAACATGGTAAGATAAAACCACTCGGCGCTCTCTCTCTCTCTCTCTTCTCAGCTTTAAAAAAAAGGGCTTGGGCCGGCAAAGTGCCGCCTCTTCAAAAGTGCCGCCTGGAGCGGTTGCCCCACTAGGCTCCATTGTCGGGCCGGCCCTGCCAATCATATAACAGACTTAGATATAAATATAACACACATAATGCTCAATACAAAGTTCTGTCCATAGGGTAAATTAAACTTGCCTAAAGCCCTAAAGATCCTGTTGTCTATATGTGAAATTGCCAGGAAAATACCAAACAAAAAAAAATCTTCTGGCGTTGAACCCAATATCTTTAAATTACGTTAGCCCAGCGATTAATTAATCCCCTGCCCCTTTTGCCAGCGGTCCATCGTCAGCATGTAACTCCATTCTGATCTCAATAAGAAACTATAACCTCCAATTCCACTTTCTATTATGTGCACATATATATTTCCAATAATATTCCCTTGTCATGTCGCTCTCTGTATATCATCTTAAGGACCACACAGACAGCGTCTCTTGAGCGCACATGCAAACAAATCATACATTTTAAAGTATGTAAAAAAAGAAACTCCATGTAACCTATTTCAGTTTTTTTTAATTGCCTTCATAATTTCATTTACTTCCTAACAAATATCATTTCATTTTATTTTCCCTTTTGAGAGTCAGATCAGTCTGAAAAAAAGAGGGTTTACCCCCTTCCCTGACATTATTATCTTTTATTTACACAACGCTTCTTACAGTCCATACATTCAAAGGGTCTGACAAAACTAGAACTGCCAGATTAAATATGAATCTATACATTAGTTAAAGAGGGCTCTGCTCACAAAACTTACAATGTGGATGTTTTATATTTATCGCTTTTATATTCCAAATTGGCTAATAATGGAAGTATTCGTTTTTAGCTTAGTTTCTATGATTTCGCTCATTTTGTTTGTTTCGTTCAGTGTTAGTTTGGGCTTCATCTAATGTCCAAACGTATCTTTTAGTCTCGGGGGGTGTACTGTATGGATTCTGTTTTCATTGTAAAGTTGAGACCCTTAATTGTAGATAAGCCTGTCCAAAGGAAAGGCACATGGAATGCTTGAGTAATTCAATTTAAAACAAAGCTAGGATAGCCAATATCGTAACATTTTGTAAGACTTGATTTGATAGATGCCCATGGGAAGGCTGTCTGAATACGTAGGTTCCCCGCTAACCTTAAAAAATATAAGAAATGTATTAAATGGTAACACCCATGGAATTAACAACCCTTTCAATAGAACTACAGAAATGTTTGCTTAATTTCCACAAGAAGCAAAATTCATTTTAGGAAAGAAAGTAAAATGCAATCTGGACCATATAGTTTGATCACGCCGAAAGTCAAAGCGGGCTTGTGACAGTCTGAACGATGTTCTATACTAACTAGATCCCATATATTTTCATTAAGGAGTGTGACGGCTGGTAGTCTGTGATGTTATTTTAATAGACACGTGACCGGGTGATACGCTGTCTACAATCGGGACACACACAATACCAATTACTTCCAAATATACACTAATGAGAACATTAAACAAAGAAAATTGGTTTCACGGTATGGTTAAAAGGCAATCAGATTGGTAGAAATGTGATTTTTTTCTCTAGTATTTTTTTTCTGTATAGGAGGTGACCTTCTGCTTTTTGTGTCCAAAAGAATATTACAGATAAAACACATGAAAGTAAGAAGACCTCAGAGCAAAGGATAAATGGACTAGGGATCTGTGAACCAAAAAATCACTCTAGTGTAGCAGCCTTTCAGACAAAAAATGCATATTAAAGTACTTTGCAAATTTCTTTAATACTCATTCTTTGCACCTATAAAGAAAATAAAAAATAAACCTAACTTTAGTAGAAACTGCAGCTCCAGCTATGCAGCTCTCTGCCTCCTCTAAGGTGTGGCAATTCGAACAACTAATTGGCTGCTCAAAACAGCCAATCAATGCCAGGAAAGTGATCCCATTAAAATTTTTGTTAGACCCCCCAACCTTGCAACCCTCGCCCGAGCACATCCCCTGCACTGCAAACACATAGGAGGTGGAGAAAGGGGCAAATCCATATAGTGGGATTTTGCAGAACAACCTCATGAATTTACAAGGGGGGCCATCACAAAAATTCAAAGGAACCAGTCAGTTATCATATGCATTAAAGTGCATGTGATGGCTGGAGTGTCCCTTTATGATGATGATCTTGACCCCGATTGAAGTTGTCCTTGAACAAATGTTTTGGGGGGTTTTTTACATTTTTTTAAAATTACTGGAAAGTAAAAATTCATAAAAATAAAGACCAAGAATACTTAATGAGGATCACTCAACAAAGCTAACAGATTTATTCGTTCTTATGAGTTCAGCAAAAAAAAAACTAGGATACTTGCTCCCTGGCGCCTTATTTTGGAAATGTTGCTACTGTATCAGACAACTAAATACAATAAATGTATGTACTTTCACTTAATTAGACATCATATTTTCCCTTGAAAATTCCACGCTGAGAAACATTATCTGAGAATACACATGTGCACAATTAATCATGTTTTTGTGAAGTATTTTTTAAAGTAAAATGGTTGACCCTGTCTTTCTTCACTTTCTATATTTTTGACCTACATCTGCCATGTGTATTTCAGCCCCTTCACTTTCTCTCTCCAGGATTCCTCTGCGATCAGAACAATTTGCGATTTCCCAGCTGCCAGATATTAAGTTTGTTACTTCCGTCTTACTCTGCTTGATCTCCCTTCCACTCGGTTAACCTTTTTTTTTTTTAAATATGAGGCATCTTTAATGTATCTCGCTTCCTGTGTTCTTTGCCCTTTCTCACCATTCTACAGTCTTGCTCATAAATTTGAGTCTCCATACTTGGAAGTCAGTTGAATACAAATTGCTTTCAATAACGTTCTAAAGAAATACACATTAAATACCCACCTACTCGTACTTTACCGTTAAACCCGCAGCAGAAAATGAGTACCCACAAAATGTGCTGACCACAAAATTATTTGCAGCACATGCAATTTAACTATTTAATTTAACTATTATCGGTGCCGTTCAACTTTTTCTTCTAAATGTAACACTTTTGTAATTAAATATAGCATGGAAACAGCATGCTGACTTCAGTTTAGCGTCCGAACCCTACACACAAATAGTTAATCATGTAAAATTTTGTCTCTTTCATAATTTTTTCATGGCGCACTTGATTGTCATGTGAAACAGACTCCCAATGGCTTGTACCACTTATATGTGAAGCACTATTCAAGGCTCCTAAGCCCTTTAGTTTTACACATTAGACTTTCTATCGTAGTAGAATACCAGCAGCACAGAAGGGTCACCACAAATCAAATAGAGGGGATAAAAAGCCATTCTCCTTACCTTATTTTCCGCTAAGTAAGTATAATTTGCCTCTTTAATATCGGTAAAATATATCACTAGTTTCTTATGAAAACCACAAATGGAGATTTTTTTTATTTTCAATATAATTTAATATGGAACATTACGAATAAACACTATAGGATTGACAAAACTTAACTGCATAAAGCTAGCTCATGATGAGAGACAGCTGGTCTGCAGATCAATACCTCTCTGGTGATATATTCACCTTCTATCCAGTAAGTTCTCCTCCCAACGCTAGCCACTCAGTTCAGATAATGGATCCCCAAGGACTCCCTATTGGCTTTGATTCACATGCTTTTTTTCAATAAAGGTAGATTCCTGGAATCATGGAAAGATCTCGACAACTTATCAGGGAGAGTAGAGACCGATTCAGTGCATTATAACAGATTTTAGGCTAAAATGTAAACCTTCTAACCCTCTCTCAAAATTTGGACAAAGAAATTGTGAGTAGAGAGGAAGATGACCAAATGAACAATATTAACACGAAAAAATTGAGATGAAATACTTGACAACATATAGAAGCTGACACAGTGGTTTGTTGAATTCCATTGAACTAATCTTTCTCTGTTCCTTTTCACTTACACTCTCCCTTAAAAACTGGATCAAGCCATGGACTTTTAGGCTTGCTTGTTGGAACTGTCATCCTCTCTCTTCAAATCTTAAATAATTGTGTCAAGACCTCCTAACTTCGCTGAATATTTAAGTTCACCCCTGACCCTGTGGGCTCTCATGTCCCACTTCTGCTAGAGTTACAATAATTGCCTTGCGTTACAGCTTTGGTATGATCCTTTGGATTTCAATTCCCCTTTTTTTTAAAAAATGCAGTTCTCTTTCTCTATTATCATCTTTAACCCAACATTCCCATTCTGTTCTCCTGTTCCTCTTAGTGATTCTTTTTTTTTTTTTTTTTTTTTACAAAAATCCCAATAAATTATGTATTAAAAGAGGAATGTTTCAGGAAAGGTATTAACACCATTCATATTCCCAGGAGAATTTATTTATGTCTTCACCTAATATCATTTGAATGTCAAGCATTAGCAACCCCTGATAAAGCTGGACGTGCTGTGCTTCTTTCTATATTCATTTTGGCCGCAATTTACCTTCTAGATCAACAAGTTGAAGTATCCACATTGTTAATTACCTTTAATTTCTCTTTCTTTCTTTCTTTCTTTCTTTCTTATCTCCACTACTTAGTTGTACAAAACAATTTATGAAAATAGTAAGCAAACACAGCAGGATGATCCAATTATAGTTTTATTGTTATTTCTAGTTTTAAAACATTTGTATCTACATTTTCGACTTAACTACTTAAAGCCCCCTTTTCACCTTCCAACAAGCATCTTATTTTTTACTCCATATCTTGTATTTCTACAAGTGTTCAAGGATATATTTATATTGCATTTTCTCACCTTTGATACTGCTGTTATCACTCAAGTTAAATTTGACATGTTTTCTTTGTCTATTATTTCTAGCAATCAATAATACAACTATCTATTAAGATTCATTAATAATTCACCCATAGATATGCATTCAGAAGCAGACAAGCAGAGAGCTAAAATATCTATCCAATGCATTATATCTGTCTTTTTCTGACCCTTTGATAACTTTACAATTAGCTCATAGTTTTATTTTCCATGAGAACACTAAGAAATAATCCCTATATCTCTAATTTGATATATTCCAGACATTTAAACCTACTTTCTATAATAACTTCTGGATAAACCTTTTAATGAGCAACAGTAGTTTGACGCATTTTCAAACTTTAGTTATTTGTTCAATTTTTGATGACTTTGGAAAATGTTTTTAAAAATATTAATTTAAATGTCTTCAAAACACATGAAAGGCTTATAGATGCTATATACTATGATCAGAATATGACAGTGGATAAATTAATGAACTGTTTCTCCAATGTTTTCTGTTTTAAAATGAGCCTTAAGTAAATTATGCTATATCTAGTAATGAAATTGTTATTTTAAACAGAGGTAAAGACAATAAGGATGTGGAATTCTCTGCCTGCAGAGGTCATTTTATCGGAGTCTCTACAGACGTTTAAACAGCAACTGAATGGATACTTGGAAAAACATAATATTCAGGGATATAATCTTTAATTATGGGGAAACAGCTTATTGATCCAAGGAGAAATCTGACTGCCATTTTGGGGTCAAGATGGAATTTTTTCCCTGGTTAGTGCAAAATTGGAAAGAGCCAAACTGGGATTTTTTTTGCCTTCTTTTGGATCAATGAACAGATATAGGAAAGGCTGAACTTGATGGACGCATGTCTTTTTTCATCTTACATATAACTAGGTCTTTACCAATTGAGTTGTAATAAAAATCATTCAAAATACAACTCAATAGTATCATTTGACAATTTATATCTTAATGTGGTTTAGGTTATGTCTGTCCAGAAGTGCAGGCTTTAGCTAAACTTCCTAATATACAAATATTTCAAGCTGGTCCTTTGAGGAGCCGAACCTTGCGCCTCTCCAGAGATGTAACCTAAACCATGTTAGGATATGAATTGTCAAATGATCCTGTTGAGTTATAAAGTATTCTAACAACGTTCACTTAAGTAAATACTCAAGTTTGTAATTAATGTTCAATCCAACTCAAAACAAAAGAGCTCTGCTGAAAATAATTTCATAACTAGATATAGCATGAGGAGCGTCACATATTCTACTTTCAATGTTCAAAACTTCAATATTATTCTTTGTTGTGCCCTCAATATCACCAAACATTCTCACTTACTCCTTACGTGGATCAAAGTACTTGAAACAATCTACTTTATGGTGGTTTCATATTAGAATAAGCTGTGTGTATTAAATAAAACATACCTCCCCATGGGTATATCATGGGTATCGTCATCTGATCCTAACTGCTCTTCTCAGTATCTGCATCACTAGTTCTCCATTATAGCTCACCATTAAATAAGTTATCTCTCCTCCACTATTTAGCATAACAACAGACATTTATATAGCGCTTTTCTCCCAGTGGGATGTATATTAACTTAATGTTGTCAAGTTGCTGATTGTTGTTGATTGGGCCAAGAAGCTTTTGTAAGGGTGGCAAGAGGAGAGAACATCAGAACTAGAGATTGAGTAGCATACCTGGGAACTCTCCAGGTTTTGCCTGGAAACTCCAGGAGAATCTCCGGGTCAACACCGAATCCTCCGGGTCGCTGGAGTGGGGTCCTGTCATGCCTCACGCCCATCCCATTTCCCCCTTAAATGGGGTTGTGTCCCCTGGCCATATCACGCAAGGGGGCCTCAAGGTAGCCGGAGTCTACATGTATATTGATTAGTTAGAAACGTAACGCATGATGTGCTACCTCGCATATCAGCTTCTCTAAGGTACAATTTAATGTTAAACTAAATACCTCCCAATAGTTCAAGCTGTAAGTAGTTTTGATAAATACATTTGCTTATGCAAAAAATTGTGAAAGTGACGGTTCTTATTGTTTTGCACACAGCCATTTGATGGAAGGCATTTCTCTTTTAGGCTGAAAGTCTTTGTTGCCATAGAAAAAAAAAACCCAAACATCTTTCACACTTCTAGTTTGATTTCTTTTGTGTTACATTTTGAGGAGAGAATAATATAAATCAAATCCTGTATTTTTTTAATTTTACTTTATAACTTCCACGTATGTTCACTTAATCTGGGCAATGGCTTTAAAAGAAAAGAAATAAAATAAAACCCAATCTAATATTTCAATATATATACAATAATAGGTTTATCTGTTTATGGTTTCCATTATATGACGCGGACCTATTTTATCTGTACATTATGTTTCTTATTCGCATATAAATTTGGGGAAAGTAATCTAATAAACTGGCATAATTTTAATTGGCTTGACAAAGGACCACGAGTAACTTGTTTATAAGAACCATTAATCACTATTAGTTTTCATGTATGACACACTATCTCGCCATTTCTTATTTAGTGCTGATTTCATCCAGAAGCCTAAACTAGATTATACTGGTTAGAAAAGCATAAAGTAAAGCGCTATCTATAAATGACCTCGCTGCAGCTTTTACACTGCTTGTCAGGCCTGATACTCTCATAAAGTGCAAAGAACAGACCAGAATCCCATCGGAACACATATATGTCAGCTCTTGTTACTCTCATGTCTACCAGCCCCAGGGCCAAAGGCCTGGGGTTGTTCCTTAACCAGATGTCACATGTTACTTTGCGACTCTCATATCACTTCATCTTCCTTTGTATATTGATATAAACAACATCATTTTATGTATTTCACTTAAATCAGTCACAATCAGGTGCAATTTGAAGCTTTTTGCAGATAATGTGAAAATAATTTGATCCCAATTTTAAAGACACTGTCCCACTTAGACAAAACATTAAGTTTTCTACCATATTAAGCAAATAAACCTTAGCAGATACTTTATGTCATTTGTTTCATCTTAGGTTTTAATAATACTTCACAAATTAACTTTTTTCTGTATTCTTTTCTAAGGGAACAGTTTATTAGTACCTGGTGCTTCATCACAAAACAATATAGCATCCCTTAAAAAATTATAAAAGAGGTAAAAATTATAAAAAAAGTTGACGTCTCTCATGCAGTCACTGGTGTAACTACAGGGGCCTAAAGGGGGCCCGGTGCGACCCCTGCGACCCCTTCTTCCTGTCTCCATGTACCGCCTCAAAATTGTTTAGAATGGGCCCTTCCTACTTGGACTACACCATTCCAGGTTGGAAGGGACCTTTCTAAACTATTTTGAACTGGTATGGGGAGACAGGAGCGTATTGAGGTCACCTGACATCATGTGACCCTGGGTGAAACCAAGGCTGCTCCCACAGTGTGCGCGATCAGCCAGAGGGAGGGCTACAGAAGCGGTGCGAGGTAAGCAGGGGCAGGATGTGGGATATATGTACAGTATATGTGTTATATATTCATGTGTACTTCTGTGTGTGTGTTTGAGCATGCATGTGTACGTGTGTGTGTGTTTGAGCATGCATGTGTACTTTGTGTGTGTGTGTGTGTGTTTGAGCATGCATGTGTACTTGTGTGTGTGTGAGCATGGGTGTGTACTTGTGTGTGTGTGAGCACGGGTGTGTAATTGTGTGTGTGAGCATGGATGTGTAAGCGGGTGAGATGGAGTGTATGTTCAAGAGTATGAGAAAGTGTGTGTAATCTGTGTAAGTGTGTTTGAATATATGTTGTGCGTTGGAAGGGGAGGGCAAGGATGGCACAGACCAGCTGTTGAAGTTGGGGGCCCAAGGGCAATTTTTCACACCAGGCCCCCATGGTTTTTAGTTATGCCCATGTGTGTATTGCTTCTAAAAGTTCTTACTAACTGCCTCACTGATCCCACTATGCATTATATGGAGCCATCCTCAGTGAGCTTTTCTTGCAAGTAGTGCTAAGCTGACACTGTATAATGTATAGTTAATATCTAGTCATCTCATAGTGGATGAAGTAAGTTGAAAGGTTCAGTTTAGTTAATAAAACCTCATCATCTCCAATAATATTCATGGAAGTAGCCTAGGTGACCCATAATTCCCTACTATTGCCTCTGGGCTGTGGTATATTTATCTTCTATGACTTTAAATGATTCATTATCTTTATTACTTACGCCATTAAACTGGTAATGCATTTAAAACGCATGTCTTCTTTATTCTTGTCTGTTTCACCATATCTTTAAAGTTAGATCATTAAAGTTAAATGAGCTAAGAACAAATACTGATCCAAATACATAGTTAAGCTTGGGTTGCAGTTTGTAAAATGTATGCTAATTATGTTTTTTTTATTCTTAAGGCGTGTTGTATATTTGACATACACAGTTGCTTTTCATTTAAAAGTGTAACTTTTTATAGCAGATAAAACAATTCAATTAACAATGTAGTTAACAAAATAATTTTAAATAAGCTCTTCTAGCAATAACCCAGAGTGCACAAGGGCATAATGTAATCATCTGTAACAGATTAACATAAATAAAGTGTTTTAAAGAAAAGCTTAAAGCAGCAAAACAGTGACGATTTTACTGATGAGGAATGTGTATATTGGTTAACAGGTTTCAATACTAATATATATATATATATATATATATATATATATATATATATATATATATATACACCGATCAGCCATAACATTATGACCACTGACAGGTGAAGTGAATAACACTGATAATCTTGTTACCATGGCACCTATCAGTGGGTGGGATATATAACGTGTCCTTAATAAAAAGTGTTCCAAGGAAGGAAAAGCGGTGAACCGGCGACAGGGTCATGGGCCGCCAAGGCTAATTGATGCATGTGGGGGGTGAAGGCTGGCCTGTGTGGTCAAATCCAACAGAAGAGCTACATTGCTGAAAATTTTTATGCTGTATCTGATAGAAAGGTGTCAGAACACACAGTGCGTTGCAGTTTGTTGTGTATGGGGGCTGCGTAGCCGCAGACCAGTCAGGGTGACCATGCTGACCCCTGTCTGCTGCCAAAAGCACCTACAATGGGCACGTGAGCATAAGAACTGGACCACGGAGCAATGGAAGAAGGCGGCTGGTCTGATGAAGCACGTTTTCTTTTACATCACGTGGGTGGCTGAGTGCGTCGCTTACCTGGAGAACACACGGCACCCGGATGCATCCATGGGAGCCCCACCTCACAACTTACAGGGCTTCAAGGATCTGCTGCTAACGTAAAAGATCTGCTGCTAACATCTGGGTCAGGGATGCTTTGGTGGAAAATGTGGGGCCTACAGAATATTAGGCAGGTGGTCATAATGTTATGGCTGAATGACAGATTCGGGGAGACTGTTAAGGGGAGAAGACGTTCCCCTGTGCTCCCAGGGCACGAAACTGTCCTGGGAAATTCTGGACTATTTCCAGCAGAGTTCATGTCAGACAGGGCTCCAAATGGGAGCCAGGCTTTATTATATGATTTTGTTTGGGGATGTTTGTTTTCTGCATCTGAAAATAAAAGTCACAGTTTACTGGAAATACATTGTTCTGAGTCTTATTGCCCTAGAGGGATGTGCTTAAAGTCCCTGAAAAAGTGACTTATTCACCCTCCGCTACAGAATTTTGTCACAATATATAGATAGTTTTTGAGCAGGGCCCTCTCTGCCTAATGTATCGGTTTGTCTTAGTCTGTCAGTTCTAGTTTTGCCAGACCCTTTGAATGTATGGACTGTAAGAAGCACTATGCAATATATATTGATATTTATATGTATATATATTTACTATTATTATTTATTTTTTATATAGCACCATCGTGTATATATATATATATTGAATACTATTGGTATAAATCCCTCCACTTATTGGGATAAATGGCTCTGGTGTAAATACTTTGCAAGAGATTTGGAGCAAATTTTTTGTTTTTTTGGCAAAGCATTTCCCAGTTTACATTTATGCTCATTTTAGTAACTTTTTCATTTCCTGGGTTGAAAAAAAATAGAGTTGACATTGCCTGGAAAGCACTCAATAAATCTTTGCTAAGGTAGACTTGACTATAAATAAGTAATTACTGCTAGAGACTTGGTTTATCACTTCAGCATGTGTTGTTGCTGTACACAGAACTGTGTGAAATGTTGAAAGTTCTAAGTACTCAGATAAGTTGGCTTTGGTAAAAAGCTTTGAGAGTTGTGTATAAACTCTGATTTAAAGATTTTGGGGCCACTGCCTGAAGCTTTATTTTGTGTTTTACTTGCAGTTCTACAGACAGCCACCAGGGTGTCTAGAATAATAGTGCTTTTAAGAAATAATGTACTGAGTGACTGCATCCTTTCTGCTATCCATCTATGTACTTTAATGTATTCTGCTAACATTAATAATAAAGGGGAATTGTCTTCTAAATGTGCTTTATTAAATGGCTACCGGGCTGCAATCACCCCTAGAGTGAATGTTGCCAGTCCTCCCCTGGCCGGCATATTGAAATGTATTACCACCAACATAAATCTGCATGGTCCTAGGCATACAAGAGTTGTAGAAAAAATATGGAAGAAACTTAAAACACAAGCCCACAATATTAATGTTCACCTCACATTACCACCTCTGCTGCTCCTCTAACTGGTGCCTCAACTACTCTTACCTTTCCAATATCTCACTTATCAGACCTTTTCTCTTCCTCTTACCTTTTGCAAGAAGGAACGAGTTGGCCCGAGATAATGATAAAGATAAATCGGTAACATCAAACCAACTTAACTATGCATTGTTTGTAGCCATTTTAATCCTCTTTGTCGGTGAAAAAACTTGGGGTATTCCTCTTATAGCGAATAGTTCAGTCAACAGGCTGAAATATCTCATATTTTAGCAAATAAACGCCTTAAAACCAAGGATTGCAATCTTGTACCGTTCTCCATAATTTATGGATACCATATTAATATATTATAATAAATATTAACAAAAATAACACTGTTAGGCCACCAGGTGGATTGGGGAGGGGTACGCCAATGACTGCACAGACCTCCATCTCTAGACTGTGGTGGCTGTTGGGGGGGGGCAATTGATCTGGGCCCCTGGAATAAGCCTGGGCCGTGGGCAGCTGCCTCTTTTGCGCTCTTTAAGGGCTTATGAGACTAAGGCTGCAATATAGATAAATGGGCAGGGGGTTAGAATGTCAAACGGTTAATAAGAGGTCTGAATTGCGTGACCCTGTGGTATTAATATGGAAAATATTGGTCCTTGTTCACAATTTCTGGAAGAACTGTATGCATGTATCAAGCAAATTGTAAATCCTGATACTAATAAGAAGCCTTGTGTATGAAGTCATTTGCATTTTTTACTTTAGAAAATATTTTTTCTTGCTATTTAGAGAAAATATCCTTATTAAATCGCATGCTTGGCTTTTCTGCTGTATGTTTGTAATGGTTTCTGAAGACGATGAAGACAACAATTGTTCTCCTTGTAACTTTATAGCAGCCCCTCAAGAGAGGAAAGCTGATGTCAGCACAGAACAATCCCTATTACGGCTCTGAATGCTAAGCTCTGCAATAAAACAGAAATTTATTCCTATAAAGGACTAGTCTTCAAAATGTCAGGAATAACTTTTTTTTTGGTGACAGATTTGAAATGATAAAAAATAATTCCTGCCAATTTTTCATTTTTATAGTACAAGATCAGTTATGTCAATCTGTTATGAAATCCTGAAAGATAAAATACAATAAATCCGGTTATTTATTGGTTCTGGAATGGCACAGCTTTGAGATAATGATTGAAATCATCAAAGCATTGACAACTGTAAAGCTGGATACAATATTTATAAGTAAACAGATTTCTCTGCAAAAATAACATTGGTAAAGCTATCACACAAACTGTTTTCATGGCGACTGTACAAATTCATCACCAATTTACATGTTGGAGAGGAGGAAGAGCCAAAATTCTTGTCCGAAACTGATCCTTTAGTTCAGGTTTTGTTACGTTGTATCAGAAGATTGGTTTACATATATATATCTACAATCATTAAAGTAGGAGAACCAATTTGTTTTTAATGTTATTTTTAACTTAAAATGTGTTTATTTTCCTATACTCTATACACTGCCAGAATGTAATGCACAGCCTATCAAATCCAGCTGTTGGCCATACTTAAGTCATTAGGTGGCCATCGGCCTTAAAGTGCCAGGGCTGCCTCGTTATCCTCAGTCCAGCCCTGCAGCAGCCAAATTGTAGGGGTGGCAAACTCCAGAGATAAAACAAATTATCTATATCCTTGCCGTAACAAGTTTGTGCTGCCTGTGTTCAAGCCCTGATATTCATAAATCCTTGGTTGTCTAGAGCTTTCAAGGACAGGAGTCCCTCAATCTGTCATTAATTTACATGATTGTTCTCTCTATTGGGTGACAGCAAGTTGAAGATGGTGGAGAAGTTAAAAAGTTTAAATTTTTTGTGCATTTAGGATTTTGGAGCGTTTCAATTTCAATTCTATAACCAGTTGGTATCTAGAAGAATTTTAGGTAATACACTATTTACTCCCTGATTAGTTCACGTTCTTTGTCATCCATTCCCTGGTTGGTTGGATAGGCGATTAAATGCTGATTTAGAGAATTAGGATTATGTGTTGAATATTTCTATGGGATGTGTAAATTGTGTGTATTTTGTATATCAAGGAGGTGCATGGGGTCCATATTGTGCAGAAACAGTAATCAAAAATATGTTTACTAAGGTTACTAATGGCACAAGCGCCAACTCTTGTAGCCCAACAACCTCCTCATCGATGCATAAAGCAATGGGGATCACACAAAGACAATCACTCTACAATTGCCATAGAACAGGAATAGGAATCCGGCTGCAGTATTAAACAATAGAGTTTTGACACAAAAAAAATCTCATGAAACCGGATATTAGAAGCATGACCCATGGGGTTTTGGTATAGAAAGTCAAAAGTAGTCTCAAATAAAGGAAATGTACCGTACGATTAGCAGCAGCATCTTAAATAGTTGCTATGATACTAAGACTACTATTAAAACTTTAAACCAGAACCGTTTTTTATATATAGATTTTATATATATAAAAAATCTAATATAAATAGTGAATTTTTTAAATTAAACCACAATAACTGTAGGCAGGATTTCAATATTATTTTAATACATGCTGTACTAGCGTCGCTCATGAGTTAAGGAGAGAAAATTAATGAATAAATGATGTTTGTTATATATTTACTAACAAGCCTGTAAATCATACTTCAATATGTACCACGGCTTCACTTAACCAAAAATAAATAAATAAATAAAGTTCACAGAATAATCAATATGCTTATACAGTTTATTTTTTAACTTTTCAGCTCCCCTGTTGATATCAACGGGGGTCCAAATATGATTTATCTTAAATAGTTTGAAATTGCATGGTTGATGAGAACATTGATTTTCATCTCATCCATCTTTTCAAATTAGAAATGGCTCCGGGAGTGAACTCCTGATTGGAACTGCTGAATATGGAGATACATCATTGACCTTTCATTACGAGAGAGAGAGAGAGAGAGAAGTAAGTATTTAGTATAAAAATTGGTTTTGTTTTATCTAGAAGCTGAGACAGTACTAAGTATAGTTATTATGTATGTCATAGGTTTAACTGCTACTGTAACAGGTCAGACATATTTAATCTAGAATACAGCACTCAGAATTAATGATTAGAAAAGTGCCTTGCGACAAAAGGAATGAAAATAACAAAAAAATAAATAAAAAAAAAGAGTACCATATAATGAAACATCAGACATACAAAAAATCAGGTAAAGAATAAAGGTATTTACTAAACTTTCCCGTTGGGCATGGAGTGGGCACATCAGAGACCCCGATCAGGATCTAGAATGTATTCCTATTGTTGCTAATTTGTGTCAAGCTTCTTTTGGTAACTTGGCAAGCAGTGATTGAGCTTCTCTAGCTGATTGCTGTATTAGTATTTGGATGGGAGAGGAGTATATATTAACTACATTCATCTAACATGAAATCGCAAAACCTCGGCTTGTGGATCCCCCACCATGACAAGTTGCCCACTCACGCTGACATGTCGTTACCATTTATGAACTCTCCTCTTTGGGTCAGCATCCCTTCTTCTCCCCACTATGAAAACTGCTTTACCATCTATAAGTGTTTGCAATACCCATCCCCAACCAATGACTTTTCATCCTTCTCTAAATACAGATAGGTATATAGGAACATATGGTGTCAGCACAGGATTTTATGGACCTAAAACCACTGTTTGGGCTACTAGCAGCTCCACGTATTTACCACAACTTCAGAGCCTACTGACACGCAATACATTTCATAATCAGATTCATATATTCTCTTATCCAAAATAGCTTTTTACCAAAGCTGTTTTTGCTTAAAATATCAAGGTTTTTTTTCCTGAACAAACAGAACACACCTTGTTTTTTGGGACTTTATGGTCATTTCTAGTGATACTGTATAGGTCTAGCAAGGCAACGCTTTCTCTTTTCAAACTGTTTTACTTATGTGTCTTCGGGGAACAAAACTGATCTTGTGTTTATCTAAGCAAAAAAATGAATATGGGAAAATAAAATAATACCTTTTTATTGGACTAACATTCCATTTTAAGGATGAGCCTTTGATAGTATCCACCTCCCTTTATCAAGTTAAAGGCAATTGCATTTGACTTGATAAAGGGAGGTTGATTTTGTCAAGAGTTCATCCTTAAAATGGAATGTTAGTCCAATAAAAAGGTAATATTTTATTGCAGTGCTTATTTCATTTTTTAATTTACACCACTGGACTAATACGGCTACCCCAAGCTTTATCGCCAAGCAACTTAACTAAAGAATGTCCATTCCTCTTCAAATTATAGCACATATCTTTAAGTTTAAGGGTCAATATTGTTTATTTTTATAAACAATTATTTTCTAATGTATATTACCTGCTACACTATAACCCACCATAATAATAAAAAAAAACAATAAAATAATTGAAATAAAATTAATAATTATATTTTAAAAGTGCTTGATATATAAAGTAAAAGATTAAACACTATGAAACATTTTTCACCCAATGCAATTTATGTTTTTTTTTAATGTTTTTTCTTTTTACAAAGACACTGTAAATTTCCTAAGTGCCTTGTGTAGCAAACATGTAGCAGTTCACCCGTTGCATTTTTGGAATGATGATCTTGAAAAGAGCCCCACAGAGAGTTAGAAGCAGTGACATTTGTAAAGATGGAAAAACTAAAACAGATGGAAACTGAAATAACAATGGTCAAATAGGGACTACAAGATAAAGAATACAATTCTGCGACGGCAGAAAAAGTAACCATTCATTTCCTAGAATATAATTCCTAGTTTTAATTTCTATTTCCCTATTCCTATTTTGTTATGGTTTGCTGGAGAGTTGTGATTTCAGCTCCTTAAATTCATTATATCAAACCCACGTGAGTTTCTTGAAAGTCTTTTCACCTATTGAATTATACATTATACAGGGCTCAGTCCTTCCTGCTAGGGAAACCATCATATTCCATAATTCCATAGAATTGTACAATGGGACTATAGTAAATATTCCTTTCATAACGTACTCATAAAACATATTAACAGTTCTGCTAGTAGTTCTTTCTATCATTGAATTAGGGGGTTTGGTAGCTCTTATCCATCCCTTGCGTCTTTGTTCATAATGTCAGGGACTACAACCCGCACTTGCCTAGCATGGGCAGTGAGATCAGTCTATTGCCCCCTATCTGTTTCTACTGCATCAGGGAATACGAGCTTCACAATCAATCTTTCCAGTGTCAAAAGCAACCAGACTATCGTCCATACAAGAGTAATGATAGAGTTTCATTAGCCCGATAAAAAGGCATGACAGGTATTTCACATTCGGTAATGTGCTTTCCCATTCTTGTTGTTATTTTCAATTAGTTCCCAGAACACAGCCACCAATCAACTTTCTGTTTTATCAGTAATCCGTCTATACTTTTTTTTTTCGTGCATGTAATGGATTATATTTGTGCTAAATTATGAATGAGTTTTATAGTAAAACAAATGCTATTATCTCATTTATTTATTCATGGGATGTCGTCTGTAACATACCCACGCCAATGTTTCTCAAAGTTTATTATTGATCAATTGCTTTAATCAGATGCATCAAGGGACGTTTAACAATTCAGCAAGTGCAGCTTGGAGTCTCAGCATATCTCCCTGGATCTCTGCCAGCGTATAAGTGAATGCTGATGTTGTTGGGAAGCATTAGGTAATAACATCAAAAAGCAGCCCCATAAACATTGTTCACACTCGCAAACTATGAGCCCACTCCTATGCATACACAGTTAGTGATGGTTAATTAACTTGATTTAATATTTTCAAGGAACACATCCTTGAAAATCCTGATGAAAAGAGTGTCACTTTGTGATTTTATCTCAATAAAAAATGATCACTTTATTAACAGCGAAGTTAGAGGAAGGTGTGATTTTAGATGTCTAGCAGAGTAAGTCAAACTGGGATGTCTTGACACACATTGATATGTTCTGTCTATTAACAGTACTCATTTTCCCTTTACTAGAGGCAAAAAATGTTTTTTCTATTATTGTAGAGCAGAACACTTGGATTTTGAAATGTCTAACTCTTTCCCTGTTTTTAAGGAGCTGATTAGCGGGTGCCACCCAGCTCTTATGGATAGCTTAAGAACGCTAAATTGAAACATACAAGTCACTTACTGTAAAATATCAAAGATAATACTCACTTGGAGAGCGAGTATGTATTATAAACATGAACATAATTACATGTCTGTAAATTTAGGTGTAATTTAAGAAAAATGGATATAACCATATTAGCCAAAGAGAAGTTGAAGTTTTATCGAATCTGGGGTCCTAAACGTTTATGCAACTTTACATTCTTTACTTCTCCTGTGTTGGCAAAATAAAGGGTATTGACTTTGGCTATAGGTCTATTATACAACTTTTGCTATTGTTTACTTACCTACAGAGGTTGTGCTATCAAAGTCAATTCATGTCTTTCAAGATAGGCTGGATGCTTTTTTTTTAGCAAAGAAGAATATACAAGGAAAATAATAAGTTAATAAGGACATGGTTAGTTATCATACTTGTCCAAATGGACCAAAAAAAACCCCCAAAACTTTGGATGGAATTTGGAGAGCTTTTTTTCATTCAGAAACGAAAATCGTTGTCACTCATCCTTACTCTAGCGCTCTCACACTTTCATTTACTCTTTTACACACTCATTCACTCTCTCTAACGCTCTCTCTTAATGTCTTCCTACCTTCACTACCAACGGCTTTCGTGTCCCTGTCTCCTTTTCCACAACCTCGCTTCTTGCCTTGCTTCTTCGTGTTCTTCTGCCTTCTTTTGAGTATCATTATGGTCTACAGAAGTTACAGAATGTGACAGCGCTCAACATAACACTATAGCATCAGAATGTTATGTCTCTGTTTAAAATAAGCAAAATAGAATAATGCAAACTAACACAAGCAATCATAACTAGTGATGGGTGCTAATCGAGGACAACAAAATCTGTACAAGTCTTAAGATCCTGTTTACTTTATTTAATTTGAAGTAATCTGATTATAATTTCAGGGGGGAGGGAAACTTGGCCAAACACCATGTATATACATAGAAGGCATTTGACTCTAATTGTTCTAAATCATTTTACAATTCACTCACACGTCTGTTATAGAACATGTGTTACATGTTAGGCATTTCTCCTGTGCTGTCAAGCAATTAAAGAAACATTTGTTGTTCTAGAATGTTATCCATTTACATTTTTAGCACTCTAAATACTGCAACTATACATTTAATATACAGCGCTACTGCAGATTTGTATCTATGCTCTATTGGAACCATTTGCTGCGATTCCTTTACACAATGGCTTTAGAAATTTAGCATTTCATAAAACAGATTAAGACCCCATTTCCCTATCAAACTATTCAACACTTCATAAAATATTACTTCACACTCATACAAATATGTCACAACACTCTGCTAATGATGCTATAATTTTATAGAGCAGAGACAGAAATGAAAAGTAGTTGGTAAACCACTGAAGGTGTTATGCTGTACGTTTCACATACAAGCTGTTTTCTGTTTGTTCCTCGGTAGGTACGTGTGCCCTTGCGGATTAAAAACATTTGTGAATGTAAGGAAGCTATAAACAGATCAATGGCAGAGCACTGAAAACTAGACTTGTGCATTCGTCTTCGGGCCGGCAGTTCCGGGAAGTGGAAATCCGCAGGTTCGCCGTCACGGGTTACAGGGCAGTGCGAATGAGCCTATTGGTCGCCTACAGGGACCTCCTCTGGCATCAACCAATTGGTTGATGCCAGAGGAAGACCCTGCAGGTGACCAATAGGCTCACTCGCACGGTCTTTGTAAGTTAACCCCTGACAGCGAACCTATGGATTTCCAGTGGCATCTGCAGGGTAAGTTGCAGCATTGGGGTTTTAAAAGTCTGCACGAGCGACTCTGTCGGTCGCTCGTGCAGACTTGTAAAACCCCAATGCTCCAACTTACCCAGCACATCCCACTGGTCTCCCTGTTCTATCAGTTAAATGTCCTTACGAACGACTTTATTGGTCGCTCGTACGGACATTTAACTGATAGAACAGGGAGACCAGTGGGATGTGCCGGGTAAGTTACAGCACCAGGAGCCTAAAAGTCTGGGACTTTTAAAATCCCAATGCTGCAACTTACCCGGCAGATCCCACTGGTCTCCCTGTTCTATCAGTTAATAAATGATAGAACAGGGAGACGAGTGGGATCTGCCGGACAAGTTACGGCACCAGGAGTTTAGCAGTCTGTATGAGCGACCCTATTGTTCGCCAGCAGGGGGCTCGTCTGCCATCAACCAATGGCAGACAAGCCCCCTGCTGACGACCAATAGAGTTGCTCATACGGACATTTAAACTCCTGGCGCCAGAGTGGCTTTAACCCCGTATTAACCCCTTAACCGGGGAAAACGAAGAAAAAACGAACACGAAGAATGTCCACGAATATTCGCCCGAAGAGAAGACAGGACCAGGCGAATATTCACGGAATACGAAGTTTTTTTTCCCCCCGAAGACGAGCACGAAGATGAACACGAAGAGCCCCCTGGTGCCCAAGTCTACTGAAAATCATCAGCCCAGTAAGGAGGTCCCTCAGAGTGGTCTTGTAATAAAGCATTTCACTATCTGCTCCTGTCCAAAACACGTTTACGGTCTCACAACCCTAAACGCCTCTTCAGTAATTTCAGTTCCCATCTTCGTCCTATAATAACTACCCCTCCCACTAACCCTACTTCATCTCACTTTGCCACTTACTTTAATAATAAAATTGAAACTATCAGGTGTGATATGTCTGGACAGTCCCTCTCCTGACCATGCCCTCCCTCTGATTTCACACCTTCCCATACACTGAACTCTTCTTCTGCTTCTATGTTAAACAGATTCTCTCTTGTCACAGAAGATAAGGTTCATGCTCTCCTTCCTTCCTCTTGTCCCACCACATGTGCCCTTGATTGATTCCTTCTTACCTTACACTTGTCCCTACACACTTTGACCTCTCCCTCTGGCATGCTACCATAACTCCTATCTTGAAAAAGCCCTCCCTGGACCTGACTGATCTGTCCAACTACCGTCCCATCTCTCTACTTCTTCTCGCCTCCAGGCTTCTTCATTGTAGTAAAAGATATGCTTAAGGAAGCCCTTACGCCATGTTTTAGAAATGGAAATTCTGGAGATTGAGATCCACCAAAGTTTTACCTAGTACCAAGTATGTTTACTAACTAGTATTGCAAGCTACCTATCTGGGATTTCCACCTGTATGTTGTATTTATCCTCACTTAAGGAACATCCATGTAGGTAAGCTGTTATTCCTAGATATGGAGGACTTAACTAAATGATATACAGTCCAACAAAATCTTTATGTCTGGAACTTGACAGGCGCGTCTAATAAGGACTTCTCAAACCAAAACCCCAATAAAAGAGACACACAATTCTTTGTTGTCCACAACTTTAATAAAACAAATAAAATAACATATTACCATAAATATACAATTGCTAAGTCATTGTCAGAACAGCAAGCCATAACAATGTATCCCCTTTAGCATCCCCTCATCATACCAAAACACATATACACTGACCCCACAAATTTAACGACATAATACACTACCCCACACCTACAAAGTGCCAATAACTTTCTTATAAATCCAAAGTAGGGGCATACCGCAACACCCCTACACCCCAGGTTCTGAGCCACAGGCCAGCTCAAATCCTACCACACCAACTGAGAACCAACCAATTATTTATCCATAGCCAATAAAAAACAATTCTATCCCCCACCTTACCAATCCAGACCCGCTGCTGTGACAAAACAGAACAATGCAATAAAAAGGAACCCAAATAACAGTACCACGGGGAGGGAGGACAGGACAAGAACAGGTCTGTAAAGTCAATTCATAATGCATAACCCCAAAATGTTTGACCTATATAAATATATAACTAAACCCCACTTAGGTTTAATCCCCAACAAATCACAAACCCCCATCTGAAAGCCCTCAAACAGTTCTGAGTCAGTATTGTTATTTCCTATCCCAAAGTTTTCTCCTCCTCTTCTCTTACAAACCAATCAAAAACAATCAGCAACTTAACGATAAAAGAAAATTAGATAACAGAAGGAATGATCATGCAGATCTTGAGAAAAGACTAAGATTCCACTCCCTGTGGTATACATATAAGGTGGCTTTAGCCGTGAATAGTTGAATTATGAATAATCACAAGTTCACAACTTGTGTCTGCGATGTCTCTGCTAAAAAAAAAAACATCAGCGTGATTATTCTTCTGTTTTCATTCTGTAGCAGTTTTAGAAGGAAATTCAGAAATCATAATCAAAATGAACTTTTACAGTAACCACGCTTTATGTTTACAGCCATATAATCAGATATGAGTATTTCCAGAGCAAATAGACCCAAACATGAAGATTTATATATGAATATATAAAAAAACAACCTTCAATAAGTTATCTCTATAGTAGTAAAGGAGGTATTATGAAAGATGTGATCACATTCAATGTAATACGTACAAAATAACATTATTATGGATCACTTCAATGTCAACTTCAAGGTATCATCATTTGGACCTGTCTATTTTACAAAATATGAATTGCTCTCTAGTGTTTTATGCAAATAAACCTTAGTAAATGTGTCATTTTGCTATGTGACCTTCTCTGAAGGTTTAATCACAAAAAAACAATACAGAATTGTTTGAGATTTATATTTTCCAGTTTCTGCGATTTTGTGTCACATGACAATAAAATAAAAAATAATGGGATACAATTTATCATATAAAAAAATATTAATGGGAAAGATCTCTGTATTCAAAACAACACTAGGAGTGTTATTTACAATGCTATATTTATTTTTAATAAATGTCCAATCAGTGTAGGATCCTATAGAGATGTACAGGAAATATAATATTCCGAGTACACTCAAAACCTGTAAAAAAATATGTTTGCCTTGATGAAGACCCTGTGTTGTGAAAAGCTGGCAAACTGAATAAATATATGAGTGTGCATGGTATTTATATTTCCTTTAGGATCTAGGTTAAGACATGGTCCAGGGGATCATTTTCCCCCTTCCAAGGTGTTATTGGATATGCACCACATGCAAATTATCTAATTTGCATACATTGACAGGTTTATATTATGTAGCAAGCAGGATACGACTATAAATGGCATATTCCTGTGCATTCATTTGCTGGAAATTCTTATGTAAACTCATGAAAAAGTAATGGTCGCCACACAGTGCCTAATACTGTTGGAGTGACAGGTTTGCGTTAAGAATGGTAAAGATAATGCATTTTTTATTGAGATTTTTCCAGTCCTATTCTTACTTACACAGGGCAGACACTTACCTTTTACGCGCAATAGGAATACGTTGCTGCGGTTTGGTGAATAGTGGCTGTCAGACATCCGTCACAGTGTTTTAAGAAACTAGGTCACTAAGTTTGTACTTGCAAGTACAAGCAGAAAATGTCTATGTCAAGTTGCACTTGGGGAAAGCGATTTGCCATATATAATGTACCTGTCTTTACTCTGCTGTGCTTTCTTCAATAGACACACTTTTATTTATTTGTTTTATCTTTTTTTTTTTTTTCGGCTTCACAATTATTTGGAGTTCATCTTTTTCCAAACCAAGATACAAATATTTCTGTCGTTTTTGGATCTCAGATGATCTAATTACCCCAAGTAGAGATATAGGTCATTGATAATAGATTTAAATATTTGATTTAGTACTAGGAATAAAGGAGACAGCTGGCTGTACGAGAGGAAACATCTGCTTTAAGATCTTAAAAACATTCACATTCCTGCTACAAACTGTATGGATATTATCCGCCGCTTGGAAGAGAAGTTTAAATGTGATTTGGGAAAGGTATGCAGGATGAGACTTACAGCCCTGTTATTCCCAGAGATAGTTATTTTAATTTATGATACCTCTTAATAGACCAACATTTAGTCTAGAACAGAAGAAGCTAGTCAATAGCATTTTAGCTACAAAAAAAATGATGCTAGGCTATGCGCTGGCTGAGCATTATGGGAGCTACAGTCACCTGAATAGTAATCAGGTCCAATGTTTAATACATTATTATTAACTGTTGACAATTAAAGCAATCAGTAAAGGGATACTGCCATCTAGCCATCATGTCAATTTTAATGCATATGATGGCTGGGGTGTCCCTTGAGATATTTACTTGGTACACTTACCTGCTGTCAGCTCCAGCAATGGCTCGCCAAAGTTGCAGGCGGGGGTCTGTTCAGACATCTGTGCACACAAGCGCTTTCCTGTTATATTATATACATACATAAGTTATGGTGGGTAAAGGTGATGGAAACCCTTCCATTTAAATTTAAGGGGTAGTAGAAGCATTATTAAACACTCATCTACAAACACCAGACAAGCCAGAAGGCTTGTTTTTCCCTCAGAAATCTCATGGTGCTGCCACAACCACAAGGGATTCTGGGTAGGCACATGCAAATAAGGTCAGCGATTATCACCTTTTGCCTCTATATCCACTTTATACATGGATTCCTTGAAAGTAATTGCCCGCTGTACAGGACAGCCTTTAGACAAAACTCGGGAAGAGGAGCAATAGCCTTTCAAGTAGTATATAGTTGTTTACCTCAAGCCAGTGTGTGGTATTGTAGATTTGGCTTATTTGTTAGCCTATGATGAGTTGGCACTCAATGACTTATAATTGTGAGAGGTTACCTCATAATGCTTATTAATATTGTTGTCAAGATGAATTGTAGTGCTAATAGTCGATTGGAAACATGCACTGGTTTCGTTTACAATACTACGATGGTGTCATATTTTCCTAATTGAGGAAAGATGTAAGCTGGGAATAAGTTCCATCATTAAATATATATATTTTTAATTATGTGTGCATGCCATTTTATTTACCAGCATTTGTGTTCCTGATGCTGGGACAATAAAGATGCATGCCAGGTCAGACTAGGGTAAAAATAGGTCCTGCCATTTAGCGTGTTAGAGTGTATGTGTTAGTGTAGTGTTAGCATGAGTATATGGATAGGTTTTAATGTATGGTGTTAGATTCAGTTATAGTGTGAGTATGTTAGACTAGCTTGTATGTTAGTATGAGCATGCATTATACATATATATATATATATATATATATATATATATATATATATAGCTTTATGCATTATATTTCTCCAAAGAAATACTGCATCCTGACACCACTAACCCTATGCTCACCCTTGTTTACCAACGTAAAGTATGCGGGATGCATAGCTGAGAGACTGATTCCGTGACATGTGTTTATACATTCCACATACTGCTGGGCAGCAGGTAACGAGCAGCCACATGGAAAATGTATGTCCATAAAAAAAGTGATCTTGCTTGTTTCTGATGTGGGCCGTCTGCTTGTCCCCCACTGTCTGGAGTAGTTTAGGGAACTGATCATCGTGATGAGCTGTCTTTATTGTTACTTTTAATATTCTTTATTTTTATCACTCCAGGTACAACATATCAAAGGAAAACTACAGCTTTATATTCTTATTACCCAGACATGAAAACATGACTGGGGAAAAACCTTACTCAGCAAAAAAAACCTCTCAGGCTGCCCAGTGTTGCTGTCTTGTGATCAATCTTAATAAATGGTTGGTTTTTTTTAACTGTACCCAGGGAAGGGATATCTCTTGGCCCTTATACCCATCAGCAAGTGGGCAATTTTGGACTGGCCACATGCAAGTTTATTCATTTACCACATTATTACTCATTCATTTAGTTTCAGTTATTTTTTGTCATTACAACTACAATTGTTACAATTACAACTTTTCTAGTTTTCATTCTTTCGTTTATAAAAGGAGAGGATGATTGGTTTTTTTAAGATGTCTATGAGCCAATTAGTCTTACAATAAATCAAATTACATTTTGCTAAACAAAACTAATTAGTATTTACCTCCCTAAGGTTTATTTAACAGAAAAATGAAGAATTACTCCATTATACGGTTGCCTTCTCTGATTAAGAGGTATCTATTTTTTTGCAAATGTTGCAAAAATATTGAGAAAGAAGGAAATAAATTAAAAAGGTAGAAAAAATGATAACCAGCTAAATTATATTTTAGCCCTCTTGAAGGATTAAATTTACAGGATTTCCTTGGACTTGGGTTATTTTTGTATAGTTATATTTTCCCAAAGAAAATTAATTCATTTATTAATTGTTTTATGTTTAATTTCTTTTTGCAGCATATTTTTCAGTAGATGTAAAGCTATAGTATTTCTAGGCCCACTTTGTCTGTTTAGTTTTTTTGGGGTTTTTTTGCATCTGCGAAAAAGAACATACAATTATATAAAATTATCAAAATAGCACAGTGCAAAACCACAGTGCATATTTTTATTTTCACTGGCCAACATTTTATCCACAGTAAAGAAAAATAAAAAAATAAAATATTATTTATACATTTTGAGTTCTACAGCAGATATAAAAAAGGAAAAATGCTCTTATGTTCCCTCAAATATTTTAATTCTAGATTTTTTTTAATATATATATATATATTTGGCTGAGAAGTACTTGTAAGTATCTCTGATGAAGAATAGGACACTCAAGGACAAGTGGATTTTTTCTTTTGATTCATAGAATCTAGACAGGATGTATATTTAATTCTTTAAAACGTGCATTAAGTCATATAGCATGTGCAAATCAGAAAAGAAAAAAAAAACAAACAGCAATGGAAAAAAATATTTTCCTGTGCACTGTTGATTTTATAATGATTTATTTGGAGTGCCGTTTACTTAAACATCTGGAATTTTCTCTCCCTCGATAAGTTAAATTCATAGGTAACGAGATAACAGATATTTACGATGACTATAAATTGTAAGTTTAAAGACTTTAACACACCAGTCATCAGAAAAATGTGGGATCTTCATAGGATGGAAAACATGGCTAAAATTTTTTTTTTTTTCTTTAATAAGCATTGCATAAAAAATGTTTTTCTGTTGCATTAAACAACTTTCATGAAACCTTTAGCCAAAGTTGAAATGTTTCATTGGGCCAGCAATGAAAAATATGTAAAGTTACATAAGCTTTCAGGACCCCAGTGGTCTCCTCTTCATATGAAATGACAGACTAAGAAAAACAATTATATATATATATATATATATATATAAATACATAAACTCAATGAGGTTTATTTAAAAAAAAGAATAATCACCATAGCTACCAAATGACTAGTCCAATCAGTATCCCATTGGTTGCTATGGTGTTAAATCCATTCTCCGTCTCCCAATGGCTTTCATTGATTCTTTTATCTTATATATACATGGTAAACTTAACGCTCACGTTATCTTCGGATCTCCAGCTTCCTTCCATCATAAATGAAACAAACCGATATAGTCATGTTGACAGACACCTATACATATGCTGTAACACCAACCCATCCATTTCCTACAATGAATACAATGTTTGTCTCAGTATACAATATAGTGAAACAAATTCTCTCTCTACTCACTCTCTATAGATGCTTCATAAAACTCAGCTTTCGAGAAATACATGAGATTATCTAGAACCTTCAGTAGCCGTTAACATAGGCTTCTATGTTACAACACATATTCCTCGAAACCCATATGCTGGCATCCACCCAGCCCCCACTAAACAGTTTAATGAATACACTTTTAGTACTTAAAAAACACTGTTATTTTAGATACATTTTAAAATGTATTTTCTGGCAACAAACATTCATCTACCAATTACTAGCCATCCCAACTCTTTAATAGAACTTTAAACCTATTTTTATTCATATATATGAGCATCTTAGAAAGCACAGCACTTTAATATTTTGATGACTTTCTTATCATATTTATTAGACAACTCTGAGATTGGCCCAAATGGCTGAAAAGTATTTTGGAAAAAGATAAACGATGCAGCAGCTGGAAATCCCATTGGTATATGCAGTATAAATTTGTTTTGTCAGCCATGTTTGATGTCCAGTGCTGCAGGTGTATGAAATGAATTCATTTTTCAATATGTATCTGTGTTTTCTCCATCATGGGTTGATTGTTATCCGGAGAATTTGCGAGATCCACATAAGCATAATGAAACCAAAGATATTTTTGCTAAGTATGCATGATATTTCATTAACTTTGTTCCTCTTCAAATACTTCAATTCTAAGTGTTTGATAGGATTGGAATATAAACATCAGATACTTACTTCAAAAACAGTGAGAGTTTCTGGCAGTACTTTTCTAAGTCAAACAATGTATTTGTTAGTGGAGAAACATGGACATGGTCCAAATATTTAGGAGAAGCAAATATGTCTTAGAGGAGAAATATTACATTCTAAATGAAAGCAAAAAAATGGTCACAGGGAAGTGTGCTAACCTTTAATTGCACAAAACCAATCATAAAATCTGAGATTTACCAGTATAAAAATAATTTCCCAGACATGTTTTGCTTTTTAAGACAACTGCTTCATTCTGAAATGAATCCCCGACTGGGAAGAATAAAATACACTATATGGACAAAAGTATTGGGACACCTGACCATTACACCAACAGGGACTTCGCATTCTAAACACATAGACGTAAGCTAAATACAGTAAGCAAGGTCCATAACATGGCTGGATGAATTTGGTGTGTAGGAACTTGACCGGACGCACAGAGGCCTGACCTCAACCCCATCGGACACCTTTGGGATGAACTGGAATAGAGATTGTGACCCGGGCCTGACCTCACAAATGCTCTACTGGATGAATGGGCAGAAATTCCCACAGAAACACCCCAAAATCTTGTGCAAATTCTTCCGAGAAGAGTGGAAGCTGTTATAGCAGCAAAAGGGGGACCGACTACATATTAAAGTCTGTGTTTTTAGAATGCAATGTCATAAAACCCCCTGTATGTGTGAGGGTCATGCATCTCAATACTTTTGTCCATATACTGTATATATCAAATAGTATAACCAGAGAACAGAAAACAATATGTCCCTATAGACAGAAAAATTTAGAGATGGATAAACTTGTGAACCTGGCCCTCTTTACCTAATTTATCGGGTTGTCTTAGTCTGTCAATTCTAGTTTTGTTATACCCTTTGAATATGTATTGTAAGAAGCACTGTGTCAATTGTTGGGACTATATAAAAAATAAAATAAAAATAGATAGCTGGGGGACTATTTCAGAGCTTATACTGACTTTGAAATTACTCACAGTACTTTATTTAAGTCATATCTATAATCTTTACATAGAGTTTTAGAAAAAGCAATTAGAAGTTGGGACAAAGGAGCAGAGAATGTAGGGTTTGTTTGTAAGACAGCTTACAGTCCGGTGTGATTGTTCATTTGACAGGGGATCTTACCCAAGGGAGAGCAATCCATGGGCAAACTCTTCAACAAATGCTCTTTGAGCGCCAAATGATTCCATCATTACAGGTAGGACGTCGGCTTTAGAGTTGATCCAGGGGCAAAGAAGACCTGTCCCATAAGGCGGGAGCTGAGCTTCTTCTGGCTCAATCTGACATCAGCTTTACAGGATTTCTGTTTCATTGCAGGACATAGTCTAAGGTGCAAAGGCATTGAGCATATTTAAAAGCTTCTCATTTATGGCTGAAATACTTTGGTGGATATACAGTATATCATATGCTAACTTTTATCCTCTGTCTGAACTGTAATTCTTACAAGCTTCTTCCTGCGGAAACCCAATAAGTGTCCACCTGTAGTTTCTGGACCTCAAACATGAGCTTAAGTAAAAAAAAATGACGAGGTCAGCTTGTGGCTGTACCACCACATTCTAAGGCAGGAAGCTAGACTGAAAACTCCTTTGTAGAAATTGCTGCTAAAGGTTTTCTTATAAAAACTATTTAAAATGTAGATGTTGGCTGGAGAAAAAATAAAATATTAAATATAACACTTAACATTTTGGGATTTGTCAGCAAACACTTTAAAAGTTCCTGACTATCCTTTAAAGTCTCTGAGCTGAAGTACATACGATTCTATATTGTGATTCATATTGTTCCTTTAAAATTCATATTTTACCATTTAAAATTGCAATGTGTTTAAAAATGCACACTATGTTCTGCGCTTAACACTAAGAGTGGACATTATAGTCGGTTATTGAAGAATTTTCAGATAATTGTCTTTAACCTCAACCTTTTCTGACAGGTGCCAAATCAGTCTTTTTATTGTGATGATTTTTTTTCTCTACAATAGCTGAAATATTGTATATTTTTTTTTTAATGAAAGACATTAACTTAATGTTAAAACTGCTGTATAGATTGGAGTTAAGTGCCCGCTCTTATCTTCCAGCTTTTACGTCAATCTGCAAAATGAAATGTTCAGAAAAGTTGTATTGCAGTGAATATAAATATTGGCTGATTCCTGTGATTTTTAATCTTAATTTTACTGCACAAGTGTCAATAGACGTGTACAAAGATGTAGAAATTGGGGAAGAGTAAGAACTCGTGGGTAAATTTACAAGAAATAACTGCGTAACTACTTCAAATCCTTTCTTACCTCTGTGGCAAAAACTCTTCTCTGATTCATAGTGGGTTGGGGAGAGATTTGTACCAGGGAGACACCCCACTCAACATGGAGAATGCAATGCTTTCCCCTCCATCATTGGTATAAATGCTCACCATGTGTGATGTTGAGGTCTCAAGGCCTCCTCAATGTCCACCTCAGCACGTTATCCCTCAAGAAAACCAACCGGCAGCACCGTTTCTAATAAAAAATAAGTGAAGATTTACTATGTTGGGATACCATTTCGATAGTCGACATCTGCTAATACTCACACTTCAAAGGAGAGCCTCCAAGGTCCCCAGTGCTTATTTGTCTCTCCATTTTGTCCTATAAATATGCTGGCCTATTAAACGGTATGACATACCTCTAAGGATTCTAATCCAAAGTGACAAACTACTGAACTAAAAAGAATCAGAAACCACTTAGCCCACGAAAAAAATGCAGTGCTAAAATATCGGAAAGTGCTACAGAGTAAATCCCCAGCGAGGCGACTCAACCGCAGCCTCGGTGAGAATTAAACTAGGTTGTTAAACTAAGCAATCCACAAATTGTAGGTGGTAAGGCTGGTATCTACATCAGCAAAAAAAAAAAAACTGCAACGCGGTTTAATTGAGAAGAATTTGTTGCAGACTCTGTATAGACTGCGGAAGGAGTGAACTCACACTGGATTATATAACATTGCCATTTTATTTAAAGCGTCTCCAAAAACAATGACCTTAGAAAAGGGTTTTCTATATGAAAAATAGACGGTTTATACTAGTCTGTATATACTAACCTAAGAATTAAAATATTCCACCACTCTTGTTGGAATATGTCCAGAGTTAGGGTTATAAGATGGACGTTGCAACTTATTTTAGGGTAAGAGAGGGCATGTGCCACCTTATTCCTTAGATTGTACATTCAATGAGGCTGGGACCTCTTTTCCTTCTGCATTCATACCAAGCTTCTCCCAGTTCCTCTGTTCCAGTACCCTCTATAATATTTGCGAATTGGGATTTTGCTATTGGGTTTGTATTTTTTCTTTTGTCTGGAAAAGTTACTACAGCTACTCATTGCTTCAGAATATCTCCTTGACTCATGGTGTTGTCAGTTCTCCTTTCGGTCCTTTTGTAGATATCAGCGGTGTAGCTTCCTACTGGCAAAACCACCGCCTGGAATGCGGTGAAAAACATTTAGATTGGGATATCTGTGAGAAGCAACTTTCTTCCATTAGTTCCTTTTTTGAAATACCTTTCTATATAACACATTTGGTTACATAGTCACCAAACCAGAAATTCATTTTCCATTTTATACATTTACATACATTTTAAGAGGTTAGGTTATGGCTCATAACCAATGTATCTTCTTACTGTCAAATATGATAGTTTTTGTTTTGTTACTTTTTTCTGCAGTAAATCTTAATACTGAATCAACATAATAGCGAAGATGGAGACATTCCTAAAATTACCCTTTGATCCTCTAAAACATGTCCTCCTCGAGGTAAGGTTATTTCCAACTGAAAACACAGGGGTGAGGTATAGAATGATTTTGGAGCAAAAAGTGGTCATTTTTTGATAAATGACCTTTATATAATGTATTTCTGTTTAGCAGTGCAGTCACAGTTTGGGAAAAGGGCGAACTTTCGGCTTTGTATGTGACATACTTGCAGGAACGAGATGTTCTTGAAATAATAACTATACTTTACTATAATTTTGAGAGCAGTTGGCATTCTCGCTTCGTATATAAAATGAGAATGTAGTTTATCTGCTTTCCTGCGTTCAGTCAATTGTTAATAATCAAACTGTCATTATTTCTAAAGCTGGCATTATGACTTATGCTTTCCACTTCAACACAGCCACCAACCTTAACTGTCAAGGCTCAACCTTGACTCTAGCAAAGGTTCATTTTACACATCAGAAGTCAGTTTATAAAGCCAATTAGAGCATATTAGAACATCCGTCAAAGATTTTGCATGGAACATTTCTGTATAAAAAGTTTGTTAAATTTTGACATAATGAATGAAGCAGAGCTTATTCATACACAATGACAAAGTATCGAGGAGAAGAGACGTAAGGGCATGTCAGAAACACCATGCTACATCTCTTATGTCCCCTGTTAAAACCCTTAGTATGTGCCGGTGGTTATAACCAGCTAGTCACCTGTTTAACCTCTGGGAGTTCCACACTTTTTTTTTTTTTTCTTTAAAACCTTTATTTTATTCACCTCCATTTTCTTTTACAGATAATTGAACATAAACATACAGATGATACATACCTAGGGAATGCACTCAAACAAGACTTATACACTAACAAAAATGTGAACAATTGTATAGATAACAATATCCTTCATTTTCCACTGTCTGTCGTATGCCCCGACAATCAGACCTCTCCAAAGAAAATGACTATAATTATAACTTACAGTATAAATACAGAAACATAAATAAAAGCAATCCTAAATTAACATATAACATGATTTACACAAACCGTTTTAAACATTTTTTTTTACCAGATCGGATTATTTTGAAAAACATTGGCTGTTTTCTTGCATAATATAAATGTTTTCAGACAGCTGTATATTAGCCATTTTGTATATGTTCTAGTTCTGTTACCTTAGCCCACCAGACAAACACCATGACGCCTTATAATTCTGCCTATGGTAAACAATAGAATGGCCGAGTCTTAAGCACCCAACAAGGCTCTCTGAATAATGGAAGTCTAGAGGAACGGACTTCATTAGCATTACAATTAACATCAGCTTAATGTTTAACATCAGTAATTATCAGCTCAGTGTGGTGTATAAGCATGGAACATCATCCAAAATATCACATGCAATGGCCGCCTGCAGGTTTGCGGATAAAGGGAGGTTATTGGAACAAACAGATAAAAACATTTAGTTTTTTGGTAATATTAACCTACTTTACTATATGTTGCATTGGATATTATATTTTTCCATGGCACGTCTCTTTTTAACATAGGCTAACCTATTTTCTATTACCTGTAAATTAATAGTTACGGTTAATGGTTTAAAAATGCTGAATTTTACGTGTTTTCCGTTTCCCTTTCATGGTGCCGCGATGTTCTCACTGCATACTGTATACACTAAATGCACAAGTCTGCTCGCAACACAGCGTGATGCTTACAAACATTCCTGAGAGACGCGTTTAGCGGCAGGATATAAATGGCAGTTACATTTAAATTATTTTCTGCAAATATCTGTGACACGGCTTTCAAACCCTTGGTTTTCAGTGACAGTAACAATTACTGAGTGTTCTGTCTGCCATCTGCCACTTTGTGTGGCTCTTTTAACCTCGAGGTAATGCTCCCTGGGGTCTGTTCATTAACAGAAACATTTTCATTAAAATGTAAGGACTTTTTTCTTATTTTTTTTCCATCTGCTAAAACATTCAAGTGTTATCAGATAAAACATTCATTTAAAGCATTATAAGGCTTACTGTAGCCAATAAATGGCCTCTCAAGGCATCTTAGAGGGGCCTGACCCCTGGTTCTACTGTTTTCTCCGGAGAGGGGGGAAAGATGGGGCAAGAGGGGGCACTTCATGGGAATTGTAGTTATAGACTGGGGTTGTGGTGGCCTACACTACACACTGACTGCACCATTGCATGTATTTATATATCGCCAGCAGATTCTGTAGCGCTGTTACAACAAAGTCAGTAAAATAATTTAAAATCACACACAATAACAAACTGGTACAAAATAAGACGAGAGCCCTTCTCTTGTGAGCTTACAATCTAGACTGGGGTAATTGTAAACGAAAGTTCCTGTATTGTGCAGGTTCATTATGGTCTGTAGCTACTACAGTCATATAATTTTTCCTATTAATGGGTAACTAACATCGGCTTCCCACCAGGAAACCCCTCTCCTGGGCCAACAAAGGTAGGCAATGGGGATACGGAAATGAGTTATCTGGGCAGAAGAAGGAAAGGTGGGGATGATATTTGCTCCCATCCCCAGTACATAAAAATGACAGCGATATCGACCTATGGCTCGATAAAGACCGCAAGGTTGAAACGTTGCCCATGTCGCTGAATTAAATATACCTCACTGAACTACTGGAGTGCTGAGCGACTTTATTTGTGATCTTTAATAGGCCCATCATCCGCGAATGAATTATAAAGAGCCCACCAACCTTTTATAAAGAGTCCACTCTTCACAGTCACGCAAGAAGGGAAGGGAAGCACCTGCTCCAGGGCCATGGCAACTCAGCACGGTTTTCTATGCCACTTACCAAGCTATAAGCTAGAGAGTTTGTGCTGTGAGAAGGGTTGCATTGGCCCTCCAGACACGTTACTGAATAAATACCCCAAGATGTCCATTCTTAAACAGCGATGCAGAACTCCCAACCTTGAAGGTAGCAAACGGATCACAGTTGTCGAATATTCCAGCTTGAACACAGACCCCTCAATTAAAGGAAATCATTAAACGACTTGTTTTCAGGCAAGGATTACACTAAATTCTCACGAGGATTGGAGTTCTGCGCCATAGTTCTAAAATAACATGGATTGTATAATTATGCTTAGCCAAATAGTATTATGAGTATGGTCAGGGACACATTCATTTTATGATCAATAATCTTTTGGAGGTTGCACTCAGGCCGGTATAGTATTAATAGTATCAATGTTCAATTAATGGGGAACATTGTAGGACCCTTTTTCTGTTCTAGGTTGACATTGTAGAAACTCAGAGAGAATCTAACAGTGAATTGAACAATACTAATGTTCTATTATGGAGTGAAAAATGTATACAAATAATTGTTTTTTTAAAAAAATAGGTTTTTCTAACCTTATTTTGAGAAGAGGTATTATATCCGAGTGTGCAGACACTGACCATCTAAGAATGAAGTTGTAACAGCATTAAGTGGGTCTTGCACACTTTGTTATCTTTCTTTTATTTTCTTGAAGGAGCCGCAGCTGATGTCTGGGCTCTGCCGATCTTCATGAGAATCAGGATTGTGATTGATGAAAGAGTAGAGAGTGAACTTTGAAGTTCAAAACACCATAACAAGAGATGACTTCTTACATTAGTCCCCGGACCAGAATACCTTTATTAGACAACTACTTCAGATGTTCGGAGCTGTCAGTAGCGTTTACGTGGGCATGAAACAAGCACATGAAAAACAAATTACTATTGGAAAGAGGAGCATGATTAAATTATAGGGAATGGTATTAAGGCAATCTTAAGACACAAGGAAATGGGATGTTCTTTGAATATATATTTCAAGTATGCAATTTAATTTTTTATTGTCTATATTGATTATTTATAGGTCATCTTGTAAGCTTTATTTGATTCAATTAGGTTTTTTTTGAATCGTTCAAAATATAACAAATCTAAACATGTACAGCTGTTTTGTAATATTTTTTTAAAATAAATAAATATATGTGTTTAACTATTTATAATTATGTATGGTAATTACTATAATTAGGTTCACATGCAGCATGGAGAATTAAAGAAAATCATAAAAACACACTATATTCAAATATGCAAAATATAATTTTTAGTATAATTTTTTTTTTACATTTTAGTATTAGATTACTAATAGATTTTAACTCACCTGTTAAAAATAGTCAACAAACCTTTGGGGGCATCTATGCCCCTCACCCCCTGCCAACTGGGGAAGAGGGTTAAGTGCTAAATAACCCAAACCCATGCCTATCCCCATTTCACCAATGTGAGAACAACACATATAACTTGAATTACAAACTGGAAAATTGGAATTGGTACAAAATTTAGCTAAAGCCAAGAATACAAAACCAAAACTGATAAGTAAAAGCTAATTAATGTTTGCTTCAACTACCTTTGTCGAGATATCTTTTTAGTAATCTATGGCTGGTATCTTACAATCCCCACTTTAATACAATGCACCTACGCCAAAGTAAATCGTATTGTATATTTCAATGCAAAAAATGTTTATTTTGACATGGTTTGTGGTTTACATTTGTAAGGATTTTGTTGATGAGGGTCTTACATCTGGAGTAAATTGCCAAAATTGTAAATGTTTATTTCACCTCAACCCCCGGATCATTATCTGGATGCAAATAAATGTAAAACATCTGATTCCAACAAGAAACACTTGCTATATCAATCAATATCTATCTACAGTCTCTAAAACTATCTAAAGAGAATGCAGTTGTTGAATTCTGCTGCTAATGAAATATTTAATGTAACCAGTCCCTGGTTCATATACTTTTACATGTGTGATTTAGGGTAATAGCTTTTAAAAGGTGAAAAAAGATCATTGCCAAAAACCAGAGAGCCAAAGACTTAGCTGTAACATAAGAAGGCATTTGTTCACTGAGATGGTGGCAGGTCAGTGGAAAGGCCTTCCAGCAGAAGTGGTAGGGGTTAGTACAGCAACGGGAATTTACATATGCATGGTTTAGTCATAAGGCCTAAAGGCAAGAGGCCAAATAATGTTTGGAAGTTTTACAGCCTGTATTAAAAACAAGTAGACTAGATGGAGCAAACAGGTAAGTGTAGAACACCATAAGGTGCTTGCATTAGAACCTCAGGCATTTTATTTTTAGACACACCTTTAACACATTAAATAAAGAATTTATTTGCCCTTCTTGGCTTCTGATGCTTGATTGAAGTCGTATCAAATTATGATGTCATCGTATTCAGTATTTTGGTACTCAGTTTCTACAAACACTCACGTAACTTCTACAAATCAGCGGTTGACTTTTAAAGATACTGTAGGGGTATAATCAGCATAATGCCCCAAATAAATATTTAATATGAATATTATAATATCTAACTTTACTTAACGTGTTTCACAGAAGTATTCACCTACCCGGTAGGGGGACCACATCGGCCATGTTTTCCAGGACACATATAATTTTTACATATTGCTGACCAGCCCAAATAAAATGCTGCCCTGCAATATCTGGGATGTTATAGAAGGGAACCAATTAGTCAGTTATACCCCCCCCCCATACTGCAGAGCAGCATTTTGTCTGGGATTGTCAGTAAAAATTACAGGTGTCCTGGAAAACATGGCCGATGTGGTCACCCTACTACCCAATGATCCTCTGGCACTCCCCAACCTCTGCCATAGTGACCTAGAAGCCTCCTGGAGCTTGGAATACTGCAGTGATTACATCACACACAAAATAATAATTTCATAAATATGGAGACCCAAAATTGGCAGCTGATGTCCCACAAGCCTTCCCTGGCGGGATGCGGCCAGGACTGCACACTGACGTCAGCGGGTGGTTCCGCTGACGTTGGTGGGCGGTCCCCATTTAAAGGAAAAAATGGGCGGGGAGCGGGGTGTGTCAAGACCCCGCTCCCGCGACCCGGAGGATTCGGGTCTTGACCCAGAGAACAGGAGGAGCAGCGCTCACCCGGCAATCTCCTGGTCAAACCAGGAGAGTTCCCAGGTATGCCCATATGGGCATATTGGCAGCTGATGTCCCTGTATAATTGCTCTAGAGCCCAAAGTGTCTCAATCTGGCCTTGCCTGGCACTATGACGCCAGCAGCCGCCTGATGACATTAAGTGTGGCCGACTGCTGGACACCCACGCCACGTTTTATGCTCACATAGCGTGTGTGTGGCATCCAGTGAGTGGCACTTGCCTGGTGTGCCAGAAGGAAAGTTCAGACAGACGGAGAGATAGACAGAATCTAAATTTACACATTTTATAGTTATTACGCCATCCTTTGCTATTTACCTATAACTACATTTTTAGCGCTCCATAGAGAATAGAAGACAAGCTTTGTCCTTGAGAGGCCGCATGATTCCACATTTAAATCTCTTTCTAAAGATCGCCCTCCTGTATGTTCATTTCAAGTGTGTTATCTGCATGCGCGGCTGCTAGGTTACAGATTAATTAAACTGTCTACTTAAGTAAACACCCACCTGTTTTCTGTCTTTAACTCCGTCTGAAAAGATTTCAGAACAAATTACTTTTTTTAATTAAAGTATTGTAAAGATGAATTCGGCCCGCATTATACATGCTGCAAAGCACCACTGATTTTTAAAATTTAAATGAATGTGTTATGCAACAGTAAACGAAAACTTCATCTTTTATGAATTATGCCGCCTGTCCAAAGAGTCATTTTTCCCCCAAGTGCCTGCCTAATAAAGGTCAGTTTTGCCTGCCCGAATTGTCACCTTTGCCGCTTTATAGTATTTTAAAAAAAAGTCTTAGCTTTTCCACTTGTATAAAGAAGGTATTTTGTTTGCAGATAATTCTGTAACAGCTGCCATCTCTTCTACCCTAGACCCCCATGGACCGTATGCATTTACTTAATGCTAAACAGAAACATTACAATAAGCTTACATTGTGACATGCAACGCTATCAGAGTGCGGCCTCATGGAGTGCATTGATGAAGAGAGTTTAATTACACCTTCCTTCCTTCTAACAATGTAAAATCACCTGAGCATGACTAAGAATTTTCACTGGCATTCCGGAAGCGTATGACTTCTTTCTGCATTATGCATTGAAGCGGCTGTGAGCCACAGGTGAGTGGAAGGGTCAATTGCCTTCTTCCCCATAGACATGTTCTTGCATAATGTGCAGCAGCACCTAGTTCCAGTCCACCCGGCGGCCGATCCCATACAGCATGGATATCAAAACACAGAGATGGCTAAAAAGTGACTGTTTAGTAGAATGCTTCCCACATCCGACATGTTCCTCCTACCACCTCTGACTCTTAGACCGTTGGTGGGCCTTGACATTGGTAGGCCTTGACGGCAAGGTTGTCAAAAAGGTTCACAAATAGAGAAACAAGATTACCAGTTTAGCTTGGTGTCCTACACTACACACCAATAATTCATTGAAACTAGTGCTTGTCCTATCATATGGGCAAACTAGGCAGCTGCCTAGTGCACTGAATGGGGCACCACCATGAGGGGGCTTAGCCAATGAGTTGTCTTCCTCAGATGTATTCCATGGGATCTACATTGCAATATATATATATATATATATATAGATAGATAGATATAGATAGATAGATAGATATAGTCATAAATGTGACAAAACAATAAAAATTCCACAGTGATCACATTTAGAAATCTATCGAATGTCACAGTAACCGATCTCTGTAATCAACGCACAGGTGCTGCCAGTGTTCCTAGCAAAAACTGTAAACCATTCCAATATGATGAACTTTGTGTACCGTTAATAGTTCCACTTATGTTATAAACAAAGTTTGGTAAATTAACTCGTTAAAATGTAACCTACTAAGAGCCAAGATACTTTCCAGATGTGCATAATGCTCCAGATAAAGAAACAGCCCTACTTAGCAAAATGGGGATGTCATCAAAATGAAGATGAAGAATAGTAGAAGGCATTTCATGGTATAAAATGGGATGTTATTTTGATATATATTGTGGAAAATAAAACCATTAGTGCAAATCAGCATGGTTTTAAGACGCATGTATTTTGCCAAATGACTCTCCTGGGTTATTGTGAAGAAGTGAGCATAAACATATGGGAATACTGTAGATGTAGTTTATTAGTACTTCTAAAATGCAACGGATACTTTGTATCAAATAAATATCCTTAAAATATATTCACTATGCCTTGTTGATAACATTTTTATTATTTAAAATGCAAGTAGCAGCTAGTTATTATAATGTAGGCCTCCATTTGAAGCTTTCAGAATTGAATTTGAGGTCCACTGCCTTTTAAATTAATGGCTGAAATTTGCATTGAATAATAAAACATTTTTAATTTCTACTTGACTCTAAATTGCATAGAGTGGTAAAGTTTAAATTGTCTGAAAATAGATTAAGATCATCCAAGGAGTGGATATAGAAATAACAACTGTGTCCAACATTGATGAAAGCAATGTTATGCATTTGCAAGTTATTCAGTTCTTTGGATATTTAGTTATTTAACTCTTGAAGTATTATTGGTGTGTAGTACTGTACGCTCCTGTGATATCACTTTTTCAAGATAAAAAAAAATAGTTATCTTGCTTGAGAGGTCACTTGTGTTCAGAGAAAAGGGAGGAAACAAGTTAAATGCTAGTGCACAGAAAAAAAAGAAACGAAGAATGCCTCTGGTTATTTGTATATGTCAATTGTACTCATATAAGGTTAAAGTTTCAGTCTTTACAAGGATGGATCCATTTTACGCTATGGAACTCATACCCCTGGGAACATTCCAAGATCTACAAATGATACATTTAATTGAGATATATATGAAAATTTTATATATATATATATATATATATATATATATATATATATCTGCTGCCATAGTGCATGACTTTTGACATTAAACTGTCTTCAGTAAACTCGCTGTGTTAGTGATTTTGTCTGTTCCGCAACCGGTTTTATTTCTCCTACACAGCTGTTTCAGTTAATAATTGTTTTTCAACCTACATATTAAATTGACGATCATTAGCCGTTTGGTATAATTGTTTAATCATACTCCTAACTATATGCCTACAAAATCCCTGACATTGTGTAAGTGTACATAGAAGAATTGTGGTCACAATTTAGATTTGATTTAGATTTTTGTTCTGTTCAATCACTTGACATTTTGGGAAAAAATCATGTCTATTTGAATATCTTCAAATAGATAGCAATTTTTTGTTCAAGAAACACTTTAAATGCAAGTTTCAACTGTTTGAATATTTTTTCAGAGTTTTAACTTGTTCTATATCAATAAAAGGGTTACTGGGAAAGATTTGACCTAATAGGATTAACTATATAGTAATGTATAAAATTTTAAGTAGGCTTGCTGAAATTTACGTTGATGCATTAAAGTAAAAAATGTAATTTCCAAATGTGCAAAAATGTTAATAAGGAAGCAGAAATGTTTCTTTATCACCTGAGTTTAAAAAAAGTATAATTTAAACCCAAAACCAGCGTGAATCTTGACTCTTTGTACGTCGACCCCAATGATTGGTGGGAAGTGATGTAGAGCCCTGGTCTGCTGGCATTTTCTTAGTGTTCCCAGACATGAATGTTATAATGTAATGGTTGGAGTATCTAAATGACCAGTATTCTTGATCACTTCCAAGAAACTGGAGTCTACCACAGCCTCTACTTCTTTAATTATCTTTCCCTTTAATTTGAACCCTAGGATTGAGTGAATAGGACAGATCTAGCACAACAGAACCTATGCTATGGACAATAATGCTCAACTTTATTGTAGCAGCCTCCCTCCTGCCTAAAACCTTTAATATTACACTATTAGTTCTGTATATTCCTACAGTGACAAGACAAGTGCTTACTAGCTTACTATCTCCTGTGGCAATGACTATTGTCTATAAAAAAGAGAACTGGTTCTAGCAACAATAAAATTGCAAGAGGGCATTACTGGTTCACCAAGACGTTAATCATGTTCCAAATTCTTCCTTCACTGCCAAGAGGGTGAGGAGCCTGTCTGGCATTCCCCAGGATTACTGCAATCTCATAATCACAACAGTGAAAACTGTATTAATTGCTAAATGTTGTTCACAAGGTTATTTAACAGTAAATGCAAAATGCAGCATATCCTTACCTTATATACAAAAGTATTGTTTTCACAATAGTGCTTTGTAACATAGGGGCAGGGCAAGGGGAGACATACTTATTTAACATGAGGGTCCTAGTGTTCTGGGTATGGGTGAGTGGGCTTTTTAAACATGGGGGATCATGGGGAAAGGACATGGTACCTTTTTTTTATTATTTAATATGGGGACCCTGGGATCATGGACGAATTTTGGAAAAGAAGAGGCCGTAGGGAAGAGCCAGTTTACTTTTTACACCTGGGTAAATCTGGGGTATTTTGTTGAAAGGGTGGGTTCCTTGGGGTTTTAACATGATGAGCTGTGATGGGATGGGGACCCGAGCTCCAGGTTAATACGAAACCAACAAAATGTGGCCCTGACTGTTTATGAACTTGTATGAACTGTACCAAAGTGTACCAGACATAAAATTAGCTGCCATCAGAACATTCAGCCAAATAACAATAATCACGTAAAAGGACAACTGATAATATCATTATATTAGCATAAACAATTAAAGATGGATTTACATATAAATACACAGGATATCCACTTCCCTTAGACATGAGATTGTTGTTTTACTTCCCGTTATCTACCGCATATTTATTATTCCTCTAAGCAAAAAAACAATGTGTTGTCCAATTGGCAATCCTCTTGGTGCATGATGCCTTCAAGGATTTTTTTGCATCTGTACAGCAAATGTTGTTTTTAATGAAAAACTTTGTAGCAAAACTTTAATTAGCAAACTTCTGCCCAACTGACTGTTTTCGTGACTGCATGAATTCCTGCAGGGATTTTTTTATTAAAAAAAAACAAAAAACATTTTGCCCAACCCTTATTACATGAACATTTGAATGCTAAGAGAGTAAACATGAGATATCAAAATGAACATTAACAAATATCACTGAAAACAGAACCTACCACTTGATTCAGTTATTCTTTTTTAATAGCCGTAGTATATTCACAAACTATTTTTTTTTTAATTCAGTGGCTATATATAGCTAATTAAATAATTTTCTATATGCTTTTTATTGCTATATTTAAAAATTGTATATTATCTTTATATTTTAATATTTTTTTTTGTTTTATATGCTTTTTATTGCTTTATCTAAAATTGTAAATTATTTTTTATTTTAAGATTTTTTTGTTTTATTTAAAACTGTACATTATTCATTTATATATATATATATATTTTTTTTTTTAGTTCATAACCTACTCTTTTTTTCATCATCTCTGGATCAATAAAACCAAGGGTTTGCGTTTTCTAAATTTTTTTCATAAAAGAAAGATGTATTTAGCCATTAGATGAGTCGACCTTGGAAAAAATGTTTTCAAAGGATTGCAGGAGCAAGAGAAAGTCAGCAACATTTCTCCACACTAAAATTTTTACTCTCGCTCCAGACTTCCTGTGTAGCCAAAAGAATCAGCCACCCATGTAGTTAGGTCAGGATAAAGAACACTTTCAGAATACTTAGATTTCCTTAGGGTAATGGCCACTGTGTGACCTCACTACCTTCTGAACAACAGTGAATCACAACGAGGATGCTTCCAATTTTAACACGAAGAATAAGACCTTTAACATTTTATTTGAAATATAGATCACAGTCATTTTATTTATTTTTTTACTGCAATTTACAATCAAAGGGAAAAAATATATATAAAAATTACAAGGATATTTAGTGTGTCTCTCTACCTTCACGATATCCTTTGCTGTTCCATCATTCTAGCTTTGCTTTTTTTTTTTAATAACTGGTAACTTTATGCATTAGATAAATTAGGATGTCAGGCCTTCAAGTCGTTGATACAAGTTATCTAGATGAGATCTAAACTTTAAATAAGTAAAATAATGGCTAATCGGTGTTTTAAAATTAAAACTAGAAAATAATAAATTCAGTAATAATTTTAAGATATAAAAAAATATCAGATATGATCATGGCAAAGAAATAAATATGAGTTTCCAATGCAGATAGGACAATAGGCAATCTAGTTAGTCCAAGTAGTTATTATGTTCCATAATAGTCTTTGTTTCTTTGTTCGATACAGTGTTTTTATGTATATTTAGATGTTAAGTTTGCAGGCAGGGCCATCTTTGCCTAATCAGTTTGTCTTAATCTGACAGTTCTAGTTTTGTCAGACCATTTGGAAATATGTATTGTAAGAAGTGATGCATAAATTGGTGTACTAATAATAATAGTAATAGTAATAATAATAATAATAATACAAATAATAAAGATACTGTCTCTGTAGCAGAATAGTTTGACATTTTTTAAGTCTGTTAAGATTTCTGTTAGAAGCATGCTGACAGCTGCACCTTTTCATGATGCTGTCCTTAGAACATCCTTTTATTGCACTTCTGACTCATCTCTTCTTCTTCTTGCATGTTTGAAAGCAGTTTTTGGAAGACTGGACAATAGTCAATGAAGGGGAGAAAGGAGGTTGTAAATATGCCAGGCAAGGATCATGGAGAATGCTGTGTTTGTGGAATGAACTGTCTTCAAAGACATACTCGCTATCTTTTTTTTTGTCCATGTGCTAGCTTCTGATGACCTTAGAATTTGAAATGAATGAGACGGGAGATCATCTTCTCCTCAGAAAGGTCATACATTTGAGTGACACCAGTAGATAAAGAACACCCTCTGAAAGTGGTTCTCCACAAGATTTAAGTGGTCCATGTTGTGAGAATCCCTTGGCAAATATATATAGGAATTGCAAGATAGGTTGGCGTTTTCTTGAACATCCAGTAAAATGTATTGCATCAGAACAGTGTTACATCAACACGTAACATAGTTATCAATGATCCAAGAAGAAGTTCTATTGCTACATTGTTGGCAGTTGGGAATAGATATCTATAAAACCAAACTTTTTTGTTGTTGTTAACACTTAGAAACAGCTGTTTGTGGAATGGTTTGCTTGCTATTTTCTTGGATGAAGTCACACAAATGTTGAGGTTCATTGTCTGTATGTAAGCAGTCCTTACAGGCATGGAACTATGTGGGAAAAATCACTGACTGCCTTATCTTTAAATCTTTAATTAGCATTGAGAAAGCCTTAATTTATTGCTAGCTTTGTAGAAAAAAAGGAAATGATGCAGCTAAGCAATTCATTTCATTTGTCAGGGCCCATATCTTGTGCTTTTAAAAAAAAAATAATAATAATAGATTGACATTTTTCTATGCAGGATACATTTTATTAATCATTTATTCCATTAAAAGGAAGGTGTTTCGTCATTTGTATTATGTATTATGTTCCCATTCTGTAAAGTAGGTACTGAGAACTAGTTCTGCACAGGAGGTATTATTTTATTTATATAGCCAACAATCTACACAGCGCTTTATACAATACATATATTCAAGGGGTCTGACAAGTTGAGAATTGACAGACTAAGACAAACTGATACATTAGGTGGAGAGGCTCGGCTCGCAAGCTTACAATCTTGAGATATGGGCAATATCTGGTATCTACAAAATAGCAGAAGCTGCACACAAAAAACAAGAATCCACAACATTCAATTGGTGCTTCAAACTTGTACACTCTCCCAAATCCCCGTAAGGCCCTTAAGAAAATAAAATGCAACCATTATTGAACAGAAAGCAGTAAGCATGTCATTGAAGCATAAAATAGGCAAAAAATAAGGAAAACCGTTTTAGCTAAATTACAATACTTATCACACTTCCTATGCCAGTAAAATAAGGACAAAAGATAAGGACATCCAGGTGATATCCAGACATTGTAAATGTACCCAGAGCCGGCCTTAGGCGTTGTGGCGCCCTGTGCAAACTACTCCTCTGGCGCCCCCCCCCTCACTACCCCCCCTCTCTGCCCCATCAAGCTACCCCCCTCAAACTACCCCTCCCCTCTGCCCCTTCAAACTAGGCCCTCTCTTCACCACATATTGACAAAAGGTTTTCTATTAATGCAAAATGTATTAAAAGTTTTTGAAGAGGAACAAAAAGTGATTGAGAATTCACAATGTATAAACGAAGGACTGAATAAAGAAATAGAAAAGGCACCCATGATGTGTGATCCTCTGTATTTACATAACCTATTAAAGGGTATTATTTGCCTTATATGTATATTACTTACATCTTCATTAAATAAGAAATTGTGATAAAATATATTCAATGTGTCTTGCATGAGAGAAGTTAAGAGTTTCATCTAGACAATGGAATTCTCATAGAGACTAAATGAGAGAAATGACAGAGAGGGATAAATATGTCACAGGCTCTAAAGTAACTGTATAAAGCATGGAGGGTAGGGGTCATGAAAGTGTTTCTTTAGGACGACTGACAATAGCAAATGCCCAAAGAGAAATGGTAATGCTCAGCTTGTAAAAGGAGGTTAATGTGGTGGCTCTGGCTTCAAATAAATATTCGAGTATAATTTGTCAGGAGATAATGGTTTGAAAAAGCATACAACAGCTGAAAACTAGATATAATAGTAAGTAGATAAAAATAGTTTTGTTTGGCAAAGTGGAAGCACAGCTAACAGAAAAAGGGGTTTTATCTCATGTGTTTAACTTCTAACAAGGCTTTGGTAGAAGTTCTATTGGAGATTAATAATGTAGCTTTACTATCACGCAAAAGATAAAAAAAACAAATCATGAAACCACATAGACGTAGCAAACTTTAAAGGACCCTTAGTGCTGTGTGAGGATTTGGTGTTCAGATATCCAAGCAGGGTCCTGCTGGTAAGACTCAGAACAAAGAAAAGACATTAAGAAGGCAGAGGGGATGGCCAGAAACAATATAGAATATGGAGCAATTGGTAGAGAGGAATTAACCCAAATGGTGAATTTTTTTTTTATTAATTCCATGTGGTAGTAGCCTTGGGTCAAGTGCTTTTAAGCCCCGCTCTTAGTCTCCTTCTACGTTTGTGTCCCCAGAGAAATTCCAAGTTTGTCATTTATAAAGAAAATGGGTATCCTAATGATGCAGTTAATGTATCTAAGGAGAAAGGGGTGTTGTGCATTGCCAGAAACTGACAAATATGTTCAAGGGTCATTTAGGCATTTAAAGTTAATAGGAGAAACAAAAGACGATACGTATAATACTATTAGTTCTGCTAAAAACAATGAAGCAGAAAAAAACATATCAGACCCAAAGCAATAAACAGTGCATTAGAGGAATGTATGTCTTTCCTTACATGTAATGAGGGACAGAATTTTCAAGAGTGGAAAAAGCAATTGAACATGACTCTGAGATTAAGGCCCAAAAGTCATTACAGAACCTCGAAGGGAAGATAAAAAAAAAATCCTTAGTGATCTTCAGTTGAAGTCCATTGATTTTTCAGGAAAAAAAGGTCACACGATTTGAACTTTAGTATCAAACCCCCCTGCTCCAAATACCTATCCCATCATGTGATAAGGTGAGGGATTAAATGAAGTTTGAAGAAATATACACTATATGAACAAAAGTATTTGTATTTAGAAGGCAGAGGACCATTACACCGACAGGGAATTTATGTCATTGTATTCATAGACATTAATATGTATTTATAGTTGGTCCCCTTTCGCAGCTTCCACTCTTCTGGGAAGGCTTTCCACAAGATTTTTAAGTGTTTTGCCCTTTCATCTAGTTGGGCATTTGTGAGGTCAGGCACTGACGTTGGACAAGTAGGTATGGCTTGCAATCTTCGTTCCAGTTCAACCCACAGGTGTTTGATGGGGTTAATAACAGCACTCTGTGCGGACGGTCAAGTTCTTCCACACCAAACTCATCCAACCATCTTTTTATGAGCCTTGCTTTGTGCACTGGGGCACAGTCATGCTGAAATAGAAACATGGCATTGCCCAAAAAGTATTTGTATGCTAGTGCATTAAGATGTCTCTTCACTGGAAGTAAGTGACTCTGAAAAACAGCCCTATACCATTATTCCTCCTCCACCAAACTTTGGAATTGGTACATTGCAGTTAGGCAGGTAACATTCTCCTGCCATTCGCCAAACCTAGACTCCCCCATCAGATTGCCAAACAGAAAAATGAGATCCGTCACTCTACAGAACACGTTCAGACTGCTCCAGAGTCCAGTGGCTGCGTGCTTTACACCACTTGATCCAAGGCTTGGCATTGTACTTGGTGATGTGAGGCTTGCATGCAGCTGCTCGGCCGCGGAAACCAATTCCATGAAGCCCCCGCCGCACAGTTTTTGTGTTCATATTAATGCCAGTGGAAGTTTGGATCTCTTCAGCTAAGGTATCAGCAGAGGGTTGGTGACTTTTACGCACCATCGGCCTCACTGACCCTACTCTGTCACATTACGTGGTCTTCTGCTTCATTATTAATGGGTGCCCTTGTGTCCTCACCTTTAGCAGGAACACTGGTACAAAACCCCTTTAAAAGTAAGGCGAGGAAACTCAGTTGGCTTCCCCATAACTCAGTTGAACAGCAGATTGCTTTAGATTCACCCAGGTGAATCTAGTCTTGCCTAAATTGCCTACCATGGTCTTCCTTCTTCACATTGTCTGTACCTGTTTATAATGGTAAGCCTGCAGATAATACTTGGATGTTGTAACTTCAACAGTATGGATAGTTTGTTTCAGAGCCTTATTAAGGTTCAGGTGGCCTAAGTGCACCAACATAATAATCATCAGGTATTATTCTAAATATATTCAACATATCTGTTTATTATTAGTAGTAAATGTATTTAAATATTAATGAACAATATTATATTTTCAGGTAGCGATCATTTCACATTTTTTTGTGCTGTGCCCTTAAACTGAAAACAGCCAACCCCTTACTTGCTTCATAAAGGAATACAACCTAAAATATAAGACAGGTTTTATTAAATCAAAAATCTGCTTCATTCTACCCAAGTTCAGTGATGTTTGTTGCATAGGTTACATTACACGCTTCTTAGCTTGATTGTAAGTTGAAGCAGAAAGGTTACATTCTAAGGACCTGACCCTTTCTTTTTAACTCGGAATTTCAAATGTGATTGAAATATGACAGGGAGAAACACTCCGCATCAAGTCAAATTACGTTTAGTTTCCTTTTTTCATTTGGAAAGTGATCTAGTCTCCAATAATTTCAGTAATCAAATGTGTATGTTTTGAAAGAGGATCGATCACATGTTTTGCTGCCTTTCAAATATGGCAAAAATACAAAACACATTTATCTTACGACGCATTGGGGAATCGGATTTCACAACTTAAGCTTAAAATTCCAGCAGTGGATGGTACACATCATTAGGAAAGATCGCCAAGATGGATGGGTGAACTTTTGTCATAAATGGACAAAACAAAACGTTTTAACCAAAACAAAATATTTTCCTTAGCTAGTAAAGTTAATTAAACAGATAGCAAATGAGTATCCCTGATGTTAAGAGAGCAGTTTAGCAACCAAGCTAATTATTCTTTTGAGTTTCAAGTCATTAAACCTGGAATGTTTAAATGAGATAGCGCTTGAAAAAAAGGCTATTCTTGAAACCTTCGTTAGTTTGTACGTATTACGTATCATTTTTTATGCTGAGAAAAGTACTCTTTGGAAACCTAACCATGTTGGTCTTGCGGTGGCCTTCCTGGACCGATAGTTACCAGTATCTTCATTGACCAAAAGTGTATCAAACACATTGGACGTGTTCCACAAAAAAAGGTCCACTGGGAGTAATATAATTGCATTGCCAGCTCTTTTTCAGAGGCTGTTGTAATGAATTTTCTTGTGGTTTTAGCTGGTTGCCTTCACCTCCCGTTGGAATAGTTCCTGTCCCCTGAGATGTCCTACAGAAGGCTGGTATACGCCGATTCCAAGAATACATTTACATTTATCCCAGACAGCACACATATTTTTGTTTTTTCAAATGTATAACTCGTTAAACGTTCATATTAACAGAAAAAACAACAGATGACTAGTGACAATAGCTGAATAACAAATTCTTTTTTTTTTTCTTGGTACATGATGAGAAATACATTTAAAGTAATTGAATCACCGCGATGTAACAAATTAGTATCCTTGGACAATGGAGTAATAAACTGATGTATTTAATGGTAGTGTATTAATTAAAAGCAGATATTTACCATTATGCTACAGAAAATGTGGTCCTTGATGTTTTGGAATGGAACAAGTGTGTTTTATGATGGTGTTTATAACTATAAAGTGTTTATTTCTTGTGTGATCCCACTTTACTTTGTACCTTACTCCCATTAGATCCCCTGCTATCTCCATTGATGGTTGCATGTTCCTGTGGGCTGCTGCCCACTTTCTATGGTGGACAGCACTGCAGAATACTCTGCAAAATGCATACAAAGTTGAATTCAAATCTGTTAGAAGATGCTTGTACCCTCACGTTTCACCTAGACACACCCTGTAAAGCATAGAAAAACTTTTAAGAACTTAATAAGGAACTTTGTAAAAATACATTGGTGTTTGCCCTCAAGCTTCACCATAAAGTCTAATGTAGCAGCCCAAAACAACATGCACCTGATCCTACACACATTCACAAACATGCCCCCCATTGAACAATAGAAAACATTCCACAAACCCTCTACAGACCTTCATTAGTCAGAACGTCCAGTTCAGTTATTAAGACCCAGCCTTTCTATTGTTTTCCACAGGCAGTATGATAAGCAGTTTGGATGCTTGTCTAATACATTGGGCTAAGACAACATACTAGTCTAGTTCTAGTTTGCAGAACTAGACATGTGCCTTGACATAAGGAACAATGTCATTTTGGGATATGTCTAATTCATCCTTTAAAAAAAAGCCTTTTTCAAATTTTTGTGTCATTGTAACCCCTCTGTGTTAAACCTGTGAAACTACTGTTAAAAACGAGCGGTGATTATAACTTTTTGATAAAAAAAAGAAGAATTTGATTATTGAATGTACATGGCAAAGCTATTTTTGTACAAATGGAGAAAATTACTACTTATTCGGCTAAAACATGTTGTGGTGCCAAAATTACAGTTCTTAAGTAAGCTTAAAAATGAATCAGAAAACACTTTTTTAAGGCTATAATTTCAACAAGACTTATTTTCTTTTTCATTTGTTAAATAGCTTGAGGTATCAAGTAGTTATAAAATGATTTATCATTAATCTATGTAATATTGCTTATGGAATAGTGTATATGTTTTAGAAACCCATTTATCGCTTTATCATTGAACGTAACCATTTTAATAAAAAGGCAGTGGCATATTCTTCCCTAAGCCTAGTGGCTTCTGAAACATCATGACAGGTAGCCAATCCCCCTATGGGCAATCAGCCACCCTGTAGCAATGCTGCTCAATGGCCGCTTAAAAGGGAGATCACTGATCTCCCCAACTTATTATCTTTTATCTCATTTTTTTAGGGAAACAGCAAAAAAATGAATGAAACATCCTAGAAAATTCTAAAACATAGAATATATAATTCATAAGACACGCAAATATTTTAATATATATAAATATATATAAATATATATATAATGCTTTTACCCTATCTAGTGAAGACCAATAGACTCAGGGCTTTAGCACCTTTAGCAGGCTATTATTTTATATGTATAACCTCATTGAAAAGGTCATTAGAATAACTTGGCATTACATACAAATAATAATAATAATAATAATAATAATAGATTGTAAACTCTTCTGAGCAGAGCCCTTCTCACCTTTTGTTTCTGTCCATATTGTCCATACAAATCCAACAATAAATAATAATAATGACTGCTTCATTTTAATGATGTTTTCCAAGTTCCATGACCATTTACATGCGCCCTCCTCTATAAATTCCACTCCCTTATAAGAATATAAAATTGTTAATTTTAGTCCCCGAGATTGGCGGGATCACATCCTGCTATTAAAATGTGTTTCATTCCGCAGGTGCGAGGTTGTCATTGCGGGGAATCTTTATGGGACTTCTGCTTTGCAAAGTTCATTTAACAAACATTCTTGTTTGGAACCCATAAAAAATCATATTTGGTTACCCGCTGAGAAGGAAATTAAGCATTGTTATTGCACTTTTTTAACACATAAAACATACTCCAGTTGAGCACCATAGTTATCTATTTTATAGGTTTGAACGGTTTTACGGTAACTATGTTCCAAACTGACACAACATAAAATTCACATAAATGAAGAGTTTTAAAAGAATTTATGTCCTTTTTTTTATATATTAAAGGATTGGTGGATTTCAAGTAAAGTGTGAAGCCTTGTGGAATAATGCCTCTTATTGACCTGTTCTCTTTTAAAGGTAATATGGGTTTTCAAGGAGGTTGTGACAGGTTACAGACAAGATGCACACAATACTAAAGCTACAGCCATTAGAAAAGCAAAGCTGTAAATAATTTGGATTTCTATACGGGCACCCAAACCTAGATACATAATTTCTTCCCCAAATTAAACCAGTATATGCTTATTCTCTCTCATTAAAACGGTTGTGGTGTCACGACCCAACAGTCTGCTTGTTATGAAGGAGTCAAAACACTAGTTGGTGGAAGGTCACCGTTCTTCCGGTTGCATCCTAGGTATAGTATATGCTCAGAACAGGTCCCTTCTAGCAAATGTTAGATAAAAAGTTGGTGATTTGTAGAAAGCCTTGAGTGTCTAGTGACGTCAAGAGAAATAACCATCCACATCAGTGTCACCACAGAACCTACATATACACCATAAGCTATCATCATACAGTCTTCTTGCATGCTGAACCCTTCTCACTATATTCTCATACAAAGGATTGGTTCAGCAAAACCTTAACTGTAGTGTCACCCTTATTGTAGTTCCAGGATTTAGATAGCAGCGGCACCATACTTTGGTGTAAACCTAACAAAAGTGATAACTCTAAGTCACTAGATGTAAAATGGATCTACCATAAGTTTACTAAATTGTGTGTCTTTATATGTCTTGCTCCACGCACCCCTTGTCTTTGGTTTGGTGACCAAATAAAAGAAACAAATTATGCATAAATAGAGCAAAAAGTGATGTTGGGAATGTTTACAAAAGTAATTTTCTAAGTATTAATGAGCTGCTAGGTTTACAGCAAATATAAATACCAAAGTAACTCAAGAAACAGTGATTATAGACAAAAGTATTTCCTGGCCCTGGCACTGTCTGTTTCTACAAAAAAATGTTATAGATAACATTTCAATTGTCTTTTCCTGTTTCTACATGAATTAATCTGGAACTCTTTAGAGACCCTTTAATGACAGATAATACATATTCATAATTCTCTGACCAGGTCCCCTCCATTAATCTATACTTGGGTCACAAAATGTTACCCTCCATGAGAAGAGTACGCCTAAAAAAAGTGGGCATCCTAAAACATAAAAAATATATAAATAATATATAAGCATAACCATATGTGGCATGGTTCAGTTTTACCACTCCTGCAGGTAAGTTATATATATATAAATATATATATATATATATATAATTACTATTTATAGACTTATGTGTAAAATCAATGAATGCTGCCAGCCTTCCTATAAGTTGATTGTCCATTTCTATACTAGGAACTTCATGTAAACCCATTAAAACTTGATGAAGTTGGAGTTTTGTTCCAAAGTTGTTGGAATTTTTTCTCTTTACTAAGTTACAACCGTTTTCTATTAACTTTAGCAATGCCTACCGCAGAGTGAATATCAAACTTCGCCGTGTCCTCATCCCTGCCAAATTTGACTTCTAAGATCAGGAGAGTTATGTTCAGGTTCCATTTAGTGAAATACCCTGCTTGACAAGTGTGACATTTTCATTATCCATTCAGCTATAAACGCTCTATAATTTGGAATTTTTTGAATAAACCCAAAAATGTTAAATATGTGTGCAAAATTTCAGATGTTTTTAGCTGTCAGCCTTTCAGCGCCACAGATTTGTATTTGCATTCAGATGATAAAGGCATACATTTTATTATAATTTTAATGAAATTTGGTGGATTAACATGAGATTTGACTCCAAGATCTGTGCATGGTTCCACCTGCCGATTCTGATTCTAGTTAAAGGCTGACATCTTACATAGATTTAGTTATTATAGATAAATTAGCTATAAATACTTGTGCAGAGATATGCTGTGAAGGTGCCCTTTTAATCAACCTACACAGCTGCTAAAGTAATGCCAGTAAAAGTTGTGACATTTATAAAAAGTTGGGAATTTCATTTTGTTCAATTGAAAGCCTAGAACTTCATGCCTTTCTAATACGCATGTTCCATTTTGGTCTAAAATCTATTCAACATTTTAAGAGGACTAAAAAAATGGAAGATCTCATCCCACATAACCAATTAATGGAGCAGCCCCAAGGATGTCTACCAGGCACTACAGGCACCCTGATGGCTTTATGTGGAGTTTCATGCAAAACATACATACAAATTTGAGGCAAACAATAGCTTTAGATCGAAGGGGGCAATTCCCACATGGGCAACTGTCCACATGCCCATGGGCGTAGGAACCGGGGGGGACAGGGGGGACAGATCCCCCCCCAGTAACTCATGCGGGGGGGACCGATAATGAAGAAATCCCCCCCAGGGCCGTAGGAACCCCCCAATAGAAACGCGGCAAATGCGGCCCGCGAGACCTCGAGGTGCGGCCCGTGTAAGATCGGCAACCAGGGCAACAGATCTTACGCGGTCCGCACCTTGAGCCCTGCTACTTACCTGTGGGAGGGTCTTCTGTACTGCACAGAGGAAGCGGAACCCAGCAGAGTTCACATGACATCCCATCACATCCTGCTTCCTCTGTGCAGTACCAGAGAACGCAGAGGGAGGCCGCGCCCCCTGCTGAAGTCTGTGGGCGGCATCGAGGAGCTGCAGTGCAGGTAAGGGGGTGGGGAGGGTGTTTGAATGAGTATGTGTGATTGAGGGAATGAATCTGTGAATGAATGAGTATATGAATGAATGAGTGTGTGTGTGATAGCATGGATGTGTAAGTGATGGAACCTAGGCATGATGGGACTATAATTGCTGTTAGCAATCACACTCCTATCATGCCAAGTCAGCCAGTACATGCTGAAACCTAGCTAGCTGCCCCCCTTGTGTATTGATGCTGCCAGCAATATGGGGTCTGCACATCACTTACAGCCACCCTGTACCAGCATGTACTGGCTGCCTGGGTATGATAGGAGTGTGACTCCTAGTGTGAGAGATGGGGATAAAGTGGGGATCTGATGGGGGAAAATGCTGTCCCCCCCAGATTTTTAGGGGTTCCTACGCCCATGCACATGCCACCTCCTTGCCAACCATCCATTGGAGTGAAAACAAATAATCAGGACATTTTCAAGCTTATTCTTTTAACAAAAAGACAAAAATAATCAATTGAAGATAAAAAGGCTTGATGGGCCTCTAGCGGACAGTTCCTGATACCGAGATGATACATTGTACAGCCACCCGCTGGAGATGCCTGGATGCACACTACATGAGCTGCCTCATTATCCCCAGTCCAGCCCACAACCATAAATGCTTAGAAAATAGGAAAAATACAGGAAGATCAAATTTAAAAAATGTATAATTAGCCCAACAGTTTTAAGAAGGCACATAATGAAAGAAACCTAAACATTATCATTGCATAGGAATGTTCATGTAATCCCATAAGGCAATTGTTAAAACTCAGAATGAGAAGAAGTATTTCATCTATATTTATTTTCCAATAATATTCACAGATGTGTAACTGTGCAAGATCATCAGTGCTTATCTTGAAAAAAGAAAAAATATATATTTATAGTAAAAACTTAATCAAGTTGCCTATTTTGCTTTTAGTTTCCTTCAGGAAATTTCCAAAGCGCCATATAAACATAGAAAAAGATAATCCTAATCAGTCCTTGGTCTTATGCATTTATGTATATATACCGTATTGGCCGTATACTCGGATATAGGCCACCCCCGTATATAGGCCGCACCCTAAAAGTTTGGTGCTTTTTTAAAGAAAAAGGTTTTTTCTTTAAAAAAGCACCAAAAAACATGCTGCCACTCTGTCTCCCCCCCAGATATGCTGCCACTCTCCCCCCCCGAGATATGGTGCCACTGTCCTCCTCCCCCCCCCGAGATATGCTGCCACTGTCCTCCTCCTCCCACCCCCGAGATATGCTGCCACTGCCCCCCCCCGAGATATGCTGCCACTCTGCCCCCCCCGACTTACCAGAGCAGACTCCCGGGTGTCTTGTGGGGCCGGCGGAGGACATCTACGCAATACGCGTATACAACTTCCGGTGCCGGCACTCAGGTAAAACGCATTGTGCAGACGGTCACCGGCTGCGGCGATGCGGGTAAACAACCTCCGCAGCCGGTGACCGTCTGCACGATGCGCTTAGACAACCTCCCATGCCGGCACCCCCCCCCATGGAAAGTGCTGGCAGGGGAGGCTGTCTGAGCGTATCAGACAGTAGGATGCAGGTCCCCTGCACCGCTGCGGGGGATCTGTATCCTAACCCCGCTGCCTGCCCGGCGCCCGGGACTCCATGTCCCGGGCGTCGGGCGCTAGACCCCGAATATAGGCTGCACCCCCACTTTAAAGACTTAAAGTGGGGGAAAAAAGTGCGGCCTATATTCGAGCCAATACGGTATATATATATATATATATATATATATATCAAATAACAGATGGAATAAGTATCTTGTGATAATACCTTTTTTATTGGACTAATTATTTGATATTGACACCACTGGACTAATACGGCTACAACCTCTACTCTAATATATATATATATATATATATATATATATATATATATATATATATATATATATTAAACTTAACTATGAAAACATGGATACCACCACCCAAATAAAGTACCGTATTTGCTCGATTATAAGACGAGGTTTTTTTCAGAGCAAATGCTCTGAAAAATACCCCTCGTCTTCTAATCGGGGTCGTCTTCTAATCAGACCTCAAATAGAGTCTGATTAGGAGACTAAGATCCAGATCCCCGCACCGCTGCAGGGGACCTGGATCCTCCTGTCTCACCCCCCCCCCCCATCATACACACACTTACCGGTGCTTCCTGCTGTATTGCCGGGGCAGCGGGTTGACGTCTACGCGATCCGCGTAGACAACGTCCGCTGCAGCCGGAAGGAGGTGTGGCTAGCAGCGGGGGTTGTCTGCGTCCGTCGCGCAAACCTTCCCCGACTGTCAGAGATCAGAGTTCCCCGCACCGGTGCGGGGAACTCTGATCTCTGACAGCCGGGGAAAGTATACGCGACGGACGGATACAAACCCCCGCTGCCAACTCCACCTCCTTCCGGCTGCAGCAGAAGGCGACGTCAACCCGCTGCCCCGGCTGGAAGCACCGGTAAGAGAGGGCTGAGAGGGGAGGGGAGGGGAGAGTGTGTGTGTGTGTGTTAGTTAAATGGGGGTATAGGGTGTGTGTGTGTGTGTGTGTGTGTGTGTGTGTGTGTTAAATGGGGGCATAGGGCATTTCTGGAGTGGCGTTAAGGGGGCATTTAATAGAGCACTCTGCCTCCTGAAATGCCTTATACACCTATATGCCACTCTGCCCCATAATATGGATTTTAACCCCCTAAATGCCAGAGTGGCATATAGGGGTATAAGGCATTTCTGGAGGCAGAGTGCTCTATACAATGCCTTTTAACTCCCTTAATGCCACTCTGCCTCCTGAAATGCCTTATACCTCCCTATATGCCACTCTGCCCCATAATATGCATTTTAACCCCCTAAATGCCAGAATGGGATATAGGGGTATAAGGCATTTCTGGAGGCAGAGTGGCATATAGGGGTATAAGGCATTTCTGGAGGCAGAGTGGCACATAGGGGGTCAAAAGGCATACCATGGGGCACAGTGGCATATAGAGGGTTAAAAGGCATATCATGGGCCACAGTGCCATATTGGAGTGGCAAGCCTGGGGGCAGATGTGCGTAACTGGGGGACAGGTTGGAAAATACAAGAAATAAAAACAAAAAAAATATTTTTCTCAATCATAGCTTTTATTAAAAAAAATAGTTTACATGAATTAACATTTACTGGTAAAACTTTTTTCCTTTAGGGTCGTCTTATATTCAGGCTTTTTCTTTTTTTCCTAAGTTAATATTCAGATTTTGGGGGGTCGTCTTATAATCAGGGTCGTCTTATAATCGAGCAAATACGGTACATCAGGAAGTAAATGTTTAAACTGCTCGTAATTAAGAGTTTTCATACATTAAATAAAACAGCATCACTATAAATTAAAAATGAGAATTTCTATCTAATCTCTTTGCAATTATAGACAATTTAATTACGTTGTAAATATCACACTGTGCTAGGGCAATTTCATGGCAAGTTCGTACTTATATGCGATCACTGTTACAATCAAATTTAGAAGTTGCAGTTAAAGTGCTAATTAATTAAAAGCTCTACATGGCAATAGTAATTGTTTGTACTACATAATTACTGGTGCGTGTAGCTTCCATGTACTCTTGCATAGTTAAAAAAATGTATGTTAATGAAGGCTTTTTCTGCTTAGCATTAACCACTGCCTAACAGGTAAAAATCAATTAAGTGCAAGGCTTGCCATTTTGAGAAATACAACTGAATTTACACATTCCGTAGCAATATTCTGTTTATTGTGTATGAACGCGGATGTGCCAAAAATTAGGTTTTTTAACGAAGACCTATCACTTCTCACAAATTCCGCAGTGTACAGCTCTGTACATTAAACCAATCTATTAAATTGTGTTTGCAAAAAGCCACCCTGATGTGGATATCTTTGGGAAAGAGTATCTCCCTGATTAGATCAGACAGGTACTGGTGAGGAGAGAACTTCAGGACTGGAAATTGATGGTTAATTCTGGCTGGGCCATAGACTGTCACTGATCTACTAGGTCAACATTTAAACCCAAGATCGTCGAAACAACCATCAATGAAAAAAAAACTGTAGATAGTGTACTGTCCCGCCAGTCCTGCTGATTTGGACTGGTTGTCCCAATTTATCTGAACCATCGGGTAACATATGGGCCAGTTTACAAAATGAGTCTTGTTGAGTTTTATTGCTGCTTACAAAATATTGTTGGAGATATTGTTGGAGATCCTACATCGTACTTAGATGGGTGTCATGCCAAGAATTCTTTAGCACAAAATAATGCATACATAAACATATATTTGAAGTGACTTCTCAGGCTCTATCAGTCTGATGTGTCAGTCTGCCAGAATCAGCCCTGATCTTCCTTGTTCAGCAGTTTCACTAACAAATGATGGGTTTCAGGGCCCATTAGGCTTCTAAAAACTCTACTAGATGCAAAATATTGAGATATTGAAAGTGGGTTTGCAGAATGATAAAGCTCTCAATTTCCTGTGTTAACTAATAATGCTTCCTCTTCTTAAGAAACTTCCTCTCCTATCAGGATTGGAGATTTTTCCCAATGAGTCACCATAAATGGGGAAACACAACATAATTCAACACATTTGTGTGCTTCAGAGTATAGCTGGCTCAAGCCCAACATCTTAACAATAAAGAAGGGCAATCAGGAGCCAAAGAAAGCCAAGACTGTTCCACTTGTTTATCATTTTGGTCTTCACAAGTGTCCATATCAAGGCTCACAAGCACTCTCAATGTTGTATGTTTGACCCAACTTGGCTCGTTCCTGGGAAAATGAATTATGGGTGCCAATCAAAGTGTAAAGTTGTATGATTTTGTCTCCTTTACTGTAACCACTATAGGTACAATAATGTCTGTGAAGGCAGAAGGAAAATTCCCATTTCCAACCACTTACAACATGATGTATCTGATGACTATTTCCTGAAAAATTACTTTGGTTGGGAAATCAGGAAATAGTCACCGTGCGTAAAAGTCACAATGCACTTGACACACGTGGCCCCAGAAACTCTGCATCGAAATCCACGTAAGCGCGTTTCAAAGGTTCAAAAATTGCTACTTTCTACCAGGAATAAGGTGAAAGTTTTCTTTTAGCATTATTGGAAACTCATCCATTAACAAATACCCCAAATAACATGCATGTTTAAAAACTTCAACTATTGTTCCAAAGTTGCATAAATACTATTGATTCATGTTCATTATAAATTGTATGTTTTAAGCTTATATTGATCTTGTGTGATTTTTTCTTATTAGCCTATTGTTCCACTTTGATAAGCATGGTAAAAGAAATATATACCAAACGTTTAGATTATTCATCTCATCCCTTTGTTTGTTTTTTTGTGATGTATATATTAAAATAAATTATTCACATACGGTTCAAATGCTGACATTGCGGTTTGCTCAGATCAGCTGCATTGTGATGCATTGTATTTCTTTAATGCAAACTATGAGGTGCATAGTATATTATTAAAATGGATATTTACAGTAAATATGGCCTATTAGACATGAAGTAATGTATTTCCATGAACATACAGATCTAATGTACATAAATAGAATGTCGCCACTATTTTAATTATATTGTAATTGAAAGTTTTTATATTAAAATTTAAATGGTTTTCTTCATTATGAAATTAGACAGTGTTATGCAAAAAAAAGAAAATATAGCAATTGATTTAAGTAGATGAGAACTGTTTCAGAATTGAGAATTCATAAAGATCAGTCTCGTTCAGTTTATGACTGCTGGCAAGCATCCTCCTAGAGACAGTTCAAGTTGATTCATATATAGGCTCGACAAGTTGGGTGGTGTGTTATTTGGCTCTACTTGTTCCACCTAATAGCCAACTTGCCCACCCCTAAAACATTATACAATATCATATATATAAATATATATGTATATATATATATATATTATTTATTTTTTTTTAAGGAAATTGAGAAATCTATGAGAAATGCATATGGCAAGAAGAGACCAAGGACTAATGAAGATTTATTATTTATTGTTTTGTATAGCGCCAAATTCCGTAGCGCTGTACAATAGACAGGACATACTGTAGTATGTAACAGAACAATTTGACTTACAGAATCAACAGGTTAGGAGGGCCTGTTTTTTTCAGGAAAAACAGGCAGACTAGAAGGGCCAAACGGTTCCTATCTGCCATCAGTTTCTATGGTTATATGGTTTTATGTTTCTATATCTACTGTATCTATCATCTATGTCTGCCATCTATATAATCTATCTAATTAGTATTCCTATTGGTTTACAGATAGAATAAAGTCTTTATAGTGCTTTATGGAAGCCCCCCAGGGTTCGAGTTCAAGTCATTATAACACTCATATACCAATTGCACACAGCACATAACTCAAACCATGTAATTGTAACTCATCAGCAGTAGATAATTTCCAAGCAAAACAGACCTAACTCTGGCTCTGGGATGTCTAATAGTGCGTTACTTCAATTGAAAGACCTTTCAATGCTGTCTTTTTCTCATTTCATCTAATAATAACTCTATGGATCAGCAATAGCTGACGCCAAGCCAAATGCCACATAGATAAATTCTAAAAAAGAGCAGGACCTTCCATTACCAGAATGAAGACAGTTTTAATTCAACGATCAATATATTGCTTCCAATCTCGAAAGTCCTGTGTCAGTTTCAGAATCAATGCTTTTTATACTAAAATGCTTACAGTTAACTAAATAAAATCTTTTAATGTACATAAGTCATTAATAGCTTTAGAAAGCACTTGTATAGACAGAACAGCAAAAGCTAGGTTGTAATATTGTTTCATTGCATATGCTCACTGATAGCGGTTACGCTGGACTTGGTATAATCATCATAAAAATGGGAATACAACAAAAGTGCTATATACACTATATAAATCTATGTAATGCCGTTTAAAGATTAAAATAAGCAATACGTATATATTAATAATTATGTTTATACATATACAGTGCCATCATACCTGGGAACTCTCTGGGTTTGGACTGGAGAACTTCTGTAGAAGGGCCGATTCTCCAGTTCTTCGGGTCAACACCCGAATACTCCTGACACGCCCCACTCCCCGCCCATTTCTCCTTAAAATGGGGTGTTTCCCACTGACGGCTGCAGGAATGCCCACTCATGTCACAGAAGCGCCCACCAAGGTCAGTATGCAACCCTGGACACGTCTAGCAAGGATAGGCAGCCGGAGCCCACAAGTTCCCGGGTATGCAAAATATTTTAGGCTGGTGTGAAAAAAAAGCTGTAAAGTAAGAATGCTTTCAACAATAGTCATATTTATTTTGTTTAATTTCATCAAAAGGAAAAGTGAGTGAATAGAAGAAAAATCAAATCAATCAAAACAGCATCAATTCTTCAGCTTAAGCGGATAGAGAAGCACTTTAGTTTCCTTACTGCTTACTCGAAATATTTCATAAAATATGTGAAGCTAGATATAGCTGTCCCCTTTCTGGGTTTTTTTTAATCCAAAATTAAAGTATGATGAACAGAGCCACCCCTACTACTGGAACAACCTGGCCGTGTCTTATGTTAACACGCTTGTGCATCCCGTAGGGGTGTGTGGGAGCCGAGGGCAAGCCCTGGTGATCCCATTCGAATGGGCAGGTTATGATGTTGGAGAGGAAACAGGCAGCTTGAAGGTGGAAAGTTGGGATAAAGACCAAGGAATGGGAAAACATTTACTTAAACTATCATTTGGATCTCCCCAATTAGCATGAAATTTCACTGGACTATTTAGCAGACAATGCCTTCACGGTCATTAATTCTAATGCTATACCCAAATAATCAATTTAAAGTTAAACATGATTAATGAATTAAAGCTATATTTATACAAGACACTTCTGGTTAATGTCACATTATTTGCCACTAATGAACACAGCAATATGATCAATAGCAGCTTAATGAAGTTAACATAACATTAACTAGCCTAATGGATCTGACTGAGGCTTTACGGTATGTCAGGAGATGGTACATGGCAAAATAAGACATTTGCAGGCAAAGCACTTAATTACTAATTCTGCATATTCCGATATTTAGAGTTATCAGAGATCTGAACGAAACGTTAAAAACACACTAAAACCTCCAACAAATAAAAGGAAGTTATACGAAACCTATTTATATACAATTTCAAAATAATGTTACTTTTGACTCATAAATACAAAGGAAAACATTCCAGCGATGAGATTGTTCCAAGTAAAACCTTATTATGCTAACCCATAGCTTCACATCTGTAGAATGAATAATAATGGTAAACTGAATTTAGCGTGTCTCTGCGCTTTGTATACATACACATATATGTATATAAATACTAAACTGTGAAGTGATATGCCAAACAGCTGAACGTCAAAAATATTAATGAAGCCATTTTAACAATATGATTTTTGTCTTGCCAGGATAAAAACACAGCTGTCTTACTTTCCAGGAAACTCTTCATTGCTATAATTAGGGACCTACCCCATCTTCTTAATTCAAGACCACGGAAATGGAGAATGTTGATCAGAATGTTCATGTAATCAGACCGTCTCCTGCTTTGAAGAACACACATACACACATGATGCCGATTAAAACTTGGATGGAGTTGTATGGGAGGTAAACCAAGGTGTGGTATGTTGAAAGATTTCTCACCAGTTTAGATATTATTCGCTAAAGATGGAAATGTGGAGATGATGAACACCATATGAATATAAAATGTTTGTTATAATGATTTAAATCTCTTTAAACATTTAGCTAATCATATCTCTAAAAATACATTTCCATGTTGGATTTATGATCACTTCAATGTGATTGTGGTTAGATTATTGGTCCAAGAAAACAAAATACTTTCTATATAAATAATGTTTTTTTTTTTAAATTATAAAAACTAGCTTTAAGGATTAGTTGTTTCTAGTAGAGAGGATATAACTCTTGAGTTGGCCACAATGTGGTCAATTATATCATTATAGAAGTAACCAGAGCCTCACACAGATAATTCCTTTGATGACCATGACAATTTGATATCATATGGAATGTGTTGGGTTGTAGAGCTGATGGCCAGTGTTTGTACGTTGCCAGATGTTTGCGAAAAACTTTAAAGTCATGTATTCCACAATAGCATATTTATTTGATTTGTGTAGTATGACTATAAAATCCGCTATGGCATGCATACGTAAATGCTTCGTATTCCAGTCCCATCGTAAGCCAATATTTCCATTTTCTGCATCAGTGATATTCAATCTCTAAAGACTTTTCTTCTCTTATGAGGTCGCTCCTAGGTGAACTAATAGTTCACCTAATTCAAATGCAACTTCCATGGACTCTTATAGCATGACCTCATATTTTATTGTAACCCACCTTGACCTTTATTTAACAAGAGCCCCTGAAAAATTATACTTGGAAGAATCTGTTCAGCATATGTCAGACTAGCTATTCTTGTCTCGTTCTTGAAGTTTTTAAAGAGCGTGATGTACTCTAGTAGATTTTTATAGGCTCTGTAAAAAGGATTTTTAAGAGCTTCCAGGCAACTCTATACTGTCATTTATCCACGATGGCCAGTTTGTTGGCCTTTTAATATTTGGCTTTAAAGCCGATATGTCAGCCATCCCAAACATTATATTTTCACAGTTAAGTACACCATATATTAGACTTGTGCAAATGGACCAAAGATGATCCATTAGTTTTCTGTAGAACAAATTTAATTTCTTGCCCTTTTGGTTCTGAACAAAGATGGAGGAGTTTTTACATTCAGAAACAAAATTTGTTTTCACTCACCCTCATTTACTCTCTCACACACTCACTCACATGCACTATTCACATCTCTGTAAACCAGACCTCCCTGGCAAAGCTGCACTTTTGTGGAAGTACTCTGAGAGGACAGAATAATAAAGGATTCACAGAGAATTTCTGCACCTCTCTTTTCCTGGGAATTCGTCTTCATTATTCTGGCCTCTTGGGAGTACTTATGCAAAAGGGACAGAGTCAGGGGCACAGCCTTTCCCCTGTTCTCCCAATCAGGGGACAGGGTGGGCCCAGAGGCTCCACCATTTTGCAAAAAGCAGATGAAGACAGAAGAAAGGAGGCAAAAGAAGAAGCGGGGAAAGGAGACAGGGATATGGAAGTAATCATCGGAGAAGTTAGGGACATTGAGAGAGATGGAAAGAGCATGAGAGTGTGGATGAAAGTGTGAGTGTAAGTGTGAATGAGAGTAAAAAAAGTAAATGCAAATGCTAGCTCTCGTTTTCTTCCTCATTTTTGGACATTCGGTGATTCAGACGCAAATTTTGTTAAAATTAAGTCTTGTACAAATTCAAACGCACAAGACTACTAAATAAATACATACGTAATGGTGTTTAACATAAAAACAAGCAAATATATAATCTCGTTCTCAGAATTTGGATGACTCTGTTAAATTATTCTTTTCTAAATTACCATCTTTGGTGAAAGTATTTTAAAGCATGGAGTTAGATGTCCAGGACAACTTCCCTTACTTTTTTTGACCAAATGACCGACAAAACAAAAGCATTCTGTACTTTTTACTTTGATAAAATAATGCAGCTATCAACGCTACCATTAAAAGTATAGTTTGCTGTTTTTCAAATGTATAATTCATACTTGAATATGGACAGAAGATAGCCGAATAACATTTTTGTGTTGGATTGCTCTGTTGAAGTGATGTAGCATAATTGGAGATAGTGTTACTGTTATATTTTTTCCGTTGAGATTTGAGAACTTACAAACTGCTGTGCAAGTATAAATTCAGCTTTCATTTTTTTCCATTCAAGATCTACTTTTCTTTTCCCTACCTCCAGGCCAATGACACTTTCTACTGTTCCACCATCCTATGGGAGATAAAACTTTTTTTGTATCTTCTTGAAATACTGCAAGCTCAGCCTGATTCCAGATATTGTGTGAGCGGTTTCCAATCTTGACGCATGGCAGGAACATTTTCCTGACGGCTATTGCAAGAGTTTAATGATGCCTGGGGTACAACAATGAAAATGAAAAGCATAGTTCTTTTATTTTATTGTCAAAAGAGTTATCATATTTCTGAATTCTGGAAAACAAAAAAGGAAAAGAAAAGAAAGATCCTGATGCTATACTAACTATTCAATAAATAATCACTATTTAAATAAAGTGAAATAATTGCCACCTCTTCTTAGAGGCTAATTAGTTGACCATATCAATTATTATCTTTTACTTGTATAGCGGTTACAATTTTCCCGGCGCCTCTAACAGTCCATACATTTAAAGGGTAGGATGAAAACTAGAAATGACAAACAGATACATTAGAAGAAGAGGACGCTGGTTGCAAGCTTACAATCTAGAGCAGGGGCGTCCAACATGCGGCAGCCAGGGCAACCGATCTTACGCGAGCCGCACCTCAAGCCCTGCTACTTACTTGTGGGAGGGTCTTCTGGACTGCACAGAGGAAGCGGAGTTCACGTGACATCCTACTTCCTCTGTGCTTTAGCAGAGAAGGCACAGGGAGGCCGCGCCCCCTGCTGAAGTCTGTGAGCAGCATCGAGGAGCTGCAGTGCAGGTAAGGGGGTGGGGAGGGTGTTTGAATGAGTGTGTGTGATTGAGGGAATGAATCTGTGAATGAATGATTATATGAATAAATGGGTGTGTGTGTGTGTGTGTGTGTGTGTGATACCATGGATGTGTAAGTGCTGGAACCTAGGCATGATGGGACTGTGATTGCTGTTAGCAATCACACTCCTATCATGCCAAGTCAGCCAGTACATGCTGAAACCTGGCCAGCTGCCCCCCTTGTGTAGTGATGCTGCCAGCAGTATGGGGTCTGCACTTACAGCCACCCTGTACCAGCATGTACTGGCTGACTTGGCATGATAGGAGTGTGATTGCTAACAGCAATCACAGTCCCATAATGCCTAGGTTCCAGCATTTACTGGATGGATGTGTAAGTGCTGGAACCTAGGCATGATGGGACTGTGACTACTGTTAGCAATCACACTCCTATCATGCCAAGTCAGCCAGTACATGCTGAAACCTAGCTAGCTGCCCCCCTTGTGTAGTGATGCTGCCAGCAGTATGGGGTCTGCACATCACTTACAGCCTCCCTGTACCAGCATGTACTGGCTGACTTGGCATGATAGGAGTGTGATTGCTAACAGCAATCACAGCAAGCACAGTCCCATCATGCCTAGGTACCAGCATTTACTGGTTGCCTGGGTATGATAGGAGTGTGATTGCTGTTAGCAATCACACTCCTATCATGCCAAGTCATATTGCTAATTTTGTCCAATTGTGTGTTACCTACTTTTATTAAACATGTGAGTTTTTATTATTATTTTTAAAGGTGGGGGTCATTTTCGGTTTTGGCTAAGTGAACCCTGAATGTTTTGGTCCAGAATTTTCATTTTAGTTCATCCCTAGAATAAATCTAGGGAATCCTGAATTTGTAGTCGCAAAACTTTCAAGGCCCAGAAATCAGTGAGAGGAAGAATAAAGGTTTTGTGTCATTTTACTTTATTTTAATCTGCATATTTTATTAAAGGCCATATTTTCTGTCACAGTGAAAAATGAGTGCGGCCCGCGCACGTATACAATTCTGATGAAGTGGCCCACTGCAGAAAAAACTTGGACACCCCTTATCTAGAGGATTGTTGCCTTCTCATGAAGCTGTTCAGAATCTTAAGGTATTGTTGAAAAGACAATAAAGGCTATCCCTTCACTAATTTCCTTCTTTCAAGAATATTATTTATTTTCCTAACTGCTAACTTATTGCACATGCAGTCATATATACTGCATCCATGCTCACACATTCCCATTTGACCTTGAATCCTGTAGGGATCCATACTTGCTGGAGGCTAACAATCCATCAAGTAGAGGGTCCAAGCCAAGGGGCTTTGCGAATAGTATCACACAAAGTGTTGTCTTATCATGGTGATAATACAAAGAAACGTGAAAAAACCTAAAATCACGTGTGATGTGTTAAGGTGAATAAGTGACAAAAGTGAAAATATATATTATTCCCCAAAATAGGACCGCAGCTACCCACAAAGAGAACACTCTTCCTCAAAGTGTAAAGATACAACCAAACAAAAGAAGTATGGGGCGCAGATGCATATAAGGGAGAAAACAATTGAAGTGAAATATAATAATATTTTAATAATGAAATATATGTAAAACAAACTAAAAAGGTGCAATATGCAGGTAAAGAGTCAATAGACCAGCAAAATGCAACTTACATTTAGTCCATGCACCCGAAGTGCATAATGCGTATATATAGAAAAAACCACCAATGGTGGAATGTGGACAAAGTTCAGATAAGTCCTTCCAGATCCTTCCAAACGCGTTTCGCCGACTTGGCTTCTTCAGTAGAAGTATGCTCTGTCCGGTAAGTGGTTTCCTTCTGTTTTTGTGTTGTTTTTGTAGTTATTTCGGTGTATACGTCATCCCGCGTTGTCCATCACTCGTCCGGTAATTTCGTCGCATGCCGTACGCGTCATCGCGTTTTTGCGTGTTATATGCGTCATCGCGTACTGTCCGTTTCAAGCTGCCGCATTTCGTGTATCTCTAAGTCTCCGTGTACGATTTAATAAAGATGTGTTGGAAAAAAACCTAGACGATTCAGCTTGTATTTGGGGAGATCGTGACGCGATCCTCCCAATGTGTGGGGATGAAAAAACACATGCGGTTAGGAGCGATCTAACAGGTAAGTGGAAATAAAGTTGGCCTCCATACTTCAAGACAAAGGATAGACGGGAAGAAAACTAAAGATACAGAAGAAAAACGAATCCACCAAAGTGTATTACCAGCATTACCGAAATGAAATGTTTATTAAATCATTATAGTTGTGTAAAACGTAATATATATCTATAATATTGATAACGATAATTTCAAAAGGTTAAAATTAATTTTATGAAATTATAAAGAATGTGATGCATTAATTTATTTTTGAAGATATAATAAATGTCACTTCTGGCTATTCATTAATGTGTGTAATAAAGTGGAATGAAATAAATAGGTGTCTAAGATCTTTCTGTGTTATACTTCATTTTTTTTTTTTTTTTTTTTTTTTTTTTTTTTTTAATATAAAGGCTAAAATAAAAAAATAATGAATATATCATATGAGAGGATATCTATATAGATCAAGGTGCTACAATAAAAAATTGTGTATATCATAGAAAAAATAAATATAGATATTTGTAGAAATAATATTGTGAGAGGAAAATGTATAAAGTACTATAAAACTGGGATCTTATACGGAATTTATAATAAATTATACGGGATGTTATATTTTATTTTATATTTAAGAGATTATTTTTTTTTTTTTTTTTTTTTTTTTTTTTTTTTTAATATATAAAATTTCCTTTACAAAACTCCATCAATGTAGTAAAATGTAAGCCTATAAAAATATATAAAAGATAGTAAATAATTTGTTTTAAAATGAATAAAGGAAGTAACTCTATAAATATAATATTATGTAAGCCTATATAGATAAAAAGAGATAATAGATTATATGTTTTAAAATCAATAAAGGAAATAGATAAATATAGTATAATGTAAGCCTATATAAACAGTACTATAGTGTGCTGTATATTAAAATAAAACAAAATATTGTGATGTATATTAAATTTAATATACTTAGCTGTAGACCTATATGTATATAACAAATACTCTTGTGTTTTAAAATGTATTATAATGGGATACATATTAAAAGAATGATTAATTTTATAAAAACTGATTGATTATATAAAATGACTAAGAATGATAGGCTAATCCATGAAAGCTAAAATGTCAAGTTCCATATTTAGCCCCCCTTTTTTATGTGTCTGGAACTTATAGATCCACTCAGTCTCTCGTTTAGCCAGCATTTCTTTGATGTTTCCTCCACGCCAATGTGGGGTGACAATATCTATCCCTATAATTTTAAAATTCTCTAAAGCGAAATCTTTACAGTTATTTGCGTGTCTAGGCACACTATGTTTGGGATTATTGTTTCTAATGCCTCCTATGTGTTCAAGGGCCCTGATTTTCAGTTTTCTAGAAGTTCGCCCTATGTACTGAGCTCCACATTGACATTCCAACATATATATAACATTGGTAGTGTCACAATTGATAAAGTGTTTAATTTTATACTCTCTCCCCGTATTAGTGCACTTAAAAACCAAACTTTTTTTCTCTTGTAGGCTGCATGTTCTGCATAATTTACATCTCCCGCATTTGTGGTACCCGGGAGTTTTTATGGAGAGAAAATTCAGGTTTTTCTTATCTATCTCGGGTAATGCACTAGGTGCCAGTAATCTTTTTAAATTGTCTGTTTTTTTATAGATAATACTGGGATTTTCAGGTAAACAATCTTTCAGGATATTATCCTGTCTTATAATTGGCCAACATTTCTTAATGGCTTTCTTAATTTCAAATGCCTTATCGTTGTATCTTGTACAGAAAGAAAACTCAAAATTTTTCTTGGGATGCTGTTGGTTTATGAAAAATTCATCTCTCTTTTTTTCCTTGATAGATTTAAAACTATCATGTAGTAAATCTTGTGGGTAATTTTTATCTTCAAATTTTGATATTAATTTTTGGCTTTGGGCTATAAACTCCTCATCTTCCGTGCAATTCCTACGAATACGACCGATCTGTCCTCTTGGGATGTTGCGTAACCAGTTCGGATGATGACAGCTTGTATAGTTAATATAACTATTTCTGTCAGTTGGTTTAAAATATGTTTTCGTGTGGATCTCTTCTCCTTTAGTATACAAAGTGAGATCTAGAAAATTGATTTCTTCTTTATGTATGCAGGAAGTGAATTGTAAATTATAATTGTTATGATTCACGTATGTTATAAATGAATTTAACTGTTCCAAAGGACCATTCCAAATTATAAGGATGTCGTCAATATATCTACGCCAGAGGACCAGATTCGCATAGAATGGATTTTGAGACCAAATATGTTCGTGTTCCCAGTCCGCCACATATAGATTGGCGTAACTGGGTGCGAATCTGGTCCCCATGGCAGTACCACACAATTGTAGGAAAAACTTAGATTCAAACCAAAAATAATTGTGAGTGAGAATGAATTTTATGCACTTCACAATAAATTCTCGTTGTAAAGGGTCCATCTTCTCATCTTTTTGTAATACTTTTTCAATAGTTTGTACTCCTTTTCCATGAGGAATTACTGTATACAGAGATGAGACGTCTATTGTGGCCCATATAAAATTTGATGACCATTTTATCTCCTTCAGTATTTCTAGTATATGTTTAGTGTCCCGTATATAGGATGGAGAAAGGGTGACATACTTCTGTAGAAAAAAATCAACGTATTGTGATGTATTGCTTGTTAGAGAGTTTATTCCACTAATTATAGGTCTTCCCGGAGGGGTAGTCATATTCTTGTGGATTTTAGGTAGAAAATAGAAAATGGCCACTTTTGGAAATTCTATGTTCAGAAAACTGAATTCTTGGCTGCTCAAGACTCCGTTGTGTTTTCCTTCCATTAATAACGCTTTAAGCTCCATTTGGAAAGGCTTAGTGGGATCTATTTTTAGTTTTTTATAAGTAATCTCATCATTCAGGATGCGGTGTGCCTCCTGTAGATAATACGTTCTGTCCATAATGACTATGGACCCACCTTTATCCGCAGCTTTTACTACAATTTGCTTATTTTCTTTTAATGTTTTTAAGCTCTTCTGTTCCTGTTTCGTTAGGTTATATTTACGTTTGGCATGTTTTTCAATTTTTTCGAATTCTTGAAGTAACATGTCCGTGAAGACTTGTAAGTATTCACTTTTTTCTTGATACGGGAAGAAGTGAGATTTGGGTTTAAAGGATGTATGCGTGATGGTGTCTATTTGTGCAAATTCATTTCTTTCTGTATTTGATTCTTTTTTCATGAAAAACCTTTTAATGGTTAACTTCCGTAAAAACTTCTGTGTATCCATAAAAAGTTCAAAGCCACTGGGACCTTTATTAGGGGCAAATTTTAGACCTTTTGAAAGTAACTTGAGTTCTGTGGGGTTGAGAGTAATCTTTGAGATGTTGATAATATCTTCATTGGATTCTATGTTAAGTTTAGTTCCCTTTCCTCTGTATCCTCTATATCTCTGAGGATTTTCTTTCTTTTTATGGGGGATTGTGAGAATGTCTGGAATCTGTTCTGATTCTCTCTCGTTGAGAGATTCCATTTCCATTCTCTTCCTGGATCCTCTTTTTGGTATCGCTCCTTCTCTAAAAAAGAGCGTCTTGAGTCTTGTGTTTTATTATGTTCTATATAATTATCATGATTTCTTTCTCCTATGGGGGCTCTGTTTACTTGATTTCTTTCTATGTTTGGTCTATTGTGAGATCTAAAATCTCTCTTGTAGTGTTCATTAGGCTTATCTTGTGGAGTATATATATCCTTTGATTTGTTGGTATAATTTTTTCTAAAATTTCGGGAGAAACTTCCTTTATCTCTTATTTCTTGATTAAAATTATTTTTAAACCTTTGTGTATTATGATTTTTAATAGGTATTCTGTTAATCCCTTTTTGATAATCCTCCTGATCTCTTTTCAATTTTTTCTTTTTATTTTCTATGATCGACTCCTCTATTTTCTGTACTTTTGTTTTTAAAGTATCATTTCTATTTTTTATTGCGGAAATATCTACATTTTGATGTATATTATCCTCCATATGTCTGATCTCAGATTCAATATTTTTTAAATTTTCTTGTTGAACTTCTACTAATAGTATCATTAAATCTGTGGAGCATCTATCCAAAATATTATTCCATTTTTCCATAAAAGATGTATCGTTATGTCCAAAGGCTGGATATTTATTGATTCTTAAACCTCTAGGTATTAGTTTATTTTTAATGTAGTGCTCTAAAAAAGTGATCTCCCACCATTTTTTAAGTTCTTTTTCTGCTAATCTCTCTAGCTGTATGAACATATTGGTGGGAGAATTATTTTCTGTGTTTTCATGTGTGAAAATACTGTTCAATCTCTGTGATCTCTGTTCTCTAGAACTGGTATATTGATTTCTAGAGTAAGCCATAAGTATACGTGAATTAAGGTTGAGGAAGAAACAAATATACAAAGAAACGTGAAAAAACCTAAAATCACGTGTGATGTGTTAAGGTGAATAAGTGACAAAAGTGAAAATATATATTATTCCCCAAAATAGGACCGCAGCTACCCACAAAGAGAACATAATAGTTTGTTTTACATATATTTCATTATTAAAATATTATTATATTTCACTTCAATTGTTTTCTCCCTTATATGCATCTGCGCCCCATACTTCTTTTGTTTGGTTGTATCTTTACACTTTGAGGAAGAGTGTTCTCTTTGTGGGTAGCTGCGGTCCTATTTTGGGGAATAATATATATTTTCACTTTTGTCACTTATTCACCTTAACACATCACACGTGATTTTAGGTTTTTTCACGTTTCTTTGTATATTTGTTTCTTCCTCAACCTTAATTCACGTATACTTATGGCTTACTCTAGAAATCAATATACCAGTTCTAGAGAACAGAGATCACAGAGATTGAACAGTATTTTCACACATGAAAACACAGAAAATAATTCTCCCACCAATATGTTCATACAGCTAGAGAGATTAGCAGAAAAAGAACTTAAAAAATGGTGGGAGATCACTTTTTTAGAGCACTACATTAAAAATAAACTAATACCTAGAGGTTTAAGAATCAATAAATATCCAGCCTTTGGACATAACGATACATCTTTTATGGAAAAATGGAATAATATTTTGGATAGATGCTCCACAGATTTAATGATACTATTAGTAGAAGTTCAACAAGAAAATTTAAAAAATATTGAATCTGAGATCAGACATATGGAGGATAATATACATCAAAATGTAGATATTTCCGAAATAAAAAATAGAAATGATACTTTAAAAACAAAAGTACAGAAAATAGAGGAGTCGATCATAGAAAATAAAAAGAAAAAATTGAAAAGAGATCAGGAGGATTATCAAAAAGGGATTAACAGAATACCTATTAAAAATCATAATACACAAAGGTTTAAAAATAATTTTAATCAAGAAATAAGAGATAAAGGAAGTTTCTCCCGAAATTTTAGAAAAAATTATACCAACAAATCAAAGGATATATATACTCCACAAGATAAGCCTAATGAACACTACAAGAGAGATTTTAGATCTCACAATAGACCAAACATAGAAAGAAATCAAGTAAACAGAGCCCCCATAGGAGAAAGAAATCATGATAATTATATAGAACATAATAAAACACAAGACTCAAGACGCTCTTTTTTAGAGAAGGAGCGATACCAAAAAGAGGATCCAGGAAGAGAATGGAAATGGAATCTCTCAACGAGAGAGAATCAGAACAGATTCCAGACATTCTCACAATCCCCCATAAAAAGAAAGAAAATCCTCAGAGATATAGAGGATACAGAGGAAAGGGAACTAAACTTAACATAGAATCCAATGAAGATATTATCAACATCTCAAAGATTACTCTCAACCCCACAGAACTCAAGTTACTTTCAAAAGGTCTAAAATTTGCCCCTAATAAAGGTCCCAGTGGCTTTGAACTTTTTATGGATACACAGAAGTTTTTACGGAAGTTAACCATTAAAAGGTTTTTCATGAAAAAAGAATCAAATACAGAAAGAAATGAATTTGCACAAATAGACACCATCACGCATACATCCTTTAAACCCAAATCTCACTTCTTCCCGTATCAAGAAAAAAGTGAACACTTACAAGTCTTCACGGACATGTTACTTCAAGAATTCGAAAAAATTGAAAAACATGCCAAACGTAAATATAACCTAACGAAACAGGAACAGAAGAGCTTAAAAACATTAAAAGAAAATAAGCAAATTGTAGTAAAAGCTGCGGATAAAGGTGGGTCCATAGTCATTATGGACAGAACGTATTATCTACAGGAGGCACACCGCATCCTGAATGATGAGATTACTTATAAAAAACTAAAAATAGATCCCACTAAGCCTTTCCAAATGGAGCTTAAAGCGTTATTAATGGAAGGAAAACACAACGGAGTCTTGAGCAGCCAAGAATTCAGTTTTCTGAACATAGAATTTCCAAAAGTGGCCATTTTCTATTTTCTACCTAAAATCCACAAGAATATGACTACCCCTCCGGGAAGACCTATAATTAGTGGAATAAACTCTCTAACAAGCAATACATCACAATACGTTGATTTTTTTCTACAGAAGTATGTCACCCTTTCTCCATCCTATATACGGGACACTAAACATATACTAGAAATACTGAAGGAGATAAAATGGTCATCAAATTTTATATGGGCCACAATAGACGTCTCATCTCTGTATACAGTAATTCCTCATGGAAAAGGAGTACAAACTATTGAAAAAGTATTACAAAAAGATGAGAAGATGGACCCTTTACAACGAGAATTTATTGTGAAGTGCATAAAATTCATTCTCACTCACAATTATTTTTGGTTTGAATCTAAGTTTTTCCTACAATTGTGTGGTACTGCCATGGGGACCAGATTCGCACCCAGTTACGCCAATCTATATGTGGCGGACTGGGAACACGAACATATTTGGTCTCAAAATCCATTCTATGCGAATCTGGTCCTCTGGCGTAGATATATTGACGACATCCTTATAATTTGGAATGGTCCTTTGGAACAGTTAAATTCATTTATAACATACGTGAATCATAACAATTATAATTTACAATTCACTTCCTGCATACATAAAGAAGAAATCAATTTTCTAGATCTCACTTTGTATACTAAAGGAGAAGAGATCCACACGAAAACATATTTTAAACCAACTGACAGAAATAGTTATATTAACTATACAAGCTGTCATCATCCGAACTGGTTACGCAACATCCCAAGAGGACAGATCGGTCGTATTCGTAGGAATTGCACGGAAGATGAGGAGTTTATAGCCCAAAGCCAAAAATTAATATCAAAATTTGAAGATAAAAATTACCCACAAGATTTACTACATGATAGTTTTAAATCTATCAAGGAAAAAAAGAGAGATGAATTTTTCATAAACCAACAGCATCCCAAGAAAAATTTTGAGTTTTCTTTCTGTACAAGATACAACGATAAGGCATTTGAAATTAAGAAAGCCATTAAGAAATGTTGGCCAATTATAAGACAGGATAATATCCTGAAAGATTGTTTACCTGAAAATCCCAGTATTATCTATAAAAAAACAGACAATTTAAAAAGATTACTGGCACCTAGTGCATTACCCGAGATAGATAAGAAAAACCTGAATTTTCTCTCCATAAAAACTCCCGGGTACCACAAATGCGGGAGATGTAAATTATGCAGAACATGCAGCCTACAAGAGAAAAAAAGTTTGGTTTTTAAGTGCACTAATACGGGGAGAGAGTATAAAATTAAACACTTTATCAATTGTGACACTACCAATGTTATATATATGTTGGAATGTCAATGTGGAGCTCAGTACATAGGGCGAACTTCTAGAAAACTGAAAATCAGGGCCCTTGAACACATAGGAGGCATTAGAAACAATAATCCCAAACATAGTGTGCCTAGACACGCAAATAACTGTAAAGATTTCGCTTTAGAGAATTTTAAAATTATAGGGATAGATATTGTCACCCCACATTGGCGTGGAGGAAACATCAAAGAAATGCTGGCTAAACGAGAGACTGAGTGGATCTATAAGTTCCAGACACATAAAAAAGGGGGGCTAAATATGGAACTTGACATTTTAGCTTTCATGGATTAGCCTATCATTCTTAGTCATTTTATATAATCAATCAGTTTTTATAAAATTAATCATTCTTTTAATATGTATCCCATTATAATACATTTTAAAACACAAGAGTATTTGTTATATACATATAGGTCTACAGCTAAGTATATTAAATTTAATATACATCACAATATTTTGTTTTATTTTAATATACAGCACACTATAGTACTGTTTATATAGGCTTACATTATACTATATTTATCTATTTCCTTTATTGATTTTAAAACATATAATCTATTATCTCTTTTTATCTATATAGGCTTACATAATATTATATTTATAGAGTTACTTCCTTTATTCATTTTAAAACAAATTATTTACTATCTTTTATATATTTTTATAGGCTTACATTTTACTACATTGATGGAGTTTTGTAAAGGAAATTTTATATATTAAAAAAAAAAAAAAAAAAAAAAAAAAAAAAAATAAATAATCTCTTAAATATAAAATAAAATATAACATCCCGTATAATTTATTATAAATTCCGTATAAGATCCCAGTTTTATAGTACTTTATACATTTTCCTCTCACAATATTATTTCTACAAATATCTATATTTATTTTTTCTATGATATACACAATTTTTTATTGTAGCACCTTGATCTATATAGATATCCTCTCATATGATATATTCATTATTTTTTTATTTTAGCCTTTATATTAAAAAAAAAAAAAAAAAAAAAAAAAAAAAAAAATGAAGTATAACACAGAAAGATCTTAGACACCTATTTATTTCATTCCACTTTATTACACACATTAATGAATAGCCAGAAGTGACATTTATTATATCTTCAAAAATAAATTAATGCATCACATTCTTTATAATTTCATAAAATTAATTTTAACCTTTTGAAATTATCGTTATCAATATTATAGATATATATTACGTTTTACACAACTATAATGATTTAATAAACATTTCATTTCGGTAATGCTGGTAATACACTTTGGTGGATTCGTTTTTCTTCTGTATCTTTAGTTTTCTTCCCGTCTATCCTTTGTCTTGAAGTATGGAGGCCAACTTTATTTCCACTTACCTGTTAGATCGCTCCTAACCGCATGTGTTTTTTCATCCCCACACATTGGGAGGATCGCGTCACGATCTCCCCAAATACAAGCTGAATCGTCTAGGTTTTTTTCCAACACATCTTTATTAAATCGTACACGGAGACTTAGAGATACACGAAATGCGGCAGCTTGAAACGGACAGTACGCGATGACGCATATAACACGCAAAAACGCGATGACGCGTACGGCATGCGACGAAATTACCGGACGAGTGATGGACAACGCGGGATGACGTATACACCGAAATAACTACAAAAACAACACAAAAACAGAAGGAAACCACTTACCGGACAGAGCATACTTCTACTGAAGAAGCCAAGTCGGCGAAACGCGTTTGGAAGGATCTGGAAGGACTTATCTGAACTTTGTCCACATTCCACCATTGGTGGTTTTTTCTATATATACGCATTATGCACTTCGGGTGCATGGACTAAATGTAAGTTGCATTTTGCTGGTCTATTGACTCTTTACCTGCATATTGCACCTTTTTAGTTTGTTTTACATATATTTCATTATTAAAATATTATTATATTTCACTTCAATTGTTTTCTCCCTTATATGCATCTGCGCCCCATACTTCTTTTGTTTCATGGTGATAATACAACACTTTGTGTGATACTATGGAAACCAATTGAATAAGTTCCCGTCATTGGAATCTTCTATTCATTACTTGTCACTTATGAAACTAGTCACTAAATCACTAAGGTGTCAAGACTACCTAAACATGCAAAGCAACTGGGATTTTTTTAATCCTGCCCTTAAATGTTCTGTATGTGATCATTTGGCGAATGTGTGAGATGGGACTGAACTGGCCATATTGAGGGAGTTTTCTGCAGTGTTTTGTTGACCACAATATTAGGCCAAATAAAGCCACTTGGTATAGCTTCCTCAGACAAAACTAGGGACAGTCATTGCAAAGCAAGTATTTCTTTCTATAAAAAGTTGTGCCATCTCACTGAATGTGCAAACCTTGTCAACTATCTGCCAAACAGTGTAAAAAGGATTGTTTAACATAGAAGCAGCAACACTGTTTCTTCCATTTTGCTTCCGCACTAATATACATAGATACACAAAGTCAAAATGCACAGACGTGCATTCATACACAGACGTGCATTCATACACAGAAGAGAGTCATGCAGTTTCCACTCTTACCGACTCCAAATTGATGGGGACAAAGAAGTTCCTTCCATCCTCACTGATTGTTCTCCAATAACATTGTCTGCAAATATCCTTGCTGCAGGAAAGGACCTCAGACACAAAGCTGTCCCCCCCACATCGCTCAGCACAACAAGCACTATGTTCCTTTTGTGTAATGCAGGGGGAAAAAAATGGCAGCAGCAAGGAAACGGCATATGGGGACTCATTGTCTGTATGGGCTGTGGGGCAAATTATCTTTTTGGCCTATTGTTAATTTATGCCTGAAGGTGACAAAACTGAATTGTCTACCAAATATTGATATTAGAAGGATCAGCTCAATTAGAAAGGTATTATCATAATTTCCCACTAACAATACACCAGCGCTCATACCGTTACCATTGCATCATACTTACCATCTTAAGTAAACTATTTTTACATTCCTGGTGATGCACTTACAGCTCATGATATTTTATGTTTCAAAATTCTTAAGGTATATGAACAGCGAAGTGCAGTGTTTCTGGCATCTAGCCCTGCGCTAACAATACAAAAAAGCTTTTAAAGACAGGTCATCTGAGTGAGTAGCAGGCAGTTTTTGCTTGTCTCTTCACTTTATCTGCTGGATCTACTGAACCTTAAGTTTATTCCCCCTAATGGTTTGTCAGAATATTTCAAGAAACTCAGTGGAAGTTTCAGACGCAGAGAGAGAGAATCAGAGGGGTGTGCAATTCATTCCATGCAAAAAGTTTTGCTTAAACCATCAACTCAATGAGGAAACGCAAATGTCGTATGAGTAGGGGAAATGACAACTATCTAACAATGGCGAATAAAAACTCATTTATTGAATTAAATCAATCAATGTGTGTGTCAGAGGATACAAACCTTCAACATTCTAGATGTTGTAGAACTTGATGTGAGTTGCCATCCAGAGCAGCTGGCATGGCAGGTGTTCCCTAACCCTAGTGTGTCTTAAAGGTAGGAGTGTAAATGGGCAGGGACGATAAATTCCCTTTATAGAACCATTAGTAGGAAAGCTCCATCGATAAAATATCGTAATGCATAAACTGGCAATGTTGATGTTTTTAATCTACTTTTATATTCCTTTCAATATTTGGACACAGACATTGTTTTCATGTATTTTCACTTTCCTTTATTTATATTCTTGGCTTCAAAAAAGATCTATATAGAAGGCTTTTATTATTGGAAACACCACTCAAGCTAATAAACATTATATTGTTTGTAGAAATTTGTTGTACTATTTTTTTTGCACTGGGAAGCCCCTGAAGTCTACGCAAATCCAGTGGAAGTCTTAATCCAGACAACAGTATTGCAGGTCAACATATTAATTCCTGCGATTTTAGCATCTGAATTTCTGTTCCTAAAATTCTAATCCATATAGGGGTTCAGAGGAGACAGACTAGTTGTGCTAAGGGACATAATGATCTACAGGCTGGATACCCCTCCCCCACCAAAACTTTGGGAAACTATGAATATGGCGATACCCTGCTAAACGTTACCTATTTCACTATACATTTTTAAGGGGAGAAAATCTTTGTGGAGTTTGTCATGATGTCAATATGCAGTATGTGTAATGAGAGAAAGAGTGACAAATGAGATGTGCATGCACATGTAGAAATGTTCCCAAATTTATTTATATCTTTACCAGAGGCATCAGAATGGAAATAAAAGATCTTTTCTACATAACACTGAATGATATGATAATTACTAGAAACACTATTTTATTAAATATTGAACAATAATAAAATAATAATATTATAAAATAGAGAATACCAGTTTTAGATGAATTCATATTCATATGTGCCAATTATGGTAATTTTGCATATGGAAGTTCACAAACCAGAATCCAACGCAATTTAAATGAGTATGGCTCATTTACACAGTGTGGTGTATCACAGATTTTTGATATCAAAGTCAACAGTTAAGGGGAGGTTTCAATTCACGGGCATTATTCATTCAAAAAAGGTAACCCTGGTGCATTTCTAAGCTGGCCCTGCATTAACTATAGTTATATTGGGGAAGAAACTTTATAATTATGTTTTATTAGTTTTAGTTATTGGTTTATATAGCACCATCATATTCCACAGCGCTCTGTGGGCAAACAGGGCATCACATAAAGATTATAAGATTAATAGAAACAAGTAGGGATCAGAGGCCTGCTCAAACAACCTTAACATTCAGTTTAGCTCTTGCTGCAGTAAAAGTTTTCCAGGGTTAGTCCTTCACAATGTATAATGAAGGTGTCAGGGGTACTCACAGAGCCCATCCCCGAGTACCCTCTTATCCAGTCTACAGCAGGCACCTCCGCGGTTCCCTGATACATTGGTCCCAAAAAGGAGCAAATTGGCATCACCAGCAGTATGGGACGCACAGACGCTTACTGCACCCTTTTATAGGGTTTGCAGCAGAGACATGGTGAGGTGCACGAAGATGACATCACAAAAGGGGGCGGATCAATAATCAAGCACTGTATAAAAGGGACAAGCAGGACCTAACTCAGTGTGCAGTTACTTTGCTGCGATTGCAGCAGTGAGATGTTTCTGTGAGCCAGATTCCTCTCTTCCTCTCTTCCTCTCTTCCTCTCTTCCTCTCTTCCTCTCTTCCTCTCTTCCTCTCTTCCTCTCTTGCTCTCTTGCTCTCTTCCTCTCTTCCTCGTTGCTCTTTAACCCCATCACTGCTGAAAGTATTTGCATTGCTGACTACTTTTTGTCAACTTGCTTTTCGCCAATAAAAAAACTTTATTGCACTTTTCAGATTGGTGATCTTGATATCCTCACCCTTGATCTTAAGAGAAGGTGATTTCTGCAGCGTACCCCTCTTAGTACATATTCCCCACCAAATTAGTAATACGATTAGGAGTGAGCGGATGGGGCTTGTGCAACCATGGAAGCCCAATGAGATCCCAAAAACCACATGAGAGAAGTAACACACACTATTGTTGCCTCCTTACTTTTGTTATAGATCACCAGGAATAATGCTTTCTCAATCTATCATCATCATTATAAGGGCTTTTAGACAGCCTGGGGGCTATTGCCTCCCTCTCTCTTGGGCCAGCTGACCCCAGCTCTAAACTGTTTACAATAATTGTGGGGGTTTACCCCCTAAATTCTGAAATCAATTATTTAAACAAATATTACAAAGCCAATTAAAGATCTTTCTTTTACCTAGGTATAATTATAACACACCGATATTGTAGAACGAATGCTGTGGATCAAAATATTGGCTTAATAATGGCTTTGCTGGCATGGATTTTTGAATTAAGACACTTAACTAATTTTCAATCACTATCCGGTAATATACTAATTTATTAAGTGCACAATGCATCCATAGACATTATGCATCATAAAACTGTGCTAGCCTAGGTAAGGTATTTGCAAAGCTGGGAGTATAAATAATTTTCTTGATGATTCAGGTCATTATTCCAGCGAGCAGAAGCTTTAAATGCACAGCATTATCGTGTATTATTAATTACCATGTATTTCATAGACTGCTCAATTATAACGTTTTAGTCATATTTACCAGTTTCTGTCTCAAATGAAACATCGTTCTCACTAAGATCACTGTTTACTGCTTTGTGTATACATTTTATGTACTCTTCAAATGCATATCTAGTTAATTTGATGGATTTGCAGTGTCTGCATTCTAAAAACACTTTATCAGTCTGAGCTAAACTAGAGTTGGTTGCTATGGTGATAAAACCACTTTCTAAGCCTTGTACCAGAATCTGTACTGCGCTTAAAGTAAACATACTTGGGAACCCAATTGCTTTCTGGGCTTGGAGGAATGCATATTGGTTCTGCCTACTCCCCACCCAGACCCTGCCTACTCCCCACCCAGACCCTGCCTACTCCCAACCCACTCCACCTTCAAACTCAAGATTCAAGGCTATGTCTCCCCAACTCAGCTCCGCCACTTCATCCTCACTTTACCGTAAGCATGTAAACTCGGGTATTACATGGAATTTGAAACATAAAAATACTCAATTTGATGGCAGATACGAACCTTTTGGCCCATCTATTCTGCCTGTTTTTCCTGAATTAAGACTCAACCCTTATTCAGTCATTGGTCTCGTCTTAGACTTGCGATAGACATATAATAATTCCCGTAACTGTATTAGCTTCTACCACTGTTGCTGGGATGCTGTTCCACCCTCTCAGTAAAAAAAAATCTAACTCTCAGACCCTATAGTTTAAGATCTTGACCTCTTGTTTGCATTGAATGGAGAGTATGTCATAGTTTGTGTTACAATCATAAACTTAAAATAGTAGAGTTCTCTACATTATATAAAAAGCATGATGCAGAAGAATGCATTTTAATATTCCTTAAGATAAGTGTTTTTAGTTTAGTTAGTTGTTAGTATTCGCGTTATATATATTTTTCATCACTAATCTAATTATGTATCAGAATAACTGACTAAGGATTTAGGGATAGGGACATTTAATCCCAGCTCCTAATCATGTAATAATTCCCATGAAAAAAAACTGCTAATTATTATTCATTAAACTTTTTTCCGCCCAGTAATGTAAGAATATCTGAAAAAATAGGTACTCATCCTTAGACACATTTTACTTTGTGGGTTGCGAAGAGGAACATGTCACCTATTCTTAAGCACTATATAAAATATCTGCACAAAGCCTGATGAATATTAAAACCCTCATTATAAATTTCGTTTATGAATCTGCCAGTTTATTTTATTTAATCTTCTTATCAGTAACAGAGGCAGCAAGCCAGAGTATGTTAGCAATGCAAATAATAAAAAAAATAATATATTACTTGGTATTAATGTGTTGCAATATCACTTAGGATATCATTTGTTCAGCGAGATTTAAATACTTGATTTGTTTCCAAATATTCCGTGCTCTGATAAGGTAATTTGTTTTACACTTTTGTGCTCTTCATCATGGAATGTCTGGACTAACCTTCCGTTCAAAAAAACCCCAAAAAAGCTAGAATAATATTTCTTTATAGTAGGTATTGTCAAACCGTAACTCATCCTACATTTATTGAAAAACAACTGGGCCCCCTTTAGAAATATTGGGGCCCCATGGTCCTTTACATCAGCCCACCCCACATCCATCCCTTTGTCCCATCCATTGCTTCATCCATCATTACGCCTTATGTTCCTCCCATAAGCACACCTTATAAGAGCAGAGGCAAGCCTTATGAGTTGGTAGCCCCTGGGTGCAGTATTTCTTCAGGGCCACCTAGAACTAACATACATACTAACATGTAAACTCGCTCTAACACCCTACCACTCACACCCTAACCCTCCTTAAGGAGCCAAGAAACCTCTGACTCACCCCTGGCACTCCAATATGCTGACACACTCAAGATAACAATTTATGCTGACTCACACACACACTCTCACGCTAACATACTCTAACATCATACACTCGCAAACACTAACACCTTACAGAAACACACGCTAACCACATGCACTCCTACACGGGCATGCTAAAAGAACATAACACACACACCACCATAGGCTCACACATGCTAACACTACACTTTTATATATGGACACATTCTAACATGCATACACACACATACAGTAACATATTTTAGCACACACACTAACATACACATACTAACATATACACAATAACATACTTACACATACTTACACAATACTAACAAACACACATACGGTAACATACGTACAGTGTACATGGCGTACGCCAGTGCCAGATCTTCTGCTCCCTCAAGGTTCATCATATCCTGGCAAAGTGTAGAGGTAAGGGAATTTAAACATTTTGTGTATAAGTTGGTACTTTGGCCCCTATGAAATGTAATGTTTCCTGGATCTTCCCGTCAGAACCACCGAGTGTCATGAGGTCCTGAATTTCCATTTTGTTGGAGACGTTTTTAATCTCATCTTCTGTAGTAACTGAGTTTACTGTAATAAGATAGCGTCCCATAGACCTTAATGCACAGTGTGTCATGGTCTTTAATAATCTTAATGCACATTAACTACTCAAGCTATCAACACAGCTATGTCTTGGCTTTTTTTTTTTTGCTTTTACCACTTTTTTATACTAATAGTGGTCTATTATCGTCAGAGTAGTTAGTGGGCAGTTTTAAAAAGCTAATTGGAGAGTTTATGATTTTGACCTGGTCAGGCTTTTACCTGGCATTTAGAATGAAGGTTAATTGTTGATGCTATCATATTCTTCTGAATATGTTTAAAAAATAGCCTTAGAGAACTGTCCTCATTCAGCCAAAAGTGGAACAGAGTATTTTCTCTTACTTACATTTATTAACCACTTGTTTGCCTGGGGAGTGTGGATGCATTAGGAAGAGCCAGTTGCTATTGGCTTCAGGGTAGAAAAGGGCTGCCAAAAAAGACCCTGGGGGGTTAGTAATTCTTACTACCATTCTTACTTTAGATACCCCTAAATTATTTTTTTTGGTTTGTTTTAAAATAATGGAGTGGACCCATAAAGATTTTGGGGTTTGGGTAAACGTGGAGGAGACAGGGTGGGGGGAAAAAGCTGAAGGAAATGAGAGATAAGAGATTAAATATATTTATATATGTGGGTGGGAATTGCATGACTGAGGTCAGTTGCATTAGTTATGGCCTCCCCATGGTCCAAAATAATACACACACAAATTTTACTAAAATATATATACTTTATTATGCTGAATAAAAAGTATTGGCCACGGTTTGTAAATAAACTTCCCCGAACCATGACATGGATAACATCACAATAAATAATGCAAATAATGAATTCATCACAGATAATACTTTAAGACAGATTTCCAATAACCATAACATAATTAAACTACATAACCACATAAACCGTGTAAACCGTAGAAGCTGGTATTTGTGTAACTCTGCTCCATCTTTAGAGACTACCGGCGTCCTAAAGCACAGCAGGGAGTGCTTTTGCACTTCTGCGCTTAGGCTTGTGCACCACGAGTGCCTCCGGCACCGTGCCAGCCACATAAACATAGTCAAATTGCCTTAATTTCCACCAACCGCGGTCATTTTAAACTATGGCTTCACACACACTTAAATGGACCAACAAAAACAGGGGCGGAAAGGTACGAATTTTCTCCTGTCAGACACACAACCCACAACTAGCCTGCCAAAATTGCCCCTATATATATATATATATATATATATATATATATATATATATATATATATATATAATCCCCAGTGACTGCCCATTCAACATTTTGTCCCACGGAATGACATGGTCAAAAGTTTACCAAACCCTCATAGTCCACCTTATATCTATGGGCCAAATTCTGCCCACCTCCTAGTTATTGCCATGGGAAGGTGACCATATTCTTGACCTCTGTCCTGGTTCCCCTACACCGGAGTTCCCTTTTTAAAGATTGTGGTACCCAGTTTGCTGTCTGGAAATGTGACCATTTCATGGGAAATTCATTACGTGATAGTATAAATTTAATTTACATGGGAATACACTTCTTCAAACAATCTAATAACTGTCTTATTTTCAATCATGTTGAAAAACACACTCCTTTCCTACATCTTGGCAACATTATTTCCTCCATGTGGAAAAGATAACTATTTTTTTTAACTCATTTCCTCTCTGTATTACATGTAACATTTTAATTATTTCACGTTAAATGTAAAACTACAAGCAAAATAAGCAATATTTGAGTTTGCGGCTTAATGTTTGTAACCCTTAATAGTAATTTATTCATACTACAATCTGAATCGCAGACTATTATTAATATAAAAAAATCATGATTCTTTTTTCCAGGGTTATCTGTCAGGAGAAACTTGTTAAAGGACAAACAATCTATTTTTTATTAATTAATTAATAAATAGTTCCACTTAGAAACTATTATCAGAAAAGATAAGTATATTTGTTGATCAGCATAATTCGTCATTGATGGTGACCTTTTACATAGAAGCAGCCGATCTTGGCTTTAAGGGCAATGAATGAGCAAGAACCCTGCGATTTAACGTAAGTGTAAAACAAAATAGATGAAATCTTGACTTATTGATACACTTCCAACTGCAGGCTTTCAATAAATCACTTTTTTTTTTTTAAAAAAAAATGTTGTACAGGAGTATGTATGCTCACCCACATAGCTACAATAGTATTAATGTATTTAAATTCAAGTTTTTGTTTCATAGATAAACACCTATACCAATTTGTTGGACTAATTTCTCTGGGGTCTTCAGCCCCCTGAAATCAAGTGGAAATTTGTCAATAGTTGTTGCCCTGACGCATCATGTAATGTTTTTTAAACCTTCCTTCTACATTTGATCTTTACCTCCCACAACAAAATAGATTTATAATATAACTTTATAATATGCCCCAGCTGAAAACATACCTCCAAAGTGTCTATCTTTAGAAGAGACAATGCCGCTTTGGGACACAATTTACACTATCATCCTTTTGGGAATCTTTGCTTCACATGGACTTATCACTATGTTCTATGGCCCAAAAGGTCACTAATAATATGTTTATACATTTTATAAATTTGTGTAAATACAATACCGTCGTCTTTTAAACATTTTACATATATAATAAACATAATAAATCCTAAGTGCCCTCTTTGCCCTCTTTGATTCTTCAATATTTCCAGCCTAAGCGCTATGCACTCCAAATACCTGGGGACCAACTTTTCCATGAAACAATATTGGCATGGGCCATGTGTGCCTAAGGGTGAGAAGACTAAATGGCTTTAACCACATTTTAACAATGACAAGTTAAAATGTCAAACCCTTCCAGCAAATTGCAAGGAACCACAAGAAATTCAGCAGCATGTACAGAATAAAACATGTTCCAGATTAACTTTAAATCCAATCCACCATTGTGCTTTGCTTAGGGGTGATTAAAAGGACCAATGCTCACTATAAATTCTGCGCCTAGGGCTGAACGAGATGCAAATAGAGTCCTCAAGCCATACTAACTAATTCTCAGGACATAAGAAATGTTAGTGGTCCCTATTGTACGGGTCCATTTATCAAGGGCTCCCATTTATTTCCCATAAAAGAAATAAGTCATCAAACTGTATTATTCTATGGAGCTAATTCATCAAAACGTCTAAAATGTCTTAGGGTTTGATGAAAAAGCTCCAAGGAAAAATATGGGAAGCTTTCTTTCACTTGAAAGAAACACATGATGAAAAGATTTATGGGTACGGCTATAAACCATTCCACTTGCCAAGTGAAACAGACCCATATACAATAGCAAGGGTTGGACTGAGCTCCCATAAGAGGCTCTTGTACTTAAGGCCCGAGTGGAAAAAAAACATTATTAAAACAAGAAGGGGGAAATTAAATTTTTATGTTTTTTGCTTTTATTTGTAATCAAATTAACTATATCAATTTTTTTTTTCTTTTCAAATATAAAATATATTTTATGTGCATGTTCCTGATTGGGTGGGACAGTCCCTCTTTATGTCAAATCCATCTGTCCCTTTTTTCCTCTCTCGATTTCTCTTTTTTTTCTAGGAGCTCGGTGTTTGCTGGTGTAGGTATCACAACCTACACGCCTAAAAGTCACAATAATGTGCATATAGGCAGCAAAAAGTATATGCATTAAATTGTGTAAATAAAATACATTATTCTTCTTCAAAGTGCCTAAATAGATATCGATACGTCACAATGCCACATAAAAAAAAGTCAAGCCTAAAGCCACCCTTCCAAAACCTCTTTAGTTGTTGAAACATTAATATGTATTTTTAATTGTACATTTTGATATATACATTTGTTTCATTCATGCACACATTTTGTATACATTACACATATATTAAATATTCCTGAAAGCTGATGAAAATGGAATTCTAGTTATCCTAATTTCTTCTTTTTCTATGGAATACAGTTCACAAACCATTTGATACATTATGATGTAATATAGTTCAGTACGATACATTGCCTATTTTTTAAACATTTTTAAATGTAGTTTGGTGTCTTTATTCATTTCATCAATTGATTAGGCTTAAGTATTCTTTTTCTATGGCATTATTACATTTATTACAGCGTACAAGTATTTTTGTCTGTTCACTGGCTGGGTGCAAAGCATTTCATTCTATATAGTCATAGTTCATTTACAATAATCTATGTCTATATATGAAACAAAATTAAATTAATTGGGTTTTTTTTTTACTCCATTTCCTATAAAAACATATTAGGGTAGTTCATAAAGTGCTTAATTTTAAAAAAAAGCAATGGCGTTTTGTTGACATGGATTGTAATAAAATCCAGGCTTATTAAACCTCAAAATGGTTTGAGATGCATTAATGTAATTTTCACACACACAAAAAAAAACACTTAGCACTCACACAAATGTATTCCATTAAAAGTAAATATGCTGATACATCAGTATAAGTATGACTGGTATTTATATTGGAAAGGGAAACTGTAAAAATACATATAACTCTATATAATAATATTATTTGTATCAGATGATGTCTAATCCTGATTAGTTTAAATTAAATATTGTTTTAAACCACCTGGGTTTTTTGGCATCTACCAAGATTTAAGAAAGATAAATGCCCATATTTATTTTGCCTACTATGTGCCTATTCTGAGTCACAATCATGTAAGCTGCTATTATTTCTATTTATCTAACCGTTCTAAGTCCATACAATACCATATACAATCCCTCAAAAATTTGATCCAAAAAATAAAACAAGATGCAAATCAAAAAATAATAAAATTGGCTATTTGCATGATAACCCAATTAGAAGAAAAAAAACTTTACTAAGTAAATGTAATTACTATATTAGAAATAAGTATATATTTATGCTGTTATATTCAATGTAAATGTAATTTTTTAACAATTTGCTCAAATATCTATAAGGACAAGTATTAATACACTAAAATAAAGCATGTAACAGCTTTTTAAAAGCAAACTCAATTTTTAGTGCTTGAAGCAAGCAATATTGCAAATTAGAAGTAATTGTGAGGTGGCTGTATCCGGACCGGAAAATAGTGGTGAAGATGTTATACGAAGTCCTTCAGGAGTAACTAGTATTCCTGAATATATTCTGTCCAGAGGTCAGCTTACTCACAAAAGGGGGGACTGTGGAAGAATATAGGATGACCTATGTCCCATTTTCTGTTCTCCCTGAATACTAAATACTGATAAGACCAGTTTATTTGGATACTAAGTACAAGGTTTGTCCGGATACGTCAACAAGTGGTCAGTCTGACCCTCTTCGCTATTCGTTGTATAAACATGGGCATAGAACTAGTTTATGCATTATGATTGGTTTAGGATAGGGCGTTCTTTCCAGCTTCACTGATAAATGATCATATAAATGTATCCATAATGCGTCATAATAAACAGGAATCTTATTATACAAACACTCTTGTCTGTATGTCTGATTTCTCTCAAACTGGTCGATCAGGATGCCTATACAATGTAAAACCCCCAAATATAAAAATAAAAGTTCTCCGACAAAGCTCAGGACGGTACCACACGTCAAACATACTGGTAACCAGTATAGCCAGTAAGCCATCACCAACCTACACTGTACAAAGTTTTCTTGGGAGCAGATTACGTTTCCAATATTCTCTTTTTTTAGGTTACTGTGTGGATGTATAAAATGTTGTTTTCTACATCAACCTTTACAGTCTTGCGGAGAAACATCCTTTTTATGAAATCCTACATATGATTACTAAAAAGAATTATAATGTTCCTGCATCACAGTTATAGTGGAAGCAAAGCATGCATCGATTCACGAGAGTCGTGAACCTCACATAAATAAATTACCTTCTTTACTTTAAGACCAACCTTAGGATTTGTAAGACAAGTTCTTACATTTTAAATGATCGTAAATATGTCACTCTGGCCAAGCAAGTGCCTAATGAAGGATTAGATGGACTGAACTGCAGGCTGGGGTCAAAGAGGGTAAGCTAAATTAACTGGAATCAAGAGGTAAATATACACATAAAGTGTGGTGCATGTAAATGCCAGGCTAATTACATAAATGTGAAATGTTCGGCTAGATATATGTAGCTATCCTGAATGTTCTCGTTTTTCTTTCAATATCCTTGTATGATAATTTCACGTAACCTTTTACTTGGTAAGAACTGTGACCTTTATTTTCTTCTACCAATTAAATACAGCATGTGATAACTTGAAGAGTTGTCCTCTAATTATACCTACATATCTGAGAAGTTCGGAAAAGGTAATCGTGGATTCCTTTAGTAAGTAGAAACTCTGGATTTGCTTTTGTTTTATCAACTTAAAGTCATAGAAACTTTATTTCCCCATCAACAGGGCATCATCCTTTCTCTTTCTGGGGACGGTGGTGGCTGGGGGATGGGGATTGATGTTTTTTTGAACATTTCATTAACTTCACCATGTTTTATGAAGACTCACTCAAAGAAACCGTCTAATTCAAGAAAAAATATGAAACAAATATACTCAGTATTTTTTGTATTGTAATGGAAGGTTACTCAAACAAGTTACTGTAAGGGATAAGTGGCCCGGACGCTGGGCAACCACCTGATGGGCCAGTGCCCGACAGGGCGCCATACTTTCTGATGCTGCTGCTCCAATGCCAGCCACACACTGTGAGGGTGTAAAAAACGCAATGCACAGCCTCCATAATCTGGAGGCCGCGGGTACGTTATTGGTGCTTAGACACCCCAGTCCAGCCCTGATGGATAATATTAGCCATGAACTTAACATTTTTGCAGATAAAAATTTGATAAATGAGGTGCCGCCTCTCGGGAGAACAATCCCCTCCACTTTTTCACAGAATGATACATGTGTTTTGTCAACACAGAGGCCTTTTGTATGGGTCATGTTCATGTTCCACCAAACATTAATTGTCCTCTCCAATATGTTAACCAAATAAACCTTACCGGGAGGTTTCTTCACATGAAAACAACAGATAAACTTTTCAAAAGCTATTTCAGTTTCTATGGCAACAACCTATCACTATTTTCTTTCATGCCACAAGGCAATTAACTGTTTCCAGCAAAAATACCAATAAGCTAACCTTTACATGATTAAAGGTTACAGGATTATGCTTCTAGTGCCACATAAAAGGCACCAGCTTCAATAATCTCTTGTCTATACATTTACTAACCAAGAAATTATTAAAACTATAAATTAATGCCATGAAGTTTTGGACAGGACAACCAGCTACGGCCAGTGATGAGGGTGCAACAGACGATTGATTTGAGGGGCTGCTCCTGGCTGTGAATATCAGATCTGGTGAGTATGGAGCAATGCCAGCCAGCAGCCCATGGGGCATCAGATCTGGTGAGTATGGAGCAATGCCAGCCAGCGGGCCTTGGGGCATCAGCCCGGTATGCCAAATGGCCAGTCCATGCCTGACGCCATGCCATTTCTTCCTGAGAGGTGATCTTTGAAACAAGGAAAACAGATCCAATCAGACAGATCTGACATATCAATATAAGTGTAAACATTAACTTTTTTCATAGAAATATTTAATATAACGTTTAATTCTCCAGAGCCATATCTTTACACACTAAATGGATATATTACCTGTGGGTTAACCACAGATTCCAATACACTAGATACAAAGTACTAAAGTAATTCGTTCTCTCCCGTGTTATTGGCATTTTTTTTTTTTTAAGTGATTCTTATGTATATTATTTTTCTTTATGGTGTTTTCCCTGAAACATGCAGTATTGATAAACAGCTTTCTGCTGGGAAATCAATGGAAGCCCTTAATAACAAAATTAAATAAAAAAACAAGATGCTGAAACAAGGTGGTTATACTTTCTGCAGTGGCGTAGTGAAGTTTTTACGACTCTTGCAACACACATCTTCCGAGGAAATCAATACGATGTTTAGAGTCTTCTAGTCCTGATAATAAAAAAAGTTTCTTTTGTCATCATCAGACACAACATCACATTTTTTTCCACCAAAACACAGAGAATGAGGCAATCAACAATGCTGAGCTGTAAAATATGTGACAACACCATAATGTACTTAAGTAACAAAGTCTGCTGCTTTTCGATTAAGGAATTTTTTTTAATTTAATGTAGGATTTCCAAATTAAATTTCAATTTCTTGCATTTAAAAGTTTCATACACTAAATAAACATGTGTAATATTGTTCTCTTTCTCGTTAGGGAACCCCTTTACCGTGACATTGTTTCATTTACATCTTTATTTTGAAATTATATATTTAATTGGCTTCATAAGCAAACTGATGAACATTTTGGGGAAATGAACCCAAAAAAAACGTGCTAGGTTATCATGCATTCTCCCAAACAAGAATGTGCCCTTAGAGCAAGAAAAAAAGGTTAAGAAACGGGAATATTGGCTACAATGGCAACAGGAGATAGTAAGATTTATATTTGTGTCCTTTTTGGGAAAATCAGGACCTGTAAATATACACAAAAAATACAAAAAGCAACGCACGCCCTAAAAAGCATATAAATTCAGGTTTAGGTGTGTTTTTAAATAACATTTGCTGGGTCTGTGCTGATTCATTGGTAAAACAATAGAAAGGATGACTTTAATAATGCTTTTTATTTGTATATTGCTTTATTTTGGGCTACGTTCATGTATACAAAACATATTTTTTTTTAACACCCCCCCCCTGTAGCTGACCTCACCCAGAAATAAAGATAGCAAGTACCCTAAGATAAAAGCCTTGAGAATTTACCCTGGACTCTGAGAACTGAAAATTGTAAATTTAGGGGATTCTTAACTCAATTAACCAAACAAGTATAATCTGATATCATATTTTATTTTTCTATGTTTTTGACACATCTTTAAATGTTCATTTAAGTTTCAAAAAATCTGTAGTTACTGTGACAGTTCTATTATCAGGTTTAAAACTTCTTTGGTATACAGAAAGCAACCAGGGGCAGTAAGGTCACTGTTTTCAAGTAGATTATTCCTAATGACCTGCAAGAAATGATTACTGTTCCAAGATTAAAATAACTTTGGTACATTTCACTACTTCTTCTTTTTTTGGTTTTTTTTTTTAGCGCATTGGAAACATTTAATGATATTTCTCTATCACTGATTGTGCAATAAATAACAGAAATTATCTGGCAATAATAGACTTACAGAGTCAGAGTTTCAGAAGTTAGGAAACATAAAGTCTTCGAAAATAGTGAAATCAGCCTAAACTTATCTACTAAAGGTCACTGGATGGAATAAAAGTGTCCAAGATACGTCAAGGGAAGATTGCAAGGAAATTATTTTCTCACTAAAACGTCCTTGTATGCTGTAGCATTAACTCTACCCTTCACTGGGACTTAGGGGCAGAAACCCTGAAAAAAAGCCCCAGCCTATTATCCGTCCTTTACCAAACTTTACAGAAGGCACTAGGTATTCCGGTAGTTCTGCCAAAACCTTGTTCATCCATCTGACTTCCAGATAGTGAAGTGTGCTTCAACGCTCCAGAGAACACGCATCCAGTGCTCCAGAGTCCATTAGTGGTGCGCTTTATCCCACTCCAGCCCATGCTTGGCATTGCGCATAGTGATCTACACCTTCACGAAGTTCCCAACGCACAGCGCTTGTGCTGATGTTGCTTCCAAAAGCCGTGGGGATTTCTGCAGTGAGTGATGCTACAGCACTCAGCAGCCACACTCTGTGCGTATGCATGGTCTACTGCTTCATGGCTAAGCTGTGTTTGTCTATGAAGATGGCTGCCTACGTGCTTGATTTTATACATCTGTGTGACTGAAACACCTAAACTCAATAATTATGATGGAGTGTCCACACACCTGCTCATATATATAATACATGCACACCAATCAGCCATAACATTATGACCACTGACGGGGGAAGTGAATTACACTGATAATCTTATTATCATGGCACCTATCAGCGGGTGGGATATATTGGGCAGCAAGTAAACATTTTGTCCTCAAAGGTAATGGGCAAGTGTAAGGATCTGAGCGACTTTGACAAGGGCCAAAGGTGTCAGAACAAACAGTGCATCCCGGTTTGTTGCGTATAAGGCAGCGTAGCCACAGACCAGTCAGGGTGTCCATGATGACCCCTGTCAACTGCTGAAAGCGCCTATAATCACGGAACGATGGAAGACGGTGGCTGGTCTGATCACGTTTTCTTTTATATCACGTGGATGGTCGGGTTCGTCGCTTACCAGGAGAACACACGGCACCAGGATGCATCCATGGACCCCACCTCGCAACTTACAGGACTTAAAGGATCTGCTGCTAACATCTTGGTGCCAGATACCACAGCACAGGTTCAGAGGTCTAGTGTAGGCCATGTTTTGCGGGGGTCACGTCTGTTTTGGCAGGAAAAGGGGGACCCACACAATATTAGGCGGGTGGTCATAATGTTATGATCGGTGTAAATATATTTATATACTTCGACATGTACATCTACTTAATTTACATTTCTTTTAAAGCACCAATGCTCAATAGATTCATTTGAAGTATACAATAAACTCAAGTTTTTAATTGACACTAACTCAGCTTCAGCATTTTGGGAAAGAGCCAAGCACTTTTGAAATAAACTACCAGAATTTGTGAAGCAGACACATTTTCCTTTTTTTTTGTTATTCCCAAATTTTCATTGCTGCATCCAGTTTTCTTTGCCAAAAAAACCACGCATTCACTCTATAAAATTATTAATTAGTGTTAAAGGCTAACTATGGCAGGATGGGTCCAATAAAAATGGACATTCATACACTGGATGCAGACAGTCATATTTTCTCTCTAGATTTTGATAAAGTAAATGAATCGTTTTAATAAAAGTTATCTTTTTAATGCCTTTAGATGACTGCTGTTCACTGTATACAATGTCAACACCCCTCCAAAACTATAAGGGAGATTTACACTTTGAATAAGGCTCATGGATTTGGTTTTGCAGGTGGTCTTAGGGGTCTTGGGAAAGATTCCACTTCCCATGCGATTCTTCCAAGCAGCATGAAGGAACCAGCCAAGCTGTCAGTCAAATCTGAGTACTAGAGGTCAGAGCAACATCTGTCGGCAGCCTTCCCAGAATTTTGCTGTATAAATTTCATCTCTGGAAAAATTTTATGCTAAACTTTATATTTGTTTGGAAGACTGTGAAGCACACTCCCAGGAGATGTTGTATTAGATGTACTCTCCTCCCCATTTACTTATTGACTCTTTTTAGAAGGGCATTCGAGAACACAAATTATTATATAGATGTATATATACTGTCATGGAAGCCTCTGTGACTTGGGACTGGGGGGCGCCTGGAGGCTGTATTTCCCATGATAGATGGTGGACCCCTGGATTGCATTACATACTTCCAGCAGGTGACAGTGGACACTAATTACAGTGCAATATCTGGTTCCTTTGCTTGGATTTATGTTTAAGTAACCCTGTATCTGATTAGGGGTACATGGTGGCAACAGTGAGAGGGCCAGAGCTCTCTAGATCCCAGTTTCGCCCTTCCTCCTGCCTGTCTGACCAGTATTATTGGTTCTGATGGCAGGATCGTGTTCATGTGCTTTTTGAGTGCTGTTATAACTAATTTGCATATGATCTGCATATTGGTTTACACATGGTGTGATGCATGCTGGTTGTAGCTCACCACCACCTTATTGAAAAGCTTTTGGAGGCTGGTGGTGATTGCTTCCTTGATAAAGTGATTTCCTGATTTACCTCAATGTGAGTTTTCTCTTGTTATTGGGGTTCTTGGCCTATTGGCTAAGATCAAGTGTAGTTCCTCTTTGGGAAGGAAGGAAGGAAGGGAGGGAGGGAGGGAGGGAGGGGGGGGGGGCTATACTGATCCTCTGGCCTTAGGGTTTGGGATAGCAAATGGAGCCTGAGGTGGAATTGCCCTGGCAGAAATGCTGGTGTCACCGTGTGTGGTATTGCACGCCACTGCACATGGTGAGTGCACGTTCTCACTGGCAGCCTACCAGCACTACCTTTTTCCCAGGTACCTTCTGGTCCTGGGGTTAAGTTTTTATTTTTGAATCCGGCAGGCCAGCAATGGCCTGTCCCTAAATTATTTTTCTTTAATTTATATATTCACTTCGTTTTCACGAGTGCCAATTAATTTGCCCCCCTTTGAATTCACGGTTTTCAAATTCACAGCTTGGCCCTCACCATTCTATGGCACACGATTTTGTACCCACGTTTTGGACACTGTTTTCTTTTTAAGAGGCAGTGAAGCCTGGACTTTGCTGGAGGAGGATTGGGAGCCTTCCGGCCCCTTCCTCTCTTCACAAAACCAGCAAGGAGTCTCACTCTTCGGGGTGAGACTCAAGATCCGACCCTCCCATGGGAGGGGGTTGGAATTTGTCCGAGTTCTCCGTGAGGGAACTCGGTATCGTAGTCTGGCTTCTGCTGCCTTGTGCACAGAATGCGGCACCCAAAGGAGCACGCACCTCGGGCTTCCTAAAAAAAAAAAAAAAAAAAAAAAATTGGCTACGATCAAGTGTAGTGCCCCAATGGGAAGAGGGGGAAGAAGCAGAGACCCTGAGATGCTGAAGTCTCTGTGTGCAGTATTGCATGGCGCTGCACACAGTGAGTGCATGTTTTGCACTGGTGGCCTTCCTGTACTTTTCTCCTCGTGCCATACGGGCTAGGAGTTGAATTTATTTTTGAATCTGGCTGGGCCACAAATGGCCTGCCCTTATTTATTTAATTTATACATCACTATGTGTGAAGCACGTGTGACTATTAATTTGGTTTTTTGGATTTTCATGTTTTTTGACCCACTTGCGAGACCACGACCACTCTTTTGATTTTTGTTTTGGATCACTGTTTTTTTTGGCAGTGAAGCCTAAAGTGCCCTGAAGGCAAAAGGGGGCTACTCCCTTCGGGGTGAGACTCGAAGATCCGGCCCTCCCATGGGGGGGAATTTGTCTGGGTTCGTCAGTTTGGTTTACTGGGCTTCTGTCGCCTCTTCGGAGCACAGAACAGCACCCAAGGAGCACGCACCTCGGGCTCCAAAAAAGAAAAATTGGGGTTGTCTTGGTGCTGCCCTTGTTAGGGTGGTAAAGCGCTGTATTGCTATACTTCTGTATACTACAGTGCTGCCGAGGTCCCGAAGAGCTATGTTTCTCACTGTCTCCATTGCTAGTCCTGCCTGATGGTTGAAGTTTTGTGTTCCCGGTGGCCATGGGGAGAAGGAAGGATCATCTGGTGGGTGTACCCAGTTGGGGTAGGTTGTTCCTGTCACATATACATATATTATACACATATAATTTTAATGAATAATCTACATTTCAAAGCAGTGAATTCTAAGATTTTAATGATAATCTGGTCAAAATGAGTCTAAAGTACCATCAGAGTACTTTGCAGTTACATTATGAAAATTTGGAAAACTTCACACAAAACATCTAATATCCAATGTGCCTCTGAATTATCTGCACAAGATATTTCTTGGCATCATGTGTCACCTCTTCATAGTATTAGAATTGTTTGAGAAGAATTTCCAGGACCTGCATTTTGATGCCATCACGGCAGCTGCTGAAAGCTGCCATTTAGACATTTTTGCACAGGTAGCTTGTTTCTCAGTAGAAACATGCCATGCTCTATATCTCCACCTCTCTTGACAGAATAATAAGTAGATAAAAGCTGTCAAGAAACAGAGATAGACAAACATGGCAAGAGAAACTGACAAAGCATGAAGCAGAAGGGGTGGCTCAGTAAACGGTGACAATTAGATGAGCTGTGATGAGAACAGCAATTCCATCTTCTACACAGAAGAGGAATTTATCAACAGTTGATGGCTTTTAAAACCACCATAATCCTTCCTTTTGTCTCATACAAATAATCTAATAATGCACACTCAGATTGATTCAGCACACAGAGGACCAAAGTCATTAACAAAAAAAAATAAGAAAAAAATAGAAATAATTCATTTAAACTAAAACCATCTATATTGTTCTTTTTGTCACTTTGATTAAGAGTTTTTGGTCTGTTCATTTTTGGATGGACCCTTTCGGTTCTGACAAAATATGGAATGCTTTTTCCATTCAGAAACTAAATTCGTTGTCACTCAGCATCACTTTCTCCAAAACTCCCTCACTCTCTCCCAATGTCTACCTACCTTCTCCGCCAACCACTTCCATGTCCCTGTGTCCTTTTACGCAGCTCTGTTCCTTGTCTTGCCTATTTTTGTTCTTCCGTATTCTTCTTTCTTCTTTCTAGGTCTGGTTCTCGCCACTACCTGTGACGGAGACACAGAAGCGTTTGGTGGAGAAGGTAGAGAGACATTATTGAGAGAGTTTGAGTAAGAATGAGAGAGAGTGAGGGTATAAAAACAACGAAATGCAAACAAAAATGAAGCAGAGAGACTCGTTTTCTGACATTCATGTGAATTAATGAAATTGGCAAATTTTGTTCACGCTAAAATTCGTACAAGTCTTATTCCTATGGATTGAGATAGTGATATTTGCATTGCTATCATGTTAAGGGTTAAATGTCAAAAAGTAAACTTGAGTCAAGGCCATTACATTAGGTTATGGCCAAGAAGACCAGCTGTGGATAGATATTAAATAATTTTCCTTAATCAAATAGTGTAACAAACTGAATCTTAAAATAGATTAATATGGTCATTTGGATTTTAAAGATATGGTAATGTCACAGCATTAAAAATAAAGTTAAAAATAACCATGAATGTCAACCATTGTACGTCGAAGTAAGAAATATCACATTGCATGCATAAGGAATACATTTACATAAGAATACTTAAGAGCAGAATTTTTAAACATCACAACAGAACATATTATAATTAGAATTTTCTAGGGGTATATAACTATTCTCTTTCATCTTTGGATGAATTTGAAGATGATGTATATGAATCACAGTTTACAGAATTGGTCCGTCATAATCTATAGTGAAGTGAAGGAGCTAAAACACAATGCGCTTGTCAACTTTTTAATTAGCATTTACTCTCTGTCTCCTTTCTATGCTCTTTTTGTATTTTTTGTGATGTTGCTTTTGGTATTAAAGTTGAATAGAACCTGATACTGCATTTTTCTTGGCAATATACAAGTATATTATTAAGTCGTTTGGTTAAGTGGCCTGATCAAAACCATCAAATGAACTGGGTTAAGCCATTGGTATAATTCCATTGATTTCTATGCTGGTATATGTTTTTTTAAACATTAAAATTATTATTTAATATCTATCTAACGTTATTAAATAGTGATAACACTTTTACCCTAACCTACTCATTAATACCAGGTAATTTCTTATCAAGGAACATTAACATTTTACTTATACTTTCACAAAAATACCTATAAACAAAATGTTAACTGTTGGAACAATATATGTTCTTATTAATTTTATGATTAAATTAAATATAAATGATTTATCGTCACCATGTGATGCTGTAAAAGTTAGGTGATTATAATTTTCATTTTTAATGAGAATTACTGGCAAGTCATTTCTAAAACGTTATCTAACATAAGCGCAAATGTTGACACTCCTTAGCCATGTAAGGAAATTTAAAGACATTCATTTTTATTTTTTTTTATTTTTTTTATTTATTTATTTTTTTTTGGAACATTTTTCATATAACATATGACCAAAACCATAAAACATTTGTAACTTGACAGGAAAGGCTTAAATAGACTCTAAATAGACTTTTAAGGATTTGTAATCTATGTATTTGTTCTCAGCAAGAAATCAAGATGCAAATATTTCCTGTGAATTTATCATATGAACAAAATTAGCTATTTCACATAAATTTCACCCAAATTATCACTGTTCCTGTTCACAACCACACGTGGGAAGTCACTTACTGTACATATAATGTTCTAATATACAAAACTCACAAACAGTAAATATAGACTTGAAATCTATAACTGCTTGCTTCATGAGTCCTTAAGAAAGACATTGGGTATTACGTCCCCTTTAAATACAATGGGTAGTGTATAATGTCAGGGCAGTCTGTTTGCCACATACTTTTTGAATCGTTTATATTACTGGATTATTTGGCTGGCTTGCCCACCCAGCCATGCCTAACTAAAATTAAGCTCAATTTATATAAAGAGTGTAAAACAAAAAAAGACATTACTCAACACTCAGTTTTGTAGTGTGTTATTTCACGTACAAAAGTTACATCCTTTAGACAAAACTCAGGTAAAAGGTGTAGTTGACAGATCGCCACTCTTTGACAGCTGTTTCATCCTTAATGGGACTCGTCAGCATGAGGTTGCGATACTGGTTATTACTTAAGGCTTAGGGTAGTACGAGAAATACCATTACATAAGTTATGGTGGGTACAGGTGATGGAAAACCCTTTCACTTAAAATTAAGGGGGTAGTAAAAGCATTATTAATCACTCATCTACAAACACCAGACAAGCCAGAAGGCTTGTTTTTCCCTCAGAAATCTAATGGTGCTGCCCAAACCACAAGGTATTCTGGGTAGGCACATGCAAATAAGAGCAATAATAATCACCTTTCACCTCTATATCCACTTTATACATGGATCTCTTGAAAGCAATTGCCTGCTGTACAAGATGGCCTTTAGACATAACTCGGGTAAGAAGTGCAGTAGCCAGATCACCACTCGTGAACAGCTGTCGCATCCCTAAGGATACTCGTCAGCATCAGGCTGTGATACTGGCTTAATACTTGAGGCTTGGGGTAGGCACGAGAAATACCATAAAAAAAAAAAGTTATGGTGGGTAAAGGTGATGGAAAACCCTTCCACTAAAAATTAAGGAGGTAGTGAAAAGCTACCCAAACCACAAGGGATTCTGGGTAGGCACATGCAAATAAGATTTATAATAATCACCTTTCGCCTCTATATACGCTTTATACATGGATCCCTTGAAAGTAATTGCCCGCTGTACAAGACAGCATTTAGACAAAGCTCAGGTAAAAGGAGCAGTAGCCAGATCACCACTCACGGACAGCTGTTTGATCCTTAATGAGACTCATCAGCATAAGGTTGTGATACTGGCTTAATATTCGGGGCTTGGGGTAGCACGAGAAATACCATTACATAAATCATGGTGGGTAAAGGTGATGGAAAAGCCTTCCACTTAAAATTAAGGGGGTAGTAGACGTATTATTAAACACTCATCTACAAACACCAGACAAGACAGAAGGCTTGTTTTTTCCTCAGAAATCTCATGGTGCTGCCCCAACCACAAGGGATTCTGGGTAGGCACATGCAAATAAGGACAGCAATAATCACCTTTTGCCTCTGTATCCACATTGATCCCTTGAAAGTAATTGCCAGCAGTAGCCAGATCACCACTCATGGACAGCTGTTTCATCCTTAATGGGACTCGTCACCATGAGGTGGTGATACTGGCTTTTTTGTCGAAAAGGCTGTCTTGTACATCGTGCAATTACTTTCAAGGGGTCCATGTATAAAGTGGATATAGAGGATATAGAGGCAATAGGTGATTATTGTTGACCTTATTTGCATGCGCCTATCCAGAATCCCGTGTGGTTGTGACAGCACCATGAGATTTCTGAGGGAAAAACAACCCTTCTGGCTTGTCTGGTATCTGTAGATGAGTGTTCAATAATGCTTATACTACACACATTTTCAAGTGAAATAAAAGACACTACAAAATTGAGTGCTGAGTGATATCTTTATATTTTTACAATTTGTATCCGGATTTGATGGAATCCTACTACGCACCTAGAGTCCTGCCTGCCACTATTACTCCTACTACTTCTACCATTTATATACAGGGATGGTTAAGGCACTAGGCAACCCGGGGACCTGCCTGGGAAGCCTGAATCAGGGGGGCACTGGAAAGCGGTGTATTGTTTCTAAGGAGACAGATCATAAGCACTGGCAGCTCCCAAGCCGCTTAACTGGGGTAAGATTGCTTTACTAGGCCCCAAATCCCCTTTGTCCTTCTTTTCTCCCCGAATGTCACTTTTTTTGGAATGATATGGGATTATCACAGCGTTCTATAGTCCAATATATATATTGATATAAAACAGTACAAATTATAAGCAAAAATGGAGGACACCAAAGAACATTCTAGGTTGCCATCTAGGACTGACCCTTTATTTTAGCATCATACACACAGTTTTTCCATCCCATATACCCAACTTCTTGCCCCATTGCTTCTGACAATCTACAACTCCCATCATGTTCAGTAAGTCAGATAAACATCATCTTGTCATCTACAGTAGCACAAGTTACTAGTTCACATTTACTATTTATAGTTACAAAATGAAAAACAAAATCACATAGAACTTATACGTTAGCATTTGATTTAACTGCTTATATTAATAACAGCATTCATTTATGTAAGAATGGAATTGAGTATAACAATCCTCCTTTCTTCCTGTTGTATACAGATTATGTAGCTCTTTGTTATCTAGATCAGGGGTGTTAATACTCATTATATGGATAAGCAAGAATTTTATCCTGCTTCAAAATGTTCTTGCAGGAACAATGTTAATCTTTCTTGACAATGGAATACAAAGAACTAGTCGTTTAACATGAGCCAACAATTTTATCTGCTGAATTTTGCAGCCATAAAGATAGCGTCTGTGTAGTATTCTTTGTTAAGAGAGACAACGACAAAGTTATGTTGAATATACAATCAGTAATATTAAATGTAACTCAAGGAAATCGGTATTTTGTCAAATTTACATAACACACTCAATAAAGACTAAAAATAAAAGTCAAATAATTATTTTTAGAAGAATGGCTTAATGCTTGGCATGATGGAATGTCATCTGTTTCCTGTGCCATTGCTTGATTATTACCCAAGAGAAGTGTTTTGCTATGGTGATCACCATCAAAACAAAAAGTATAAAATAATAAAATAGCTAAATATCATATTCTGCCAAACTCTTTACCAGTTATACATGGTTGTAAACAAATGCATTGGAGATACACATAAGCAATGGTCTTGGTATGGTGATCACAATGTCTCTGAAACAACTAAAAAAGCCAAGGACTAAGCCTTGCAAGAAAGCGGAAGGTGGATGCTAATTATATCCATTTAGTACGACACATGAGTACAAGAGAAGAAATAAATGCTGTAAATACTGTTATGTAGCCTTGACACAAACATAAAGGACATCCATGCTATACACCCACAAGAAATTACTGGAAAAAGGTTCTGCAATTAATACCACTGTTTAATAGAAAAGAAGAGATGCCAAAGGTGCAGTATTATTATTATTATTTATTGTTTTATATAGTGCCATCATATTCCGTAGCGCTGTACAATGGGTATTAAGATTGCTTTACTGAATTAGGTGTTAACAAATATCCTTAAGTATTAAGATAAGGAGGACAAGTTCCATACATACCCGTAAACATGATACTGAAGTGCTGTAACGAAGCGCAAAGTCCTTTAGCCCAATTTGTGATCTTCCGAGATGGGTCCGCACCTGGGTGCCGTGAGATAGCTGAGAATTGAAAGCAATACGAATATGCAGAAGTCCACCATTACATGAAAAATAAGAGAGGTATCTTATTAGGTCTAGATATTTGGCTGGGCTTCCTCATAAGAAACACACTTCATGAAGGTCCTCCAGATTGTAAGCTCGTTTGAGCAGAGCCCTCTTCACCTGTTGTTTCTGTAAATCATATTGTTATGTTACATACTACTTGTTATGTCCTGTCTACCCATTGTACAGCTCTACAGAATATTATGGCACTATATAAAACAATAAATAATAATAATAATGTCCCAACGCACAGTGCTTGTGCTGATGTTGCTTCCAGAAGCAGTGTGGAACTCTGCAGTGAGTGATGCTACAGAGGACAGGCAAGTTGTAGGTGCTACAAACTTCAGCACTCAGCAGCGCACTCTGAAAGATCTAGAAAGGCAAAAGACAGTGTCATGTTTAAAGTCGCTGAGCCACTGCGACACATTCTACTGCCAGCGTTTGTCTATAAAAAAAGTCAACCATCTCCTTAAATTAAACAGAGTAGCAGTTTCTATCATGGTGAAACAAAGTCAGTAAAAACTTTGTTCTGGATTCTGAGTTTCCACCAACACGATGACACATCGCATTTTAAGAAATTCATGTGATGTCACAAAAATGAGGGGGAAACTGGCTGTTTACTTCTACTTTCACACTAATTGAGTGGAGTTGTCACTCAACCAGCATGCTCACTACAAGATAAGTAAATGACTGTCTGCAACTGGACAGTACAAGCCCTAGACTGCTTTCTCATTTCAAAGGTCATCATTAAAGAAACACTGGCTTTATTTAGTGGGACATTAATTACTAAATTAACCATCAGTTTTATTAGTTATCGATATCCACCGATGTTCTTTTCCCACTCCTTTTCTCATCGTGTTGGTCCATGTTAATACCTGCCAACAATATGCTAACACAAATCCCTTTTAGCTGAGATACAACACTTAAGGGATATTGTGCACAGATATGTGTCAATGTCATCAAGTTTAGGAGTTCTAAGCAATGACTCAAGTCAAAGAATTGAAACCGACATACTGAAATAATTTTCCAAATAAGTCTACTTTTCACATGTTTAGTGAGTTAAAAAATCCCAGCCGTGTAGTTTAAAACAAGTTCAGAAGCAAAACTGAATGTGCTTTTAATCTTGTTGTGAACTTTCTAATCTGGTTGTGGTACTGTAGTAATTTGAGACTCATACTGAAGTTCACCACTGATTCCAGTTTTGATCAAAGAGTTGGTAGAACAATGCGGAGTGCAGCTACGCAACTGAAATGCCGATCACTTTTTGCTTTGATGATGTTACCCATGGTAAATTTCCTCCAAAGGAACAATTATCAGGTATGACAAATACTAGCTGGTTCTAGGTTTAGGTGGGGGATGGACTTATCACTACATTTTATATTGAAAATTTATGGACTCAGAGCTACCATCAGAAACTTTGGGACCCTGGCCTCCACCTAGTGACAATTCATCACCCAAGTCGAATTGTCATGTTTTATGTTACTTTATGTTCTGCCTACCCAATGTACAGCGCTACAGAATATGACGGTGCTATATAAAACAGTGATAACAATACTTCCTCTTTTTTCCTCTTCTGTCTATGGTCCCCAATTAATAATAATCATAATAATAATAATAAAATTATAACCCTCATCTTTAACCACCAGGTTTCATGCTCCTACCTTGAAAACATTGCATTGTTATTCAGTGTGGGGGAAGTAAATCAGTGTGGGACTGGGCCCCTGATGAGGAGCAATACCAGCAATAGATTTAGGGACAATAGCACCAATAACACTCACAATTAACCCCTTCAGTGAGAAAGAACACATGCAAAACGAAATATTCCCAAATGTCCCAATATTTTACATTTGATTATGTAATTAGCTGTTTAAAGCATATCTCTATATTTTGATACATAATAAGAACTATGTACAGTGTAGTTAGTGTAAGTTAAGAACAGATCATAAATCCTGGGCGTAATAACATTCTACTAAAGTCTGTATGAAATGAAATAAGGAAATATATTGTAGTTATACATTATACAATAGACCATTAGCTAATCAAGACTTTTTAATATATATATATTTAATATAGAGTGGATTAGAAAGAACAAAGAGCAATCAAAAAGGTTATCACAGTACACTGTCTGTTATGAGCTTCTGCTGTTGCAGTAACAAACGACCCTACCATCAATTAGACGTTTCCCTTTGATTTTATTAAATGTTTAGCGGTTTAGACATGGTATCAGCACACAATGGTTTGTGATTATTACATACTGTCTCTAAATGCGTGCATGTGAATATTTACCAATTGTCTTTTGGATTTGTGCCCAAGGAGTTAAATCGTTTACATGTGAATATGATTCTAGTTTTCAAACTTCATTCTTGGCAAAAGTCTATTTTATCATTGAATTCATCCCAAGATCACTTTTAAAACTTTGCATCGAGGTTACTTTTTTTATATACTTAAACCCCTGCTGTGATTTGTCATTTAGCGAGTGTTTATAAAGGAATCACCTAATTACTAGAATGTAGGATATACTCAAACACCACGGCTTCCACACCGTCTTTCAGAGTTATATCTCTAACCAAAGAATATTATCTTTAGATGTTCTAAGAAGTTAACTCACTACTCAATCCTCAGAACAATTACCCCTGACCATAGCAGATAATTATTTTGGTTGGACTAAATATACACTTCAAAATAATAGTTCTATTGTATGTATATTATGTAGACAGAGTTAGCGTTAGACTCTATTACAATTCTCTGTTGACTCATTTTTTTTTCTGTAGTCTCCTCCATCTCTAAATTTTAGTAGCCACACAGACTGTGGGAGCAGGCAGTAAATCAGTGAGAACACATTGTAGAACATGAATACTTACTGCCAAATTGTACAACATCTTTTAGAGTTTTTTTCTGTGGAACATTGCCAGAGGAATTTGTTATACTTTGGCAACTCATCTACGCCGACCCACCCAGTTAAACATATTATGTTCCCATGGACTCCTAACATGTTTTCCATTAATAATCCTTTTCTTAGTTAATCACACAGCTATATAATGCTCACTGGCCATGGCCCACCTAAACACATTTTTGTTAAACAATCACAAACTATTACTTTTTAGTTTTTCATGCACGTTCCGCATTGGAAAATTAGGTAACGTAGAATTTAAGGGTGCTTGGAAAGCCATTTTAAACCTATTTCTGTATTTGCTTTTTGATGTTTCTTGTGCCAGATGTCATTGAGTAGAATCAAGTGCTACCAATGTGATGTGATGATTTAATGCTCATATCCCGGCAGCGATGTACCTATGTTTCATATTGCCCTGGGACGTCTGGCATAAAGAGTGTCAGGATATGACATCCAATGTGCTTAGCCAGCACATCATCCATAGTGCAAAGATCTCCCCTATTACCGGCCCATTGAGCAGCTGGACACTGGGGGGCCTGATTGCCAAGGGGGGGGGTCTTACTAGCTTTGTAGTAAGGGGCAAACAAACCAATTACCCAGGTACTTGGCCAGTTTCACCCCGACTCCAGGCAGGAGAGAAGTGTTTGGCCGTGCCCAATCCATTACAAGTTCATCCCATTCCTGCCTACTTTCTGCCCACTTCCCTCCACTTTAAGGTCTAACTGGTGCTATCTCTGCGCCTATGTGCACCTAGCCCTGTCCCTGATTACCACCACATGCCCTGGAAATAGGGAGCACTGGGTAGCCACTAGCCAGCACTGTAATGAGTTAAAAATAATATCATTGGAAGCATGTCTGTCACGCTCTGTGTCTTGTAGGCTTCCGCAGTAGTCTGCATCCGATTCCCTGTATGTCTCTGTCTTAGTTTGTGTTTCTCAGTTTCTTGTATTTCTCCTGCCACATCCAACCAACCTCTATTTGCTACACCTTACTTCTATTTCCCCTGTTTTAGTTTTGGTGTTCTGCTTTCTTCGTTCAGGGTGTTAGGACTTAAGACTTGCTTTATGTGAAGTGACCACCAAAGGTATCTCAAAGTTCCTCTGTGATCTAGTGAATACTAATACAAAGGTCAAACTGTTTATCAAATATTTACCAATAAAATGCAATAAAAATGTTGACATATTAATCAATACATCTTTTTTTTTCCAAGTTTACATGAATATGATGGTTTCAGCTAAATTATTTGTTTGAAAGTGAGTACTTTTGGAGAGTGACACAAAATATTAAGATTTGTGTGCAGAAATCTTGTAGAAAGTTATGTTTATGAATGGGTTTTCTGTGGGAGGAATGACCAGTGGGAGAGGTAGCTCTGTATCTGAGCGGAAGGTGAATATGATGGAAATATATCAAATCCAACACCAGGGAGTTGTGTGTCGGTCATGGAATGTTATAGCGTGTTTTGGGAAGTTATTGGAGAATGTGTGTTGGAAGTGCGTAAGGAAGTGTTAAAGAGTGATGAATTGATTGAATATGAGTGAAAGTTAAAAAAAAATGAAAACATAAGAAAATTAAAAATTAAAGGCCAAATACTAATGAAAAGAGCCTTGCAGACTAGCTGCTTACCATTTAATTGACTGAGTGTATGTGGATTGTGAACATAAGGTGTTGGTGCATATTTTTACAATTAAGAAGGTGTGTGAGACGTCTGGTAAGAGGCGAGGATGACCACTGTCGCCAATACCATTTCTACATACAAAGATTTCGGGCTTTCAAGAGTGGCTGGTTATATGAACCATTGTCTCCTCTTCACAAACATAAGCAACATCACCTTTATCGTCTGACTTATAAGGTTATATATGGAAGATGTTGGAGAATATAAATCAATAAAATAATAAATAAAATAAAATAATACAGCAGAAATTAAATGTAATAAGTGTAAGGGTAGATATCATATAATAGAACTGCTTCTATAGAATGAAATTGGTACCATTTGGGAATGCATAGTTAACTATGAACTATACATAGTTTATGGGCCAAGTTCATGCCCTTATAGAAGGTGGGTAGACCTCTCCAATGCAAAACTGTGTCTTTCATGGACCTATCGTTTTAGGCTGAAGATATAATTTCTGAGTCTGCAGTTTTTTGTCACATATTCAAGCATTTTCTAAAGATCTGGTGTCTGTATTGGTTAGTTTCAGGTATGGGTATGGAGTCCTAGAGCACCTGCCACTTTTTTACTTCTACTTTTTAGTAGTAATGAATGCACCTGTGACTCAGGATTTTGTGTAAATCCTGGAGAAACCTGGCTGCTGAGTCAGAGGAAGAGAGTAAGTGTGTGTGTTTGTGTAAGTATGGTGTTAAGGTAAGTGACTGTGTGTCTAGGATCACCCTTGTTTATAACAGTGGCTCTCCCAAAGATATTTCCCAAAGATATTTCTGATAATCGCTTTATAAATGACATCACATATTTGCACTGGTGCTTCAGCCTAAGATATTTGCGAAAATCAGGTTTGTAATGGGGCTGTACCCTTAAAAACAGAGGTTCTTGCAAAGTCTACTTATGTGATGCAGGAAGGGACCTGGCTACAACTTCTTACTTCTTACAAGATTCCAAAGCAATGTTCACTGAGAGGTCATGAGAAACTAAGGGAATAATGTATTAAATGTCATATCTGTAGGGACAGTAGTAATGTTGAAGTTAAGAAATATAAATCGTATGTAAAAATGAAATATATAAAATATAATAATTGCACAAATGATAGACTGTTTCCAGTTCCAAATCCAGCGGCAGTTTTATCTAAGATGTGACAGTCCCTCTATAAATAATGAAATAATGTTTATGAGATAGCCTGTGCCAGAAAGGTGTTCCTGTTTGTAGCAAATACAACACAGAACAAAATAGCAACATTCATTATTCAACAGGTAATGTCACACATAGATAATGCAATCAAGTAACCACACTAGTAGGACATGACACTTAGGTTACCAACCAGCATTTAAAGTTAATTACATCCTGGAAACTGTTTAAAGTATAAAATATGCATGATGTTTTATAATCACATAAAATACCAGACAGAGCCAATAAGATCATATTGCTCAAAGAACACAGTGTTTTCAAAGAAATGCACTGTAAATAACATTAATCAACAATCAAGGGTTTGGCTTATGCCACGGAAAATATTTTGCAGGGTCCATTAAATAAAACAGAACTGGGAGCATGTCGCCGACCCCACTGCATACACAGCCAGACCCCTTGTAACCTAATCAAGGTTACTGACAATGTATAAGCATATTAAACGGACACTCCAGCCATCATATGCACTTTAATGTATTTGATAGCTAGGTAGTCCCTCAGTTTTTTTGTGGTCCATATTGCAAATACATGAATCCCTCCAGACATGTGTCCCCATCCCCCAGTTAAATCCAGTCAGCTCCAGTGAGGGTTTGGAGAAAGCTGGGAGCGGAGGTCTGTTCAGACCAACATGTGCATGTGTGGAAAGTGCTGTCATTGATTGCAATGCATGCACTTTCCTTCCGCTGATTGACTGATTCAAGCAGCCAATCAGTGGCAAGAACAGTCAGACTATGGAGGAGAAGAGCAGCTACTGAAGCATGGAGTCCCTTTTGTGTCAAGTAAGGGCTTTATTTTTTATTTTATTTTTTTATTGTTTTGGGATTAGGGTTACTCACATGGTATTTGAATATGCATTTTTCTATAGGGGGATTCAGGGACATTACAGTGTCGCTTTAAGTATACGACTTATACATGTTCTGAGATTTCAGAGTCTTCATAGGCTCACTGTGCAAATGCCTGGTGGGCTGCTGGCCATCATTGCTTCATAGACCACCCAGCCTGTCGATTTTAGCAATAAATGTGGCATTAGAAACATTAGTGCCATTGAAATCCCATACAATTCCTAGAAATATATTTTTTTACGTTCCTATGCTTTTACATGATGAAACCTTCAGAAGAAAAAGCCTTCAGAAGAAAAAAACTTCAAAAAAACAATTTACAGATCGGTCTACATTTTGTTTTTACTTCAAAGGTCACTTCCACCTTTTTTTCCTGTTTTATATGTATATCATCGCTAGAGTACCGCGCAACGCACAAGTAGGATTCTGTTTCTTGTAGCAGAAGAGCAGGCAAACGTATATAACAATTTGTGGTGTTTGAGACAGTTGCGTGTACACCTTTCTAACAGGACTTAGGGCACTAAAAGGCAGAACTGTTCTAAGCACCGTACGTGAAGCCAGACACCTCTAACAAATAAAGATTTGTTTTGTGTTTGATGCCATTTGTGACATAAATAAACAATTACATCACACACTATATAATATTTGATGCAACTGTTAACGATCTCCAAGAGGCTTCCAGGTTAATGGAACCGGTTTCTCAAATGGCATAGGATCATGGCTGGGTGAATATGTTATTTAACACAGAAATAAATATTAAAGTTACTATTTATGCATAATTATGACAAGTATTGCATATACCTTACAAACATAGAGCATAAGAAAAAGATATAAAAGTATTATGGGAGTTCCCCTTTTCCATGTTAGAGAACATAATTAATTTTTTGTCTAAGTGGAACAGCACCTTTAATAAAACAATAGTCATATACGGTGAATATAGAGTATTTCACTTAATAGGGCTTTTCATAACTTCAATAAAAGTTAGTTCGTAATTAGTTCATTAGTAAATTTGACTTTGGTTCCCGTTAAGTGATATTTATTTCATATAGATATTTAATTGTAAAGTCACCAAAAAAGCATCGTTCCTTAATAATATAAACCGTCTTTTCATTAGCAGACATTCGAGATCGACTAACTTATTAAAGAAGAAAAAAAGAAAACACTATATGAGATGTTCCATTACTGAATAAATGGCCCCGTATGAACCTATAAAAAGAACAGCAATTCACTGAATGCTTTCAACGAGATTTTTTTTTTAATTTCTAATTTGTAAAACCAACAAAACCTTAAAAAGTAAAACCCAAGACCATTTGCATTATCAAAAGGAGCCTTGTTAATAGGAGATGCATTCTTTTGAAATGCTTTCCTGAAAACAATGAATAAAAAAGAGGCACGTCTCTCACTCGAATTCGTTGTAAAAAAAAAGTGAAAAGTTACAATGAGCCAAACTTGAAAACAATTTTGACATCGCAAGCAAAAAGAGGCAGGCAGATGGCTAATTGTTCAGCTTTATGAAAGCAAAAATCAGTGACTGTAGTAGCCTCGACTCCCGGGCTAGGCCCCCTGCAAGAACCCACAAACCTTTTCCCCAATAAAAACACGACACCATAGATTTGGGTGTAAAAGGCCACAGCCGAAATTTATTTAAATGCAGGCCATTGCCACGCTGTCCTAAAACCAAAATAGGTGCGTTAACAGGACAATGACCAACACACAGAACAATAAATAACATAAATTAACATAATTCAACATTAACCATTTAATGTAAACCATCCCAAGCTTACCAGGTTATCCAGGAACCACACAGGGAAGGACATACCGAGATGCCCAAACCCAAACCTGAGGTTCCCAGTTCCACCTACCAGGAAACCTCCCAAAACCAATGCTCTCCCATCAGCATTAACCCCCTAGATACCTGGTAAGCTAACGCACGACCGTGACAACAACACACACCAGAAAAACACAACACACAAAAGGAATAGGGAGGGAGGGTGGGACAAACAGTGAGTGTCAGGCGAGACAAAATGGAGACTGCTCCAGAGGCGCCAAACCCCTAAATAGCCCACCATTAACCCCTCCCCCCACATTCAAAAAATGCTGTCAGGACCTATCCCTGCTCGGCACACAGTCAACGGCCCACTAAGGCCCATTCTGAGCACGTGGGCTTCATTATTTATTTTGGATGAACTACTTAAACTGGAGACAAAAAGGGGTTGCTTTGTTATAATCGTGTAAAAATCTATGTTTGCGGGAAGGCAGAAAGTAGCAGAAAAAAAAGTAAATTAGCAAATTTTTTTTTACTAATAATATTCCGTTGGCTAGATTCAGGTACCTGCATGTCATACTGCAGATATTGAAATATTGGATATAAGATATTGGAATCAAACTCGATATAAACCTTTTAGAGGAATTTATTTCCCAAAATAATTTAAACATTGTTACACAAAACATTAAAATCACTCGCTAGCTTATTAAGCAAATAACCTTAATAGATCCGTCATATTATCATTTCCTCTACAGGTTTAACCACATAAAAAAAAAAACATAGCAACTGTTAAAAAGCCTTTTTTTAGTCTCCATGGCAATAACCTATCGGTGTCTGCTTTTGCCTCACCTGACAATTAACTGTTCCTGGGAAAAATATGAATGGGGCAAAATTTTACGTCATTTAAGAAATATTTTAAGTAAAGCTTTGTGCATTTATTACAAGGAAGGCTGTGTGTAATGCTCCATTTTTTCAATAAATTCAGCAGAGTGCATCAATTAGCACTTTTTAAGAAGAAATAGAGGTATATCATGTAATATATGTACTCATGTAAGATTCATATTGGGAAACATCCTTTAAATCCTTTAAATCCTACAATTTGTGTAGCCTTGATTTTGAATATCCCATCAGTTCACATTGTATCAGAGTACAGAGTACATTGGGGGTGATGATTAACCCCTTCACGACAAAGCACATACATGTGCAATTCTCAATGCATTAATGGGTTTAAGGACAACCCGTTGCCCTAAAGGGGTTAAGCAGTCACGATGTGTTTTGTTCCTTTTCTCCCTCCTGTACCACCTATGTGAATGGAATCATGCGAGTTTGATACTTTCTTCATTGCTCTTGGTCGGGGGCCACTCCATCCTCCAGATACATCATGGAAACTGGTTCAGTAGTAACCCCGTGGCTTGCGATGCTGCTGGCCACAGGAGGGCAGGTACAATATTAAACATCTGATCTACTTCCCTGTGGTTTGAAGCGTGTACAAGAAAGTATCTTGTGACCTCCGCATTAAAGGTGCTGCAGAACGGCATCGCGAATAGAATTGTATCGCTGCATCCACATTAACAAAAAATAATAGTGATATAGTCCATGCCAAGCTGCAAATGAATTATTATAACATAGACTTTCATAAATCTGAAAATTCTATTTTACCGAAATAGGAAATGCAATATTAAATTGGTTTAAGACATATTCAATAATTTATATAACACATACATGGAAGGAAAAAAGGTTTCTCTGCTTTTCACCGAATGCCTGGTGATCCGACCCATCTGATAACTATCCAAAGACCCTTTCTCACATCAAAGCTTTTCAAAAGGCGACTTTGTATAATAAGACAATTGCAGTGTAAAATTGAAGCCAGAGGGCATCTTTTTCATCTTACTTCCTTTAGAATCAGTGTATTAAAAATTAAATTTTTGCCCAGTGCCACAATGAGAGGTATAGGATTTACAAGCAGTCGAAATGCACATATCATTAACCATTTCAGTGCCTGAAACACGTACAAGGAATTGCCATGATCATCACCCTGGAAACCAAAGGGTTAAAACTTGGGCTTGAGCAAGAAATAAATTGCAATGTTATTCAAAGAACAGTATGTGTTAAAATATATCTATTTCTTTTTATGTGACGTTGTTATTGCCCCCGGAGTGCACCACATTGAATTCGATTATAGCCAAAAGTCCAAGATTATGAGTTTTTTTTGTTCTGCGTCAAAATAAGACATTAGCAGGGAATTTGTACCATTATATATTAATCCCTTATTTTGACGCCTTATTTACTTCGAACATTTTCTGTTTTGTTTTTGTTTTGTTTTTTTGCAAAATGAGTAATTATTATACATCATATGCCTATCCCATTCATGTTTACATCCCCCACTGTATTTACCTCTACCACCTCTGCTGAGTGACTGCTCCACCCATCTAACACCTCCTGAGTATTAAAATAGAATTAACCAGGAATCCAAATGGAACCAAGCTTATTTTGTTAAGTAGTTTATATTTTCCCTTCCGGAGCATGTAAATTGGAATTTGAATGTCACATTATTGTCTTACCTATGTCTGGTTGGTAGAAAGTGAAAGAGTCATTTCATCAAGTTAACATATGTTGTTTTTCTATGTTATATATGATGAGACATCCAGGAAAAATACATCAAAGTATTTCTCTAACTGTACGACAAATGTACCTGACAAGCTTTTCGTTTGGAATGCGGTCTAACCCAGTGCTTGCACGGCATGTTGGCATGTTATCAACTGGTATGCTTTCATTATGACACCCAAATCTATGTCTGCTCACCACATTTTTCTCTTGTATAGTACCGCGTGTAAACTGCTGCCACAATACCTTTACTTTCCTCTTCAAATTTCAAAGACATAGCAATAAGCATTAAACAATAGACTTGGGCGCTGGCCAAATCTACGTGTTCGCCTTCGTATTCGTTGAAAGAAACAAACCTTCGTATTTCAAGAACAATCGCCCATTACCGTGTTCTTTTTGGGGCGAATATTCGTGTACGCTCTTCATGTTCATTTTTCTCTTCGTTTTCTGCCAGTTTTCTAGCAGGGGTTAATACGGAGTTAATGCTGTAACAGTACACAGCAGCAGCTATGGCACCAGGATTTTAACGGTCTGTAAGAGCAACTCTATTGGTCGCCGGCAGGAGGCTCCTCTGGCATCAACCAATGAAGGGCAACGTGGCCTCTGAGGAATGGGGAAGTGTAGTGCAAAGTACATCGACAATAGAGGTGCTCTTACAGACCTTTAAAATCCTGGTGCCAAAGCTGCTGCGTATTGTTACTGTGTTAACCCCGTATTAACCCCTGCTAAAAAAAAAAAAAACGAACACGAAGAACGTACATGAATATTTACCTGAAAAGAGCACAGGAACAGGCGATATATTTATGGAATATGCTATATACAGTAATAACCCCCCAGCACTTTATACAGTAATAATCCCCCCAGCACTGCATACAGTAATAACCCCTAGTGCTGTATACAGTAATAACCCCCCAGCAATGCATACAATAATAACTCCTTAGCAAAGTATACAGTAATAACCCACCAGCACTATATACAGTAATAATCCCCAGCGCTGTATACACTAATAACCACCCTGCGCCGTATACAGTAATAACCCCCAGTGCTGTATACAGTAATTGCCCCCAGCGCCATATACAGAAATAACCCCCCATCGTGTTATACAGTAAGAGCCCCAGCGCTGTATACAGTAAAAAAAAATTATTTTATTATACCTGCCCCCCCTTTTCCCCATTGAGTATACTGGTGTCTTTACCACCTGCTTTTTTCTTCCTCCAATATTTTCCCCATTCCACATCTAATCTGTAAAGTTCTGAGTTTTTCTTTGAGATCCGCCCCGTTGGATGATGCCTTCACCATATAAAAGAAGACAAAATCTATGGTTTGCGTTGGCCATTTATCAAATATGCAAAATTCATGTTATTCCGGTTTGCGCTAAGTTCCTTGCACAGTATGATTTTTCTTTTGCGAAAAAAATCTCATATTTGTAGCCTGACCATAAGAAAAAAAATAGAAATGAATACAATAAAAATAAACGATAGACGTAAAAATAAAAAAAAAATTACCCTATAGGACCATTTTATTGAGTTTTTTCTTTTGTAGCATTATGGTTCGGTACAAGGTCAACCAGCAGGATAATACATATCATTAAGTGCAAAAAAAATAAAGTAAAGCTTCCTACTTTTTATTGTTTAATAACTTTTGCAAGGGAAACAAAGATTGTACTATTTAGTTTGGAACATTTATTGTCATTGTGCTTTCTAAGTGACCACCCAGATCAGTTCAATAAGCACTCTATACTCTTTGCATGAAAGCAACCCACAAGGACATAAATACTTTTTCCCCCCTGAAATGAAGTGTTATTATTAGAAAATTCATGTTTTCCTGCCAGTAAGAGTGACATTGTGCAAGCTTTCCTTTCATAAATGATAACACCAAGGGCATATCACAGAGTAGGAAATTCCATGTATTTAAATAATATTTTATTTCAAAGCATAGCATTAGTTCATTCTAACCTTCCATCAACTAAATGGAAAACATATTCACTTACAGTTTAATAATAATAAAATGAAAGCCAACGTAGTAGATATTTTAAATAATGTAGTATTCTATAGGGGCTCCTTTATAGAACCGTAAGAACCATAAGAACCGTAAGAGCCATTTGGCCCGTCTAGCATGACCGGTTCTTCCTGATATGAAGACTCAGGTCTTCATCATTCATTGGTCTCGTCTTAGGTAAAGGAGCCATATGCCTGTCCTATGCATGTATTGTTTGGTTTTTTAATTCATTTTTATTACATTGACCATTCCTAAAACATTATTCATATTGGTATTCACATCAAAATACCGTACAATAAATAAGACAAACAAGAGGCATCTATCAGAGAAAAGAGTAGTAGCTATTAGGTTTCTCACCAGAGGTGTATCCTATTTAATCTATTTCACAAGGTATATTTTGATTTGTCTAAAATCTGTTGGTCCCATTTTGTCCAACTTGTATGATTTTAAGCCAAGCTAATTGAATCTGCCTTTCTCCATTTTTAGTTGATATATCAACTGAGGTTTCATTATTGTCTGAGGGATACTATATTTTAAACACCAAAACCTTGGCATTGTCCTAATTGTAGCCTCAATAATGTGTATAGCTATAAGTGACTGTTCATACGTCATGTTTAATCCCTCGCTGTATTAGTCTTTGCCACTTCTGCAGGGAGGCACTACCAGCCTCTTGGTAAAGTAAAACTTGTATGAGACTGCAGTCTAATAACGGGAGATTGGCAACCTGTGTTTGTTCGGATGGCTAAGAAATTGTATTCCAACAAATGTAGGAGAGTAGCAGTTTGACTATACCGAATTCCATTATTGTATTAACCTCTACTACTTCTGCTGGGTGTACTTTCAACCAGCCTGTTAGCAAAGTCAAATATCTGATAGGCAGTGCTGGCCCTTGGGTTTTTAGCACCTTTGGAGAACTTTGTCTTCAGTAACCCCTCTTGCCTGATATTGCTTGTTGGCAAAGGCGCCGCCATATTGTAACCCACCAGGTCAGCGCTCTAGTCTGCCACTTGGGACACTAATGTGGTGGGACTGACACGCTTGATGCGTGTTCATACCAAGTTCATTATGTTCTGCACAAGCATTGGGAGCTACATTATGGACGACGTATCTTGTCTTCACACTGGTGCTATAGAGGTCCACGTCATGTCCTTGGGTGCATGTATTGCCTCTGGTGGCATCTTCGCTGTGTATTCAGGGAGGAAGCGATCCGCTGTCCTTCTGCTGAAACCCATTTATATTCTTTGTCCTGTGCTTAATGGTGTTTTATGTGTTTAAAACTTAAAGAAACTAAGTGGCTTCATCATGCTAGAATGTATGGTATGAAGAAAAAACAGCAAGCTAAACAAATAAAGGAAAGTCTTTTGTAGGAAGGACTTAAGCCGAAACCCTTTCTGCCTTACAAGTAATCCAGTCCTACTTTTAGCAGGTGAGTGATGTGTTCCATAAAATCCTTGTTTGCTGGTAATGAGTAAAAATGTGGATCACCCCAGGGGTCCTATAACTCCAGACATCTGTACATTTAAATATATTTTCCTTTGAGTGAAAGTAATTGCAGTATGTAAGATCAACATAACATTCAGAAGTAATAACTTATGATCATGAAATGTTCCCAATGTTCTAGGCTAATAACAGAGATCTCCAAATCTGGAAGACTGATTGAACTTTTCAGTAATTAAAAATTAGATTTTAATGGTTTGGTCACACAGATGGTGACATTATCTGCGCTTCACATAATGTCTGGTTTTCTAAATTTTGCACTTTGCTTCCTTATGTCAGCAGCATATCTGTGCATGATGTACAATGATTGTGTATTCATAGGATCCTGCGGATGAAGAAACAGAACATTTTTTTGTGTTAGGTAAATGGAACCCATCTTAGGTTTTAAAATGTCCAATATTGGTATTTAAAGTGTTCACATAGATTAAGTATGTGGGGCTTCTCAAAAGCAATGAACAGAGTACAGTCTGAGGATGTTTTTGGTTGCAGTATGGTGAGTGAATGAACCCGTGGGTTTCTTCGAACTATATTATTTGAAGGCATCATTCATTCTCTTAGAATAAAAGTGAGAAGATCATGAAGACAAGACAGAAGGACAATGCAAGTACCAGATGTGCATTCACCCATCTTTTAGTCCAATAGAAGAAGTCACAAGCTCAGTTGGCCATTATGTTGACAAGATATATGCAAATGGTAGCTCACCAACAATGCATAACTAATAACTCAATATAGGACAGGAATCACAGAGTTTTATTAATCAAGCACTACCTGTAAGTGTCCGTTTATAGCTGACAGCGCCTATACTTAGTTACTGCCATTACTAAACAATATTTATAACTGTGGATGGAATTATTATGGAAAAATATTCCACCTGAAAAGAAAGACATCGAGGTCCTAAAAGCTTTTTACTTTACAACCTTTGTTACATTGACCTAAAAATCACCTACAACTATAGACTCCTGTGAAGGTACGAGGTTTTACTGGACCATGTGGGGTTGCTATCCGTCTTCTGAGCTGGCCAGGGCTTCTTTTTCTGGAGCAGTTGATGTCACCCCGTAGTAAAGCTCTTCTGCATCCTTTATTGACCAAAATGCACAGTATATATACAGTTTAGAACTACGATATCTTGATCAGTTTTCAAATTAAGGTTCCAAATAAACAACCAATCCGTTAAACGAAGAGGGGAAATAAAACTGACCAATCAGGATAAAGGGAAGGGAGAACAATATAACCAATAGCAGAACAGATCAAATAACGAATAAGAAGTCGGTGGGTGGAAGAAAGGTGTGACACAAGCGGGACGCACTCCCTTTAACATCTAGTCACAGCTCCATTTTCTCCTAATAAAATGATATACATTTTTTCTTACCAAAATATTCTGTGTGCAAATGTCTGGGGTTGAAAACCAGGAGCGAAACATTACTAGAAATAGCAATGACCGTTCATTATGGTTTTTTTTACAGAAGCACTTCTGCACTAATTTCACAGGTGTTTTAACCCACGACTGCAAACCACTATTCAATTTACTAGCATTCAATAAAAAAGTCTCCTAAATTACTAAAACCTAAACTTACACTTATTTAAGCTCATAGGTGCAAGTTATGAAAATTAATATGAATATGTGCTTCCAGTAAACATATTATCCTTTTCAGATACATTGATAAATTTCTCACTTCATTTCCTGAATCCACATCGGCCCATCTAATAAATCAAATTTATAGCTCCTTATATTTTAGATGAAGGGCAGTTGTGTAGGATGCATTAGTTTCTGTTTTGTGGCTTCTAATTAATTGGACATTTGTATTTATCATCATGCAGTTGTACTGATGGTAAATATAAATGTTGCGTGTGTTTGCAATGATTTTATTTTTCTGAAATATGGTGTAGTTTGACACAGGTCTGCTGGGTTCAAGCTTTCTAAATACTTGATTATAGGAACGTTTCCGCATGATCCTCCTCAGCATTTATTTCTTTAAGTTCAAATTGTTATGTGATGCCCTACTTATGTCCTGCTTACTCGATTGTACAACACTGCAGAATATTTTAGCGCTATATAAATCAATAATAATTATCCTGGGAACTTAAAGGGGAAACATTATTTCTTGAAAAAAACAAAAAACCCTGTAGCATGTTGTATACATAAAATAACATATAAAAGATAAAATTAAAAAGATAAATTGGAATTTAGAGTCTAATTCATTATGTTATGCACTACTTGTTATGTCCTGTTTACCTCTTATACAGTGCTGCTAAATGCGATGGCGCTAGATATATACATAAAAATAATAATATTAATAATAATAATGTTTGATATTTTAATTATTTTTATATTTTAATTTTTGCAAAGGAACTGGCAAGAATATTTGTGTTCTGCACACATTATTTAAAAACTCTAATGTTAAATTTCACCCAGAAACTAAATCAGACATAAATACATAAAACTTGTGTGTACTTTTTTCCTTAAACTGAAAACAGTTTTTATTAGCACTAGCAAAATAGCAAGTAGCATTTTATGTTATCTTAAGCGGCAAACATCAACCACGGCGGTATTGACCACGAAGCATTAAGGAATGTATTCTTTCTTCATGTTGTTAGCATTTTAAACTCAGTATTGTTTATATGTCCTTCCACACATGTGGAATAAATATGTACAACCATCGCAAGTCTTTACATTTACGTGTCAGATATTTATTCCAATATAATAAAAAAAAAACACTATATCAGCTGTATCAGCATAATGACTAAGTGATTCATTCCTGCATGTGGTGCATCCTACTTCAAAATACATTTATTTTTTTATATTTATATTTGATTTTCATTTGGAATACATGCAATAAGCAGGCAAAACATTCTATTACTGGGACAGCCCTGCCATCAGGGCCAGCGCCACCTATAGGCAAAGTAGGCGCCCATTCATTAAGCGCAGCTGCGGCTCGCAGTCACTATGGGGAAGAGTGGGAACGAGTCAGCCAGTTAGGAGTGAGTGGGTGTGGTGAAAGGGGAGGGGCTTATGGGGGTGGAGTCAGGGGGCGGCAAAATTACGTTTTGCTTAGGGTGGCAAAAATCCTTGCACCAGCCCTGCCTGCCATCATATGTATTTGAATGCATGCAGGTGTATGGAGGCAGGCACTACAGCTCTGGAACTGCAGCTTCTACTGAAAAGTAAGTCATAATGTTTGAAGTTTAAAAAATGCATAATAAAGCGCAAAGTATTATGCATTCTTTGCGTAAAGGGTAGCGTGGAACCCTGGAGTGTCCCTTTAATGGGACATTTTGCACGTAGCGAACATTTTTACAATTGTCGATCAATACAAAACATACAGAGTCTTTTGTGCGTAGATTTATTTCCAAATATATTTCTAATCAAGGAGAAAATGGATTTGTCAGATATACCCGTGTTGATACAATAAATACATTAGTTGATTTTCCCTTAAAACGAAACTGCTACATCCACACAGAAAAAAAATATTTATCTGTTAAAAAAATTTTTTTGCCACTTAGAGGAGAAATAATTGCCGGAGAGACCACACAATATTTCAACCAATGTTTTAGCGTGGGGTACAGCTTGCCTTAAACTCTCATTTGGGAGTCCCTTGTTGTACTTTTGTGGTTTCTTCTTGTGTGTGCTTTTGCCGCAAAGCAACGCGTTCTATCCTGTTAAATGTTTTGTTTTAGAAATTTTGGGGCCCGTTCTATCTTCCCCAGCAAACAGTGAAATGAAATGGAAAACACACTTCGCATCCACAGAGGTACTGACCACAAAACATGCTTTATTCATTAAAATGCCCATGGGGAGACGTCCTACTTTGGCGTAACGCATGCTTTAGTTTAAGTATCTGCGTTATAAATAGCAAGTTATATTTTCAGAATAACTGCTAATAATGGAAATACAACTTAGCAGATCATCGACCTGATGTGCTCTGCCAACGATGTTTTTACAGTTGAAAAATGATTATGTTAGTAATTAATCATTTGCATAACAGATATTTACAATGGGTGCCTGATTGTTATCACACTTTCCCCTAGGCAAAAGTATGGCCTTATTAACACCCTCCTGAAATGTTCCAGTTATTTTTTTTTTTCAGTATTTAAAGCTTGGGTTTTTGGGGGGTTTTTTACACAAAAATGCATGCCTTTAAATTGATTACAACTTATCGTTTCCGTGTGAATATTTGTTGAAATATTGTTTCCTACTTTTTTTGGTTTTGGCCATTTTTATGTTGCAATTTAAATTCCTCGAAATGGGGTCATTTCTATAGTTCATGGTACTAAATAAGGAGCAGCTGCTAGGGATTCCCTTAAACTTTTAGGGTCCTAGGAAGGGATGGCAGGAAGGGGGCAACAACCCCCTGGGCTGGGCCGATTAAAAGATGTTGGGCCACTTCTTGACGTGTTATTTTTTTTATTTTACTTGCCGTTCCATATGGAACCACCAGAATAATTTGCTTATGAGCAATGTTCCATCTAATTTTTCTTAGTTGGCGTGTGCAGAAAATTTCTCTTGTGCAAAAAGTTTCACAGAGCAAAAATTTTGTGCGCACAATATCCGTGCCGCATAACGTTTCAAAAAAATTAGAATTTTTTTCTTTTTTGGGGAAAAACTGTTGTGCGCAGAATTTTTGGACATGTGCGCTCTCTAAAAAAGCTATGTGCACGCGCACAAGCGCACAGCTTAGAGGGAACACTGCTTATGAGCCAATATTTTCTGTGGATGAGTAAGCATTCACCAACTGTCGCTAAATGGCATGAGGTTGCGCTCTATGTTTAATGCTCACATTGAGTGCGGCCGGGGGTTTACAGCCATTTTTACCATGCTACGGGACCTGAAATGTCATAAAACTGGATAGGAGGCGTTGGGCATGTTGTCTTTGAGACTGCTTTATTTCTGCTTTATTTCTGGGCACCATTAGCTGGGTTGCCCCCCATAATGATGTTGCCATACTGGTGTTCTCTGGTGTGAAACTAATCATATTGCTAAATTACTATAACCGAATTAAAACAAACATTGTATTTTAGAAATTCCCCCCAGTATTTTTCTCTATAGACCCCCCTTTTTCTCTATAGACCCCCCCTCTAACCAACCCTGCAACATCCATTTATTATATTTTAAAAGGCGGACTTTTTTTTTTTACTTTTTTTACATTCATACATACATTTTTTTTTACAGATCGTTACTTTAGACATCACAGAACTGCAGCCATCTAAAATGCCAGAGAAAGTAGGACTAAAAGTTGGAAATGCATACAAACCCGGCATTTATGCCCCCTGCTATGTAAGTGCATTAAGTAGCCAATTATAGGGGAAACATTATGCCTTCATATAAAATACACAATTCCACTTATCCACATGCATGATATGGTTTTAGTGCTTCTACATTCCAAATGAAACTTAAATACCACTATTATTTCTGTTTTGTTGCTGAAATGCACTCTTTTTTAATTTATATGCTCTCTCTCTATAATTATATTTTTGCTTTCTTGCTGCTTTACCACTATAGTCTATAGACGAGCTTGGATACAATCTCCCTGTCTGAACCGAAAGCTTACTTATTGAATGACCAATTTAATTTACATAATGTACATTTTTTTCCATTTTGGCATATCGAAATGCACACAAACATTAGGGCTTCAATTTATTTCTTTAGCATGTATTAATCAGATATATCAAACAGCCTCCATAATTTAATTACACCGAGCACCTATCGTGTTCTTAAGTCAGAATGCCGGCGTATGACATCATATTACGACACTCAGCAATAAGGACATCGGCATAGAATGGGATGACTGGTGGCACCACTCCGGGTCCGGCCTCGGGCGTTTCAGACGGTAAAATTTGGCTCTTGATGCCAGTATTGGCTGCAAAGCCATTTATAATATAGCAGTAGACAGCAGATCAGGCCCACTCGGACCATCTAGTCTGTCCATTTTTCCTGCTGTAAAGACTGAGACCTTATTCAGTCGTTGGTCTCGTCTTAGATTCAAGAGCCATATGCCTAACCTGTGTGCGTGTTTAAATTCCTTCACTGTATTATTCTCTTTATGGCTAGACCATCGCTAATATCATACATATTACTTTCACACATCACGATTTTTTTAAAATGTTAATATTTTAAGTTTTCTAAAAGTATGAAACAGAAAATGTCTGAAGCACCTCCTGTTTAATGGAATAAAATATGCTTTCCAAACCAAGTTTTTTACCCATACGGCAAAGGTGTGATCTTTCTTTTTTCTTACATATTTTAATATACTGTATGTACAATATGCACCTCATGTTCTTGTATGTTATTAAACAAGAAAGCAGACATATCCATGAAGGCAGGGAAAAGGCATAAGGTCACATCTGTATATAAGTTTGATTTGACAAGCTGTTACTTAGAAGTTCAAAGCCACATTCTGCGTATTGGCTAATCTTAATGGTATAATAACACCAGGATGTAATTCATCAGGAACCAAACGTGTGTTTAATATTTTCTCTCTGTGGATTTCTTAATTATCTTCATAACTGCAGATTTGTGCTTTAAAAAAAAAAAGAAGCTAATTTGCTCTAATTTTCTAGCTGTTATATTATCGCGAAAAATGTTGTTTAAAATAGTGTCACAATTTTGTACTTTTGAAAAATGTGTCTGGTTAGCATTTTTTATAATTGTGTGAAATTTGAGGGGAAATTCATTCTTTTTAAAGAAAATGTCAATTACCGAATCCCATGGTTAGTCAGCCAATGAGTATTTTCAGACTTTTTTTGGCAAAATGTCTCCTTCTAGATGTAGAGGAGTCCTTATGGATTGGATACGCCAAGGTCTAACAGGAACTCTCTTAAATGTTGAGAGATCTTCATATATTGACGGCAGAGGTGATGCTAAAACTCATACTCAATCAGGGGCTTTAATCCATACTTATTTAAACATAACTTTTACCAAACACACATAGATCCCCCTACGAGATCTTCAAGACTTTCCACAATAGACTCATTACTTTATTTCTCTTAGTGATCACCTATCAATGCCTTTGCTTGCTTAATTCTATAATTGGTGGGATACATAATTGCACTTTTTTGAAACCTGTAATTTATAGTAAAGTAGAAGCTTTTGTTTTGTGAAATCCAGCACAGAATCACATTCCAGAAAGAGGCGAAACGGGATGTGGTGTATATTTTATCGGAGGTTTGGGACCCGGGGACATATCTATCATATCTATAATCTGGTGAATTTTCTTTTTTTAATCATGAGCATGAGGTTAATCAGCTGTATGTGGTATGTGGTTGTCTTTACGGTTAAATACTCAAATAAATGTGTATTTAATTCGTTTTCACTCTACAAACAATAAAAGCTGAGGAGGCTTGTGAAATTCACGTAATATTGAGTTCTACTCTTAAATATCTGTAGATACTTGTATAGAGATGACGTTAGCAGAGTTTACATTATCATTGAGGTCTACTGAGAATGAGCGTTATTCGGTACATCATCTTTCAAAGAGGTCACGCTGGCACACATTTAGCTGAATCCAGAGGTTCTAGCACCCTGGGTGTGTTGATTCTGTAACGCCAGATTGAGAACCAGATCTCACGCTTGAATCACTTCCAGTATAATAGCTTTTATTCCTGAAAGTGATGACGTTCCTTTGGGGTTTTGTCTATAGACCAAAAGCTTGCTTTAAAGTGGAATATAGAGTGGACATAGAGGCAAAAGGTGATAATTGTTGACCTTATTTGCATGCGCCTACCCAGAATCCCTTGTGGTTGTGGCAGCGCCATGAGATTTCTGAGGGAAAAAACAACCCTTCTGGTTTGTCTGGTGTCTGTAGATGAGCGTTTAATAATACTTCTACTACCCCCATATATATATATATATTCCAGGAATAACATAAGATACATATCATATCTTAAGACTATTCCTATACATAAAATTCAATATAATGAAAACTTTTATTCTGTGATTTTTGTGATAAAAGTCACTTATGTTGGTTATTCCTCACACAGAAAACAACAAAAATATAAATACGCTCCCTTGTGACTCTCAAAAGCTCTCTGAAACCCACCTTTTTCAAGAAGTGAACAACCGTTCCTCCTAACACTCTCAGCCGGCATCCTAATCAATCTGAACGACCAACAACCTTCACAGATCATCCGGACTCGATCAACTCATCCCCATCCAAGCCGTCCTCTCCTACTGTTTCACTTTCCCCTCAACCACCGACTAGATTGTAAGCTCACAAGAACAGGGCTTTTGTACCAGTTTGTTATTGTGTGTGATTTTAAACAATTTAAGAAACTATTTTACCTACTCTGCTGAATTTAACACTTTTGTAACAAAATACTGCATTAGAAACATAATTTCTAGTCCTGTTAAATGTCTAAACCCTTCCAATAAATCATTATTTAATTATGTAAAATTTAGTCTCATTAATAACTTTTGCTGGGAACACTTAATTGTCATCTGACAGAAAGCAGGCACTGGTAGGTTGTTAAAAAAAGCTTCTTAATGTTCAATTGTTGTTTTCATATGATTAAACTGTCAAAGGAAAGAATAATATGAGGTTTATTTGTTCAACAGACTAGTGCAATCGTTTTGTCTAAATGCAACGCACTTTTTCCATCACTATAGAATATTTGGAAGAATATGTCTGAGACCCATAACCTCCTGTATTTAAAACCTTAATAATAATAATAATAATAATAATAATCTACTTTTGCCTGCATTTATGATATCTCGACATTTGATGATTTTTTTTTTAATACCAGTTGTTCTTTTTACTTTAGTTTATTTTTAAACTCAACACGTGAGGTCAAAAATCTACATTTAACATTAATATTGGTCCGTCTTGGGCTGTCAGTTCTAGTTTAGTCATAGACTTTGAATGCACGGACTGTAAGGAGCGCTGCGTGAACTGTTGGCGCTATATAAATAAAAGATAATAATAATAATTATTATATTGTGCCCTATGTCCATTGCCTCTAAATCACCTGACACTTGTGTAGGTATCTTAATATGGAAACCATCAACCTATTGACTCTTAAACGTTCCCTCTACATATGTTTCACCTAGGGAGAGGTGGAGAAAATGATTGCTATATAAATATTCCAAAACTTATGTTCTCATCCGTCAGTCTGTCTGCTCCCCCGTGGTCTGAACATTTAATATCCCACTTTTTTTTATATGTAACATGATATTTCTAGGACCCAGAGCCGATATTTTTTTTTTACATGGAAGATTCAAGGACAATGTGTTCCCACTGTAAACAGTAATAATCAAGGAAAATACAGCGATGTTCTTGAAATACAACGTAACAATGCAGGGAAATGAGCATGATAATAGTGCCATTCAGTTATTCAGTACATCATTAACTAAAAAATGTATTGCTAATTTTGGATAATAAAATTACTATTGTTGCCTAAATCTGAGTTTTACTGAGTATTACTTGTTGATTTTTTTGCTATTTTTTCTTCTTTTAAATTCCGTTCTTTAAATGTCCTTCAAATACTCTTAAAAGTTTGTCTTCCAACAAACGACTTATTATGTTCTGTTTGCCCATTGTACAGCACTGCGGAATATGATGCCGCTATATAAATGAATAATAATATGAATACTACTACTACTAATAATAATATAAATACTATTATATATAATATATATTATATAATAATAATAATATTTCAAGTCCAGAAGACATGGCCACTTTTATATTAAAGTCTGAGAATGTTAAGAGTAACAAAAGAGAGAAAAAAAGAATTGCTATCTTTCTGCTCTCGTTTTTAATGTCTCATTTCATTTCCAATTTTCTCAGAAGAGCTGACTCGAAATAAATATTAATGCCATCATGGCTTGTCGTGCTACCTAAGCCCAGAACATCATTTCTAGTCAACTCTGGTATTTTCCTGCAGAGCTCCAAAGAGCCGTAAGTTGTTTATTAATCAGTCATCACTTCAGCTCAGCAGAGCGTCACAATACGCTTCAGCTCCCGTGGACCGTGGTCCAAGATCTGGCACCTCTTGTTAAGAAGGCATGCTTTCTCCGAAACATTAAGAAGAAAAACTAGAGGAGTATTACTTAGCAGCTCTGAATCCAAGGCTTGTTGGCTAATGGTGCATTCCCCACGGTAAAATAGTGTTCTCATCTGTGAAAACGGCTTGCCGCACTGTTGGTTTAGTAAGTTCACAGTAAAAGAATATCTTAAATAAGCAAATGTTTGTAGATAATGATATTACAACTTTTAAAAAGACTAAATGTTTCTTTTTTACTCAATAAACTGGATAGTGGTATTCAATCAACTATATATTATTACTATTATTTATTATTTATTATCTTTTATTTATATAGCGCCAACAATCTACACAGCGCTTAATACGATACATATATTCAAGGGGTCTGACAAGACGAGAATTGACAGACTAAGACAAACCGATACACTAGGTGGAGAGAGCCCGGCCCGCAAGCTTACAATCTTGAGGCAAGCTTATTTTTGTTTAATACAGCTCCATCATATTCCGCAGCGCTGTACTATATATATATATATATATATATATATATATATAGTATATAACATGTATATATGTTCCAATTAAATGATTAATATTTGAGGCAGATCTGACACTTCTTCCAAATCTTACAACCCACCATAACATCCTGTTCTCGGGACGGGCATGATTCCTGTTGCCATGTCTTTTGTTTTGTTGATCAGCCTTTGTAAGGTGAATTAAAGATATAGAGATAGATAACACTAGTTGTCCTACATTTTGCCATCAATCTTAGCTTCCCTGAAGTTATTTTTCCCTTAATAGGTCTAATTACACTAATTTGAGAGCAAAAAGCACAAACTCTAAGTGATTTTTAAAATATAATATATAGTTATTGTACAAACAGACCATTTTAAGTGGACTAGTCGCTTAGAAACAACTTAACACCGACTGGATATGCCAACAGAATGAAGTAATATGTTGTGGTAAACAAATTGTGAATTTGCGTAGTAGTCATATATCCCAGCATGGCAAGGGTTGCATCTGAAAAACCCTTTTTTTCCCCTTACAGATCAGCGATGATCCTAAATATATTTCAGAGACCTACGATATATGTCACTCAGGTAGTCCCGGCACTTTAAGGCCAGCGGTTGACATAAGTGCAGTCAATGGCTAGATATGCCCAGCACATCCAGTCAACGGGCGTACTCTGCAGCACCCGATCTGCCGGTCCAGTCTGGGCGCTGTCAGCCAGCAGCCCACAGGGTATTTGCCAAGTGTTCCAAGTGGCCAGTCCAGGCCTGGGCTGGAGTGTCCCTTTAATTTCTACAAAAGCTATATTTTTACCCATGCCTAAAAGCCATTTATTTGTATAATTGCCTTAAAACATGTTAATTGTTCTCAAGATTATTATTAGTAAAGTTTTTTCCGTAAGGCCTTTTTTTTCCTGATACACGAAGATCTTCACACAAAGCTTACCGCCTGTTACTTTCATATTCTCGGATGCACCAGAATACATTTACAGAAACACTAAATCAAAACACAGCAAAATTAATGAATACTGCCAGAAAACGGTAGCAAACAAAAACCAGGCAGCCACAAATAAAGTGAGCGCTCTGATTCATTTATTATTTTTTGTCTCTATTGTCAGCGTTGAAACAATTTATTTAAAAATCTCTGTTGTCTGGCTAATACATTGGTCAGTATTTGCATAGAATTTACATTTCTGCACTTTTCATGCTTTCTGCTTCCCACCGACTAAAGTATATATGTTGCGTTTAGCTCCGCTATCTATAATGTACAATATCTATAATCCTTGTTCCATCTATGGATATCTGGGATATTTTGTTTTATTATGTATATTGTATATGTGTATATGTATATATATATATATATATATACACATATCCTTAACGTAAAATGAAATATGCAAATATATATTATACATTTACATAAAGGAACAATATTAATAAATTATTTATTGAAACATTTTCACGTGGCCCTGTTTCTAGTTATTGAATACTTATACTTCAATAGGCTGCAATGAAAAAACAATTAGATAAGAAGTAACACATTTTATCCCAACTAATGAAGCCAGTCTATTATTGCCCTGTTTTTATCCCCCATTTTTCGCATTTACAGTGTATAGGAAGACTGCCATTTAATTATATGTGACAGATTTATCACCAGTAATTGAATTCAGTCCATTCACTAAATCACTATAATAGCGAATACAACTGTTTAACCCAAAAATTCTTACATCCTTCCCCACTGCATTGAACTAAAAGGAGAAACGTCTAAAAAGTACTTTCATTGTTCTCCCATAAATTCTGTTTTACAAATGATTTCTAGCGTACCTTCTTTGTGTTCATGATAAATAGTGTACACTTTTCATCCCAGCTTATCCAGTGTGTCTGACTGGGCATTGACTCCCATCAGTTGTGTTCAGCGGAACATGGCTAATGAGAGTTAGGGGTCCCTTGGGCTTGCAGAGAGGTTTATGAAACATAACCCTGTCCTGCATAATGAGAGATATGGCTGGGGAATCCCAGTCCATAGTGGTCTTAATGCACAAACTAGCTTGTTCTTTCATATCATGTTAGATGATTACTCAAATGGTTTATAGAATCCAGTTTTGTAAATGATGTTTTAGGTGAAATGCTCGCAAGCATTTAGACTTCACTCTAGAGACAATTTGACAAACTATTGATAGAAGTATACTAGCTAATAAAAATCCACCGGACTAACAAATGGATTGAGGTATTTAAGGATTATAAAACATAAAAAAAATGATGGGAAAAACAACTTTAAGATAAGAATGCTATCCAATACATAATGAATTTACAATAACATATGTATGAGATAAAGTTTTTAATTACCTGGAATACTTTGTTCTTTCTTCTTTTTCTTTATTGCTCATTTGATTGAAAAAAGCACAGTACAAAAATGCAAAAGTAGATTAAAATTATAAAAAAAGAGTGGGAATTAAGAACAACAACGACAAATATAGAAACTACCATCTATTTAATGTTTTGTCCATTAATATAACATACAATGGATCGGAAATGCAGCACAGACAATATTAATGTTGTAAATAGCTATTGAAGCTGGAAATGGCAGAGTTTTAATGGAATTTCTTCATAGGCAGGCCCGGACTGGGGCAAAAAATAGGCCCGGGCATTTCAGACTGAGCAGCCCATTTTTATGAAAAAACATATATGTACATACATATACATAATACTTGGTCATTCAACATTGGAAGCCTGAGGCCACAATTTAGTGTGACTAATCCTTGAAATAAATATTATAGAGTAAATAACACAATACCTTATCTTTTCCACTATTTCAGAGTGATTTCAGGGCCTTGAATGTTTTGTCCCCTGAAGTCACTACAAATTCAGGAGGGCATTTTATCTCTGGATAAGTTAAAATGAAATAGTTCCCACTGTAAATTAAGGAAACAGATAACCAAACACACACACCAGGACAGGCTTTTCCCACACCGACGCCCAGACACACACACCAGGACAGGCTCTGCCACACCGACACCCAAACACACACCAGAACAGGCTCTGCCACACCGACATCCAAACACACACACACCAGGACATCCAAAACAGCCTGCCTGTGGCAACTTTGTCAGCAAAACAGCCTGCCTGTGGCAACTTTGCCACCAAAACAGCCTGCCTGTGGCAACTTTGCCACCATAACAGCCTGCCTGTGGCATCTTTGCCCCCCCTTACACATCCATGCTATCACACACACATATTCATTCACTTGTTCACAAATATTTATTCACTAATTCACAGATAATCATTCACTCATTCAGATATTCATTCATACATTGATACTCATTAATTCCCTCATTCAGATACTCATTAATTTCCTCATTCAGATACTGATTTACATATACTCATTCACAAACATTAATTCACTCACTCCTTCACAGATACTCATTAATTCACTCTTTCATTCAATCTCACATACACCATACAGCCTCCCTCACCCCCTTACCTGAACCGATGATGTACGCGCCGCTCGCAGACTTCCGAGGATCTGCACAGGGGAAGCAGACGCACAGCAGGGTCATGTGACGTGCGTCACGTACGTCACATGGCTCTGTTGGATTCCTGCGTCCCCCTGGCAAATGCCCGGTGTGCCCGATGGCCAGTCCGGGCCTGTTCATAGGTGTACATTAGTCCTGAAAAAAGGGGAAAGTGACCCTGAGACCTGGAGACTCGGGGTCAAACTCAGAGAGTTCTCAAGTACAGTAATTACACCAGGGGTTGTCTAGTTATAATTACTACTTATTGAACATGTAGTTATACCCTGTTGTGTATTCTGGTCAGGGCTGGATAAATAAATGGTTAAAGAAATATTTTTTTAATTTATGATTTCTATCATATTTTATATCTTTTTTTTTCCAAGGTTCGGTTTACATACTTTTTAATTGTGTGTGTATGTTTGATATTATTGGCCAATTAAATGCAACAATAATGAGAAGATGGAATGAAAACCCAAGAAATTCAATAAACATGTAAAAGAAAACAGATGACTTTTTATACACATTTCTCTCAAGACATAACAAGATACGTTTCTTGGGGACTAAACAAAGGCAATTACGAACTTAATGTCAAGAAAACTTACCCAAACTTATACTTTTTTAATATGAATAATCTTGATTACATTAAACAGGATTTGTTCGATTTATTGAAAAGATTTCCTGTAAACTCCTATACTCTTCAAGACGTTAAATTCCAATCCATAACATGATATTTAAATGCAATACTCTCGGGTATTTAAAATGTGCTTGTTTATATAAATTTACATTTTCCGGACCAAAACATGAAGCATTTTATTTGTATTGTATTTTCCCAAGTGTCTGATAAGGTCAGACATCAACCACAGACAAAATAAGTTTTTGTTTATACACCAAAAATGTTGATTTAATCTAGGAATTATGGCATTTTCTTATTAGGAAACTGGCGATAATGATCTTCAATGAAAAAAAGTCAGTTTTCCTACAGACTTTTTAAATTTCTGTTCTGACTACTTTGTCATAAATTTTTCAGACATGGTTAGAATTCAGTAGAAGCCATGTTAAAACACATTTCTTATCAGCAGATTCCCATGAATTATGATTATTTTTAAGATCCGTCTCTCTTGAAATGTGCTATGCCATAAAATGTTTGATGTACGAAAACTTGAGAGACTTTATAACTTTTTTAAAATGCAAAAGAAAGTTTTTGGGGAAAAGTATGCATCAAATATTTATGCGCTATGCCTAGTGCCTAAGAGATTTCCTTGGCTATAGAATAAGATTAGAAGTCTATGGGATGCAATGAAAGGGAATAGTATATTAATATGTCTGAAATAATTACATGCAATGTATATATATATATATATATATATATATATATATATATAAATAACTCTCTGTATCTGCATGGCAGTGTTCCAAGTTAGAACTCTATGGAAAAATATATTTGCTATCTCAAACTTTTAAAACCCCGATCATATAGAATACTACACAGGTCTTTTATATACAGTGCTGATGAATTTAGTATGGGTTAGTCTGGATTTGTCATGATATATATACATATGATGAGCTATACAAAATATGCAATATGTGTTTTTAATAAAATAACAGAAGACACTGATAATCTTTCTTCGGAATCCAATAGACAGCCATACTTATATCTAGACCTAGGGCCGGCAGAAAATGTGTGTCGTCTTCATGTTTGTTTACGCGTTCGTTTTTGTTGGAGAAAAAATTCGTAGAAGAAGTTCAATATGGTCAAACTTAGCTTAGAGAAACTATGTCAAAGATCTCCCCTGTAACCGGCCCATTGCGCAGCAGGATACTGAGGAAGGTCCTGATCACCCAGGAAGGACTGTCCCCCTGGGCCCGAAGACATCACTGCCAGTGGTTCAATGTTTCAAATAGAAAAAGAAAATAATGTACACATCTGTGCTCATCAGGAGAACCTCAAACATGCACTAGAAGAAGTCCTTGATTTTTTAGAGCAGTCCTCTGTATATAAAATGTATCTTATCCCTAGAACATTGCACCAGGTGAGGACATTCTCCTTTACAACCCATGAGCTTTATTATACTGACACATACAGGTATAACCACCCTCTCAGTATTAAAATAGAATTGACCAGTTGTGCTTAAAAAGATGGCTGGATGGGTAAGGAACATGGGTTGTCTAGACTTGACCACATATTTAACCATGCCCAGGCCCCTCCTCTACCCCCAAATAATGTCCTCGTCTGGACATCTGAAATACTGGGGTATGCATTGGTGGGCTTGGAATGCAAATACTTGTTAAGCAGAACCTGCTCATACTTTTCACTGTCTTTTTTAAAATATAAAATATTACATTTTTCTGTATGATAGTTTGCATATCAGTTCCATTGTCTGGTAGGGCAGACCCACAATTAGAATTTCTGTAGTGTGAAAAAGTTACATTTTAGAAAGGAAAGATAAATGTGCAAATTTGACATATTCCGCATGTATATTCCAGAGCCCTTTTAGCTAGAGAAACACCCTTAAAAGGTGCAGAAGGACAAACATTTTTTGGACACCATCACTGATTTTGACCTTGAAGTTGAGTTAATTCAGTAACTTTTATATGCCATAAATCTATTTTTTGTTCCTGTGGGTTCCAAAACCATTTCCTCCCACAAAATCTACCTCTGGAAGTAGCACGTAGCTGATGTGTGAACTTTTAACTATAACTCAGAAGCTTGGAATGTCTGACTTTCACAAAGAACAAATATCCAGGGGACGCCTAACTAATAATTCACTACTCATGGCCTTCGTTACTGATAAATGACTATTTGTAGAGAAAATGTCTTTGTTTTTCTAGCTTTGCAAGCCATAATACCTGAACAGAACTGTTATTACGTGAACAGCTGGATGAAAGTAAAATACAAAGAGAAAATTACCCTGATTCTATTTTTTCTCACTATTAAATATTTCTGGTCTTAAGGTACATTTTAACAGTTTCTAATCCTATAATATCCCCTTATGATGTATAATGTCTCTCCTTTGAGTGTAATAATGGGATGGAATGATATGAAAAGAAGCCTTCTCTTCTCGCTCTTAAACAACGCCTGTAATTATGTAGCAAGTCCGTGATTTCTATAGGAAATTGTATATTTCAGATAACCAGTCTTGTTAGTGAATGCATTGTCTTCTTTTTGATATTCAAAAACAATGTAGACATTCTGAAGAGGTACATATTTTATTATTATTAATATTTATTGGTTTTATAGCGCCATCATATGCCGCAACACTGTACAATGGGTAAACATGACATAACGCGTAGTAAATAGCACCTGACTTACGGAAAGTATATATTGTACTTTTACAACTGAGATCGCATTTCAAAAAGGTACTTGAACTTAAATGAACTGAAGTTGACTCAGTTCTTGGCTTTGTTTTCCATACTGATAAATCTGATCTTGGCTTAATCAGCCTAGGGGCCAGCTGACCTAGTAACATAATGACCCAAAAAATGGCCAGCAATAAATGCTAGCACTAGGCAATGATAAAACAGGAAAAATATGCAACTACACCCTTTAAAACTTGGTTAAAACCTGGTGGCTAGAAACCTTCGTCATCACATTCAATCCACAAAGATCTTAGGCACCTAACTTGGGAGGTAAAAAGATTTGGTAGGTAAAAGATTTGAACATAGGATGGTAAATCAAACCAATTTCCATTGCTCCATGATAGCACTTTTTGTGGCCTGTTCAAATTAATTCAAAGGAACATGTTTAAAACCAGACTTGAAAACCCAGAGTAGCTTTACTTGCTCGGGAATGGTCTCACGAGTGGGGATTGAGAAGCCCTGTGCTCTTAATCAAACAGTAGGCTGTATTTTCTGCATTTCTGAAATGGATCCAAGAAGCCATTTGAACAGTTTTTTTTTACTGACCTCAATCAAGTACATAATAGTATCAAATTTACAGCCACAAAAGACCCTCATGTTGTCAATTTTTCAGACACATCTGTTTCGGAGACATCCAGTGCCCTCTAAACTGACATCTATTAAGATCCAAGGACATGATTAGTTACATGTTCAAAACCATGATCTACATTCATCAAGTACTGAGATAACCGAAAGCAAACATTTTATAACTTCTGGTATTGAGGTGATTGATGAAATGTTCCTCCTGTCCTGCCTAATACAATGTTTTAACTTTATCCTAAAATAATACTCTGCCAATCTTTTGAAGTGTTTACAAAAAAAAATCACAAAATTACAAATCTGGCTTTAACGAGCCAGAAAAATATCAATTGGACCTAATCATAGTGAATACAAATAAAACAACTATAAAACAACCCGAAAACAAAATAAAACAACCCTATATTGTAAGCTTGCGAGCCGAGTCCTCTTTACCTAATGTAACGGTTTGTCTTACTCTGTCAGTTCTAGTTCTGTCAGACCCTTTGAATGTATGGACTGTAAGAAGCGCCGCGGACATTGTTGGCGCTATATAAATAAAACATAATAGTAATAATAACCCTGCAGTTATCTAACAATTGTAACCCTTTGTACAGCCCTGCAGAATATACAGGTGGTATAAAAGTCAATAAATAATATTAATAAGTATATATTTATATAAAAGGATAAAGAGCAGGTTTTCTACTTATGGGCTGTTACAGAGTTAAGCAATTAATAAAATTACTGGTTATAATTACAGTTACAATAATAAACTGAAAAATTACTGAGCCATTTAGGCTTTTTTTGGCTAAGATTCGACTGATAAACGTCAGTTCTGTTTTTGCTTAGGCTCTGCTCTTGTTTTCCAGCCAAGGCACTGTAACATAATTCTGTTTTCTTCTTTTTTTTTTGCTTTGATAAATAACAATGTGTTGAAGTCATTCCAAATTTTTATTCATGTTGTAAAAATGCCAAATGTTATTTTTTTTTTCCTAAGGTTCATATGAATGCAAACATTTAGGTTAATCATATGACTAGACCAATTTTCTAACAGTCTCAGAGCACGGCACATCATTTTCGAATGATAAATATCACTTGCTGAGCTGTGTATTGATTCAATTGCCTTTATTACAATACATTTTTTTTTCTTTTTCTTTATTTCATTTTCCCAGTAAACCAAATAGCATATGCTGTTTGTCTTCCAAGATCTGCTACAATAGGAGGGATTCATGCGAGGAATAAACATTTTTCTTTTGAAAAATATAAGATAAGATATGCATGTTTGCTTCCGCAAACTGTCATCCTATGTAGTCACATTCATAGCAGACAAAACATGACGGCGGGTGAATAAACTGTGTCCAGGATCCCACATCAAAATCACTCAATGCCTTTAAGATGAAAATTCTACACGATACCTTTCTCCGTATTTTTTAGGTTCCTTTATATGGAATTCTGAAAATACGAGAATACAAAATAGAGAAAATAAAGTTAAGGTGACAAAAAAATTAAACCAAGGGACACAAACTATAGGCAGTATTAGGTATTACAACCCATTGTTGTGTTGATGATCACATTAAGACTTTTTCACGAGAGCATCTTTGGAGCAGCGTATGTTAGAGGATCCTCTGAAAAAGCATTGAATTGTGGTTGGTCCATGGGTGAATGTGAAGCCATTTTTTTATTTGTACAGATTCCTTCCATGGCATCAACAGGAGATCATGAATGATTTAGAGGTTATGGTAGGTGCCCCTAGCCTTGGTGGTAAATAAAGTTCTCTATAGTCTATAGCCCATCAAGCACCTTAGACACTTAGAGCTAAAAGGGCTCTGGAATAATTAATTGTGCATGCGGAATATGTCAAACCAGGGTTTCCATAGTTTTCATTCTTTTCTAAAATATAACTTTTTCACACTACAGAGATTCTAATTCTGGGTCTGTCCTACCAGACTCCCAAGTTTTTGAGGACAGTTAAAATGGAAGAATAGCATCAGAAAACTAAACAATGTTGCTTCCACTTAACCTCCATTATCTCCAGTATTCGTTCACCTCATACATATTTTTTATACATATATTTAACGTTGTATCTTTTTTTCTGTGATTGTGCAGAAATAAGACAAAACCAGTAGATCAGTTGCTCAGCAACGGCAGATAGTACAATTTATTTTGGAAGCATTGTGAGGATAATCAGGTTTTATTCTTAGATGTTGTAAACATTCATCTGAATTCCACAGCCAACCTTCCATTCAGGTTTGAAAACATAATATTTAAATTAGCCATTTGGGGTATTGACTTCGAAGAATCCCTGCAGTTTTATGACCTGGTGTTGCCTTTTAACTATTCTGAGGAATGATTTCTTTTAGCCCCTTAATGTGCACAGATGTAAATAATGCACAGTATATAGATTGGTTGGTGTCACAAAGAACAATTAGGGATTTGCATAAGTGCTGACACCTGGCGCGTTTTGCATTGTTTTGGCGGAAAGCAGGTTCAATACGAAATCCTGGAATCAGTATTCTGCATATGTGAAAAGAATTGGAAAATGGACCAAAATAAAACATATAAAATGATGTGTGAATGTTAAAAATAGTTTAAATATATAAGTTAGGTATACTCCAAAATAGGAGAAATTGCGACATTCGCAAATTTGGTTGGTAAGTCTTTATAGAATGAATGGCTATTATCAAAAGCTCGAGTCTTCATGCAACATTGAGAGATTCCAACCTGCTGATTTCCCCTTTCAGTTTAAATGTCAGGCGCATATGGGTTCATTTGGTTGCTATGGCAATGTGTGTCCCAACCTGTACTACACTTGAGCCAGCAGACTAAAGAAAAAAGAACAGTATGAGGCAAGCTCCTTCCCAAAGACGATACTAAGTTGCTGTTTACTCCGAAACCTTGGATGATTCTGGTGGATCCCAGCCTATTTTTTTACGGATCAGTATACTAAATAAAGCCATATAATGCTGTTTACAGATTACAAAAAAAAAATATTTCATATTAATGTAGAATAATAGATATATGACCAGGAGCAGCTATCACAAAGGTCTACCTACTCTACTGAATGAAACACAGAATGCAGCATTAAGAACATCATTCCTAGTCTTCAGTTCCCAAATCTGCCTCATTCATAAGTTTTGTTGTTTGTATATAATTAGAACTAAAGAGTGAAATTAAGGTTTTGTCTAAGTGGAAAGGCACCTTTATCAGGAGAAAGCAACCATCACAACCAGTGATCTCCAGGTTCATCCCATATACATGAATAAACTGAATTCCAAAGTTTCCGATCTAGACATTTGTCAACAGTCCAGAAGACCCATATTTATATGTTTTATATATATATAAGTGCATTCCATTCAACAATAAGGTTTAGCCATGGGATCTTTTTAAGAACTTTAAGAAGGTAAAGCTCTTTAACATCATGAACTTACTTTCCTTTATCTCCGGAGTACAAAACAAAGCTAAAAGTTAAATTATATCTGTGGGAATGTGAAAATCTTTTGTGTGCTCCAATTCTTTTCAAGAAAAGCGGCTTTAAAATTCCATACTGTGTTTCAGAACAAAATCTTTTCCAAAAGCTTGGTGTTCACCATGGGGGTACTTCATCTTATACATTAAGAAAATCAGAGAGCTATTGTATGGTACACTATACATTTTCAGATATTTATAAAAACTTCTAATCTGTTCATTACCGGATGGCTTCCAAAAGAATTGACCACTTAAAGAAAAGGCTACACACAGCTTTATTATGTAGAAAATGTCACTCATGTCAAAACTAAATTAATCACAACTTGTTCTGTTAAAAATGTTTTACATTTAAGCAATAGTAGGCCAAAAACAAATTAGGACTGAAATGTATAACATGTAATGAGAGTTAAAAGGTGTTTCTGCAAAGAAAGGACTTTTGGGGGGTTTAAGATTATCAGTGGGACCATGTCCTAATTTTCATATAAAATTGAAATATTTCACATAAATAATATTTACCGTAAGTGCAATGATTAAGAGTAACTAAAGTTACCGTAAATGAAGTTTAACAATATTGTTCTTACCCACTTTGTTAAATCACTAGGTGGCCATATCTGCAATTGAACCGGCATAACAGAGAGCTAATAATTTGTATATGATGTCATGTCGCATCAGGACTGCAGAATTATGAGTATTTTATAGGTTGGCTGGCCAGAGACCTCCCTCTGATGGGCGTGTGACAGCGATCAGGGGTGGGGTCAGTCACATAATTAAAATAATACCTTTAAAGAGTCTCAGTATAGGAAACAATATGGAGCCATGACGGTGTTGACGGTTTTCATGTGGCACTATATGTGAATAATGTCTGGTCTGATCAATCTAAGCTGTGTTGTTTATATTCTATTGCTGGACATGCAGCTTAATGAGGCCTCTGGAATGTTTACATTTCCATTACATCAACTCAATCATCAATCAAAAATTAAACAATGATAGGCTTGTGTCTCCACCAAAGAATAATCAAAACCCAATGAACTGGGTGTGTGTTTGTTATATTTTTAGCTTCAGTATAACGAGGTTATTCCTTTTTTCTATAATACAAGGGTACGTGATATTATATTTTAAAAATGCTATGCATACAGTACTGTGAAAAAGTATTTGCCCCTTCCAGATTTCTTTTATTTTTGCTTATTTGTTACATTTAAATGTCTCTTATCATCCATAAAGCACAAAATACAGCTTTTATGTGATCATTCATTAAGGAAAGGGGTTAATCAAAACCTTATCACCCATGTGAAGCCTAAGAACCTTTGGTTGGCGACAACTTTAATCAAACGATCTTGGCTACTCTTCTTGGCAGAATTGTTTTAATTCAGCCACATTGGAGGTCATGCCAAAGCATCTGAATCTGATTCAAGCGAGGACTTTGACTAGGACACCCCAAAAACCTTAATTTCATTTATTAACAACCCGATGGCCGGACATTCTAATTCAAGATTTTCTGGAAGAGAGGAGAGTTCATGGTTTCATCTATTATTGCAAGTCTCAAGCAGCAAAGCAGCCCCAGACCATCCCACTACCACCACCACCATGTTTCACTGTTGGTATGATGTTTCACTTTCCTCTGTCCATGCAAGCCTTTGTTTGTCAGCAGTGGTTTTCACCTTGCAACTTTCCAATGGATGCCTCTTTTGCACAATGTCTATGTTATTGTTGAATCGTGAACACTGAACTTAACTGAGCCAAGTGAGGCCTGCAGTTCTTTACGTTAATCTGTTTTTTTGTGACCTCCGGTATGAGTCGTAGATGCGTTTTTTTGGAGGAATTTTGGTAGGCCGGCCACTCTTGTTCCCAGTTTTGAAGTTAATGGCTCTCACCGTGGTGGTTCGCTGGAGTCCTAGAGCCTTAGAAATGGCTCTGTAACCCTTTCCAGACCAATAAATGTCAATAACTTTGTTTCTCATCTGTTCCTAAATTTCTGTAGGCTGCGGCATCATGGGCTGCTTTTTGAGACCTTGTCCAACTGATATTTATGTTCAACAGGGCTGGCAGTCATCGTGCCTGGGTGTATCTAGTAAAATTTAACCCAATTATCAATTACATTTGGTTAGTTGGTTAATTTAGTTACTAAAGGGGGAATTACTTTTTTTACATAGAGCCAGGTAGGGTTGGACAGCATTTTAACTTCTATACATGAAATCATATTTGCATATTATGCTTACTCTGGTTATCATGAAGGGGTAAATACTTTTTCACAGCACTCTATAAAGCGTTAGACCAGTGCCCAGGATTTGCCCATTTATATTAACTTATATTTCTTACACAGCTGCGTGTTGCACCAAGGATTTAGTGAGTTTAATATAGCAGTAGCATGCTATACATCACTTAATGAATACAGTGTGAAATCAGTCAAGAGACATAGTTACCTCTCCACATGTCTTCTAAATCAACTGTTCCTTGTTAAATGGCAATTTTTCATTTTATTTCTTGTTTTTTTCTTTTTTTCTTTGGAAAAAGGTGGTAATTAGTGAGTTTTCATTCACCCAGCAGAATGCTAACCTGCTAACATTAGCAGCATGAATTGTTTTAACAGGTTTTATCAGATCTTTCTTGAAAGGCTCTAGAGCCCTTCAAAACAACAAACAAGTCTGAAGGACAGTTTATATTTTCTTTCCCATGATTTATAATTTATTTTTCCGGAAGTTGCTTTTAAATCATGGTCTCCTTGGAAAATGTAAACCTTGACTTTCAAAACAAGTTCTTTTTTTTTTCCTAATAGAATCCCTGATATGTATAGAAGAGATATACAAATCACCAAATATGACAAGGGGGGTCTTTAAAAAAGATCAGATTAGGAATATGTTTTCAAAAATATTATGCTTTACATTTTGAAAATGGTTCTAGTTTTCGCACTGTGTAATATTTCCATGCCTATTAGCCATTTGTACGCAGCTCTGTTGTCTTAGCCCAATCTAACAGATATGTCTACTAGAATTCCACATAGCAGCTCCATTCACCAAGCCTTTACCCCTGGATCCGTCTTGGTTGGGAGTCATGGATGATATGGGTCAGATTGTGATGCTTGTTTATCCACTTGTCTCTGTGGACATTTCCCGATCGTAGAATCATGGCTGAGGTTTACATTATACCGTATTTGCTCGATTATAAGACGACCCTGATTATAAGACGACCCCCCAAAATCTGAATATTAACTTAGGAAAAAAAGAAAAAGCCTGAATATAAGACGACCCTAAAGGAAAAAAGTTTTACCAGTAAATGTTAATTCATGTAAACTATTTTTTTAAATAAAAGCTATGATTGAGAAAATATTTTTTTTGTTTTTATTTCCTTGTATTTTCCAACCTGTCCCCCAGTTACGCACATCTGCCCCCAGGCTTGCCACACCAATATGGCACTGTGGCCCATGATATGCCTTTTAACCCTCTATATGCCACTGTGCCCCATGGTATGCCTTTTGACCCCCTATGTGCCACTCTGCCTCCAGAAATGCCTTATACCCCTATATCCCATTCTGGCATTTAGGGGGTTAAAATGCATATTATGGGGCAGAGTGGCATATAGGGAGGTATAAGGCATTCCAGGAGGCAGTGGCATTAAGGGAGTTAAAAGGCATTGTATAGAGCACTCTATAAGGCATTTCAGGAGGCAGAGTGCTCTATTAAATGCCCCCTTAACGCCACTCTGCTTCCTGAAATGCCTTATAACTCCCTATATGCCACTCTGCCCCATAATATGCCTTTTAACCCCCTAAGTGCCAGAGTGGCATATAGGGGTATAAGGCATTCCAGAAATGCCCTATGTCCCCCATTTAACACACACACGCACACACACTTACCGGTGCTTCCAAATTCCTGCTGTATTGCCGGAGCAGCGGGTTGACGTCTCCTTCCGCTGCAGCCGGAAGGAGGTGGAGTTGGCAGCGGGGGGTTGTCTGCGTCCGTCGCGGATACCTTTCCCGGCTGTCAGAGATCAGAGTTCCGGCACCTGTGCGGGGAACTCTGATTTCTGACAGTTGGGGAAGGTATCCGCGACGGACGCAGACAACCCCCGCTGCTAGCCACACCTCCTTCCGGCTGCAGCGGACGTTGTCTACGCGGATCGCGTAGACGTCAACCCGCTGCCCCGGCAATACAGCAGGAAGCACCGGTAAGTAAGTGTGGGGGGGGGGAGACAGGAGGATCCAGGTCCCCTGCAGCGGTGCGGGGATCTGGATCTTAGTCTCATAATCAGACCTCTATTTGAGGTCTGATTAGAAGACGACCCCGATTAGAAGACGAGGGGTATTTTTCAGAGCATTTGCTCTGAAAAAAACCTCGTCTTATAATCGAGCAAATACGGTACTAAAGGTGTAAATTCTAATAAATGGAAAAACTCAAAAAAGATTGCTCTAGAAATAGATACTAGGTATTAGAAAATCATAACTTTTAAGTACCTGCCTAGTGAGGGAGAAAATTAATTATGATGAAATGCAAAAAAAAAAAAATTATATCGTTAGCTAAGGAAATACAAAACAGATTTTTTACATCTGTCAAAAACTACATGGTTCTGATGGTTCATCCATTGATACACAAAGAGCAGTACTACTCTAGAGTAATTATGACTAATATAATGCAATTTTAAAACAATGTATGTAATGTACTTATAAAGCATATGCAGTCCTGAGAAGGCGTAACACATTGAAGAACCCACATCACAAAGCCAGTTACAGTAATTATAGATGTAGGATTCAGAAAGTGTAGAAGACAAAGCAAGGTTCAGAAGAAAACAGTTTGTATAATGGGAAGTGAATTTTATTTGAATTTTATTTAAGTGTTTTTATTTGAATTATATTTGATTTCTTTGTATTTTTACTTTTACCCACATGTAGCCCATAAAGACTGCAAAATAATATAATAATAATAAGTTATTTTTTTTAATATAAAAATTGATCCATAACCCTTGCAAATTTATATAACACAGAATTTTTAGAAGCAATGGCTAGCAACGTTCCCCCCAATGCACACAATAAAATCATTTTAAAATAAAATATACACAGGGACACAGATAGGAACTGGGGTGATATGTCGTACAGTCAGCAATGGGTAAGAAATGGGAATAAAGGAGTGGGACAATTATTAAGCCGCCATACTATTGCCTCCTGTAGAACACCTGAAAAGGTTGGATGTGAGGATATCAGGATGTGATAGGGGAGAAATCCATTACTAAGTGTATGGATCTCAAGGAAGGATGATCAATATTCCTGTTCCACCATTTGTTAATGCAGCTTGGCACAAATCAAGTTTACTTATTTTGTAGTCACCATGAGTTAACTTAAATGACAACGGTTTACAAAAAATAAACACACAATAAATGTAATTTTCCAATAAAATAACCCTTGGCATAGAAATGTTATATACAGTACTTTTTACTATTTTAACATGCAAATCCAAGATTTTGAACGTATAATTCCACCCTATTTATCCCCACCACCAGCCGACGCTAAGAGAGGACGAAGGACAGAGGACTTTTTCCCTTCTGTGTTGCAGCTTCTAAATAATCATAATTTATACGGCCATAGTTTATACTGTACCAAACCAAACTAACCAATAAATAATCATTGTCAAAATAAAATTGATGGTTGCGAAAGTCGTTCAAAGCACTCATTTTTTGTATGCTCAGGTGTATGAAGTCATACACCACACCTACACAATCTGAAAGCTTTTAACACTTTTCAGCCCAAAATCTTTTTCTGATATGACCTCACCAATAAATCAGGTCTATATTGTTGAGTATTGTACAGAAAACCCAAATACACAAAGGGTCTTAAATAAAGCTTAAGTTGATATTAATAAAATAGTAATTTTTTTAATAATGCAGTTTTATCAAAATCACTAATGTTAACGTCAGAATGGGCTAAATCTGCTTCATATGAAAATGATATAATGAGTAACTGCCCGATAAAAATTTCATATTTAAAGAAGTATTTTCCCCCTTCCCAGAGTACAGTGATATGATATTATTTTTACATGTTACATCTTTATTACTGTAGGTTTGAGCCCTCTTGTGGAAATCTGCCAGTCCGTGCAGCATTCGAAACACATACATGATTGTATAAAATTTTGATGCTGTGTCTCGGAAGCAATCACGTTTCTTTATCTCAGTTGAATTTCGCACAGTACAGATTAAACTCATTCTGTGAATGTGAGATAAATGCATTTATTGGATCCATGGTTATATTTATCGGAAATGTTCATTGCTTTATTATGGTAACATTTCTTAACAAAAAAAAAAAAAGTTCTGCTCCAAGATAACATAATGCAGGCAACTGATATGTTGTGTCTTCTCTGCAATGGAACGTTACTAATTTTATATCCAGAGATTACTATCTACTGTAGCTCAGCGATATTAGAGGGGAAAAAACACAGAACGCAGAGAAACTATCATCAGTTATTATCGATGAAGATGAAAAATGTCTTTCCTGCCATTGTGAAAAAAGATTACAATGCTGCTTTCTTTCTAGAGGGTACAAAACTGACAACAGACAACTGAGATAAGCCACATTGTTCATAGTGTTTACAAATAAGCCATTTCACCATATCATTTTTTAGCAAATAGGCGGAAAATATCTAAAATGTAAAAAAAATATATTTTTGTTAGTGATTACCTTTTTATATGTATACGTAACATTACTTTTATATATTTAAACTAGTTTGCAGATTCCCCCAAAGGCAAGTATTAGGATTGCCCCGGGTCAGGCCTAGGGCAGAGCTCAACATATAATGTGTCGCTGGTAATTTATTTGTGAAAGACTATATATATGATAAGAATTCCGCAATTTTCCCTCATTCAGGTTATCTCTGATTTTTTATAATATCACTACTCATTAATTATAAAAATTAAAACAACAAAAGGTCATATCAAATGGGAAACCCCATCTTTTTATTAAAGCATTAAGGATGTAAGTGAAACAAAATGTAATGATTGAAATCCTTTTAAATCCTGAATTTTACTTACCTGTAGCTCCGACAGTAACTCTCACCTACCCATGATCTCTCCAGGACTCTTCCTTTGATATCTGGAAGCCTTAGAAATATACGTATTGAGATCCTATAGTCTTTCCTGATAATTTTTTTCCTCCATACCAGTTACCATTTTAGTCGCCCTCCTCTGAACTCTCTATATATTAATATCCTTCTGGAGATGGGATCTCCAGAACTGAACGCAATACTCTAGGTGAAGTCTGACCAAAGATCTGTAAAGTGTTATCTGCAAAAATATATACTTTACCATTAAGACCTTTTGTAATATTGTAAAAAAAATATAAAAAATTATGGGTCCCCATACTGATCCCTGAGGTACCCCATTAGAAAATAATCCTGAATATACACCATTAACTAAAATGTTAATTTTACCTTATCCATCCAACTATTAACTATAACCATTGCCTTATCCATCCAACTATTAACTATAACCATTGCCTTATCTATCCAACTATTAACTATAACCATTGCCTTATCCATCCAACTATTTTAACCCAAACACTGCAATTTCTTTATGAGTCTTCTATGAGGGATAATGTCAAATAGTTTAATGAAATCCAGATAGACTCGTTCTACTGATCCTCCCTGGTCTATTATTTTAGTTACTCCCCCTGCAGTAAATCCATACTGTTTCTGATCTTGCAAACCATTAACATCCAGATATTTAACAACCTTTTTCTGTAACATGTTAAAGGTTTTCCGCTGACGTAGGACTTACTGGTCTGTAGTTGGCTGAGTCTTCTCTGCTACCTTTTTTTGTGTGAAGTGGTACTACAATGTCCAACTTCCAATGCTCTGCAACTGCTCATGTCAATAGTTTTTGCCAAAACAAATGTAATAATTTTATGTGTATCCCATTGGATCCTATAGGACTAACTAAGCATACAATACTACCCTACTGACTATAGCAATTGCACACAAAAAACTGTGAAAGTTCCACTTTAAATATAGATACTGAGAAAAATAAATTGGAACCTTGGTGGAGTAACCATTGATGCTTAACTTCTCGTCTTGTCAGACCCCTTGAATATATGTATTGTATTAAGCGCTGCGCAAATTGTTGGCGCTATATAAATAAAGGATAATAATAATATTATTATTATTAATAATAATGATAATAATGTATTAAGCTACATATTTATGCATGAAAATTTTGCTATTCAGTGATTTCAAACCAAGATGTTCCATACAATAAAACAACACTCCTGTTAATGTGGATATTATTATTATTTTCTGCAATTTGCTGATTTCATAAAAACTGGAAATATAGTAAGTACAATCAGTCCAAGGTCATGTAAGGAATCGAGTTTCAATTATTTTTCATCATTTCACAACAGGAAAGTTATGTGGATCAAACTCATACTTGAAAAAAAAAATATCATGAACATTTATAAAAGTATTCTAATTACATTCACTTGAAAGTCTCTGGTTTTAGGGAATTAATGTTAATCAAGAAAATATACGTTACATTTAATCCTCTGAAATAATTTGGGGAAATACTCAAGAGAGCAGCTTTTGAATCAACACTTCTCACTGACTCCTTCGTATATTGAATTAGTTATGTGCATAAAGAAATTAGTTTACATTATGAAATTTAAATATAGATTTTTCCCATCATTACGTGCCAATGGATCTGAAGGGAAATCTACATTTTTCAAGCCTGCATTAGGCAGACCAGCTTTACAATATAAGTCATGGTTTTAATGAACATAACCGAGATAAAATATTAAGAAATGTTAGCACTTCGTTCCAAATGCTAATGATAAAAAGATGAATACATCTGCATGTATTTCTCTCCACTGAAACATACTTAACATACAATAATTCAATAAAACTATAGGTTTAGATTACCCGTAAACCAAATACTTGATATTGGACTGCAATACCCATTGGCCCTTGCCTGTAGAGTGATCGGGAACTGTATATTAACCCCTTAAACCCATCGAAAACAATGCATTTTGAGCCTTTGAACTAGGTTCAAAGAGGGGGCGACCTCAAAAGATTACCCCATGAGAAATACAGACATGCAGAATAATGGGAAGAAGGTTAGTTTATTAGATAGCGGTAGAAAATGATATGATGTCTAAAAATCCACATTTTCTTTACCCAAGTCACAACTAAAAAGTTGATGAAAACCCCAGTTTAATTTTGAAGTAACACATTTTTAGGTGTAGACTCATCTGATTCCAAGCATGGTCTAATCATAATATTAGTCAAAACGGACTGCTTAGACAGTCTATAAAAGGTGCATACAAAGGATACACTCATGGTGTAAATGCTACCAAAAGCCTATTTTCATCTACCCCCCCGGATATAACAGGAAATTCAAGAAAAACACACAGAAATGGCTCCTTTCAGTGGTCAAAAAATATCCAAATGGCAATTGGCTCCTGTCCCCCATGTCAATGTTTGATTCATATCAGTTATTTTATAGAATGGTTCGTGAATAGTTACAAGCACATTTCCCACATAAAAGGAAAAAAAATTACAAATTGGAAATATTGCTTCAAAATGTTGGTCATGCAAGCAGAGGCAAGAACAGTCCCGTAGGCCAAATAATTTTTGTTTTCTGTTGCCTTAATGTAAGTTCCTATGTTAGCAGATGGATTTCAAACTGTAAATAATTTGATACAGTCTGAGTTTTGCTGAATTCAGATATTGATTCAAGTCCAACCCTGTGCTCAATTAAACCAATTGGCAGTTATTTCACATCTTTACTTGTTATGGAAAAATAGATGGTTGTAGAAAGCTGTTACATATTTTGACCACATTTATAAATATTGTTGTATGTAATTATTGCGCAATAGAGAGATAAATATACTCCTGAACTTTGAAGTATATCTTAAACAAGCGACTATAATTCTGAAAGGTCCATTGAGACATCATCAAACCTGAGAAGAGTATAAATCAAAAATAATTATTTCAAATGCATTTCACTAAAATGTAACATTTCCGAAAATATACTTGGACTGGTCTAGGAAGCACGGGAAAGATGGCCATCATTCTAACTAATTGCCGGTATTAAACTGCCAAAGAAGAGTTAGAAGAAATCTGTTTTGATATACAATGAAATATATATTGGTCTTCAAAGAGGCCATAAACCTCCAGAAGGTAGATGTAGAATAATAATTTTATGAATGGAATGTATTAGCCGAACAGATTTACTTTCAGACATTAAATGAACAGCCAGAAATATTCATGTCTTGAAGGGGTAAAGAAAGAGGATGTCACAATAGGCTATGTTGTGCTTGTTCACGTCAGATTTGGAAAACAATAGTAGCATGGTAATTTTGGTTGAAGTTCTTTGAGTTTTTGACACAGAAGAAGGCAAAAAAACCCACAAAATTCCTTCCTGATTCGAAAATGGCCATCTGATCTCCCACCGGATCAACAGTTATAATGAATCATGTCCTTCTTCACTGTTTTATCCCTATATAGTATTCCGTTTGGGCTTTAATGCCTGGATATTGGCTTGAACTTTTCACTAAGTAGCCTAACAGAAATGTATGAACCAAAGTTACAAGAATGTTGGCGCTATATAAATAAAAGATAATAAAAGATAATAATAATAATAATAATAGGTATATATAACAAAATATTCAATAAAAATGTATCTAATATTTGATGCATTTCAGGTACCAGCCTCTTGGGCCAAATATTACCCAGTATTTATTTCAGACTGCCCCAGAGGCTGAAGCAACACATATGGTGAAGTTGTTGTAAAATAAGAACCTTGTGGAACAGACTATAAAATATAAAGCTATACAAGGAGGTAAAATAAATTTAGCTCATTGGCAGGTCTTACTAAATCACCCACGTATTCATCAGACAAAGGCGGAAAACATTCTGTAAGAACTTGCTTCGGATATATACGCAGTCTCACATTGTGCCAGCATGCTGGCTGTTAGAAGGACTTTGTAACAAGTAAAAACAAGATGTGCTTAGCTGGAAACATCAGTAACCAGAATAACAGACGTGAAAAAATCATTAAGTATTCCAAGTCCGAATAATTCCAGTTTCAAAATGTATTTAGTCAATGCGCAAAGTTTGATCTTGCCTTTCCCGTCTTTAAAACATAATGGTCACGGCACAGATCAAAACATAATTTGATCCAGCACCGAAAACCACCTTGTTTTATGATAGTTTTTATTTAATGTACCATTTTAAGTGCTGATATAGCAACTGCGACAGGTTAATTTATTATTATTTAGTGAGTTATATAGTGCCATCATATTTTATAGCTTAGTACAATGAAGTAGGGCATCCCATTACACTATGAATTTACAGAAACAAGCAGTAAGGCGAGCCCTGAACAAATAAGCTTACAATCTATATTGTATTGCGTTACATTCTAGAAAGTACAATTTTCGTAAGTGAAATGGCAGCTTAAACAGCTAGGCTTTAAAACATTGCAGGAGAAAAAAATACACAATTAAGTTGAATCATAGTTGACATTTATTGTCGGGCACGGGTCTTATAAATCAAATAACCAGGAATGATGAAATTCTGTTATTGTCACAAGCAGTCAGACTGGAATTGACATGTTCTTCTTAAAGGCGATTAGATTACTATAACCTTATCTGGAAGAAACAGGGTAAGGCACATAAATAATATGTAATGGTATATCGGTGAGTATATCATAGAGCTATTTTAAAATGATGTATTACTATTATGGAAGCTGAGTCTGCATATGCTTCAAATAAAAAAAAACACATGCTAATAAGGACACAGTTAAGAAACATGAAATAACATTTATAGTAATAACAATATAATGAATTTAATGAGTATTTCAAATTTAAATAAAACAAAGTTTCTGTGTTCTTATTTCCCCCTTTTGATTAATAATAAGAACACCATCCGTATATTTATGATTGTGTCTGTAAATGCCGCATTTACAGTGTATGTGTTTTATTTACAGGAATATTATGTGAGCTGTTCACTAATTGCATCTAATGTTTTGTCTATATTTACTGGTACGCCTCCTCTATTGCACTCCTACTGTACATACAGACTTCTATTATCTAATGTCTGTATATTTATAGATTGTTCCTACATGCCTTGTAGTACTACTTCGGGGTAATTACTTCACTTTTTACTTATTGTGTTCTAATATCTGTATACCTTCTGTATGATCTGTGTCTCCACTGTTCTAATGTCCTCCACTCTACCTATTATTCTAACTACGTCTCCTTCATGGCCATCCTTAACCATTGTGTGGTCGAGGTCTAGCCTCCCACAATGGACCTCCAGAGAGCCTGATGGTCAAGTGCAATGGAGCACTGTTCCAGACATCTACACTGTTGATTGCCCTTCATGTAATGTCCACTACCTGATCATGGACATTGTAGAAATGGAACTGCTAGCCAAGGAGGTCTGTGTAGGCATCTGCCAGACCTCTATTGCATCTTGCAGACCTCAATTTCCAGACTGTGGCATATGTTAAGGAGGCCTAAAGGACATATGCCATGGTCACCAAAAAGTAAGCCAGGGCACGTGTCAGCTGCACCTTTTACAATGTCTATTCTAATGTCTTTATAACTCGTTATTTTATACTATAATGTAAGCCGCAAAGTACCAAGTAGCAATTTGTGTGTGAATAAAAGTATGTGCATAATGACAATCTTTTATTTTTCAAATTCAATAGTGAACTGGTATATGAAATATACCTTTTCATACTATTGGATTTTATTTATTTAAAAACTATAAAATATAACTATATGAAATGTTGGTTAAATTTTATTTAAAGGATTTATTATTCATGGCAGTTTCATTCTGACTCTAAAGAAATATTAATTTTGCAGTACTGGTCATTACTCCATGGTTTGCATCAAAGGTTTTCATGATGCCCGAGGCATGTAAACAAATCCAGTCTTGTATAGCCAGGCAATCATTTCTAACAAGTTACAGATTCAAAATGTTAAAAGCACAAATTATTTATCTTTTTTTTTATTTTAATGGAAGACGTTTTCTTTTAATGTATAAGCTACTTTGGTAGCTAATTCTTTCGTAAAAAAAATGAAGAGAGGGCTTGGCAAAGGCTTGAAACTAACACACACTCGAGAAGAGGTGCATTAGCCAGATCACCACTCATGGACAGCTTTTTTGTATCCTTAATGGGACTCGTCAGCATGAGGTTGTGATGCTGGTTTAATACTTGAGGCTTGAGGTAGCCAAGAAATACCATTATATAAGTTATGGTGGGTAAAGGTGATGGAAGCCCCTTCCACTAAAAAAGCTGCCCATGAGTGCTGATCTGGCTATTGCGTCTAAAGGCTGTACTGTACAGCGGGCAATTACTTTCAAGGGATCCATGTATAAAGTGGATATAGATGCAAAAGGTGATCATTGTTGACCTTATTTGCATGCACCTACCCAGAACCCCTTTTGGTTGTGGCAGCACCATGAGATTTCTGAGGAAAAACAAGCATTCTGGCTTGTCTGGTGGCTGTAGATGAGTGTTTAATAATCCTTCTACTACCCCCTTAATTTTAGTGGAAGGCTTTCCATCACCTTTACTCACCATGATTTATGTAAGTGCAATGGGTCAAATATTTTTTAGCTGCCTTAGCTCCAGCTTATACACCTCCTCTTCTGATGAGTAGGGTCAACCAAGGCTTTAGGCTGGAGCCCACACGTCGGCTCATATGGACAATAGTGGGTTTTTTTTAATTTACGTATAGACAAGAATGTCAACATACATTTGATAAAACCATTCATGTAATACATTAAATACATCTAAGTTAGTCATTGCTGGGATGTTTATAGAAACATAGAGCTTAAAGGCAGATAGGAACCATTCAGCCCATCTAATCTCAATCAGCACTTGGTCTCATTTTAGATTCTGGATAGCCATATACCATCGCATGCATGTTTAAATTTATCTAAATACCTAGACTTAAATACTGTCTCTGTATTATTGGCCAGACACACATTACTCGGCAGACATTACATATTATTTCATATTCAGTTTTGTGACTAAACACACAGAGGTATTTGCCTTCCCACGCACAACTCTGACATAGACCTTTAATGAATTATAATGGTTCCCTTTTGGAATCTTAAAGGAATGTCTGTTTTGCTAACCATAAAGGATTAACTGTGTCTGTTTTTAACGTGGCAAAGTGCCCTTGATGTTGCCTCCCCAAGGATTTTAAATGATGATGTTGTTGTTGGACATTGAAGGTATCTGTTCCTTTAAATGTGCCTTTCTCTTCCCTGAGCAATTAAAATGTCTGCTGTCACTCATAATTAGGGGAAGATCATTGACAGACTAAAACTATTGAGATGTGCTTCATGAAAAAGGGTACTGGGTGTCAAACACTGATTTTCTTATTAGTCAAAAAAGTCTGGATAGGTCTGTTTTTTATTAGTAGCAGAATTTATTAAAATTATAATTGTATGTGTAAAAGATTGGGCTTCATTCTGCTCAGTTGTGTTTTGTACACCGCTTTCCTATGTGAGCCTTGTGTTATATGGATTAATTCGTTAAAGGTTGGGTTTAGTAGAGCTGGCAGTCCAGTCAAATTACTAAACTCAACTGAATGTGTTACTACTAGGACTAGTATATTTGCCACTGTGACCTTAGCAACTCGATTCAACTACTTCAAAGTAGAGCTGTGTTGAGTTGAAAATTATCGAGTTACTGTTTTGTTACAAATTTACTGTGAGTTGGAACAATGTTCCAACATGCAGATTGCGCCCTATCTCCTGAAGAGGGGGATCCCATGTATCCAATTTGGGTAAAAACAAATGTGTTACTATAGAGTAACACTGACCAACCTGGGTGCAGATGTTGGCAGGGCTGGACTGGGTGGAGAAAAGTGTCCCTGGCCGCTTGTACATCATTTCGTGGCAGTAGTAAAGTCAAGTAGCCTGCAGCATCTGGGACCTGCCCATAAGGAATTTGCCCAGTTTGCCAATGGCCAGTCCAGGCCTGGGTGTTGTTAAAAGAAAGTAGTTTGAGCTTAAAAAGTAGAAGTTGCCTTGTAAAAATAAAAAAAAATACTTTTATAAAGGAAACAAATATGCAATAGCACTTTAATAAAAAAAAATTTGATTGTACAATTTTACGCATTGATTAATATTGCACAAAGAGTTAATCACAGAGGAATATTTATTTTATATATTTATATAATCAATACAATAAGCCAGTCATCCTCCTGATTTACATGTCCCATTTATCTTACGTACACAAGTAAATTACTAATGAAGAAAAAGCAAACCAACCAAGTGTGTTCAAGGGACATTTTTCATAATGTTTCATGAAAATATGGTGTCAAAAAGATAACTACATCAGCAGGCAAAATTATCTGCAGGCAATTCCTCCTCCAAAAAAAGAATATCTATTGGCAGTGTGAAAAACAACATGTGAGGACAACATGACTTCCCGTAATAATAAGTACATTTTCAGTTATTTTCCATAATTATTCTTCCTCGATCTGTATTTATTTGGATCTGATACCAAGTAGCAGGAATGGACTGGGGGGGGAATCAGCTGTGTCAGTGGCCGCTGGCTGAATACAATCAACCACATGGGTACATTAATATGTTTTTGCAGCGTGCAACAACATGTATGAAGCAGATGACTGCTCAATAAAGGATTCATGGGAGGCACCATTGGGCACTGGCCCATCTGGCATCTGCCTAGTTTACCTGATGGCCATTCTGGGCTTCATAGAGGATTCTTTATGTGGATTAGAAAGGTACATTTCATAGATAGGTCTGACTTTTGGTTTTGCTTTGTGGTGTATATACAATACAGGTTTAGGGGCTAGTGAAAAATCTGTGTAAGTTTTTTTTTTGTAACGCTATACTATTTAATCACGGTAATGTTGTTTTATAAGAAATAAATAATAGAAAATTATTCTGAATGTACATTCCGTATATAATATCATTCTATAACCCAAGATAGTTGTTAGATTGACAGGCTATAAACACCCTGCTGTTATCACCAACATTCTATGCAGAGCGCAGCATTATGTCAAAGAAAAGTACTATTCATTTTCAAATGTGTTCCCATCAAAGTCATTATCAGAAGCATCTTTATGGAACCATCTGGGTATTTGTAAATGTCATACTCTGGTCACTGCCAAATGTCCCACAATAATCAATGTTCTTTCATTTTCTAACTGCATACTGACATGATTAGCACTACCATACCCCCGTGTTTCTAAATAGCTCAATCTATATTTGGTGTGGGGAGGGTGAATTTTATTGCGACATAAATGCGTTGTTAAGAAATAACACGTGCCGCCAGAAAATAGTCAATAGACTTATACTGATTAATTTTATTTAATTATTCTTGACTGTGAAAATTGCGAGGAAGCGTGATAGACAAACCTAGGAACCTGGTCTCCTTCTGCTCCCTTATTGTTAAGTTACTGCTAGCGGAGGGGGCAAATAAAAACTAATATTTTTTTGCCACCCCCTTGCCAAAGATCTCCGCTTTCTGGAACATATTTCTGTTACCATCATTTAACTGATACCTTAACCCCTTCACGAGAAATGCATTGTCATTAAGGGGTTTAAAGAAATCCCGTATTCCTTGAGGGGTTAAATTAAATTCACACCCAAGATATACATTTTTTGTAATGAAGAAAGAAGATGAATGAGTTACCAGGCATTCTAAACAAATGTGATGTGGAAATCTCGTAGGACAACATAGGACTAATTTTTACAGAGTGACCTTTCATTCTGTAGGGACACTTTACGGTCTCCAATTACACCTTCTTTCCTTACATAAACAGGCAAATATTTAAATTTATAGCATTCTGCTACAGGCTGCTGAAACCCAACCTGCTGTGCACAAACAGAGCTGGGGGGGGGGGTTAATGTTGTTCTATTTTATTGTGTCTAATTAAATCTATTTATATTGTGTTAAATATATATATAGTATAAACCTGATCTGTAATTCGTATATGTAACATTAAATAAAAGTAGAACATAATAACAATGCATAATTATATGCAATTACTATATAGCATTAGGTTTAACTCAATAAGTGTTCTAGCAACCATATTTTGGGTTAAAAACTTTGTAAAGTCATACTTTGTGATGCCAGATACTGGGATATAGCTGGGTGGGCTGCTGTTGGCTCAGGCCAAATTTCTGGCATGGCTCTGGCTCATGAAGACAGTTAAAGCAGTATGAGCAAGAACTTAGGTAGCTAAAACTACTCTTTTGGGTCAAGCTTTGGACCTTGTGAACATCAGTAAAAAAACACTTGGGAGGCCTTTCTCCTGTGGACATTTCTATCTCAACTCGTGCAGAAGGAAAGTCCTCGCACATGGAAGCACACATATTTACAAAGACCCAAATCAAGACCCAAATCAAGAGGAGTTTGTAAATAGATAAATAAATAAATAAATAAACAAGAAAAAATGTGCTTTTTATCTGCAGAAAATAGAAATGTCACATTTAGTCTTTAGTCTGCAGCTATATGTGAGCTGCCATGGCTCATTGTGATTTTCCTTGCGCACCAGAATTATTTAATTGCATGTTAGTCAGTTGTTAATTTAATTATGTTGTGGAGGACAGGGTTTGGCAGCAGTGCTAGCTGTCTTTGGAGGCAGACCTAGCCTCTCATGGGGCAGGGCTAGCCCCTCATGGGGCAGGGCTAGTTGTGCGCAGCCCCAAGGCAGTTTTGGGGGGGGAGAACAAACACTGGCTGGAGAAAGAGGAAAGTGACCTGGAGACCACGGGAAGCAGCACTTCGCCCGGATACTCTGTGTCAAACCCCAATGATTAGTCGCACACCAGATACATGTTAATAATATTTAAACTAAATATGTAATAATCATTTAATAAAAGGGGAAAATGGATAAAAAGCAAATATAGGTAAATATGAATTCTAACCACTGCACACTAGCAAATATATAATTGGCACACTGCTTACTGGACCAACCCATCCCTGAAGGGTACCTTAGGAAAGAGACATACTGGTCCTTTAACAAAGGGCTCTGTGATATGCTAATTATTATTATGTTTTATTTACATAGCGCCACCAATTTACGCAGAGCTTCTCACAGTCCGTGCATGCAAAGTATTATGGACAGGCTCAACTTGGCTCACAAGCTTACAATCTGAAGGGAATGGGGTATAGAAAAACATAGGGTATGGAGAAAGGGAGAGCTGTGCTGTAGATGTGTATGGGAACAAAGAGAAATATGTGTGGGACCACGATTAGTAGAGATGCCCCAGAAGTAAACGAAAGAGAGGTGGAGAGAATGAAAGGACTTGGACTAGTCCGATCGGGCATAGTGGGTAGTGAAGGGATACCAAGGGTTGGTGCCCCCTGCTGGATAAGAGGTTAAGGTGTAAATGGGTCAGGTGATAAACTGTTTCTCTGTAGAGCGGAGGAGGGGAAGGGAGGGCAGAATTGTGGGAAGATGGAGGAATTAGTTGCAGGCTGCCTGTAGGAGAGAGAGTGTTAAATCTACTGAGAGTGGACAGGGGCAGTAAAGGGCAGATATAGGAGATGAGGAGTTAGAAGACAGACATGCTAAAGTATATTTGCATCATACAAGAGGGTAGTGGACACTGTATTTGTGTTAAGGGTTTTATAACCACTACTGTATAAAAAGATGCAATGCCAAATATCACAAATATCATAATATCTGCAAAAACAATTAGCAGCCTTTAGATACTTTTGTTGCAAATACTACAGTTCTGCAATTTTCGTAAATGTTGGTAGTTTGGATAAATAGATGTAAAATGTACTACGTTATGTGATCTGTTTGTGCATCTTTTTCATTCACAGATCTATTTTTTTTGGCCAAACTGTCCCAGTCTGGAAATTTTTGATATGAAATAATTTATACATTGCTGCATCCATATTTATACCCATTTTCAGGCTTGGGTTACTTTATAAATCCCCACTATGTTATCTCTCGATTTATTTATTAAGTTATAGCGCCATTGCAAAATATTCTTTTAACACAGGGCACATATGTGTAATTACGTCATTCACATATTTTTGAGTATCTTTATTAAACAACTATTTACAGTATATTTACTGTATATACTACGAACATAGATTATTAAATGAAGTATTAACTTCTCTGTGCATATATGTAGCAGGAGCCAATACCTATTATTAAATCGACATGAAATCTCTTCATGGATGAAATTATAGTGTTTAGAATATGGAACCTTAACCACTCTTTCAAGTTGTGGAAAAATATGTCATGTTATAAATGCCCGGAACACAGTAATTTCATCAAAGGGCTTTCATGTTCATCCGTGGAAAGGTCGAAAACCACAAAGCTAAAACAACCCTTTATATAATAAAATTACACCTACGCGCCATTTTTTTTTATGAATGATACTGGATAAAAGAGGAAAATGGACGTTTCATGAAATATAGGGAAATTGCATTCAGATAATATACATAAACAGTTGCCTTTAGGAAAATACAGTATGTATTCACCAACTATTTTCCCCAGAATTGCCAAAATAGCAGCCAGAATCAACGTCTCCCATTGTATTGCGCAACCAAGCAGTCCCTCTCCTTCCCTCTTACCCTCCTTCTTTTCTTTCTGAATTAGTATGACTTTGCAAGGGGTAATCATATTGTCTAATTGTATATCGTTAATTTTCAACCTCTATAACCTATATAAATAAGATATTAATAATTATGTGCATCCTGGAAAATGCATATTAAAGTACTTTATAAGTATTTAATATAGATTTTTAACCTGTATTGAAAAATGTCAAGTACTTACCTTTAGGGGAAGCTGCAGATCCAGATGTGCAGATGTGCAAGTCTGAATCTTATTTCTATTGGTATAATTTTTTAATAATACACCTAGCTATATGCCTACAAAATCGCTGACATTGTGAAAGTGTACCTAGAATCATCTGCAAAAGGCCCTCAGAGGTTTTCATTCTTGCTCCCTTAAAACCTTTAACTGTTTGCCGGTTATCTCCAAAAGTATAAGATGTCTTTCGGACTTTTAGTAAAGTCAGATCTCAAGTTGTTGAAATGCCTCATTGGTTAAGATTAATACCATGTCTGCCAGGAACGTTATTTCTGTGTTGGGAAAACTCTAGCTGCACATGGAGAGGCAGGACTTCTATTAGTAGTATTTATTTTATTTAGCACCATATATTAAAGATTATATATGATATATTTGCATATTTACTTTAAAAAAAGGAAATAAACCAATATATAATTACAATCACAAGAAAGGTGACAGTTTGTGCATTGGTTTAATCCTTTTCTTCTCTGATCCCTAAAATAAGACCATGATTTTGCTTTACACGCATGGTAACATCACTAACGTCAGTAACACATACAGTATATGCTAACATTATATGCTCATGTACACACATGATAGCACCATGCACTCACACACTCTAACACTATATGCTGACACACATGCAACACCATACACACACAACACCATATGTTTATGTTATGTACACGAATACTACTATTACCAGCATATACATGCACACACTATCCAACAACGTACGCACTGACTCTGACACAATACATACACACACACTGACACTATATATATATATATATATATATATATACTAACGCACACACTGACTCCAACACAATACATACACACACACTGACACAATATATATATATATATATATATATATATATATATACACTAACGCACACACTGACTCCAATACAATACATACACACACTGACACTATATATATATATATATATATATATATATATATACTGACACTATACATACACATATACACTGACTCCAGCACAAATGTTACTCAACCCCTTCCCCTTTCCCAACCCCCCTGCCTCCCTACTACAGAGGGATCACATAATGCATGTTACATGACCCTGCTGAGTGCCTCCATAACCAAGGACCTGGGTGTTGTGCACCCACATTAATACTCCACTGCATTCATAATGCCACAACACCAGAAACGTGAGAGCTATGAGTAGCCCACCTGATTAAGTGTGACCAGGTATGGTCAGCGGTCAGGTCAGCAAGCTTTATAAAGTGGATAGTGGTAAATAACAGAGGTTTTCTTCCTTAGCTGTGTCCATCTCCCAATCAAGTGATACCATATCAACCTAATATTGTATATCTGTAATAATATCTAGTCTGTAAAGGATACTATATTTTTTTCATTTGGAGAGATGCCCTTCATGACACACTGACATCCCCAGGCCTCAATAAAAGGGACTATGATAAGCTCAGTATGTTCAAAATTAATATTTTATACAAATATTCCAAGCTGGAGGTTAATAATGAAACAGTCTACAGTCTAAATACATGAATGGAGAACAGTAAGATACATTTGCACATTGCATACTAAGAAAACTGTCATATTCTAATTAGCCCACATCTTTGTTCTGGGATATTTCAGCATTCGCATTAGTGCCATTGTTTATTTGCATGGAGCAAACACGTTCAAAATTTGCCATTTGACAATTTATTTAGGATTTTTCCTTGTCTGCAAATGTAAAGAATTACTTCTTTTACCCTTTCTTTCTTTTTTTGTACTGCTCTATATGATGAAGCAGTGTGACCAGGGACCACCTTGGGGACTTTGTAGACCCTGTCAAGGTCTAAACTAGGCCCTTTCGGTATGGAGAGGCAGGAACGTATCGGGGTCATGTGATGTAAAGTGGTGCAATGGGGGCAGGTGGGAGTATGTATGTATGTATGTTTGTTTGTATATACATACATATATATATATATATGTAAATATATATATATATATTTATATATTTGTTTGTGTGTGCATGGATGTGTAATTGTGTGTGAGAGAGAGCATTGATGTGCAGTCATCAGCTCCTTAGGGCATAGGTGGCACTGTGGCACGTGTTACTTGGTGAAGTTGGGGGAGGGCTGGGGCAATTTTAGCACCTGTGGTTTCTAGTTATGCCCCTGACCCCAGGGAACTCTGTTGTAAGGAATTAAGACCCTAATGTCCCTTTAAGGAATTTCTAGCAATTCCACTATAATTAATTATATCTTATAATTATGAGAAATCCATCTTCGAATAATTCCTTGTTCTACATCCTGCATGCAGTCTCTCAAATCCAGCTATCAGCCGCGCTTGCGTAAGTTGGCGGACACTTGGCCGTAAAGTGCCAGAGTCACCTTGCATTTCTACACTTTAATAAACTAAAACGCGTTCACAGCATTGTAAACATATGTTGTCAGATTAAAAAAAGGACATTAATAATTACCAGTAAAAATGTGTAAATTGTGGTATTTATTCCTCATACAGAGTCTACTGTCCAGAGGAGGCCTACATAATTACAGCATCTCAAAACCTCAAGGACAAGGTCTGTTGTACACATACAGAACCAGATCATTTTTTTTTTTTTTTTTTCCTAATAGCAGGGTCTGATACTCTGCCCAGTGTTTCCAATGGTGTCACCTTGAATGCTTATGGGCATTCAAACCTTTTATTGTAACCTGCGCTCATATCGACCTCTAACACTTATGTGCCAGCCACCTCAATGGTCAGGGGCAGGGCTTTGCTGTGACCTTTTATAAGGCTTTTATAAAGCTTTGTTACCTTCTTATAGGGATTAGGATTATACTAACATATATTTTATTCACACATACTCATTTATGGACTAATTTGCTGCTGTTTATATACGTATTATTAAAAACCTGCCAAAGGGGGACACCTTGGTTTTAGGTGGTGTGGCTGGGGGCAGGGCTTTACCAAGACTCTTTATGACCCTCCTAAAGAGGGACACTCGGAGGCTACTGAATTAACTTTACATATATATATTGATTGAGATTCACAATTTGCTGTAAAAGTGTTTTCATAAATATACAACACAATAGTTACAGTAGTTACTGTAAGCCCTTACAGGTTCCCGTATGATAGATAATCATGTGACGGTAATTTCCTAAAACAATCCAACACATCATCGGAGCAGTGAGTGGTTGGCAGAGGTTAACTACGATTGTCCTTCTAGTTATTCCTCACTTCCCCACAGGGCACTATCAATTACCTCCACGTGAAGACTCATTAATGTCACGGCTCACAGACTTTCAACTGAGACTGTTTGAAAGTTCCACTGATTGATAACTTTTGCACAAAATACTATCATTCATTAAGAGCTTTGATGAAACTGATTCTACACCTACAATTAATTTGAGGCATTACTTGGTCATTTATTTTTCTTTTCTTATTTGTTTGACATTCAAAACAAGCTGCTGGGAAAGCATATACTTTGTGGGGTAATATCTGTTACTCATTTTATTAATAGTTTGTTGGTGATCAGTAGACAAAACGAAAAACCTTGTTGACTTCACTATTTGATATGAACAGCCAACATTGGCAAGTTTCTCCTGCAAGAAGGTTGGCCTTCAGTAATGTATAGTGAAGTAAAAGAGTTGAAACCACAACTTCTGCAAATACTCTTATAATATCTCCCTTTTGGTAAATAGACACCTATTTATAGAGAATATTTCACCATGATAAATATTGTTCAGAAAACTTAAACTATAGTGGATCCTATATGAAATGTGAAATAAAATAACTGTTTTCTGGCAAGATACAATGTATTACTGCCTGTCTGAAACAGCCATAAGGTTAAGAAAGTTGCGAAAGGTTGTCTGCACAACTGCGTGTTTATTTAAACCAAGTGTTTGACATAAAAAACACGATGACGGATTGTAACTCTTTCATCAAAACTCTCCGGGGGAAGCAAATGCAATTTGGTTATTTGTACTCACTTTGGGGAAAATACTTCATGTAAACTTATACAAGTGATCATTGCTAGTTATGTTACAGACGGATATCGTCTTAATCTCTAATTGAGGGAACAGTTATTGTATGTCTGTTTCGGGAGACGAGAATGTTTTTGTTTAGCTTCTCATTGAGTCCAAGTATCTAAACTGTCAATCCTACTTTGCCTGTCTTGTTAGTTACTTTGACATGTCTTTTTGTAGTACTGGAGAAATGCTCTAAGTGAAAACAGTACACAGTCTAACATTCTCTCAAAGGTGGTCTCCGAATCTTAATCACGTATACATTGATGACAACTCTTCATGTCCAGGTTTCCAATTCAGACAATTGGTCAACATTCCTACTGCTTCTGAAATGAAGTCACCGGTTTTTTTTAATGTATAATTAGCTTCATAGACGCTGTACAAAGAGAAAGCTGTTTTGTGTACAGAATTTCTAAGGCAACTGTTTTGGGGTTTTTTTCGTTTTTTTTCTTGAACTTTTAATTTGAGGTAATGCAAACAAGATGTTTTCTAGGTTTGTTTTTTTTTGCAACTTTGAAGATGAACTATTCTGTCCAATAAGCTGAACAGAACAAAAGAAAGTTCCATTTCGGATGTTCCATAATACAACAATGGAAGCATCCATTCATTATAGAAATTTAGTATCACCAAATCGTTAGTTTATGTTTAGTTTATTAATTACCATTGATTGTTTAAGTTAAAAACATTTATATTCCAGCCGGCCCACAGAAGTAATTCACAAACATAGGCTTCCTGGGGCCCGCTTTAGAATACGTGTTTAATCAGTGACGTAAGCAATTGTCTAATATTAAATAAATGGGTGCAATAATATCTTATTATGCTTCTGTAATCTTATGGCTATTAACACAGACGTGATGTCATCAATGAATGCCACTATTATTATTATTATCTTTTATTTATATTTCACCAGCGATTTACGCAGCATTTCTTACAATCCATACATTCAAAGGGTATGAAAAAACTAGAATAGACAGACTAAGACAAACTGATACAATAGGAAAAGTGCGCCCGGCTCGTACGCTTATACTATTGTGTGATGCTTGATGTATATAAAATAACTGTTGTCAGATTAGGGTTTTTGAAACCTATTTGGCATGTATGTTTTGCTTTTCAAAGGCATGTGTAATATTGTTCAGCCAGAATAAATATACAGCGAATGAGGATATACTAATTTTAGTGACGTATACAATTTCATTCCAAGTCGTTAATCATGTTTAGCCGTTTTAAGAATAACCGAGCTTTCATGACTACAGCATCAAAGTCACAACAGCACATACTCCCAAAATGGAACAAATGACTAGACATGAAAGATAAGCAAAATACTTAATGGCTTAACTATGAATTCAGTACATTAGCAACCTGCAGGCATTATTGATGGCCTTTCAGAAATCACGTCTGACATACACATTCTTCCGCAAGTCAAGAGCATTGTAGCAATATTGTATCTCAGCACTTCATAAAAGAGCCACTAAAGTTTGTTAAAAATAACTTTTGCTTCATTGGAAGAAAACATTTTATTTTACAGAAACTCTCAAAGCCTTTGGGGAATGGTGTATACCCTTGCAATGTTGCATGCTCTCCCTATAGGAAAGGGGAATGCTGAAAGGTCTAAAGGCCTGGGCCAGTGGTCATCTACCTCTTCCCTACTGATCGGTGGAGGTGGCTTTAGCCTGGGAATTGCCCACAGGATGTGTATGTTTTCTTCCAATGTTACTCAAGAACACTCATTATTACTCAGAATTGTACAGTATATATATATATATATATATATATTCAGCTAAATATATCTTAAGTAACTGCCAGCGTCTTCTTCTGAGGTCCCTCAAGGCAAATTTCTTCTGCATTAAATTTTACTTTAAATTAAGATTATTTAAAAAATAAATTAGCAGATTCTTAAGCCCTATAATACAACAGGGACAGTGAAAATTAACTATATTGCTAAACAAGGGTATCAAAAAGGCAGGCTAAAGACCTTAAATAATGCAACTTTTAAATAATCCCATTTCTCTTGGGCACCATTGAAACCGCCCCAGTCTGATAGTGACTTCTTTACACATCTTCTCATTTTAAAATCTAAAACTTTTGTTTTTGTGCAGTGTTCTCATATTAAACTAGATCCCAAACCTTCACCCCCAGTAATAGGCGGCCACTGATTTCCCAGCTGGCTCATTAACAATATGGGTGATTGTGCAGAGATTCAACCTTAAAATATAGAACACCGAAATATGATGTCATAACTCGGCACTCAGAAGAATTAGAAAACCTAAAAGCTGCCCCTAACAAGGTCTACTGGGCAAGAAAGATCCTCAATATCCACAAGATATATTTTTAGTAAATTTCCTGAAAAAAAACCCAATTAAAAATATTGCAATTACTTTCGTCAACATAGTTTAAGCACAACTCGGTTTTATTTATTAAAACATCAAATTACAATAATTACACAATAAATTTGCTGAGATATTTTCATTTTAAAAGTCAACAGTCATACTTGTACGTAGATACACATATAAAGAGAGATCAATAAACCGACCGATTTGTGATAAAATAGATAGACGGAGATATTTTATTTGCAATGGGCGAAAAAAAAGTTGTCGCATAGGTGCATAAGAAATCTTTTAATCGTTCGCTTACAGATGTTTCAATATATTTAAAAAGTTCTGTCCTTGACTGGAGTCCTGCAGTGATAAGCAAGTCTGAGAGAAAACTTTCCATCGCACGCTGTGAGGAAGATGCAGCTTCACAGCCAAGGAAGGCCTTACGTGTATACTTTGCATCCTGAATATTATTTTTCGACGTCCCATCTAGTTGTGAAGTGCACACCTTGGGGGAGATGTATCTAAATTAAAGAAAACACGTATAGAGGGGATATTTTGATATACTGGTTCTCAGTAAGACATTTTTCTGGCCTTTGCGTTAGATTAACTTTAGATTAACTGTGGGTGGCATTTTAGTTCCCGGCAATCACAGTAGTTTATTATAAAAGGTCCAGCAATAAAAAAAGAGACATCTTAGAGTCCCAACAATTTATTTGATTTATATTCTGCGTGTTTTCCTAAGGTGTGAAGTATTGCTCGGGCTGGGAATGATGAGGAGGCCCTGGTGCTTTAAGGCCAATAGCCAGATATGACAGGCTGCGCATTATGTATTTATCCTCACATGGCATGTGGCCGTGGAGATTGGGTCCATATGGAGCGAACGACCCACCTGGCATTTGTCTGGTGTGCCAGATGCTCCAGGCCAGGTGCTAAACTTCTTAGACTGACTTTGGACTCAAAGTTTCGTCTGTATAACCAAATGTGCAACTCACCCAAGCAACTCACGATCTATCTGACCATCAGGCCCGGACTGGCCATCCGGCACACTTAGCTTGGCAGGTCCAGTCCCTCGGTGTGGATGGATATACACAGTCATACACACGTCATTTAGGTACCATTAGCCTTTACCTTTCATGGCTGCTTTCCATCCCCAGTCCAGCCCTGCTGACCATCATCCAGGCCCCTGGGAATCAGCGTAGCTAAATGGACAGGGAGCATGTATGTGTGTGGATTAGTGCATGCTCAGGGCATGTCCGTGTTTTGATTGGGGTATGTTAATTGAGGGGTGGGAGACCCTAGGTGATATAAGGTGCCCTATGGGTGACCCCGGTCACTGTCCTTTTTTACAGACACGGCCAACAGTCTTACCTGCTTCCCACCCTCCCTCCCTCCCTATTTCTTGTGTACTAACTTTCTTTCTTTTGTCACAGCTGGCGGTTTGTGTGTCCTTGCCGGTCTGGTTTTGGTAAGTGATGGAGTTTGGATGCTGGTGTAATGGAAGGCTCAATCCTCCCCTAACCTCTGGTGTTTTATTGGACGTGCCCACCGAGCTTGTGGACGGCTGGTGGTTAGCATTGGTGGTGGGACAGCGAAAGGTAGCTGTCATCTTTGTTTGGATGAGGGGGGAGGTGAGTACCTGTGGTCTGGATTGTGCAGTTTGAGAGGCCGGCAAGGACGGGGTTAATTCGATTCCTGTGTTGGTTATGTTTGAATATGTTATGGTAATGTGTTATGTATATTTGTATATTTGTATTTATTATTTATCGGTTTGTATATTTTTGTTATTGGTTTATGGTGTTTGGGCCAACACAGTGTTTTATGGTTTATAATAAAATGGTGCTGTTGCCTGCTTTATCCAATCTCAGTCTCCGAGTCGTTATTTGGTGGGTTAAATGGTATCGGGTTCACAATGCACGGTACACACTACCTACATACATGTGTTATAGTTGGCCCATCATACATTCTACCTGGATATTTCCCTTTCACCCCAAGACCTTGGCACTGGAGCAACAGGATTAAACCCAGTTATTGTTATTTTGCTGCTCCAAACAGCTTCACCAAGCATAAATGCATATTAAAGCATTTGCACTCGTGATTTAAAATACAAATTAAAAGATCACTTAAAAGCTGCAGTTCCAGAGCTGCAGTATACAGCCCACTCCTCACTCTGCGTCAGGAAAGTGCACCTGTGTGAGTGTGTTTGCCAAGTGTTCTTATAGAGATCAATGGGAGCTCTTTGTGTGTATGCATACCGCGGGGGGCTTGTTAGACCCCCATGGAACTCTCGCATGACCTAGCACTATGGCTGTGAGTATCGCGCACATGCTCACCGCTACGTAGGCGATGCAGTCAATGAAACACATCTCCTGTAAGGCAAATAGCTGGACACAGTAAGAGAGAAAAAATGTGTAGAAAAGGGGATTCTGATCAATACCTCTATGCATCTACGTGCAAAAAAAGCGTTAAAGGTTATACTCCGCTATCCTGTGCCTTAAAGTTCATATAAGGACTGGAGTGCCTGACATTCAAAGAAACCTATTTTTAACTACACATTCAACACAAGACTTTGTCTTTTTTTGTTCTTTCTGATTGTTAATTACTTCTGCATAATTTATCTCATACAAGAATATATTTTATTGGTAAAAAAAATCCTATTTTTTTTTTTTTTTTTTAACAAAATGTATAAAACTAAACATTAAATACATGCCATCTGCCGTAAATGTGTAAATGAGCATGTCCTTAAAAATAAAAAATAAAATTGGCAAGGTGTGCTTTACAGAAATATTGTTCCAAAAATATTCCCGCATCAAGTGAGCCACAGGCCGTACGCGAGATAATCTGCCGTGGAGTGACAGATACATCTGCTAGTAGTTCTGGGGTCACAATTTCTTCTTTTAGCACAGAACTTCATATGAAGCGCAGACATTTACTAATGTGTTCATCCAGGTTCTATTCTTAGCCAGTTTTACAGCACAAAAAAACAAAAACAAAAGTAGAAGAGAATTAAAGGCTGAATAAAATGTGAATCGTGACCATGTAAGCTGTGCCCGCTATCAGTCTACTAACCCGGAGCACAATTTGTCAGCAATCAAACACAAAGCTGCCAAGAAAGTACTATACTGAGTTCCCTTTCTGAACCAGAATGTCTTGACATATGTTATTGTCAATTTTTATATTGTCAGGTTTTTTTTGTTTTTTTTTAATAGTGCTATGGAATCTCCTGGAACTCTATGAATAAAATGTAATGTAATATCAATGTTTTCATTGTGTATAAAATGCCCAAAAGAGAGAGATTCCAAAGGTACTCATCGTTTCCATGTTGATCACATGAGTCTGTACTAAAAAAAAAAGTGAAAGTTATACTTTTTGTTGGCGATAAATTCAAGACTTACAAAGTAACATCATTTTTCTTAATGTGTTTTCAAGGTTTGTTGAAACTGGGTCTAGAAATGATTTTTGAAATGTATTCAAAGTGTTATTAAAATGTGTAACCACACACTATGGTGTTCATAACTATGCTCATTGTTCTATTTCTCAAAAAGAATAAACTTTTACAAAAAACCGGGGGGGAAAAAGTCTTCCTCCAGTTCTGCACAATTAATATTTTAATAATAACTATTTAATTAATAGTTTGTATTTTGTGTTTATTTAGTTATCCTAAAATCGACAAGAGTAGAGTTTTATATGTTCCATTAGACTATTCAAATTCTTCAGATTTTGGTTTCATTAGACAATAAGATAATTTTACATTACTCTATAAAGCCTGGTTTTCCAGCAGATCTATAAAACATTATCACAGGATTATTTGGAATTAGTAAATTTTACTAATTTTTCATTGATTGTTTTACTTTTTAACTTTTATCTTATTAACCATTTTACAACTTCACACAACAAATGCAGGTAAGCTTGTATTCTGTACCTAGCACTCATGCCTCATTGGGTAGGTGCAATAGATGAAAGTCACCTAGAATAGGTGTTATATAACACAATAATACTAAATGACTCACCAAAAAAAGCTTGACAAGAAAACAAACAGTAGAAAGGTCTCTGATCTCTGCCTCTCCTGAGATGCTCCTTTATTGCCTTTCCTAATCGACGACTTTATTGCGTCATATTAAAAATGTCTTCTGGACAAATATGGACCGTAAGTGCCCACAAAGCACATTGAAGCCAGAGTGAACCTGAAGATGGTCTTCTCTGAATTATTCAGAGCTTGTCAACAATAAGTACATGATTTTAGTCTTATTAAGTTGAACTTGGTAAAATCTGTAAAGGTTAAAAAAATGAAATTATTGTATGTTTTTATTTAGAAATTGTTCTTACATATCTTGAACCGAGATAAATAGGGGGTTGAAAAAAGCCCACGCCATTGTAACCCATACCATGCTTCTACCATGCTTGCCACATTTTTGTTGATCGTTAACATACCTATAACAGAAATAACATATGAAACAAGTGGGCAATCATAACCCCGATGAAGCATTCCTTTTTCTCTAGTTTGTGTCTGTGGAAAGTATATTGCCCTTAATCACGCCGAGCTCATGCATATGCGAACTTCGAAATATCATCTTATCAGCATGTCAACTGGAGGCTTATAAACAAAGAATGAAGTCCTGCTTCCCCATAAGTACATACGTGTTCTAGACAGTGAAATGACTTCAAACCTTATAATGCACCCTGCTTTACTAATTATTTAATACAAAAGAGTGAATTCCATATTTCAAGGCAAGGATCTGAGCGCCGCTAATAATTATTGTCAGGAGGTACAAGTAATTGAAAATCTGAATAAACCATCTGTGAATTGTTCCCATTATGTATTTGGTTTCTTTCACTTCTTAAGCCGCATATAAAAATCTGAAAAATACAGTCACTTTTTGCTTATAATATTTCCAACTTTATGGCCTTTCTTTTTTCTTTTTTTTTTATGCTTTCTGCATTTTATTCTCACCAGTCAATTGTCAAATACTGGTGTAGGGCAGCCAGGAGCAATTATGGGGATCTCCAACTGGTAGAAAATGCCTCCCTCTCTCTTAGTACATGTCAGACGTACCTTTATTAACTCTGACATGCCCTTTGTTTGATTTCCTGAGCTAACAAATTAACTCTGTGGCGACAAGACTTCCCACTGACCACTCTACGAAAGAAAAAACAGCAGAATGCCTAGGAAATGCTACTTAAAATACAGTCTTTTGAGAAAAGAAAAATGGAGAAGTTATTAAAAGGACCAAACTTTTTTTTTTATCCATTGTTCAACGAGGAAGCCAATTTCACTGAAAAGGCACCAGATTCTATCAATGAGATCTGAAAAATCTTAAATTCACAAATGTATTAAAATGTTTGTAATAATTCACTTCCTAGTCACCAAGATTAGTTGTCTATCTGATTTTGTTTCACATGTAGGATGGTTGTTTGTAATACTAGAGAATGCGATCAATGAACAACATACATTGTTACAGCATATTTCAGCATTTCATCTGCAGCGGGAAACCATCCATCTTCTGTCACCGGTGATACAAGGTGTACAAAATACAATAAACACATAACCTATTCTTTCTGCAGGCATTGTAGAATAAAGCCAGTTTTATACAAGATAACTGTTATTGGAGGATATAAGGTATATTAGTAGTTGAACGGTACCATTAATTTTATCTACATTAGGTTTTCACATTTTGACAACCGTGTATGAAGCTCCTAAAGAAAAAAAAACAGAAAATACTTAAGGTACCCATTACACCATGGTAGCACCAATACGTTCATCTTATACATCATGAATATTTAATGGTAATGGTATAGACAGGGCCGGACCAAGACATAATGCCTCCTGGCGGCGGCGGTGCTGCCAGGGGTCATTATCTACCCTTCCTCTCCCTCCCCCTCCCTATTATCTACCCTACCCCACTCCCTTTGCACTTACCTTTCAGAAGTCCTGCGTCGAGTCTCCCTGCTCTGCCACGGTGCGCGCTGCTTTACTGCTGAGCGCCGAAAATTGTCATTTTCCGGTGCTCAGCATTACAAGCCAGCACCGAGACCAAGCTAGAGGGCTCGCAGAGGAGAGAGAGGGGCGCCGAGTGCGGGTAAGCGGAAACCAATCAGCGCCCCTCTCTCTCCTCCGCTTAAAAAAAAAAAGGTGCTTGGGGCGGCAAAGTGCCGCCTTTTCAAAAGTGCCGCCTGGGGCAATTGCCCCACTCTACTCCATTGTAGGGCCGGCCCTGGGCCAAATGTAGTACACTCGTGACCTAATAATATAGTGTTGCCTAAAACACAATTGGAACATAGCGATCAGAGGAATTTGTTCCTTAATTGTATTTTATTCCTAAAACATTCTATAGTACAGCACCGTGCCCAGTAACGAAATCCCTGGAGCAATCCAATGACCAGTACTAGACCCAGATCCAAAGTTGAAGGACCTTCGTATAACCAATTGTGTATCATTATGCCTAAAGATTATTTTTTTCTGTGCTTTAATCACTTACATTGAAATTTTTACTTTTATGTCTAGTCTTTCTTTTTTTATTATTACGATTGAGCATGGGCAGGACCCAGATTGGCCATCTGGCACACCCAGCAAATGGCTGGTGGGTCAATGGCCGACGGCGTTGCATACTTACCCTGTCTACCTCTCCAGCTCTGCAGTGTAAGTGACATTTTACTTATTAATCATCAGAGGTGGCCCTCATTATCGTTGATTCATACAAACACAATTTTCGTTAAACGTTTGTACAATAACTCTATTAATAATCTATATTATACGAAACATTGTGGGCTTTATGGCTAAATGTATCAATACTATGTTTGGAATATGTTGAAACAAAAAACCTAAATAAATATTTGTTTTTCTTCGAGATTATTGTTTCTTTATTTTAATTTGACATAGACATATTAATCTTTTTCCTTTTCTGGCTGTTCTGTTTACAGCCCACTGTTTCCTGGGAAGAAAATCGTCTGGAAATTGTCTCAAACAACATAGTTTAGGCAGTTTCTTGGGGTTTTTTTCTTGGAACAAGTCGTGTGGTTAGAGGAAATGTAATTGTTTTTCCTTTACGCTAAAATTTTCGATTTACGCCTATGGCAGAAAAGAAACCAAAGTTGGCCGTCTTTACAAAAAAAAAAAAAGGTAAATTTGCCGAAGTTAAAAATAGTCACAAGACAATAACCTACATGCTATGCAAAATAAAATGGATTGCCATCGCTATTACAATGTAACTGGCTGTTGCTAGGGATTCAATAGGACTTAATGAGGAACTGCCAAAATTCTTAAGCAGCCCTGGAGAATGTTCTGGATTCTGGCAGACGGTCAAACGGAGGGAAATCAGGAGGTCTGCAAACTGCCAGTCCAGGGCGTTCAGAACACTTATCACAAGACCAGCTGAATAACAAGGCTTGGGTTGCAAGCCAACATTCCAACATAAAAATGGACACATTATCACACACTCAAAGAATAAATTATTATTTTTGCTAGCAGATTTATTTGACGTATCTTGTCAGCAATGACAGGTAGCGAAGGGGAAAAAAATAGATATGAGCGTATTATAAGTTTCAGTATCCATTTCACATCATTCTCAAGACATTCCAAAGCGTTATCAACGCATTAACTCTCAATAAAATGTATAGAGGAAGGGTATTTATTTCTAGCAGTCTGTTTGTCAAAGGTTGTGATTTTTCCCACGTTTTTTTTTTTTTTTTTGGAAGTTATCCATCAAAGAGGTTTATTTCCCTGACTTAGTGAATTGGTTTTCTGGAATAACATATGGAACTGTCTGTGACAGGGCCAGGCTAGCTGGCTCATGTGTCATATGAAGTTTAGCCGGGTCACGGAGCACTTTTGTGTCCGGTTCTGTATACTGTGACCCGGTAATATATTATATTGTGTTTATTGTGTAACCAGCCCAGAGACTGATGTGGATTCAGCCCCAGCCTTCAAAGAGACAATCAGGTAACCCGGCTGGGGCTCTTAATCAGCCAGCACAGCCCTGTCTGCCCAGACGGCACCCGCACTACAGGGGGGATAACACAGGTGGGGGAACCCATTGTATTCTGTAATCCCCTCACCTGATACATCCCCTGTATACTGATGGGATTTGTGATGGGATGTGGCTGATGGGATTGGGGGTTGGGTTCGGTACACATTGCATTGAGATTGTATATAAGTTCTGTGTTTTTGTAATAAAGAGAGTTCTTCTTGGTTTACTACGAATGGTGGTCTGGATGATCCGTAGATAGCTGAGTGCTATCTATATGAGGGACTGACTGGTGATTCCTCAGCCCTCAAACAGGGGGACCCGGCCTTGGGTACGGTGACCCTGTAACATTGGTTGGCAGCGGTGGGATGAATCCCACGACTTGGGTGAAATCCAAACCACCAACTGGGATTGCAGACGAGAGACACCGAGAGAGCTCCTGGAGGTTTGTAGCAAAGAAAAGGCTACTCTGATTGCGGACTGCAGAGAGATGGACCGGCACCAGGATGGCCCAGAGGAGAGCCTCGGACTGAGTGCTCTACAAAAGAACATTCTATGGCACCTATCCCTGTACCCAGGAGGGGCTACATCGGAGCAAGTGACGGCGGTGATTAAAATGTGTCACCAGGAACTGAGCCAGAGTGGGTCTGTATCTCCCAGACTAGGGGAACAGAACACCAAAATATCATACCAGGATATCCAACCCTTCCGAGAACCAGAGGGTGAGACAGACCGGGTTACAGCCGAGGTGTGTGAGCTGGAACACCAGCAATGGCAGTTAGAGTCTGCGCCTGCAGACTGGAGGGATGATTTCTCCCATCCCCACTTCGAATCATACTGGGCACAGTACTGGACAATGTGGGATCTACGAGTTCCACTCCTGGGGGAGAACCCGTTGCCGGAGTGGGAAGAAGAATTGAGAGGTCTCATATATGCAGAGCTCGACCTCCAGAGCCGCTACCAGGGATTCTCCCAGCAGTTAGCAGGTGAAGACCACAGCGACCCTCTGATGCTGTATTGCCCCGTCGACCCAGGACTGATATATGATGCCTTCCAATTTGACTCGTCCTTCGGAAGCCCCTGCCAGTACCGCAGGGATACAATCTGGGACAACCGTGCAGAAGTCCTGGTTTATGCTATTCCCCCCGAGCTGGAGGCTGTTATGGATTGCCTGGTCCAAGAGGAATGGCAGCTCGAGAGGGACTATAAAGAATTGCTGCGGAGAGTGGAGCTCCAGGAGTTACAAGGAGACTGGGAGCATGGTACTACAACTTGCGGGAGTGGGACCGAGGTCCTCTTCACCTACTCCATTGCCCCTGTCCTGGCGAGAAGAACCGAGGTCCTCACCAGCAAGAAGAAGCGGAGGAGGAAGCCAAAAGCTCCGACCCATGTCCCCACCAACAACCCTGGCTGCTCTACCACGGCAGAAGAGATGACTGTCCCCACCGCCCGAGTAAGTGGCACATTCCCCCTCACCAAACCCCTATCTATGCCCGTAGAAGCCAGTGCCCCAGACTGTCCCCCTGATTGCCCGAGTGTCCTGGAAGAAGCCCGGGTCACTGCCCCAGAGGTTCCCTATGAAGTCCCCGGTGACCCGGTAGAGGCACCGTTCCCCGACCTAGCGAGGACGCCAGAGGGGCTGCCGAGTTCCCTGGGTCCTTTCAGTAGCCTGGCGCAGGCCCTGGTTCCTATCCCTGTGTTCTCCGAAGTGATCCCTGGTTCCCGAAGTGTCCTCCTAGAAGCCCAGGTCACTGTCCCAGAGTGTTCCTCTGACTCTCCCCGTGCCCAGGCAGAGGCACCTGTCCCAGAGAGGAAGATCGAGGGTCTGCTTAACCCTCCCGGTGGTCCAGTATTGGCACCTGTCCCTGCCCCGGAGTATTCCCCTGGGTCCCCTGAGTTCCGCGCAGAGCTGCTTAGCTCGCCCAATAACCCTGTAAGGGCACCTGTTCCTGTCCCAGAGTGTCCCCTAGGTCACTCCAGTGTCCCGGTAGAGGCCTCGCTTACTACCTCTACGTGTTTCCCTGGTTCCCCGAGTGCCCCCGGCCCGATCAGCAGGGTTTTCCTTCCATGCAACCACCCTGGCCTGGCAGCTGCCCCAGACTCAGTTCCCAAGACTAGGGAGCAAGAGTCTCCACGTGCCCCTGTTACCCCGGTGAGGGGGATAGCCATGTGCCCCCGGCTGAGCTGGGACCGTCCTCCAATTCAAAGAGGACTACTGACTATCCTTTTGGGCAACCAGGGCCCTGGCCCACCTTCAATGGATGATTCTGACAAAGGGGGCCATGAACTAAGGCCTGCACCTTTGAACTTTGTCCACTCGGACAGCCTGCAGCAGACCCGTGTGGATCTGCCTGGTCTGCCGGACCGTTGGTCAAGGGGGAGATCTGTGACAGGGCCAGGCTAGCTGGCTCATGTGTCATATGAAGTTTAGCCGGGTCACGGAGCACTTTTGTGTCCGGTTCTGTATACTGTGACCCGGTAATATATTATATTGTGTTTATTGTGTAACCAGCCCAGAGACTGATGTGGATTCAGCCCCAGCCTTCAAAGAGACAATCAGGTAACCCGGCTGGGGCTCTTAATCAGCCAGCACAGCCCTGTCTGCCCAGACGGCACCCGCACTACAGGGGGGATAACACAGGTGGGGGAACCCATTGTATTCTGTAATCCCCTCACCTGATACATCCCCTGTATACTGATGGGATTTGTGATGGGATGTGGCTGATGGGATTGGGGGTTGGGTTCGGTACACATTGCATTGAGATTGTATATAAGTTCTGTGTTTTTGTAATAAAGAGAGTTCTTCTTGGTTTACTACGAATGGTGGTCTGGATGATCCGTAGATAGCTGAGTGCTATCCATATGAGGGACTGACTGGTGATTCCTCAGCCCTCAAACAGGGGGACCCGGCCTTGGGTACGGTGACCCTGTAACACTGTCCCACTGAACTCTTTGAGGAATAGTCTTGTGTGCGTGCTCTTGTGGATTCTAATTTTGTGCTGAATTTGGAAATCCTATCACCAGGGATATTTTAGTCCAAATTCTCCCAGAAACATTTTCATGGAAATATTGCTTATTCAATGAAACATGAAGACACCTGGCATTGGCTGATCCTTTTGATAATAATAAAATTACATTTGCACTAATGCTGGCCGGGTTTTAAAAAATAGAAAAACATAACTATAATATTAATACTTTATTGAAACTATTTTTCCCCTGTAGCAGGCATAGTGTATAATGGTTTTGTTATCTTATGCACGTGATATAGTGAGTATTATATAAATTCTCCATATTTGACAACATATCAGTATTGATTTATGAGACGTATATTATTTTTCACGTTACTACTATAAATTCCTAGTTAATGCTAATATCATGATGCCCACGGGGGGGCCAGCATGGGCTATAGTGGGCCCTGACTGTTGTGCGGAGGAGGGGTAGGCTTTTTAGCGGGAATTTCGGGGGTGGAGTTGGGGGAAGATTATATAAGTGGCTGCTTTCCCGGGCTCAGGGACCATTCTTGTGGTTAGGTTACCTGGTTGCGCGTCCCACCCTCCCTCCCTTTTTCTTTTGTTCGTTGGTTTGTGTCGTTTTGTCACAGTCTGTGGGGCGGCAGCTTGCCAGGTATCCAGGGGTTTAATATGGTGGTAAGTGAATGGTTGGTAACATCTGGTGGGAGGTTCTTGGCTGTCAGTGCTGGGAACCTCGGGTCAGGGTGGGGGCATCTCGGTATGTCCCTTCCTTAAGTGGTATTTGGTTATGGTACCTGGATTACTTGGCAAGCGTGGTGTGTTTATTGTGTTTATTGTGTATATTTACATGTTGGTGTTTTGAGTCATTGTCCTTGTTAACGCACCTATGTTTATTGTTTCAGGTTTTGGCGTGACAATGACTCTAATAAATAAAATTGGCTGTGGCCTTTTCTTATCCATATTCTATGGTGTGGTGTCATTATTGGGGTTTTTAATGGGGAGTTAAGCCTAGCCCGGAAAATCGAAGCTACAACAGTCATGTTATTTCTAATGTAGTTATGTCTACTTGGTTTAATGGGAGACTTAAACTTAATTAATATTAAATATTAATTTTTAGAATGAGATGTGGCATTCATCTATGCCTGAATTTCTAATCCATGAGGTTCCGCAGAACAGAATTGGCTATTGCTAGATGTAACGCCCAACGTAGTTTCACCCAGACCTGTGAGTATCATTCAAAAATAAAACTTCAGCCAAATTATTTTTGTATTAAAATCCCTTGTTATGCCATTACACCGGTGACGCCTTACTTAGCTAAAATTGATAGAGTTTTTTACAACATTATCCACTTTTACATTACATGGAAAAAATGTATTATTAGCTTACACATACAAAACAAGTATCGAACAATTCCACTAACAAGTCAAGTGGTTAGTAAAGTTAATCGTTGGCTCAACTGACCAGACTCATCTTCAGCCACATCATTCCTCCGCATGCTAATGCTTGGAAAACACAAAACAATAAAGCACATTTAAAAGCAAAAAATAATAAAGAATTAAATAAAAATGGGGAAAAAACAGTGTCCCCAGGGGGCCCAGATCATCAGGACTTTTCCCCCACCCCATGTGCAATGGGGTCACTCAAAAGGGTAAATGAGGGAGAGGTATGAGGCAAGAGAATTTTAAGCAACAAACAAGTATGAGAACAGGCATGCAGGGATGTTTACACACATAAAATTGAGAAAAGTAAGGAACCAGAATTTTATACGCTTAATTATTTTTTTCCTGTGTAGCTTCAGAAATTTGCCTTCAAGGTAATTTAGGAAAATCTGTAACATTTTGAAGGCAGAGCTGCCAATCCCCAAGATATGCATTTTAATCATCTATTCCCTACTAGACCAATTTAAATTGATTCTATTCACTACCGTAATATTGTCACAAAACATGCAACCAGACAAAACTCTGGTGTTATGGGATTCTGAGATTAAGAACCAGTTTTATTTACTTCCAAAAGATTTCCCATCACCGTTCATTCTCTCGCATAGTCTCCAGTAATGATGAGGTTTGCCTGTTATAATGGAGCTTACAACCTGTCACTTACTGATTCCTTTTTTACTTACATTATTCCATTCTTTATTGAAGACCAAAATATCCGACAGAAAAAAAAAGGGCCCTCAAGCCCCCACTTCTTTTAAATCGTCAGTTTCCTTTCTCATGTACATTTTATCAGCGATTACTCTTCCTTTCATTGTTTCAAATTTCAGCTGTGTTTTTTCAAACAAATGTTACTTGCTTTGATTACCTTCTTTTTTATATACATCCATTTTAAATTTCTATATGTTTCAATCCTTGACTCTGTCGCCTTTTATTCCTTTTTATATTTTGTATTGTTCTTTTCAACTGATTAAAGGTAATTAATTATTTTACTGCGGACATGTTCCTCTTGGATAAACAAGGGGAATTTCCGTTGGATCTCTAAAACGTTTTAGATTTTTTTACAGGAAATAATGTTTCCTGTTCAATCTAGTAATCAATATGTTATTTTCGTGCACAAAACACATGAAAATTCTTACTTTTTATTACACCATAATCACAAATGGATACCGAGATAAATAGCCATGTGCCTTTTTCGGTCCCACCAGCATAATTTTATATTTTGTAAGAAATAATGATTAATTTCTTAAATAGTAATTTAAGACGATTGGTGTTCAGCATGTACTTTTCTGTGTATTACATCATTTTTTTGGAGATTTTAAACATTAAATTACAAACATTTTTTATATTTAACACTGATGATATCTATTCATGGTGGAAATTTTTCGAGATGGAATGAATACATTTTAATATTAAAAAGTGAAACAGTATTCTCGGGTTTTCCATTAGGAAAACGTATAATGGAGTGTTTTTATTTGTTTATAATTTATATTTATCATTCCATTCTTTTATTAAACTAAAAGTTTGAGAGTTCTATAGACCTGAGGGTTCCTTCAAAAAAATCCTTCTAATTGGCACATTTCATAGCTAAAATAAAATGTCCCTTATTCTTCTTCCAACTGATAGCATGCCTGCAATTAATTACGAATGCATGGGGGTTGCTGCACTAGACCTGATCTAGTATAAATTTAGAATTCTTATCTTCGTTAACCCACTCATTGAGAGGTGCAGAGCACTAGGGAGGTTAATCTTGCAATAGTATTGTTACATCAGTAAAACAGCCCATGGACTTGCGATCTAAGCCTTAGTCAGTCTATGTCACAGCTTTTATTTAGAACTCTGTATCGGTGTGGTGAATACTAAAGGAGAAACTAAGAACTCCAGGGGCTAATGTTGATATATTTTGGCAGCAGGGGCTAATATTAATATATATATATCGGCAGCAGGGGCTAATATTTATACATATGGGCAGCAGGGGCTAATATTAATATATATATCGGCAGCAGGGGCTAATATTTATACATATGGGCAGCAGGGGCTAATATTAATATATATATCGGCAGCAGGGGCTAATATTTATACATATGGGCAGCAGGGGCTAATATTAATATATATATATCGGCAGCAGGGACTAATATTTATACATATGGGCAGCAGGGGCTAATATTAATATATATATATCGGCAGCAGGGGCTAATATTTATACATATGGGCAGCAGGGGCTAATATTAATATATATATCGGCAGCAGGGGCTAATATTTATATATATGGGCAGCAGGGGCTAATATTAATATATATATATCGGCAGCAGGGGCTAATATTTATACATATGGGCAGCAGGGGCTAATATTAACATATATATATATATATATATATCGGCAGCAGGGGCTAATATTTATACATATGCGCAGCAGGGGCTAATATTAATATATATATATTGGCAGCAGGGGCTAATATTAAAGAATTAAAACTAACTGCCAGTTCAGCTGTTATTATGTAGTTAAAAATGCATGTCATCTCATTTTAATGAAAGATTTCTAGTAAAAAGCACCTAGGACACCTAGGGCAAATGACTCCACAAGTTCTAGATGAGGCATGTATGTTCACATTGAACTAGTATGCCCTCACCTGAAACTCACAAAACGTAAAGTGAATGCCCTCACAAACAACTCGCAGATTAGTAAATATGCAAGATATTTTCAAGTAAATTTCTACCAAAAATGAGTTCCTGAAATTCAACCTATCGCACACCCATGTGGCTGCAATTTGATACAAAAGATGTAGAAAAAAATATAAAAACATTGACAAAGACATTTGATTAAGAAATGGGAATTAGATTTTTCCTTGGATCATCCTTATAACTGCATATATATACGGTATATTGATTTTTATAGTTTTGTGTATACAAATATTTGACAGAAAGGCTGCTTTGTATATGGTCATATGAATAAAGTGACTTTTTTTTCCGGCAAGTTTACGTATGTTCACATGTTTTAAGGATGTTCAAATCCCTTGGTTTCTAATTAGAACAAGAATTTTTAAATACGAATTTTCTCATCATGGGCTTCATTATGGACCATCCCTCCAGAGGTGCTGACACTCTTTCAATTCTTTTACTAATGAAAAAGAACTCAGAGTTTAAAACAGCCAGATCAGTGAAGGGCAGCTGTAAAACCTTCGTTTTTTATTTTACGCCTGCAACAGTCTGCAGGTTAATGTACTGATAATTTCAAATATATGCATGGAAACACAGACAAATGGAGGCTGAGATGGAGAAAAATGAAACCATTAAGAATATTTATTCGTATATAATACAGACGGTAAGGCTGGTTGTGGTTCATTTTATTTCTAGATTCATACAGGAAATTTTTTGGAACATTTTAGCAATAAAACCACAGACCCATGAGTAAAGGACTAGCCTGGAACCCACTTTGGTTCCTACATTAATGCTCTGGAGACCACCGTTGGCCTTTTACACCTTCACATAGCTACAATTACCTATATCTTCAATGTAACTTACTTTGCAATTTGTCAATGGGCTGCCTATTAGTCAGAAATTTAATCCAACCTAATTATGGTATATTATGAATATGGGTTTTGGAATAAAAGCATTGACAGATTATCCACAAGGCTTCCTAGAGTCATTGTCAAAGTACGGGCTTTTCAGTGCCACAGCAAGCGTAACTGGGTTCTGTATGCGCACCGCCATTCCAGTATTGTACTTTAAGACTAATGTTGCAATCATTGTGGTTTTTAATCTGATGATATGTCTCGGGCTCTGCTGGCACCTTAATCTGATTCTAAAAGAAATATTGGTTGCATTTGAATGGAAGTTAGAAAGAACAAAAGCTAAATCTCTCTCTCTCTGCAGTTAAAAAGACATCTGATGTTTAAAGTTACACTAGACGTTATTTAATAGGGCACATAAAACTGCCAGTTGCTTATTCATTGAAATACCCATATATTGTGAATTGGGTCAAATATGAATTTATTAAGAGCTATAATAACAGCTGTAATAATAGTCTATAGTCAACACCAAGATTTCACAGAGTGGGTAGTCAATACTTGTGATGAAGGCAGGTGATCACATGAAGACCTCAATTTTTACTAACACCGCAAATGGCAGCACAGAAAAGGGTTTAAACCAGATAACAATAAGAGCTGTCAGGAGAGACAAGCGCATGTAAAATGTAGGTTCGCAAGGTAGAAAAAATAATGCCCATCAATTCCTAATTTTAATGAAAGATTTATATTAAAAGCACCTCATTAATATGTCAGGAATCTTGCTGAAATCAAGTAGAGCAAGTCTATTCACTTAATTTTTTGACATGTATTTAAATGTGCAAGGGCAAATGACTCCATATGTTACAAGTTCTAGATGAGGCATGTATGTTCACATTGAACTAGTATGCCCTCACCTGAAACTCACAAAACGTAAAGTGAATGCCCTCATAAACAACTCGCAGATCAGTAAATATGCACAATGTTTTGTGAGTGTTAGCATGTGAAGACATGCAACCGGAGTTTAGCTTGGTCAGTCTTACAGTTGACCTGTAACTCAGCTGACCACTTAACTTCAAGATGAATAAACCTTTGGCCCAGTATGTTGGCTTACCACTTTGTTGCCTGTCTAGTTTTACTAAAAAGGAACTAATCAATGACATGTCCACACTTTTGATTTCGTTCTTCATTAGTAAAACACATTTTCAGCCAGCTCCTCCATTCCAGTAGTGATTTTTTTTCTGGAGGTGATATATAACGTTATTTAGATTTTAAGTTATTGAACGTAATTTCTTTGGACCTGCTGATTTCTTGTTATCGCTTCAGAACCTCACTCTTTGCTTGGAATGAATATGGCTACTGACCATGACTTGTTATCTTCCTGGTAAAGATAAAAATGTCCTGCACCTGCAACTGCAATTTACACCTACATCAGGACTCCGTGAAATAAGTTCCAACACTGCACATAAATGGCTGTTAGCAGCTCATTGTAAAAATGTGCCATTTATCAGTACCTACGACTACTCTTCTTTGCATTTGTAAAAAAAAAATACAAAAGCAATTATTTCAAACCACAAAATGATTACTGATTATTTGTGAGTTTTTAATCCCATTGGATTAGGCTTCACTTGTTTCCACAATGTCTCCAAATGTGTTGATTATTTCCAACTGTTTAAAAAAATATATACAGCACATTTTGCATGCGGCGCACTATAATCAGCTATCAATGCGGTGGACATATTTTTCTATACAATTAATCTATCTTCCCAATGGCATTCTTTATAAAAATGTTGCTTTTTACTCATAAGAGGCCAATTAAAAAATATCCCTCTGTAAGCAAAAGTGGGCTCAATAAACATGTGTGCCGCTATTGTGTAACCATCTGGCAAATTTTTGATTAACTGGCACGTTTCCATTCCTTTTTATTCCTATTCAATTGTTCACATTGCATGTGGCATTCAAACAAAATCAAGATGGAATAACTATTTATTATTTACGCTTGCTTCTGGTCGACAAATTAAATTACGGAATAGAGCAGTTTAATGTTTTTTTGTTTCTAAAATCATACGGCGAGAGCATATTAGTTAAATGCAAACCTGTGTTGTTACTATAAAGGTGTTAATTTTAATCATGTTTGTCTACAAACAGTGGGGGGTTGTACTAAGGTGTGATAAGAATTTGAGATTTCAAACAAGCGATAAATTAAAGCTTTATGGTATTCTAGGAAGGCATCTTCTAAAGTCTAGCTTTCCACATAAGCTCCTTAGAGAGGTGTAGAGAATTAAGTAGTAACTTTTAATGGTTATCGTTTAAGCACATGTAGATATTGGACCATCTAGATCCCTGGATAACAAAGCTGTTGAAGAGCCAAACTGGGGTAGTCTATTATTAATAGATGTCCTTGTAATCCTAAAACGTAGGTGTTTGAACCCACTCACCTGTGGCTCAGGCTTTATCCCTCCTAATGAGCCAGATCAATACAAGCATTGGATTCAATGCCACTAGTTCACCCAGCGCAAATAACTTTGATTACAATTTAATTTCATAATTTCATGTGCGGCAGGTGTTTTTACCATAATCCTTAACTTAAGGAAGAGTCAAGGAACGAGCCTTATAAATAGGAGTGATGGCTATAAATTATCTACAAACCATATACTTCTTACTGAGAATGTAGCTTACATACTGGACTTTCCCTAAGGAACAAGCCAAAGCAAATCACTTCCTACTATGCAACATCATTAAGATTGGGAGACCAGACTTGTTATGATGCTGTTTATTAAATGAATGTTTTAGAAGTGGCAGTTGGCGGGTTTTTATTTAAAATGCATGTTTCATTGAATATGGCCCCTTTATGGACCTACTTTTTGTTTTATTTATACCCCTTTAAACACCCAGCATTCCTGAGGAAGATGTATGTACATTTTTGACACAATCTTCAGCCGACAGATGTCACAAAAGGGAAAATAAAAGAGAGGTGATGTGCCAATGCCAGTCTGTTACGCATTAAGAAAGAGTGGTAATAGGGAGAATTAGGGTCAACCAGGAAGTCTTAACACCATGCTTATTTACGGTACTATGGCAGGCAAAAAAGAACTCAGCCTCATTCATTTTTTTCTTACAGGTTCCAAATATAATAATTTAGGTCAAAGCTGTGTGTTGAATAACCATTATATTTCATCCTCTGCAAAATAGCCTTATTACCTGCCACTGAGCAATAGAACAATAAACCTCTATATCTGCCTTGCCAAACACTAACAGCATCTCGGTCTCCATTCTTCTAGCATTGAATGCCAATCAGAGTGTGAAGGTAACTGCGAAGGTAGCACTCACAGCTACATTGTAACCTAACAAATACAAGAACATCGTTCGGAGCCAACATTCCAGGGAAAGAATTGTATTTCTTATTCGGTGGTTTTATTTTTTACCTTTGATTGTTTTACAATTTCCTTCTCTAAGTACTGTATCCATTGTTAAAATTCTATGAATTATAATATACATCAAACACATGGGTGCATTGTTTCTACGTTTCTCATAATTGATTCAACCACTTTGTTATTTTAGTGCAAAAATACTGATTTTCGCATGGGAAGATCTCACACCTTTTTTTTGAATAACCATTTGGAGAGCACTCCCCTCCGGCGCTTAAAGGATAAAAGGTTGCTCGTATCATGACAAATTTAAATTTAAAATCACAGTTCAGTTCTACAAACTATGCAAATGAAGAAATCATGCAAAATGAGACCTTTATACGTGTGCATCCAAATGCAAATTGTTCACTGGCAAACAGAAAATGAAGGGTAGATAAATAATGAAAGAAAGATTTTGGAACATATTTACAAAAAATAATGAACTGGGATATTCTAAGGATGTGAAACTAGCTTTATTAATACTGCTTCATTAAAGGGAACACTTTAAGTTGCATGAGAGTCTTATTTGGGTTAAAATCCAGCACAGTCATTGATTCAGATCCTTGGTAAGCAACTCAGCGATGAAAAATTAGATAGGAGTCACCAAACTTGGGGTACACTTGAACGTAGTGACGGGCGAAGCAATATATGGCCGTATAGTGTGACCGAATCCCCAATATTTATGCCTCAGGTGTTTTTTAAGTAGTATTTACTGGGTGTTTACCGATCTCCTGCATTGTTGTCTTTACATGTTGGTCATTTCAGTAGCAGCCAGGATTCTGAATGTGTGTGCGTTTTTAGGGCGCACTTCTCTTTCTGTATTTTGTTGTTAATAGTGGCCTGCAGGTCCAGACCAAAATGTGTTAAAATATTAAAATAGATACTTTTTCACAAATCCTACATGTTATGATTCTAAGTTATTATTATCTTTTATTTGTATAGCAATGTAATGCAGGGTACAGTAAGAACCGGAGACCCACGGTGAAGAGACGGTACATGAATGGCAAAAATTGGTGGATGTGCCCCTAGGTTCGAGTGACCTTTGGGTCTTGTACGGCTCCAATACAATTACAACACGGAAGGAGTAGGAATAGGCCAAAGTCATATAAGGAATTCCGAGGTCCGGGCAGGCAGCACAGGTGCAATGTCGAGGGTTTTGGAGGTCGGGGCTGGCGGCACAGGATTGAGGTCGGCAGACAGGCAAAGATTCGGTACACGGTAGACACAGGAATAGCAAAAACAAGAAGATGAAAACACCCAGAGTAAACCTCAGTAAGACTCTCTGATCGGGGGGGGGGGGGATGGAATTCAGGGATTAAGTAGCAAGAAGGGCAAAAAAACTGACCAATAAAGCGAGCGTCGCGGACGTGCAGAGACTAGACTAAAAACATATACGTATTGAAACCAATATAATGCATAATGTTCATGTTAGTGGTCATGTTACCTTCTTGTTCTCAGTGTCTGCATGATTCGTCTCCCCTTTTGTTAAGTCACTGATTATAGCTGATTGGTTCATGGAGCCTTTGAAAGAGTGGGACAGGAGAAAAGAGAGAACTTCAGGGCAGGAAATTCAATGGGTTGGGTGGTTTTTCCACCCTTTGCCACATCATTCAGCTAAACTAAATCACTCCAAAGCAATTACGCTGATTGAAAAGCAAAAAACAAACAAACTTAAGGTAGATTTAATAAATTACTTTAATTATAAAACTTTGAAGGTAACAGTTGCCCTTTAAACCCAACAGGGATTAACCAAAAACGAACCTATCCCACTGACTCTTAATCCCTCCATCCATTATTTCCAAGGAAACATTCATCTGGGGTAGAGCAGAATATTCAGAAAATGTATTCTTTCAGCCATTCCATTCCAAAAATCCAAAGTACGCACCTGGATAATAAGCTTCCTCCTTATTTTAATTTCTTTCTGGAGGGCTTGTCAACCAAATGTTGCTTACCTAATGGAAGAGATATATTAATTTTGTTAAGCCTCCTTTGATGAATGCATGATCTGTATGTTTTTCTAATTGGCATTTTTTCCTGCTTTAATCTGTCCTTAATCCGCTTGTAGATTTGACCTCTGGAATTCGTAAAGATCCCCAGGAGATTTAATGATATAGTAATCGGAGGATATAAGCTAAATACCATCTGGATTTTCTTCACGGTTTCATATGGAACTCCATGTCTCGTCTGTGCTTGTGTAGAAAAAAAAAATGACAACACAAAGGATTACATTTTACCGCTTCGAACATTTTCAATATATTTAAGATAAAAATCATACATCTGGCTAGTTTTGATAAGTGACACAGTAACAGAGAAACCTCTTGTATTTAGAGCTAATATTATAGTAATATTTTGTCAGAAATAAATAAATAAATGTTTGACAGCAACTTGGTGGATTAAAGGGAAATTATTCAAGAAAAGTTAAAATGTTTTAGATATCTAGGTCATATCTGAAACTAATTTTGTCTTGTGCTTTGGAGGATTTAGGTAATCCTTGTCCAACTAATGGATTTAAACCATGGATGATTAACAAAAGTAGCCTAATATTTGAATGTATTTCGGTTAATTAAGCCCCAGTTCATAAAAAATTCCTCTGTGTTCCACATTAAAAAAGAGATTGGAATTAAATTCCTCCCATGTGGCAAAGAAGCCAACATTTCCACATATGATAGGCTCTGTCTATTTGTTATTTTTTTAAGTAACCAGACATTACACGTTAATATACTTTGTACATACTTTACCATGTATTCTTCAACCTGTAAAAAGTAAGGTGAAGCTGAAGCTCCAGAACTGCAGCAGACCACCCCCTTTATGATCCCTGCCAACCAACTCCCACTGACGTCACATAAAGTGCTTTCTGGAGGCGCTTACACGGGCTCTTGTTAGACCATGTGATATTCCTGCATGACCTAGTGCTGGAGCTGGCTGGCAGTGAGTACAGTGTGCAAGCGCTTCTTCTGTGAGAGAGTGTGAGTGAGAAAGCATGACAGAGAATGTGAGAGGGAGCGAGAGAGCGTCAGAGAAAGAGTGGGTGTGAAGAACAATTTATTATTTCACTTTCAGCTTCTTTTTCATTTGTTTTGTTGGGGCCCTCCCTTGTTTTTGGACCACCATAAAAGTTAATGAAATTGCCAAATGTAATTAAAATTCACAGAAATCTAAATGCACAAATATATTTACGATGCATTAAGTTGGAAAAAGGCTAATTGGGCTTGGTCCTTCAAAAAGCAGAGTACAGGCGAAACTGACCATCTGGTGAACCAGGCAAATGCCCTTTGGGCTGCTGGCATTGCACATATCCCTTACTGCAGTTTTTCTGAAGTAATACTGCTGTTTTTTGGACATGAAAAAACTGCAATACTGCACTTTTACTGCAGTATTACTGCACATTTACTGCACTTTTACTGCATTTGTACTTCACTGTACTGCACTTTTACTGCAGTTATTTTTGTACGGAAGTACAAATGCAATAAAGCTGCGGAACATTGAAGTACAACTGTGGGTTTGCAATATAAAAAAAAAAGTGCAGTAAATGTGCAGTAAAACTGCAGTACAGTGAAGTACAAATGCAGTAAAAGTGCAGTAAATGTGCAGTAATACTGCAGTAAAAGTGCAGTATTGCAGTTTTTTATGTCCAAAAAACTGCAGTATTACTTCAGAAAAACTGCAGTAATTTTTTCATAAGGGACATACCTTTATTGTTGCTCGACAGACCCGGTGCTTCGGTTTGCAGCCACCATCCGGATACGCGTGGCAGTCTTAATCTTCTAGGTCCATTTTTCACACCTAGTCTGACCGTGCCACACTGCCCAGCATTCAAACTTTCGGATGACAGAACACAAACAGTTAACTACACAAATCCTCACATTTGAGAGGTGCTTAAATACCCACACATAGCAAAAATGTTAAAAACAAAAAAGACAAGTGACATGTTTTTAGGTATGCAAATGCAGAGAGGCCATCTGTGGGTATGTTTTAAATTAGACTCCTAGCGGAAAACCTCTAGCAAAATCCAACATTATTCAAAAGAGTAAAAATCCCATTACTTTCATAAAATGCCTTGATATGTAGACTGTTTGATGTCTTAAAAGACTGATTTTGAAATGGGAATAAATTGATGCACTCATAATAAAACATAAAAGTGGGACCTGCTGTATAGTTTGCTTTTTGTAACTCATACGCATCTATTCTAGCCTTTAGATCATGAGCTAAAAAAAATAATTAAATAGCAAGTTTTTCAGAATCTAAAAAAAAAGTCAGCACCGCGTTATGGTGCAAAACCGAGCTTTAGAACGCCAGCCCCGAACATCTCTTTCCCTGAAAACAAGTAATTGAATGATATTTTATTTAATGAGATAAAAAAAACTGCAGTTTGTTTGCAGCCATCGAGGACTGGAAATGTGCACCACTGGCCCAAAACATTCTCCATGGAAAAATGTTTTAATTGATTTAAAAAAATAAAGTTTCAATATTGGGATTTAGAAACTGTTTTGACAATTAAAGCAGTTACTGTTATAGGGGAACATGAAATAACTCTGTTTACAAAGTTATTGTAGCTCTGAGGAAGGAGCTAAACCCTACGCAAATGTCAGGATCTATTACTATTTAACACTTAGAATTATCTATGCTGGGATAGAGCTGGGAATCAAGAGGAGAAGTTCACAGACGATGGGTTTGGTGCTGGAACAATGACTTTTCAATGAACTAGAAGGTGAAGGGATGGTGGCCCAGATGACTTCATGATGAAGAACATGGTAGTCTCCAGAGCTGATTTCAGCAGATTCACACCTGGCTATTGGACTGGTTCCCGGCAGACTGAGAGTTCATGGGTGTTCCACAGTGTGCGTCCGATCTTATCGTGCGTGGACATCAGTGAGCATAACAGGAAAGTTATGCTGCATTACAAGCACTCAGATGCCCAAAACGTTAGCTAAATCACATGAATAATAAAGTTGAAATAAAAATTTCCGCTATACAAGACCTAGACAGAACATCAGGCATTTTAGCTGGCTAGACATAGCTTACGTGCGCACTTAAGCAACATTAAATAAATAGAATGTTTTGAGGCACAGCTGAACACAGAGCCAAATTTAGGACTTAAGCATCTGTTGGTAGAGGTTCCCTTGCACCACGAGTTCACCTAACGGTCCGCCAGTGTACAGAATGTTTTCTACGCACATTTTGAGAAAGCAGTGCATATTTGAAATATTACATTTATTAAGTTCTTGAGAAGTATAACATTTGAAAGTCTATTTTGTCAATGCTGCCTTTTTCAAAGACCTTTCAAAGAAATGTCACATGTCTTGCTATGCTTTTTACGAAGTCATGAAGGTGACAAAGTATGTGAGGCCTACCAGATATGATGTTGACTCCATGTTTTCACACTGATGGCATCATAACCCTCAAGGGCATCAATCTGCTTAATGGAGAAGCTTGCCGTTGCCTTTGCCTTGTAACATTTTAGCTATTCTTTAACAGTAAATATAAAGAGCTATTTTATTGCGATTTTTGTGTGATCATTTTCCTATTCAGTTTTTATAGTGTACTTTTCTATATGCCACCCTACTGATGTTGTTTTAAATAAATGAAGAAAAATGATTTTCATATTCATTATGAAGTGGTGCCCCTTGTGGTGCCCACATCCTCGTTAATTATACAATAAGGTATATGCCATTTGTTTTTCATACTCGTAGATACTTTGTATCAGTCACCATGTTAAGCAGTAACATGAATTAAAAAAGTATTACATGATATCTGATGAGAATACATTTTTTTTTCTATTATAAATGAGTGGCATTGCTTTTAAAATGGTAAAGTACACAAATCTGAATTCTGCCAGAACAGTTCTTTAGACGTTCTCAAGAATCCGCATTTATGTTTTGGATGCTTTGCGCCAAAACTGTATCAAATGCAATTGATTTTGACAAGAGATATTCCGGTTGACAAAGGTCAATCAGCACTAGAGGACTTTTGGACAGCACATAATGAGCATAATCAACCACCTGGAGAGCCCTTGGAGTATACACGTTACCCATTGTTTGTAAGTAGGTCTGACAATCACTTCAGGAAGAAATGTATGAAGCAGATTTTCTCTAACATGATAGGTGCTAACGGATTACAGTTTATTGTATGTTCTGGTGAACATATGTCCACATAATGAACACTGAAGCTCCAGACCACATAAGCTAAGAATAAATCCATGGCTAACAGTGAGAATATACCAGGAATACATTATTTCAAGATGTGCTAGGCAATGACACTTACCATTCAACAATTGGAAAAGATTAGCACAGTGGGTAATGGGGGGGCATTAAGCCTCGGATCTCAATGACATGTCCTTCAGATGGCTTGCAGACACAGCTTTCATAACAGTATGAATAGAGGTGTTAAGATGTGTGTTATAACAGCTTTATGGCATGCCTATATCCATCCACCAGTGGTGTGAGTCCACAGAGCTCTATGTTTTCAATTGCACAAAGGCCTTTAAAAATTAATACCCCCCCATTATGATCTAATCTATGAGTCAGCTCACACTCATGCATATGGCAGGCAGGGTGGTATATGGTACAGTATGTGTGTCTGTATTTTTAAAGAGTCCAATCTGTAATCAGGTCGATGTGATATCCCTTACAAAAAAGTACTGCAGTTTTTTCTGAAGTAATACTGCAGTTTTTTGGACATGAAAAAACTGCAATACTGCACTTTTACTGCAAGTATTTTTTTCATGTCCCAAAAACTGCAGTATTACTTCAGAAAAACTGCAGTAATTTTTTCGTAAAAGGGATACGGGAGGATCTGAGGATGAAGATCTTTCATAAAAAGGTACAGCGCAGAATGCAAACACTAAAATTTGATAACGCTGTAGGGTTGAAAAACCACTGGAGACACCAACATATGACTGAAAACGGGTTTCCTTGGATCAAAAGACACAAGTAAAATTTAAGAAGCACCATTTTCAGATAATTACATAAAATCCTCTATCATATAACTTTCAGCCCTGAAGGTTCAGGAATCCTAGGCATGTACCTTGCATGCGTACCTGGTCTGCAGCATTTGCGCTGCGGGTCTCATGTCTGGTCCAGACCCGCAAATGCAAAACAGCCCCCGACACCAAGACAGACAGAGCTAGTATTTACCCCAGACCCTACAGATGATAATAGCTGCAATAGAAGACTCATGAAAAGTTCTGACCATTTAATGTAACGGAAGTGAATTCATCATAGAGCTGGCTTTACAAGTCTTCTAGGGGAAGTCTAACGTGAACGACCATGTGCATGCGCAGAAAGTGATTGATGCTAGTGAGGTTTTTATTTAGTGTACTAACAAAGTACTAGATTATGCATTTTTTGTTGAGGATCCTTCGTGGGTCACTGGAGTGTCTCTTTAATTAAATTATTACAAATATCCAAAGCTTGTGATTTTGCTATAGAAACATGTAATATTTGGGAACTGACAGATACCTTTTAATATCACAAGGTTACCGCAACAAAATTGTTTGCCTATTTTAAAATTACTTTTGAAACATCTCCATTTGTACGGTCAACAATGCACATTTTATTGGCTGCTGATATTCGGTTTAGTCATTCCCTAGGCTGCCGCTTTACAATCTCAAGCAACAAACAACGGCGTTACTTACAGCATTTGAAGGATATATACAGTTTCTCAAAATATGTTTCCTGTTATTAGAACCATTGCCTGGAGCAGGATGTTTTCTTCATAATATAAATCCTTGGGGACTTATTGTACAAACTGTGATTCTTCAATGAAATGAAATGTCATTGACACGACTGGTATGTCGGTTGTATGGGAATTAAAAAAAAAAAAAAGCAAAAGATAGCATAGTAATAAATGTATTGACTATGGATAGACAGAATCATTCTGTTTTTGGCAGTTTAAATCTGTTCTTTGATTATTGGAAAACAGCAGATTTATAAATATTCAAACTCTGTTACAGTGAGAACTAATTTTAACATTCCATTCACAGAAGGGAAAACTGATTAACCTAATTACGCTTATTTACATATGTTCTGGCTTGATGGGTTTAACGGTGAAGATTCTAGATAGTGTTGAATATTGGGGGTAATCTTAGAACCATAGAATTATTTAGCACTGTTATTTGGATTTGGACAGCACTTGGACTGGATAGTAATATGGCTGTTCATCAATACATTATCAAAGGGTTTTAGCATTCCCGTGATATCATATCCCGGCGTTCTGCATCAATCGTCGCCACACAGTGCAAGAGAGCACTGAAGCAAAGGTCTGTAGGAACAGACCTCGGAATGTCTTCATTTTGGCCGGTTAGAGGAAGATCCACGTTCTCCCCAAACGACCCTGCTGGTTAATACACCATAGGCAGCTGCCTTGGCCACCGGTTCATAAGACCGTCCCTGATCCCTCCTGCATCAAACTTTACCGTTGGCACTATGCATTCTGTGTTGAGGATCCTGCATGGTACACGGGAATGTCTCTTTAATTAATTTATAAAAAATAGCTCTAGCTTGTGGTTTTTGTTTGGCGATCAGTATGATTGTTTATGAAGATATTTGCTATAGAAACATAATATTTGGGAAATGGCCCCTTCTTTTCAGTATAGGGTTACTGAAAAGAATAGTGTGACGGAATCCCCAATATTTAATATGCCTTAGTTTTTTGTGAATGGTATTCGCTGATATCTCGCTTTGTTTTGTGTACCTATTGGTCAATATTATTACAGCAGTAACCCAGGAATCTGAATGTGTATGCCTTTTTTATTCTTTTAACCCCTTAAGGACCGGGCTCATTTTTCGTTTTGTACCCTGTGGGACCGAGGCTGTTTTGACACTTTTGTGGTGCTTGTGTTCAGCTGTAATTTTCTCCTCACCCATTTAGTGTACCCACATATGTTATATATTGTTTTTTTCAGGACAAGATGGGCTTTCTTCAGATACCATTATTTTGATCATATCATCTTATTTACTATAAAAAAATTAAAAAAACATAGTGAAAAATTGAAAAAAAAACACATTTTATGACTTTTATTTGAAAAATCTTTTACTCAACTAAAAAAGCAAGTAAAAAAACTAGCTAAATAGATTCTACTACTTGTCCTGAGTTTATAAATACCCAATGTTTTTATGTTTTTTTGCTGTTTTTTGTAAGTTATAGGGCAATAAGTACAAGTAGCGTTTTATGATTTCCAAATCTTTTTTAACAAATCTGGTCAGTCTGCCTCCATCTCCTCTTTGGAACATCTTTGAAGCCGGTTAACTCAATTTAACCCATTCAAACCATATATTTTTGAAAACTAGACACCCCAGGGTATTCCAAATGCTGTTATTTTAACCCTTTCCATGCACCAATTATACAACTACACTTTGTCAAACTTTGTAATAGTAATTTTTTTTATTTTTTTTCCCACACAAATTGTACTTTAGTTATAGATATACAGGTGCTGGTATATGTCACTGTCAAACAACACCCCAATATGTGTTCAGCAACATCTCCTGAGTACAGCGATACCCCACATGCATGGGTTTGTCAGATTGTTTGGCTGGTAAAAGGCTACTTTTGGGGCATGCGTAATTCAGGTGGTCATTTGGTCATTGTGCCTCCCTCTCCTCTTTGGAATATCTTTGAAGCTGGTTAACTCAATTTAACCCATTCAAACCATATATTTTTGAAAACTAGACACCCCAGGGTATTCCAAATGCTGTTATTTTAACCCTTTCCATGCACCAATTATAGAACTACACTTTGTCAAACTTTGTAATAGTAATTTTTTTTTTTTTTTTTCACACAAATTGTACTTTAGTTATAGATATACAGGTCCTGGTATATGCCACTGTCAAACAACACCCCAATGTGTGTTCAGGAACATCTCCTGAGTACAGTGATACCCGACATGCATGGGTTTGTCGGGTTGTTTCAGATTTAAAATGCCACATTTGGGAAGTGCGCTTTTTTTCTCCATTTTGGTCAGTCTGTACCTATGCCCTATCTTTGAGCTAGGCCACTCCAATTTACCCCATCAGCCATTTTTTTTATATATTAGACACCCCTTGGGTATTTGAAGTGCTTTTTTTTAACTCTTTGTTGAGATTTTTGAGAAATTTTAGCACTTGCTCAAAATAATAAACTTTATTTTTTAATTTTATTTTTTAATACTTTTTTTATATTTTTTTTTACACATTTTTCTGGTACTGGATGGTTCATCTAGTGACATCACTGCATAATAATTTTTAAATGTTTTTTTTTAATTTTTTTTTCCATTTTTTATTTATTTTTATTTTTTTTTTATATTTTACTAATCACATAGTGATTAGAAAGCTGGGCTCCATTGACTTGCATGGTTGAATGCAGTACCTGTATTCAACAAGCAAGTGGAGCCAGTTCTCTAGAGGGTCTGGAGACCCTCTAGCGAACTTTTTCGTCTTTATTGTTTTATTTCCCGGGCCGCCGCCATCTTGCTTGATGGCGAAGATCACCGGCAGCGGCGGCTGTGACCGCTCTCCGGAGCGGTCACAGCCCACCCAGAGGTAAGTGTTTGGTGTCGCTGGATGCCTCCTGATCGAGGCATTCCAGCGACACCATTTAAGTTTAGGAGGCGATCGTTGATCACTTTCTAAGCTTATTTTACTTTTTGACGGTTCAGGACCGTCAAAGGTCATTTAGTGACCTTCATGTCATGACGGTCCTGAACCGGCAAAGGTCGCGAAGGGGTTAAAATGTTGTGCTGTCCCCTGTTTTTTATATTTGTACACACATTTTATTGGCTGCAATTGGCTGTTTAGTCGTTCTAGCAGGGCTGTTAAAAGATGAAGGGTGCTCCATATGTTTTCTCTCATCCCCTAGAGATGGCAGGTGAAATGTGTAAATTAGGACCCAAAAACAACTTGCAGGTTAAATGAATTTGCTGCCTATTATGGTGTCAGACACTTGTTGCTTATTGAGAGGGTATTTAAACCTGCCTCTTCTTCCATTCAAGTCCCTTTTGTTATGGGGTTCTCATTTGTGTTACGGATTAATACTAGTTTCGAACTCACTGGCCTTACCCAAGAATCTTTTTGACATTGAGTTGATTTTGCAGCAGCCCTTCGGTTCTCGAACTATATCTTTGTGACTTGGTTTCCTGCTGCTGGGATTAGTGTCCTTTTATATCCTGACAAGTTATTATGATTTAAATGCTTCTACTATAGAGGGCCGGTGTCTTTAGGAAGGTGGTACACGACAGAGGAAGTCTTTATCCCTAACAATCATTGTTCTCCGGGGACTGAATGTACGCACCTAAAAGTCCTTACCAAAACCAACACAGGACAACTGACCTAGCAAAACTAACTAAACACAATAAAACCATTGCACAAAACCACTGATATTAAACAGTTGACAATTTCTCTAATGGCATAATGACAAAGGATTGGCATCATTCTTCTTCTGAAAAAAATATAAATAAAAGCAATAGAAATGCTGAAGCAACCTTGGAAGGTCTCTGAGTAGCTTGTGATAAATTGCCAAAATATTTGAAATATCTGCTTTAGAGAAATAGCAAAATAAAGGTAAAAAAACAGAAGTTTAGAATTGCATTTTTTATGATTCATATTCTATGACATATTTTAATGTTTCCACGGCAACTAATTCATATAGCAGCCGACTTGACGTATATTAACGCTTATAATGGAGCCACAACAATAGATTTTGAGCTCCCCTTTCTTGATGGATTCAGTATGGCCCCCACAATCCTTTTGCAGACTGTAAATCCCGCTGAGAATTCTGTTTGGCTTCTGAACATTCTGTCTTCTCTGTCTCATTCCATACAAATAGTTTTTTAGGGAAAACGTGTCTACTTTTGATGCAATCAATTTGATGCGTAAAATTAAGTAAATTACAAAAACTGATTAAATTGCACGGAAGACATTGATGCATGAAATCATCCTGGCTCATGCATATTACTACTTGCTAATTGAGGTGATGAACACATTTAGCTTAAGGTTTGTTTGGATTTTTTTTTTCTCTCAAATGAATTACTTTATTCCATTTTCTATTACTCTAAAATGTGCTGATTAAAAATATATCCTGCAGTAAATTCGTAACAGCTTGGAACTTATATATGTCTTGTTAGTACTATAAGTACTTATGATGAACAGCTTAATATGTATTATAGCAACAATGCACGGTCATTGTTGCTAAGGGATAAAGCAGGGCTTGATTTTCAAGGGAGGCCTGGCAGGGAGGAAATATCTTTCTTGCGGGTTCCTCTAATTGAAAGATTTTTGGGCCGTTATAAGAGTTGTGTTATAGACTATTCCATGTACAGCCATCAGCCTTCTGATACAAATGTTTCCAACATTCCCAAGTTAATTTACCTATTATCTACAGAGCTAGAGTATGAGTGACCAAGACTTGTGATATATGATCATACCTTGGGACTCTCTGGGTTTGGCCCGGAGAACTCCAGGAGAAGCACAGTTTCTCCAGGTCAACACCCGAATCTTCCAGGTCACAGGAGCGGGTTTTGACACGCCCCACTACCTGCCCAATTTCCTCTTTAAATTGGGGTGTTTCCCATAGTATCAGCAGGAGCTCCCACTGACATCAGCGGGAATGCCCACCTCTATCTTCAGGCAGTGGCTTAGTGAAGGTTGGGGTTAGTCATGTATTCCGGTTGGGCTAGCATTATGCATGGCATATGCATGTGCAGTCCACAAACGAAGCCGAGGTCAAGGATTGGAGAAGTCTGGATAACCATGTGACGAGCCCGAAGTCAGAACCGGAGCAAGCAGGACAACGTGAAGCGAAGCCGAGGTCAGGAATTGGAGAAGTCAGGATAACCCTGAAACGAAGCCGAAGTCAGAACTGGAGCAACACAGAGCCGCATACAAAGCCCAGAGAACAAGATAAGAATCTTTTTGACAGGCAGTTAGTGGACATCTAAAGTGCCCCTAAATAGCCCGAGGCAGATAACCCCGCAGGAATAAAAATGTATAGACGGTACTGTCTCTTTAAATCGTGGGCTGCGCATGCACAGTCCGCCGCAGGTGAAAACAGTCGGCCATCTTTGTTGTGGCGCACGCATGCGAAGTTGGCCATCTCTTGGTTCCGTGGGCCATTTTAGGAGTAGTACGTGCATGCGTGTTGGTGTGTCGGCCATATTTGTTGTGGCGCACACATGCGTTGTTGGCCGTCTCTTGGTTCTGTCTGCCATCCCGGGGATGGCGCAGCATTTCGTGGCTCCAGTCCGGCGGCATCTGCAGGGGACTGCTACAGACAGTCGCAGGTAAGGAGGTTACAAGAATAAGAGAAAAGTTTTCTGGGATTGGTCAGTAGAGACATATCTTGGCTGGGTTCTGTCCAAGTTCTTCCACACCAATTTCATCCAACCATGTGTTTATAGACCTTGCTTTGTGCGCTGGGGCACAGTTATCCTGCAACAGAAAGGGGTTTCCCCAAACTGGTTCCACAAATTTGAAAGCATCACATTATCCAAAATGTCTTTGTATGCTATAGCAATAAAATTACTCTTCACTGAAACTAAATGGCCCAAACCCTGAAAAACAGCCCCAGACCATTATACCCCCTTCACCAAACTTTACAGTAGGCACTATGTATTCCAGTAGGTAGCGTTTTTCATCTATCCTCCAAGCCCTGATTCATCCACCAGACTCCCAGAAGCGCAATTCACTACTCCAGAGAACACATTTCCACCGCTCCAGAGTCCAGTAGCGCTGCCCTTTACACCACCCCAGCTGTATGATCTTTGACTTTTATGCAGCTGGTCGGCCATGGAAACTCATTTCATGAAGCTCCCAATGGACAGCACTTGTGGTGTTGTTTTTTCAGAGGCAGTTTGGAACTCTGTAGCGAGTGATGCTATAGAGCACAGCTAACTTTTATGCGCTACTCTCTTCAGCACTCAACAGCCACAGACTGTGCATATGTGTTGTCTACCGTTTCATGGCTAAGTTGTTGTTATTCCTGGATGCTTCCACTTCACAACAACAGCACAGTGGACAGATATTTCATGAACTGACAACTTTGTTGCCAAGGTGGCATCCTATTATAGTGGCACATTTAATATAATTGAGCTCTTCAGTACAACCCATTCTACTGCCAATGCAAGCTCAATAATTAAGAGGGGTGTCCACATACTTTTCATCATATACCTCTTCGATGCTGAGGGCTGGGATGACACCTCATATCCCAGCACACCATCTTTTAAGGACACATGGGGTAGAGTAAGTTTACTATAGAATCTGTGCTGGCTTGGCACAGTGATCCAAAGTACATACAGCCCAGTTATGTGGAATGCCACCCTAATCACCCTACATATAGGGTCAGAATATGGCAGTATAGAACACCAACCCAGTAAATGCATCAATGGTATGATCATTCTCATCTTGTTCCAAGAACTGTTTTGTATAAGCAATATATACCAATCCTCAAAACTTTTACAGTTTCATTTGAAATTATTCTAATCGCTTTAACCAAGACTGTGTATCTGGTTTACACTTCATTGTCTTTCATTCATTATTATATACATATTTGTAGTTCTTTATGGATCCAAAATAAGAACTTGGTCAGCCAAAAGCCAAAAGCATTGCAAGCTATATTATCTTGGTTGAAGTAAGATGTACACCAATCAACAATTATCTCAGTGCTGTACCAGCTGTTCTACTAAAGAACAGCCGGTTGTCATTATGCAACACTATTTACGGAACATTCTAAAATGTGCACAATGAATTTCAAATGCATTAAATAGAAGAATAATTTATGAATTATAAATGCTATTTCCCGGCCAAGGGATTTATCGCGGTTCATTACTACAAGCATTTACATAGAACTCAACAGATATGTGATGTGCTAAAAACAAGGCCATAATAAAGCTTTATCCTCGCAGAATGAGCACACTATCATGACTTGACAGGGTGTCATAATTGTCTATAAATTTCACGTACAAACATTACAGGGGCACCATCATCCATTCAAAGCTGTGGAATGCAGGAAGGTACTGTAGTTATAGAAGAATGCATTTTAATGTACTCTGTGAGTTACCCTAATTATTTAATACGTATCCTTCCAAAATGAAAAATAACAAAAAATAAAGCATTTACCTGACATAGACATCATCATTGTTCTTCTATGATACAATATTTCTGATTGCCTGCTTGAAGCTGTAAAATCAGTGACAGGAAAGTGCTTCCCTTAAAATCAATGGGAGCACTTCCCTGTCACCGATTGACAGCTTCAGCAGCCAATCAGTGGCAGGAGAGGGCTCCCATTTAAACCAACAGGAAGACTTTACACATGCACACTGCTGTCTGAACAGTATCTTCCACCTCTAGGTTAGCCATGTATTATGTTCCTATGCCCTTGACTGGATTACATATGTCAGATTAATGGTTGGGCCAATGTATATATTATTATCTGCTATAGTAAACTGAATGGTATTGATCCTACATGAACCCCATGGTTTCTGCCTCTATTGTACTGTTAACTTTTTCTCATTTCTTTAAGATGTAAACTTGGAAATCTATATAATTTATAGTTGTGTGTTCAGACAATGGGCTATACAAATGTTCTGAGCAATGACATGCTTAGGTTTTTTTAGAATGTTTGTGTTGCTTGCACCATGTTTTGGACTGACCACAATAAATATGGCCATTTATGGAGCATTCATATTTTCAAAAGTATGATATGTTTTGAAAGACTAACGTAATATAGTGGTACATAAAAAAATTAAGTATTATTAATAATAATAATTGTTGTAAGTCATAACACAGTAGATATATATATATATATATCTCAACCCCCTTATATGCAATTATAATTAAAATAAACATGGAATAGACTATAATGATGTGGTATGAACACTGTAATTTCATATATAGTGTGGTATATTCAAACCTGTAGCTATCTATTATATTCTTATATTATTCATATTCATTCTGCTTTATCTAGGTTAAAAGATTATTTTCACTCCTGACTTATATAGCAATAACCCATAAACACAAATGTTGCATCAACAATTAAATTCACATTACTATTTATTTGTTTTTTATCTTCGAGACAGTTTTAATACTTCATTATACAGGTTCTGCCTAGTTTCAATTATTCACCATGTCTCGTTTTACCTAATGCGTGACATCAAGGAACTGCTATACCTTAATCATAATATTAATTTCCTGAAAGGCAGAAGCATGTCAGTGACATTCCTTAATAATCAAAATACTTTTCTAGCCATCGCAAGATTACGTTCCGGTAACAACTCAGGGCACTGATTAGACCATATACATGGATTTTAGGAGATGTGGATTTGTGATATATCCAGCGACCGTCTATGTTAAAGAAATTAAGATTTAGGTTAAGACACTTAAATCTCCAATTTGAGCTTTTCCTCTTTGGACAGGGAAGAACATAACTACGTCTTAAGGAAAATTTCCTCTGGCACGTTGACCTGCTCCAAATCTGTCACCATATTTTATTTAAGGCCTGGGGCCTCTTGTTAAGCTCTTGTCATACTGGCATCCATAAGGTCATCATCGGGAAAGTTGCAGGTACATGGATTGGGCTGCATTTTATTAACATCCAGGAGGCAACTAAGGTATTAACAGCCCCCAATAATGCAGGTTCTTCAGCAATACATACTTCTTACCGTATACTATAAAAAACAAATTAACTTATTGCATCGCTCTTTGGATTTCGACAATGTTCTGTAGAGGAACAGCTATGCTCTTAGTATTAGTTTGCAATATTAAGGTAATAGTAGAAGAGTAAACTTTGTAGCCCCAAGATATTTATATTCCAAAATACCCTCATACTAACCAATTCTCCAGTTTAAGGGCAATCTACTGTCTAACTATGAAAGATTTATAATAAAGAGTGAGATGAGTTATAGAAGTAGCTACAATTAAGCTGCAGCCAATTGATCACCATAACTGCCCCAAAAATGGTGTACCTGCCAAAAGTGTAGTCTTGTCCTATAGTTTGGCCTCCTATTACCCTTGCTTATTAATATTAATATTATTACTTATTATTAAATTTAATCAATGATTTTTAAATGTGCATCTGAACATATACTAAGCACTATCCCCACTGGTCATCAGCTTAGAGAGATATAAAATATATAAAAACCATGAGAAATATAAAAGTAAATTAAAAGTATTGTTAAAAATGAACTATTGGAGTGAAGGTATTTGTCCCATTTACTTACTTTTTTTGTCACTAAACTTGCGTGTTGCCAGGTGACCGCAAATATAGAGATTTGGCCACATGGGTAATTGGAGCATGAATGTATAAGGACCCCAAATATAACACTTCGTCTCACTTAATTATTTGTGAAATATTATGTAACCTAACCTTGAAAAACATAATTATATTCAACTTATACATTTACTAGACATTACGCTGGAACAATATCAGGCAAATAACAAGTAGAAAAACAGGGATACATTTTCACATGGAAAGTTATTTTAAACCGAATATAAGCAGCAAAAAATTGTACTTTTTTTTTGTTATAAAATATATTTGTCAGAACCATGAGAAGCCGTGTCTAAAGTAGTATTGAGCTTATGTGACATACTGTATATTCTTTCTATCTATCCAGAGAAATCGGATCGTGACATTGATTGCTATGATGGCTAACGAAATGCATCAACAATTGTGTTTATTATTTAGAATAATTCTACCTCATTACAATGCATTAGCAGATAAACCAAAACAAAGGGAGCGATGTTAATCTCTGCACTAGTCACAGAGTACACACTCTTATCAACAGACGTCTTGAAAGCCATTGTGCTATGAAATATATTTCAGCCTGAATTACCAAGTTTGAAAATTATTTGACTTTGCCTTCCCTTTGTGAAAGAAAAAAATAAATAAAAAAATAATTATTTGTTCACGGGTTGACAGACGTTGGACGCGGTAAAAATGTTTATGACATAAATCCATTTCAAGGGAGATGCAAGGTTTCTGTGATGTGATTTAGATTTGGTTCACACATGGCAGGATGCTCTCAATCTTTTTAACCTATGTGATGAAAATGATAATTGCCGTGGAGACTCAGAAATATATGTTTGTATCCAGTGCCAGTCGCCGACAGGTCGAGTCTGTTGATGGCCGTCAAGCACTGACAAATATGTATGAGCTGCTTAATATGCTTTCTTGTTTTAGTGATGAGGACAAAAATCAAAGCGTCAGATAAACTCACAGTCCTCTAGGTGCTCAGATAGCCTCAAGGCGCAGAACACATTCAGGGATCTTTGTATATAAAAGCATCTTGTGGTGACATGCCGAGAGATTGGTTCTATATCCCGATAAATAATATTCTATTTATAGAGTTGTCGATACATTTAGACTCATAATGTTTTCAGCCTTTTCTTTTTCTGGTCCCAGTTGTGTACATACATAGAAGGGGATATAGTCAATTAGGCATTTAAGCAATAGGCAGCCCAGGCTACTACGTTGAGCTGTTGGCGATGTTAGGGGCACTGTCATAAAGCATAGCATAGGATCATGAATATTTACAGCAGCCTCTGCTATGCGTTTAGGTATCAGGGGAAATAAATTGGGGGAAAATGTTAAAAAATGTATCTGAGGAAGTTATTGAGAAAAGCTGGCTTTTTCACCCGCTTGCAGTAAAGTGGACGTGGGCAGAATCAGCCAGTTTCCATCCAAGAACATAATTTCATTCATCATGTGACCCGAACAGTCATGTCCAATCGCCCATCATGAGGTCACTAATGTTCACGTGAAGTATTCATCATGACTAACATGTGTTAATATGGTGCCCACTTTGGAAGGAAAGTGATTTATAGAGTCTATGCTGGGCTCTCTCACAAATTATTCTACTAACATTATTAAATGTTCATCCTACACTAAAGGCTCCTTTTGAGAACTGTTACTTTGAATTAAAATGTTAGGGGTGCAATATGGAACACCGCCAAATGTTTCCCTCTTTCTGCTACATCAATACCTTTTTGGACTCGCTGGTAACATAAAAGTATGAAGAAAGAGTCATAAACCCCACAAAGTCCTGTCTATTTCAATTACAGACCTCCCCCTCTTCGTCCATGTATGAAGTAGGGGGGGACAGTGCTAGGACAGTACGTAACCTAAAAACCCCACTATAAATAAAACACAGACACCAGATTTGGATGTAAACAGGCCACAGCAATTTATTGCACAGTTTAAATACTGTATTAGCCAAGAAAGGAACCATAAATATTACAACATAGTATAAAGAATATCCAAAACCGTCCTTGCCAGCCATACACCAGAAAATCTTCCCCCGGGTTCTTACCTCCCCCCTCGTCCAACAGAATTAACATAACTCCAACAAATCAAGTGCTAACCACCAGCCGTCCATAAAGCTCGGTGGGCACGTCCACTTATAACCAACCTGGTGCCGTTGAAGGGTGCAGACGAGCATAATGCTCCCGTATGGATCTGCCACCGTCACGGGCTGCATCAGCCCTGAGGGCATCGAATATACGCTCCAGCTCGGGCTCCATCCCTCAGGCCGTCAATAAATAGGATTGCTCAACACCAGGTAAGCTGATGCTAGCTGTAACACCAAGGTGGGAATGACTAAACCCTGGGCTACTGACAGACACCCCACACAAACCACACCGCACTCACCCCCACTCATACATGGGCCCTGTCCACTCAGCTACGCTAGCTTCCAGGGGGCCTTATCAGATTCCCGTATTCTGTTCACGATGTAAAACCACACATCTAATTTTTCCATCTCCTGCCAATGGGACCACTTATTCTATATCCCATTTTGTTGTCAAACTGGAAGCACTTCGGGCCATGTTGACCTCCAACTTGTTATGGCCCCAAGCCATATGTAAAACTACAGCAATGATCATCTTTTGTTATTGTATGTGCCAACGTACAATGTCATTTAAATATTACGTGTCCTCCCATTAGCAGCTCTGGGAAAATATTGAAATTAACCAAAAATTGTATTAGAAGAAAAATTCTGAATTGATTACAGTACCCCTCCTTCTATGAATGGGGAAGATGATGCAGAAAGTCCAGTTTAAGTGCTGGAATTACTGATCTTTGGCTGTAAATGGCTGGGGGTTCTATTGATCTCTTGCCAAAAGCAAGTTTATATTTACATAGTTTTATTTTATAGATTATAATAATTATGCTTCACATGATAGCAACCATAATTTGATTGGCAATCATAGTGTTGCAGGGATGAATATAAATTTAGCTACAGCCAAAAATGCAAAACCTACGTGATCCAATTGAGTTGAACTATTATTTTGGTTCCAAAGTATCTCATGTATGTATAGGCGACCATTTAGTAGCTGTGAGGCTAAAACATATAATTGTGGTTTATGGTTGTGAGAGATTAAGTCAATAACCAGAAAATCCCATTTTATCATTCTTGACTAAAAGCAAGCATTTATTACTTAACAGAATATATCTGTGTACGTCTTCTGTAATGTAAAGCCCCTGGATGTCTTTTGTCTAAACTATTTCAATGGTAAGTTATTGCTGCAAGAAATGGAATATATCTACATATAGTTAATTTAATGCTTGAGCACACAAGCATCTCCATGCTCTTACACGGTACAATGTGCACTACTGGGAAAAAAAGGCTTTAGTAACAGTAAAAAAAGAAAATTATATTTTTAAGGCACATCTGAAGAGATCAAATGTTAATTATGTAGTATAGGACTTAAAATTGGCATTTTCCCCAGACACCATATACTGTATACATGATTCACATGGATTCCCTCCACCCAAAAATAGCTCTATATGTCGCTGTGTCATTGAGAGGAAGGAAACGTGTTGTATTATTAGTATTTTTGTAAACAGGCAGCTAATGCTATGCCATGAGCAAACACAGGCCATAACTAATGGATGGTATCGCAATTAAGAAACAGAAAATCCATTGCGTTGGTGCTCTGGCCAAGGCTAGCTCCAAGACTGGCTAGTGTTTCCAGCAGTCTCTCTTGCATCTACTTGCATAAAACCATAAGAAAACATAGAAACACAGAAAGTGGCAGAAGAACCATTAAGCCCATCTGGTCTGCCCAACAAAAACTGGCAATGGTGCCCCCTAGCAGCCCAGTACCCTATGCAGCTGTCACATTTTCTTGTATGGTAGGGTCAGCCCTGGCTCTGGACTCACATCAGCTTCTACTGAAGGAACAGCCAGGGTAACATCTGTATCCTACTATAATGTGAAGACCAGATTTGAAACCACTGTAAGCCCATGTTGGAACCATTGGTGTACCATGCTCATGAATTCTACCTGTGCTGTCATCAGGATGATGTCAAACACATTGTGTCTTCTCAAGGACTACATAAAGGTGAAAGGTTTACCACATCACTATGTATGCCACATTGCGTGAAGAGACGCATGTCCTAGCACACTGCATCTACACTAACAGATGTTGCCACAAAACTCCACTATGCACAATAGGTTCTTCCCCGACCTGCTTAACGTTCCTATCGCTTGTCATCTTGCTTATGAGCCGCTGCTGCCAGCCCTGACCTGTCTGACCTTTAATTTGCTGTGCGCTTGGTTACTTTGCCTATAGTTTTGTTCTTAAACCTTTGGGGCTCAACATTGTCATATAGCTGTCACTAGGATCCTCCTGTCCCTGAGCTGTTACAGCCATTTTAGCAGGGAGCGTTGTTTTTAGTGATGAAAAGAACAAAATAGCCTATGAGGTTGGTAATATGACTGTTTCTCGTAAAAACCTTTATAGACTATAGCATCGTTCTGCTGGTTCTGTAGCTAGAAAAGTTTTTGCAATGTGTCCACAACTCATTCGTCAACCCAATGAACATCAGATGGATGAAACCACTGAAAAGGCTAAGCATTTGCCAATTCTGAAATTGTCTAGCTATTGTCTATGGAACAACATTGCAATTGATTATTAAAGTGTTCAGTATAGATTTGAAAATCTAATTTCTGATCAATCCCAAGCCTATTGGCATTCAGCTGATGACTAATTAATGCAATTTTATACTCTTCTACTTTAAAAGTAAAAGGTACATCCATTAATTTGGGTAAGCACCAAAGAAACCATGATGAATAATTCCTTTTGGCGTCCCAACGAAATCTTTGATCAGACTATTTCATGTGCTAATGGATAGTGCACGTTTAGTAACCGCTCGGACTGAATTTACATTTCAATACACAACATTTTGGGATACATTTTCAAAGACGAGAAAAAGAGAAGATCTAATTTTATGCACATTGGGTTACTTTACATAGATCTGGAAGTTCACCTTTCTATTTTGAAGTCCTGCTATTGGATACAGGGGAAAAGATAATTTCTTTTTAATTTCCTTACAGGATAAAATGACATCTGTTCTTAGCAGAAGGCATTGCCATCAGTATGCATTAAGCTAATCCAATTTAATTCATACGATAATAGCACTTCCTAAACCGTCAAAGCAAAAAAAAAGGCAAACAAGTCATATTCTTCTTTATTTTCCAAATCATGTGCAATGATTTTCCAGTAAATCATTCCAATAAAAGGAAATGTCTGCTTTGTCATGCTTGCCTTGTGTATTTTTTTTTATTTTACATCTATTATTCAATGCAAAATCTCCCCCAAAAAATGTATGAAAGGCATATAAGATCACCTGTCACAAATGTAGGAAAACATATATCATTGATTTGATGAAGAATGTTGGTAAAAGTGGAAAGGGGTAATTGGTTCATAAGGTGTACCACAAAAATCACAATATTACACCACAAAAATCAACTGTGATTGACAGCTGCGTTTCATAAAAAAAAAGAGTTACTTTTCTAATGAAGTTTGACTCTGGATATGTCAGAGTAAGCAAAGCATTATTTTTTTCTGCATATAACAACTATACCACACATATAATTTCAAACATTTTCTGTAAAGGGGTTAAGGGATGGGGTACCCTGTAATAAGGCTTTCACTCGGGTGATATATCTCACTAGGAGTAAAAAAGTACCTTGTAGGTTAGGATGGGATAAAAAGAGGCAATGTTTAGGAAAACACACCTGAAAGTGTCCAGAGTCAGTATCCATTATCCATTGTTTAGAGTCAAAAAATGCCCCAGAGGAGCAAAAATCTACTGATTGGGCCAAATCCAGAAAGCTCATCAGCATGACATAGTCTAGTAGCTTTGCCTCTGCCCCATCATGATAGTTTTCGTGCCAAACCATGTATAATGAGAGCTAAAAATCGTGGGAAGGAGAGAGAAGGAATGAAAAAAAAGGAATAAACATGAAGGAAAGAAAAAAGAAAAAAAAGATAGAAAACACTATGCATTGTTTAACAATTTATTTATTTAAGAAAGTAATTGCAGGACATTCATATAATAATTTATAAGCATAGGGCGCAAAGGGTTTTTTTAATCTAAAAAGAGAGCATTAGCTGAATTCCTTAAAGTAGTTTTGAACTTAGAATGTAACTCTAAGTTGTCTCTAGAATAACATTTTTTATAGATCAGGTTGACTGTGAAATCTGTGCATTAGAGAAACGTGTTTACCGAAACGCTAACAAGGATTCTCATTGAATTCTGCTGGTGTGCTCGGCACAGACTTCTCCTTATCTTTAAATAAATGGAGAGAGGAACCCCGCCATCATATCAGCCAGTCTCAGCCTCGGACAATTAACCTGCATTTTTTTCTGCTCCACTGAATATACGAGTAACTTTCTTCCCAAAGTTGAGTTGTGTGTGCGCCTCAATCTTCTAAATGTTTATTGCATTTATCTATCACAGAAGCCTGGCAACTTTTATCTTCTGTTCTTTTGCTTGCAAAGAAAAGAAACAAATGTTCTTGGCAGTAACTTTGGGACTTGGAAAGTAATTCTCAATCAAACAGCTATTTTATTTAAAAAAAGAAATGCCGCCCAGTGCCAAATTATACACTCATTTGCATGGCTGTCTTTGCAGGAGACACATTGTAAATCATAAGTTATGCTTATTATCAAATAATAACGGGCATGCACATCTGTTAATCTAGGAAGAGACATCTTTTCCCCCCCATGCAAAATAATTATTTAGTAGGAAGCTATTCATGGTTTTAAACAAAATAGAAAAACAATCGGAATGTGCCAGAATCCATATACATATCGTGTTTTTTTCAATTCATTGTAAAATGTCCTATAATGTGAGCTGTGAATGATTGACTACGGAGTATCCGGATGAAAAACGATTAACACCCTGCAGTTCTCCAAGGGTAGGGTTGTATGGTTACTGACTATGTTCAAATGTTATATGTGAAACACCTACTTTTGACATATTAGATGTAAATGTAAATTTAGTTGAAATACCAGCAACGATGCAGAAAATGCCAGTGTACGGACTAAACCAAGGATGTGGAGGGACTGTAGTAGGTAAGCACAGGCAAAGAAGAAAATTGAAGGACTGCATGGGGAGTACAACAAGCCAACCATTGGAAGGAGATTGCCATCACCCATATAATACTGAAAAAGTCATATGTTAAACTAATACGCAGACCGAAAATCACAACAGATCTCTGATGAAGATACCGTAGGTCATGTTGGTTTGGATTCAATATGGATCAAGACTTCATTGGGCTATAACTCTTTATGGACCAGTAGTTTAATGATACAGATTACATCTATTTTATCTCATTGGATGCAATAAGCTTAAGATAACCAGGCATTCAACATGATTGGGCTGTACCTATAGTTAGTAATAAAAATCTGCAACAACAATCTGATGGTAGCACCCCCTACCAGCTCAGTGGCCTAGACACGCAGTTAGTTTGCCTCCATGGTGGAGCCAAGCAAGATCAAGTTTATATATGAAATGAAAACTGTACCCAGAATGGTTGCATTAAAATAATTAAAAATGGATGGATCTTGAATGGAAATGGTCAGGCCTGCCTCTTTCATCAAACTTTACACCCTTAACAAATAAAGCATTAGGTAAATTGTGGCACCACCAACTCCAACTTATGCTTTGACCTCGGGACAAGTCTAAGTTCTTCAGATACGGTTGGTCCAGCTCAGTGGGCTAGAAGTAGCATGGCAGCTGGCACCATGTCAGTGTAGTCAGGCTTCACACAAGGTGAAAGCATGCAAAGTATTCCTACCTGGACACCAGTATCTGTGCCAAGGCTTGCGGAAGTCATTCTCTCTTTTCCCCTGTGCCAAAAGGTTCAAGACCATGTTTCTTTGATAGGTATAACTCTGGAATGTAGAATTGGCGCTACCCATCAATCATTCTTACAGGATACAAAACTGCTTTCCTAGATTATGAGTGCATACCGTATATAAACATATTAATAAATGCATATGATTTCTCTTGAAAGAATACAAAAAGCACAGCTGTATAGAAAAAAGAAGTTGAAGCAGGTGAAGACTGAACTTCCATCCCCTTTCATGCTAATATAATGAACTATCCACAATATGAGTAGTGATTAGAATACATTGGCATCAAGCTAGATTTCATTTCTCTTTTCTTCAATTTACCACAAAGCTGAATGAAAGCGGAGAGGCTGCCAAAAGAATCCCGTTGAATTTTGCATATATATTAGCAAGGTTTACCCAACACAAATATTACACATTCACCTTTCTAAGTATACAGCGCTCTCAGCATTTCAGCGTATTTGCGCATGGAAATAAAGAATGCTTATATTATTAATGTCATAAAAAAAGCCTTTTTGTATTGTGAATGTTGTGGCTGCAGAGAAAACCTGTAATTACATGCAGGCGATTCCTGTATAACATTCAATAGATGCAAACAGGCAGTAGTTGCAGGAATTCAATGGTATCAAATATATGTCTGCAAGAACGATCTTATTAACCACTTTTTCTGCCAAATTTGGTTAATATCATCATTGTTTTGCCCTTTAATGGGAATTCCACTTATAACTAGTCAGGGCCATTTTTAACGTGGGGCAAAAGGGGCAGCTGCCCCGGGCCCAGTCATTCCTGGGGGGCCCATAGCAGCTGCCCCTGGAGCCCGAAAGGGTCGTAACTCTGACCAGGCCCGCCACTCTATACAATATATATTATAAATAATATATATAGACTTAGCTTAATGTTGTGTAGTTGTGAATGGACCTCTGAATGTAATTGGAATACACTTTTACATCTCATGAATATTTTGCAAGAAAATATTTTTTTTTTTTAAAAAGTTATTTAAATGTTGATTAAAAAATAATATTTTGGATGCATTTATAAACATCTGACAAATACCGTATATTATTATTATTAATAATAATACATTTACTGTACATACATTTAAAATAAAGTATATATCTATATATAAGGCCTATATCATCACTGATTATTGTTCAATGTCATATTTACCTTCTTTCACGGTTTGCAAGATGCCAGCACTTACATGTAGAGCCGATACAACCCGTAACCAATTAGCTCCAGCGACAAATGTATAATGTACATTATTTTTGTCAATTATATATATATATATTAATATATGTGTGTGTGTGTGCGTGCACAATGAAAACATAGCTTCAGCATTTCTCAGATGTAAACTGTGATGTTTCCTGCTTATATTGAAATTGCAGAAAGTGACTCTTCCCTTCATTGCTCCAGTAATCGCATGCTGATATTTTCCCCATGAATATGGTTTAAAGGACCTCTTCCGAGCGGTGGCTGTTTTCACGTAAAATGTTCATATTGCCTATAAAAGTTGATGAGCATTTTACTGAGGCAGAACGGCCTCCTGAGATATTTATTTCAAAGCGGGTATGAAAATCTTATGCACCTGTCTTAACAATCATTTCCTGTTATTTTATATTTTTTATATGTTATATTTTTATACAGTGAAAAATAATCATCCTTATATTAAGTATAGCATGACACCATATGTACGTTAAATTAGTGAGGTAGGGTTTCAATATTTACTGACTAGAGAGCAGATATTATTCCTCCCAACAAAGATGTCCCCCTGGGCTGGTCCAAATATCTTAAAACAAGAAGACAACAATGTTACGTTAGTAAAAGGGAAGCTGCTCAAAGAGTGTGTGAACATGTTAAAAGGCAAGGGTATGGGGTGTGAGTGGGGTATGATGGAGTGAGTGTGTTTTAGTGTAAGTGAGTGAGAGAGAGTGTGTATGTGTAAGTGTATGTGTAAGTGTGTGTGCTAGTGTGTGACCGTTGGTTACTAGGGGGTTAAGATGATAGTTGTTGCAAATGTATGTATGAGAAGGGCGATAACTTAGAAAACGGAGTTCTTGCATGAGGTGACCTTTGGAACAGGATATTTCCAATGAGGCCCGGCCTGGCCATGCGGTCGGTGAAATGCCCTGCGAGCCATTGGCCTGATTGACAGAAAGCACAAGCTAAAGATGGTCTCAAGGAATGAATTTAGTGACATGAAGCCTCAGACAGCGGCATTTCACCTTTAGACACAGAAGTCGGATAAAGAATGTAAAGTTGTATTGGTTACAGTCTATAGACAGTGGATAATAGTGGGCGATGTGGTCGACATTTGGTAGGATATATCAAGCTAATTAAAACCTGTACTTTATAATAGTATAATCACTAGCAGATATGAAATTATATGAAGATATTATATGAAGAATTAGTACTATGCGGACAGATGTTCTGCAAACAAGACAAACAGATGCAAAAACATATGTATATAATTGTCATAATATTATAATTGTCATACATAAGAAGCCTTTACTATAATGGCATTTGTTGATCATTTGACTATACGTATTCTTCTACAAAATGCTATCTTGTCCTTTTCTTCATGTCAGGTGCCCTTTAAATGGGGACGGTGTTGTTAAGTAGGTTGATTAAACAACTTGGCCTGCAAAGCTTTAAATGACAGACAACACCAGTGGTGGACCTGCCTGCAGTGTTCCCTCCACCATTCCCTCACACATACCTCTTCCCTAAAACGTATGTGTTTTAGATGGATTTATGTTTCCTACATCCCAATCTCAAAAGATATAAAATAACACATCGGTAATCTATGTAACATAAATAGCCTGAAGCATTGATTAATTGATTTAATGTTGCTCTGGGTCGTAAAAGGTGTTAAGTGAACAAAGTGCAGCTCATAATGATTTCCAATGCACAAAGACACTTTAAACAAAGGGAAAGCCAACTCAGAGGTAATAATAATGATTTGTGTGGATACCCAAGAGTGACCTGTAACCACGTAACCTCTACTCCCAACACCAATGTGGCCTTTGCCATCACTCACATCCCAATTTATTGACCTCTTCATTCAGTAGTACCTCCGCACATGTTCATATCCCCTTTAACTGCCCACATACACGCCATCACGTTAAGGGGTTAAGTCCCATGGTAAAAAATATAATTCTCCATGAAATTAAACCCCAGCGCTGTCTGCAGTAATGTAGGTCGGCATTGACACAAACTTGGTTTTTCTCATTAACAGCAGACCTTGAGGCTGCCATTGGTTTCAGTTGTGATATTTTGGTTGACTTTCTCTGCTCCAACAGCACATTGAGCTGATTATTTAACGCAATGCTGATGAAGTCAGTTCCTCTGCAGACTTTCATTAGAGAGTCTGTCTGGGTGATTTAGACTGAGTCATTCTACTTTTACAACAAGAAAGTATGATAAGGAGTCAGGATGTTTCTTTATTAGATTGGGCTAAGATAACAGAGCCAGAACACATTTAAATGTCTAATATGCAGCTACCTGAAAACATTATACATATTGTATTATTATATATATATATATATTTAAAAAGTACTTTTGTCTGTCTCAATGTAAAAAACAACATTAATACCTTATAAAGATCTAAGTAACGGCTGAAATGTTTATAAATAAAATGCTGCCTATTTTTATGGTAGAATAAATAACCCTTTTTACTGAAGTGACCTGCTCTCTTACATCATGTATTGATGCATTGATACGTGTGGATTATGGGCAAGTTGACAGCAATTAAGTGTGATATAATTTATAGTATAAACTGTAAAGTACTAGTTCCATTTATAGCTAAATAAATAAAAAAAATATATATATATATGCACACATAATTCTAGGCAGAGTGGGCTCTGGAGACATGTATCTACAGGTTAAGCAATGATGTGAATATATTATAACAGTTATTAAATTGTCCTATAAATTATTATACACATTATTAGTTGCTATGGTGATAAGACCACTTTTAAAACTTTTCACCAAAATCAGCTTTATATGCATAATCCCAAATGTTTTTGCAATTTAAATGTTTTTTTTATATATATATATATTGTGGGGGGTTTTTTCAATATAAGAAAATGGCCTAATTGTATATGAATTAAATAATGTTTGAATTCCGTGTATAGAAGCCCATGAGGCTCTCTCCATTAATCATCGGACTTCCTTGATTTTATATTTTTACAGGGAAAATCATATCGCGGTATGAAGCTATATGAAGATAGGTAATCAATACACTGCCTCTGAGAAACACAGCTTCTCTTTGACACAAGTGACCCGCTGTTTGATAAAATTGAACAATATCATCCATTAGATAATCAAGCAGCCATTCCAATTAAATCGCCTCTTGCAAACTGCAGATATAATAATGTATGACAAGTCATCAATATAACTATACGTGTCAGCGTTAACTATGATGCACGCACTGTGTATTGTGTGATTATCATGAGCCGCTCATCATAAAAAATAAAATGACATGAGAAACGTAGAGCGAGTCGCTGGTGTTCCAACTGCCGTGGACCACAACTCTCATGATTCACAGCCAGCTAGGCAGTATGGAAATCGCAACTAAAATGTAAATTGAGAATTTCATTGTAAGTAAAGATAACTGAGCCAGAGAGGTATCTTTTTAATTTTTGTAGAATCTGTCATTTGAAATTCTGATACATAGCTGGTCGGTTTTTTTTTAACTGCAATCTTCTACAATATTAATCTGAAAAAAGGTATGAAAATATTTATATACAATATCGAGCTGAACGGAAGCCTCGAGCTTTTATCGATCTGTATTAATAACATAAATAGCATGTGCCCTACTCTTTAATAGAAATGTTGTCAAGCTTGCTGTCAATCAAACATTTAGAATTAAAAATTTAAGGGTGTTGTCTATAACTAGGGTGAGTCTCTATTTCAGTCAATATGGTATATGGTACCAGGATATTATTGTTATTATTTATTGTTTTATATAGCGCCATCAATTTCCGCAATACAATGGGTATATTTATGCTATATAAATAAAAAAATAATAATAATAATAAATATTCATTTTTTTCTGGTTAATTACTGTACATTCCTTATTTAATCTAATCAGCCCCAAGTCTGTTGTCACTCTGTATAAAGGGTAATACACACATTTTATGTTGGAAAATGTATGTAAGTAATAAAAATATGAAGGATGAGTGGTTTCCGGATAGATTTTTAAATAAAACAGTGATCATTTCCCCTTTTTTTTAATGAAGTCAATGTACAATTTTGGCAGCTCACCACACGTGTACCTCTTCAATTTGTAAAGATATACTGAAAGGTCTATTTTAATGAAGTACAGGTGAGGTAGGTTAAAGACTGCCTTTAATGTGTCAACCAGCATTAAGAGACTGACTCTTTAAGCAAATGAAGAGTGAATCGCGTAATGGCATTTTCAATAATAATAATGAATCTGATTGTCCCGAGACATATTATGGATTTTCTACGAAACGCTAAATCTATATTACAAACAGTGCGCGGCTAGTTTTCAATTTTAAATCGTTTTCAAGTGTTGTCAAATTGATAGGGCCGTGCCAACATTTTTTAACCCTTTCAGTAAAAAAAAAAAAAAAAACTTAAACCAATCACATGCTTTGCAGACGGGAAGGCAACCAGAGCTGACCCTAGGGTTTCTAGGCCCCTAGGTAATGTCTCCAGGCATCTCACCTGCATGCACGAGAGGGCCCTGCTTAATTCACCCAGAGAATCAGGTTAAGAGAGCATAGTATGGCCCAAGTTCTCGTCAGGCTAGGCAATACTCAGATGGACGCTAGATGATGAGGTGAGCAGGTCAAGCATAGACGGTGAGGTCTCCAAAAGCAAACACTGTGAAAAATGGAAAACACCTTATTTCAAGGTACTGGAGGGCAATACAACAAACATAAACAGGCCAAAAGGTCAGGATAGGCAGAGGGCAAGAGATGAAGTCAGGTCTGGATGCCAAAAGGGTCTTATAATGCAATGATGCGCCTACGGGCAGTCTAAATGGGTCATAGAAGAGTTATTGTCACAATAGAAATATAGAGTATGCCAGACTCGACAGGAAAGGGTGTAAACCCAAACCGGGCGATGAAAAAATGCCCTGGCAGTTGACATTTGCTGATAAATTACTAATGTGCAGCTACCCCCTGGATACGTACAGCCTCATGCTACGCTCCTACACTCTCGCTGCTTCTAGCCACATGCCCTTAGCTGGCAGGTCTGTCAAACGAGCAGGTAAGCATACAGCACCATTGGCCATCATCCCATCACGCATACTCCCAGTTTGCCAGGTGACCAGTCTGGGCTTGGGTGTGAAATTGGCAAATATACACACAACAGGTATACATAACAGTATCCAAGAGCAAAAAATACGTATCCACCATTCATGAAGAATGTGAGCCTCCAACGCTCAACACATTCATTCATCATTCTGCTGGAAATTTATACCAGTCTTGTAATTTTCATTTTACAAAGGAAACAGTTCAAATGTAGGTTTTTTTTGTCTATTCCTCTAGAGTATTCTAAAACAATTTATATTACAAAAAAGATTATTTCTCCACAGTGCTGACACTGCGTAAACCTGCAGGTGCAAGTCCTATCCTGGATCCGTCCACATAATGTTGGCACGTATAACCCATGAAGACATATAAACCTTGATTTAATAGACACTGCTAAGCCTTAGCTCTCGTTAACTTCTTCTCATGTGAATGATCCTTAAAACGTGCTAAGGCTTAGCACCTTTCTGTAAATCCTCAACAAAATATTTTTGCAAAGGTCAAGGGATGTGGTTACTAAAATCTGGACTAATCATTTATTTATTTGTACCTTGTCTAACATGCATTAGGTGCTAATCTAGTCATATATATATATATATATATACATATATATATATATATATATATATATATATATATACCACACAGATTTTTCATGGTCTGGGAATAAGTTAGATCCCCTCTATTCGACTCATTAGCTGGAACCTAGATATTTTGGAAATGAACTATAAACAAAATTTAAACAAATAAAAGAAATAAAATTGGCTTAATTTTTCTTTTGAATCTATACTTTTTATGCTCACGTGGTGTGCAGCCGGGCACCTCCAGCCGTGCGTGGCAGGACTTGATCTGTGCGGTGCTGCCCACTAGGCAGAATTGCCATCTACTGCATCAAAATACTTACTTTTTAGCATACTGTGCTAACCTCAGTGGTACATATTTTTGAGCTAAAAAGAACAGTTATTTTATTAAGTTTACCATTTTTTAGGCATTTTTACCATCTCAACATTAAGGTCAGACTTGCCCTAAGGCACCTTGATGTGGTGTGTTGCTTTCAATTAGATTTTAGTTGGTTTTTAGGGACCCGTCTGGCCATGAGCTGGTGGAGAAATCTCCCACCAGGTTTTGTAGTATGACCTGGGACAATATATACCCTAGGCAGGGCAAAGCAGAACAAGAGAACGCACACTTTGGATCGGGATGGCCATCCAATCACCGGTTGGCTGCACACAGCAAAAAGAATGACGGCCATAAAAACAATATATTTGAAGCATATTTTAAACCCCACTTGTCTCCAGTTTTTGAGGACATTCATCTGACCAAAATATATCTCAAATAGATTGTTGTATTGGAATAGGATAGCCTATAACACAATATTAAATCATAATTCAACCCCAAAATAATAGCCTAAAATACTACATCATGCTTAATAAAACAAGGTCAATTTGTTTTCCAAAAATGTGCCTCATATTTGGAGTCCTGTCATTTAACAAAGAAATTGTACCAAATATTCATTTTGAAAACTGTGCTTACAACTGGAGGATTTTAACTTATTTAGAGTGGAATGTTAATCCTGAATTGGCAAGACGTTCCAGACTCGGAAATGTATTTGATAATGTCAGTCCCCAGATAACCCAGTAATTTGATTTACAATGTAATTTATTTTACAGAATTTTGATTAATACTCAAGGTTGTAAAATATCAGCTTATAAACGTCCTGTACATCTCAGAGCGATTTTAAGGACCTCTCTCTTGTAGAATTGATCAGAAATTTCAATTATATAGTCAACTGCAAGTCAAAAAATATCTTGAACCCTTTAAACAACATACGCAAAAAATATATTATACCTCTAAGGGATACCTCTAAGGGATATTTGTGCATTGTCCTTCATGTCAAAGGGTTAATAGGGGGCTTAAATAACTTTCTGTTAAAATGTTATCAAAAACAAGTATCTGTGCATAGTGATTGACCATCAACATGTCCAAATGTTAGATGCAAAACATATAGTCGGTCTACTTGTTTTGCCGATTATATATACTATATATGTGTATATATATATATATACACATATATATGTGTATATATATATATATATATATATATATATAAATTCCCTTCTCATCCCTATGGGTGATATGTGTCTTTCTCAACCTTGGGTCCTCTACCCGAGGTCTGGGAGTTTGAGGGTTCAGTGAAGTATCTTAGCTGTTCCTAGCACTTTTCTGGCTGGAGTGTTCTGATGTCGTTCATGGAACTCTGTTGGAACACTCCCAGGTTAGGAGTCCTGCATACTCCTCTGAAGACTGGGACTTCACTCTCCACATCTTCAGCAGTTCTTTTTTTTAGGCCCTAGTACTTCTCCAGCTTCTCATACTCCTTCCTAATGTTGCTGTCACTTGGCACTGCTACATGTATCACCATCGCTGTGTTCTGGTCCTTGTCTTTCACCGTGATGTCGGGTTCATTGGCCAGTACACGCTTGTCCATCTGGATCTGGAAGTCCCACCGGATGTTAGCCCTGATATTCTCCAAAACCTTCTGTGGAATCTTCTATTTGGACTTGGGAGAGTTTAGCCCATCTGTGCAGATCCTGTTCCTGTACACAGATCCAGCTACTTGGCTGTGCCATTTAGTGTACGCTGTTCCTGCGAGCATATTGTACCCAGCCACTATGTGTTGGACTCAGTTATAAAGTATTATTATTATTTTTTTATTATTTAGGGCTGCAACTAACGATTATTTTAATAATCGATTAGTTGGCAGATTATTTTTTCGATTAATCGATTAATCGGATAAAAAAAAGCAAATTTTTTTCAATTTAAAATAATGTAATAAAAAACGTACAATTTACACTTTCATCTCTTTATTGCAATGGCCTCTCTCTATTCACCTTCTTATTTTACTGACATAATAATAAAAGCTACAAGAACCCAAACACAGTGTTTCTCAAACTAGGTCTTAATACAAAGTTATTAGTAAATATTAATTCATATGTCAACTATTTTTCATATTTAATAAAAGTAATTTTTTTTTATTTACCAAACTGCCCCCGGTTATGCACATCTGACCCCCAGCTTGCCACTCTGCCCCCATATATGCCTTATCCCTCTTATTTGCCAGATTCCACTGTGCCCCCTGATATGCCACTGTGCCCCTGATATGCCTTATACTCCTTATATGCCAGTGATATGCAACTGAGCCCCCTGATATACCTTTTACCCCCAGATATGTTTTATGCCCCCCTGATATGCCTAATATCGATATGCCTTATACCCCCTATATGCCCTGAAATTCATAATACCCCCCATACACCACTATAACTCACCCATACACCACTCTGGCTCCTCCCCCTCCCATACACCACTATGGCTCCTCCCCCTCACATACTCCACTCTGCCTTCTCCCCCTCCCATACACCACTCTGGCTCCTCCCCCCTCCCATACACCACTCTGGCTCCTCCCCCTCCCATACTCCACTCTGCCTCCTCCCCCCTCCCATACACCACTCTGCCTCCTCCCATACATCACTTTTCCTCCTCCCCCTCCCATATACCACTTTGCCTCCTCCCCCCTCCCATATACCACTTTGCCTCCTCCCCCCTCCCATACAGCCTCCGTTACTGCACTTCAATTACGCTGAGGCTTCTATGAAGCTGCAGTGAAAGTGCCTGGCAGTATTATTTATTGTTTTATATAGCACCATTAAATTCTGTACCATGGGCGGAAAGGACAAAACAAGTAGTATGTAACATAACAATTTGACTTACAGAGACAACAGGTGAGGAGGGCCCTGCTCAGACGAGCTTACAGTCTATATATATGTGTGTGTGTTTTAGGCAGGTGTGAAAAATGCTGTAAAGTAAAATGCTTTCAAAAACAGACATGTTAAAAGAATGCAAACTGAGTGAACAGAAGAAAAAATCTAAATCAAATCAATATATGGTATGACCACATTTTGAATCAATTCTTCTAAGTACACTCATACATGTATTTTTTTAAGAGACTCGGCAGGTAAGTTGTTCCATACATGTTGGAGAACTAACCGCAGTTCTTGGATTTAGGCAGTCTCAGTTGCTTCTCTCTCTCTTGATGTAATTCCAGACAGTCATTGTCATGGTGCAGAATAAATTTGATGCCTCCCTGGTGGTATTTGCATGATGGATAAGTATCTGTCTGATCTTCTCAGCATTGAGGAGACAATTAATTCCGACCAAATTCCCAACTCCATTTTCAGACATGCAGCCCCATATTTGCAAGGAACCTTCACCGTGCTATACTGTTGCCTGCAAACACTCATTCTTGTACCATTTTCCAGCCCTACAACAAACAAACTGCCAGAGTCAAATATTTCACAGCCACTTCTGAGCTGATGACACCGCTGGGCATTTTCCATTTGCGAAGGGAAGTAAGCATGATGTGTCTTTCATCTGCTGCAGGAACTTTCCTTGGCCGTCTACTGCGTCTATGGTCCTCGATATTTCCCGTTTCTTTGTGCTTCTTTAAAAGAGCTTGTACAGAACACCTGGAAACCCCTGTCTGCCTTAAAAATTCTGCCAGGGAGAGACTTTCCTGATGCAGTGTAACTACCTTGTGTCTTGTTGCTGTCTTCAGTCTTGCCAAGGTGTATGGCTTTTGACATTAAACTGTTACGCGGTTTTATTCCTCCTACACAGCTGTTTCTGTTTCAGTTAATGATTGTGTTTTGACCTACATATTTAATTGATGATAATTTGCACCTGCTTGGAATAGTTGCTTGGAATAGTTGTGGAAGTATACCTAGAAGACTTGATGCTGATTTGAAGGCAAATTTTGTTATTATGTACGTTATTATTAACATGTCTATTTTGAAAGCATTCTTACTTTACACCATTTTTTCACACATACCTAAAACCTTTCGACAGTCCTGTATTATATATAAGAATTGGACATTTAATATGTGCTTTTAATAATGCATTGTATGTAATCAACGGATGAATAAACATAAAATGATACTGACGAGTATTTATGCCCGCACACACTAACCATACACATGTACAAATTTGTGTTACAGTTCACTACATAGTTGCAACAAATTGAAGGTTAATGTATCATTAATATTATAAAGAGGTTACAGTTATTTAATACTTCATTTTACTTATCAATGCAGTCAGTTTAGTTGGCCCTTTAAAGGTTTAATTTCTTGTACATAATCACAGGGGAGATCTGGTTTTATCAGACGGAGAGGGATCAGTGAATATAACCTTTAAATTGTTTTGCATGCTGCTTTTAATCAGTGCAGATAATGTGCTATATTTTGAAATTAATTAGTTGTAGACAGCGGGTGATCTCGGTTCATGGTCCAAGCCGCATCCAAAAAGGATATTCTACATGAAAGTTTGGAATGGGGAATTTTCTTTCTGCTTGCATTAGAATCTATCTATCTATCTATCTATCTATCTATCTATCTATCTATCTATCTATCTATATGTTGGGTTTTTGGCCTTTTGGCAAAGACCAAGTTAGTGCTTGAAGCCCTCTGTCTTTGAATTTTGAATCCTTAATAATCAAAAAAGGCCACAATGGAACCGGATCCCCTAAAGTTTTTTTTTTTGGTGAAGGAGGTGTTCTAGACCTTAGAGTTACCCCCTCTCTCAGACGTTAATTCCAGGGGTCCTTGCCCACAAGAAGATCTGCCTTCCTGCAGGCCCTCTGGCCGAGGAGAGAAGAAAGGGGGTGCAACACCTGAAGACTGGGCGATCTGGGGGCTGCAGTGGCCCTACGGCCCCAGCACCTTTTTCACTAGTTTTTGTTTTCACAAAAAAAGCACCAAAGCTCAGGGCTAAACACATTTTTAAATTTGATGCCTACATTATGGTGTAAGCCATGAAAGTAGTCCTCTTAACTTTCTGTTCTCATCATCTGAATGGCTATTCCTTTGTTGTTCAGGCTGCTTTTTGTAAATGTATGTGTGCCGAGAAGGGAGAGAACTTCGGGGCTGGAAACGCTAAGCCACCAATCTCAGCTTTCATAAATTGGACATTTAAATTGAATTTCTCCAACACAGTTACACTGATTAACAGACAAAAAGCACAGGCTATAGTCAAATTTATTAAATTCATTTAGTTCTGCTTAAAGCTGTGGGTGCAACAGTTCTCCTTTAAGATAGAAATACAAAATAGAGGCAACCTTGGTTAATGGCAAACTAATAATACCATATTTAGGGCATATATCGTTTTAGAACGCACGTAAACATTGTTTTAAGTAGCTTAGTGAATGACATATTTATACTAATTTGAAGTTAACACTGAATTGGGTGCCCTGATGGAGTTTACCGAGTCTGGGCTCGTGGAAGGATTGTAATATTGTTGTTGATGGTCTATAAGCGGCAGTTAACATCTGTTACAATACGAAGCAGAATTCAACAAGATGGTTTGAAAATAAGCCAGGATTTTTATGAAATCTGAATATCTGGAAAAATGTTTCCAAGATCTATTTCTATGCCTAGACTAACTATAATAATATTTATGCCTATGGGTATTGAATTGCCAAACTCAAAAACTAATTGCGTATTATACAGTATACTAAATGTTTCCTGCGTAAGATTCCATACTAATTTAGTACTACAGGCATGGCAAAACACTGAACAAATATCTGTTACAAATTAATTTACCCACTATAAAATAAACAATAATCAGAAGCTTTTTATCATTGGAGAATACATTGTAGCCCATGAAAAAAATTAAAATGTAACTAAGCCGAGGAATATATAACAAATTATTTAAACAAACTGACAACTTTGGGATTTGCTTTACGCTGTTAAATTTATTCAGCTTAAATATTAAAATCCATTATATCCAGAATAAATGACCCAAGAGTTCTTACAGCCTGATCCTAAATAAATTAGGCAAACATTAGGATTAGGCTAATTTGTATAGTTAGACCAAAACTGATGAAAAAAAGAAATGGTTCTGACGGAAATGCGTGTAACAGATTATCCTAAGAAAAATGATTTTGTTCATATCTTTTATTCTACAGATTTACAGCTATAGTTAATCCTTTGTAAAGAAATCATTTTTGCATACAGATCTAGATAAAATTAATTGCTGGATGTTGTTCAGACCACCCATTGACCAGAGACATCTATGTCCATAGTCGATTGTCCAACGTGAAGGTTCAGGCAAAAGTCTCAACCCAATTAATAAGGTCAGAATTGAACTTGAAAAGATTTAAAAACTGATGATACAAATGTTTCATTAGCAGGACCAACATTATGGTTGCCGTTTCTTCAAGTGGATGTCTGACCTCCTACCTGATTTTGAGGGATTTTTTTAAATGTTACTTTTTTTTTATTATTTGTTTACCATGTGTTATCAATGGCAGGGGTTTATCAGAACAGCCAGTGGGATCTGTAAGACCATGTAATGTTCAACATTGCCTGTGGTGAGACACACAAACACATGAAGGAATGCATCCTCCTCCACAATGTAATTTGGGCAATGTCTTTATCTGATACAAAATGAATATGAGATGCTTACCAAGAACAGACAGCCGCTTTATAGCTGAGCTACCCATTTGGGGGCATCTCAAATTTTAGCTCTCTTGTGCCATTACAGAAAAAAAACCTCCAGCTATATATCAGTCTGATCTCACCCAAAAGGAAGTCAGAACCGAAATGAGAGGCAAATTTCCTCTGTAGAAGGGAACCAACAACCCGAGATGTACATTTCGACATTCATTGGCCTCCCTTCAGGCACAAGAGAGCAAGGAGGTCCGCGTCTGGACTGACCTTTAAACTTGGGGTGAACCTCAAGGAATACCAAAAGGAATGCCATACAAAACTGTGTTTATATCTGTACAGCCCCCTTGCACGCATATAAATCCTTAAAAGAAGGCCTTCCGCAATGGCCATTCAATCAATGTCCTTGTGTTGGTTGGCATCAGCCTGCTTGATGCCACGTTAGCCCACATGGTCATGGCAACAGGGAGCCCTGAAATGCTCTCAACAGTGTCCTTGGTTCTTATAAGTTTATGGATCACACAAGGAGTCCATGTATCCAGTTTAACTTTGTCCAGTTGGTTTTCTCACAAGTTTTTCCATGTTCAAGTAAAACCAAGAGGTAGTCTTGGGGAACCAAATGCTTAAACTTTCATTCCACGGTCTCTGTCACCTTGGAGGTAGCGTTGCTGGCTCCTGTTGACAGAGGGGAAAACTGGCTGTCATCTTAACGAGTGGTGAGTTTTAAAACGGGGGCTGATATATATTATTTTGAGAATGGCATAATTAGTTATTTAGATACATATTTTAGAGCTCCTTAAACCCACTAAAACCAAAGCAAGGGTATTTCATGCAAATATTCCTTTCTTTTGCATGATCCTTCGAAGAATATTACATTAGAATCTTATCTTCAGCCCTATTAGTTAGATAGAGGCAGCAATGCAGAAGCAAGGTGGCGTTTTAACATACAACACAAAAGAAAACTAATATATTAAAAAAAAAACAATAACAAATATAAAATTGAACATTTGTGGGTAATTTATTTTTCTAGCTGAGAAAAAAAAATCACAAATGGTTCAATTCAGAGCTAAGGCAACAATCTTGGCAGGAATAAGTAAAATGAAAAGGCACTTTCTTTGAACATTTAAGTCTCAAAAAATAAGCTGCACATAAAATTTCATTGGCATAATACCTTTATTGTTCAGGTCACGTTGTTGTTTGAGCAGCTATGCAAAGCCGCGTACAGCGAAATGAAATGGCATAGGACTGGGAGGCAGAAAAAATCAGCGTGATAACACTTGCCATCAGAAATGTTAAAATGGCCCTGCTGGGCAATAAAAATAATGTAATCTGAAATGTAACCGAAGGAGAGATGTGATTAGGAGAGAGCTTAAGAAAAGAGGGAGGGGGGGCATTTTGTTATTAGGGGCAAAAAGGAAAATGTGCAACATTTTTTTTTACTTATTCTTGTTTTAAACCGATTCTTTGCACACCTCTTGGGCATCAACCTACGTTTACAACATTTAAAGTGATAGAGTTATCTAAACCCTGCTCACTAATAGAATAATTCCAATAATAGAATAAGGGATTTGTTATTTTGTTTCCAGCATGTTAATGATCCCTATTTGTGTCACTAAAACCAGCCAAACACTTGGCAAACATTACCTTATTATTTTTGTTATATTCACGCATGGTGATTCTGACTCAACTCAGCAACATTTACAACTAACCTTATCTGTGGTCTGTGTGTACCCCCAGTCTGCCTCTAGGCATGGCTATAGGAACACTAGTTTTCACCATTCCTGGACTGGGGAAGAAAAGCAGCTCTCTGGATGGGAGATGACGGCGCGGCCAAAGGGCACACTTGATGACATTCTTATGCTCACATAGTTTATGGCCAGCATTTCCAGCCGGTGGCCGCACACCACTGGACCCGATCCGCCACTGGAGTATTGGGCAATGTCAGCCAGTGGCCCATTGGGCATTGGCCATGTGTGCCGGATGGCCAGTCTAGGCCTGTCCAATCTTCAGGTTTAGAAGCCGTTTAGTGACTTCCTTGAGAGAATATTATTTTGTAGGATAGAAATGGAACAAGAAACACTCTTTGGCATTGGGTCCTTTGTTTGCATTTTTCAAGTGGGAAATGACCTCTTTTTCTCTATTGAAGCACAGTCTCTATGTTCGAGTTTGGCTGATTATTAGAGGGTTATTTTCTGGGGTAAACGCATGACCTGTGAAGTGTTCCATTAGTTCTTTCTGCGTTATAGTCCAGCTATTGTCCATACTGTGTGTGCTAAATAAATTCAAAAGGAAAAAACATAATAATTTGTATTCTCTGAGCTGTAACAGGATTCTTGGAGGAACGGCTTATCTTTGAAGCAAGACATCACAGTACTTACAATTTGTCCACGGCTTTTACAATTTAACCCCAGGGTTTTTTGGGATTCATTTGCATTTTGATTAGCATCCATTGCCAAACACCCTGGTTTGTGCTTCCTCTATTCATTAGATGTTATTAGTTGTTTTTCAAATTCATAATGTTAACCTTGTGACTGCTGCAGGGCGAAATAACTGATAGTAGAGAAAATTCTAAAACAATTGATGGAGCTGAGGAGTTTGGTCCACACTGTTATTTTCACCTAGTTAGACATACCAAGGAATATATATATATATTGTTTCATAAATAATGGGGATTTTTCTCAATTACTTAGATATATATCCATGTCATTTAATATGTATTTACCTAACGGGTGAATGGATGTACCATTTATATTATGTGGATCAACTCTAGGTCCAAAATTTAGTCCACCTCTAGCATCCAATGTTGGTCCCAAAGTATTTAGTTTCCCTCGCTTACGTTTTTCTTAAGGCTCTTTCTTCCCATGAAACATTTTAACCTTTTGCTTTTGCTTTTGGATGCTTTTTTGGATAACGATTTCAAGTGTAAATCAACAAAATTATTTTTTTTACTTTTATTCTCAAGAGCAAAAGTCTTTTGGGAGGGTTGACTGACTTTTAAACTCCAACCTCCATAGACAAGTAAAAATTCCAGGGCTCGTCTCACCCTTTGTTTCTGTAAATCCTAGTTGATAAGGGATGTGCTACTTGTTGTCTCCTGTTTGCTCTTTGAACGACACTGCAGAATAGGATGGCGCTATATTAATCAATAATAATAATAATAATAAGTAAATAATAATAGTTTCATTTAACGGCACCTGAAAATATGTTACTGTTGAATAGCACAAAGGCCAATATTTTATGTGACCTGCTTCTGTAAATTTCATTTTAAAACGGATTGGATAGGAGGCTACAGAAAAATAAACCAAAAAAATCTTCAGTTAAAGAATATCCTTAATATACACTATATAGATTCTGTGTATCTTCACATTTCAAAAACTACTAAGGAAAACAAATTTCAGCCCAAATCGCGGATTCGGTGCTATTGGAGAGATGTGGGCTGTCTAATGATACCCCGCTGACATACTGTACGCTTATATAGGGAAATAAGTGGTTAATTGTAAATGAAACAAATGTATGATGTTATGATGTTATGTTTTTATTGAATGAAATACATTTTAAGATTCGGCTCAAAATAAATCTACAGATTTTGTAAAATGCTTCTGTGAAAAATAAGTTCATTTTAAATATATTTAGTTCGGGACAGAGGATCTGGCATGGGTAGAAGAGGTAAGGATTGGGTTGGCTGTCAATATACCTCCCTGTTTTACATGCCTAGGACCTGGTAATATAATAATGATTTTTGTGACAACAATATTTCGTTTCCAAGAAAACAACCATAGGAAAGCTCGCTCACTGCCACCTCTGTAAAGAAATATGATTATCTGTTATTCCAATATAATTTGTCGGTTTTCTGATGATCAGCAGACACCACGGAGTTCTCTACAATATCCATATAATGACGTTTTTCATTTCACACTGCAATACATAATTCAAACAAATGAAGTAAAATTGATCTATCTCTGGAATGGAAGATTAGGCATCAGCGGGTGGTACTGACTCAGTATTGATCACCTTGGGTATGGCTGATTCTATCTGCCCCCCTCTTTTATCACATTCAGCTGCCAATGCCATTTTCTCTTCGTCACTGGATAAGTAGGACACAGTTGCATTACTCCATATTATTCACGAACGTCTAATAATATAACTTCCATTCTCCTCTGTTCTGCATAAATGGTCCTCCATTAGGCTCTTTGTGATGCCCGTGGATTGCAGAACCTTTATTGTATTATCTTATGATGCCGCACAAAACACTTTTTTTTAGGTTATGCCTCATCTTCTGAAAAAGGCCACAGTCAGTATTAAACCACATGTGACATGAAAGTTTTGTTTTAAAAATGAAAAAAATGTAAATCAATTAAACATCAGTTTAAGGTGCCGTTCCACTTGTTCCACCTAATGTAATTTCTATTATTTCTGAATGCCCAAACCACTCCCAGAAGTAATTATTTATTCATGTAAAAACATTCACTCATGGGTTGTTGCCAATTGTGTACAGTTGCTTTTGATTTTGTGTTACATTGACTCAATATATGGTACAGACTCTAGAATCAGAGAGGCGCAACCTGTACCTTCCTGCAACAGACGCCAGAGAGAACAGACCAGGCTAGTACGGAGTTCTACCAACAGGTTGAGTGTCACATGAAATGAACCGCTTCCGGCTGCCACCCATTTATTTTGTGGCCAAACTAACAATAGTAACTGAAATCCATGCTGTGCTCAGCTGCTGAGTAAGGGTACTCAATGCAGAGTCCTGCCCCAATAAAAAGAGAGACACTTAATGGCCACTCATCGGAGATGTCAATTACTATTCCATCCATAATGAATTCATAGAATGTGAACAGGTCATTAAAACCAAGGTGAACTGGGGTAGAGACCACAAAGGGTTAATAGATGGAAATACCTCACACAAAAAAAGGGCCCGTGCTATGGGCCAGAGCATGTCTAATAGAATATATTAATACTGGCATCTGAAGCCTATTGTGGGTGTGTATGTATAAATGTATGTGAGCATGAATATCTTTGTATAAATGTGTGTGAGAATGAATATCTATTTAGATGTGTATGTATAAGTGTTTGTGAGCATGAAAATTTCTATATATATATATACAGTAAGTTTGAATGAGCATGAATGTATATATGTAAGTGTTTGTGTGTGAGCATGTAGGTGCTATGAAATGGAGTGTGTTAGTGAATATGAGTATGTGTGTGTGTGTGTTAGCATGTCTAAATTTGTTTGTGTTTACATATGTGTTTCAGAGTGGACATTGTGGGGGGGAAGGAGCAATGATGCACAGACAAGCTTTTTGGGGCCAAAGATGGCACAGATAAGCTGTGGGGGCATTGACAAGTTTTAGGCAAATATAGTACAGACAGGCTGTTTGGGAGTAAGGGTGGCACCGATAAGCTGTTTGGGGGCAAATGTGGCACATGTTGCAAGGTAAACTTGGGGGGCCCCAGGGAAATTTTCACACTGAGGCCCTGCAGTGTCTAGTTATGCCGCTGATGTACACATAATCAGCCTACAACCCCATGTGATACAACCAGGGCCGGCCCAAGGCAAAATGCCGCCTGGGGCGAATTTTAAAATGCCGCCCCCCCATCTACCCTTCCTCTCCCTCCGTCCCTGCCGCCCCCCCCATTATCTACCCTTCCTCTCTCTCCCTCCCAATAATCTTCCCTTACCCCCCCCCTTGTACTTACCTTTCAGCAGTCCTGCGGCGAGTCTCCCTGTTCGGTCTCGGTGCCGGCTTGTAATGCTGAGTTCCGGAAATGAGGAAATCTTCCGGCACTCAGCATTACAAGCCGGCACCGAGACCGAACAGGGAGACTCGCCGCAGAGGAGCGAGAGATGGGCGCCGAGCGGGTACCGACAGCTTGGTAAGCGAAAACCACTCGGCGCCCCTTTCTCTCTCTTTCGCTTTAAAAAAAAAAAGGCTTGGGGTGGCAAAGTGCCGCCCCTTCAAAAGTGCTGCCTGGAGCGGTTGCCCCACTCAGCTCCATTGTTGGGCAGGCACTGGATACAACCATACTACCTCCCTGTAAGTAGAGCCCTCATCAATTTGCTAGCTAGGAGAAATGTTAGAGAAATAGTCTGTGGTGTGTGTGAACACCGTCATCTAGAAAGAAACCCAGCTTTGTTTTCCAATTGCAATAGAACATCACTTAGTAGCATTCTTTGCTTTTTTAAAGTGTCTCTGGACCATTGGTGGAATATTGTACACTTTACACAATAGAGTAACTTATCGACGTAGTGTCAGAAGAAAAAGTCTGCTTGGCTCCATACTTAGGGTGGTCTTTAAGGATGATCTGCTAATTACATTTAACTGTGATTGTTGACACCCATTTATCGCATCGATTATTTAACCCTTTTTACCAATTCACACATGCATGATTGAGCACTGACTGCATGGGTCTGTGGGCACAGATTTAACTAACGATGTTATAATTGCCTGCTCACTGAAGCTGCCTGTGTAGCGTTATATTATATGGCTGGAGATTGTATAACAGAAAATGGCAAAACCAATATTTTAGATGTTATCCGATTTATCATATATATATATTCTATATGTTGTGTCTGTGGAAACATTATCAAATGCTACATCTGGATACATTATCTTATTGTGCAATTAAAACATTACACTCATCCCAAATCAATTTCCTTGATACAGAGTAACTATTGCCTCTATAATGAGATTTAAGCCTTGTTCCTAAACCTGTTGTATATGTAATTTCAGGCCAAAGGCCTTTGTTAAGATAACTCCCGAGTACAATGCTACTTACTTTCTCAAGGTAAGTGGTCAGTACTGGTTACTGGAACACTGGCGCACTGTTTACACATTAAAACCAATCCATATCATAGCCTTCATCCAGTATGATCAACGTGAAAAGAGAACACCAATTTAGTAATATTCAAAGAAATACCTATGTTTAATGATTTATTAATGAACTGTAAATGTCGAGGGATCATCTTAGAGTCTTATTACTATGTACTCATATTTGCAGATGTTGTTAACCAAAATTTATTTTCAAGCAATAAATATGCAAGTTGTTTAAAATATTATTTTATTTAAATGGGTCTAATATATATATATATATATATATATATATATATAAATGCACCAATCATCTCCCTATTGAATTGCTTATTAGAAGTTTCAATACGTTTCAATTGATTTCAATGAAGCATTCTTTTAGCGGCTGCGATCTAGAATCGGTGACCGCATACTTTATACATAGAGTTGAATCGCAAACCATGCGTTTTCTGCCACTATTAACCGCAATTAAAGTTCGGAAGGCTCATTGAATCAGGCGTCTGATGTCTGCAGGAGGAGCATTCACTAACTAAATTGAAGAGGCTTTTAGTTGATTTGAACCGTCAATAGGATTTTCTTTTATAGGACTTAGCATGATCTCTGGTGATTATCGACGCACAAAATTCAGCAGGCATTCGCCTCGGTTGAAATTAGTAAAAAGGGAACGTGATCATTACTGGGTAATCACCTAGTATCAGCGCAGCCTTCGTGATTAGACCCCTGTGTTGGACATAATCAGATATTGATCTTCAGCCGTAAATCAACTTCCAGCTAAAATACAAGCGATGGCCGATGCTGGTTTATTGGACTTGTCAATATTTGTCTATTTCTTGTGTAGAGCCCCTGGGAGGTGGGATACTTGCTTTTGATGGCCTTTTTCACAATGGAAGGTTTGGTCACCATAGACAAGGTTTGGCAGCAGCCAACTTTCTAACAGACATTTCAACAAATACCCTTTATACATCAACGGCTTCATATCGTGTCCCCTATACCAATGCTTTAGTACAGACACTGTCTTTGCTTGGCCGTAGCTCTGCCTACAGAAAACATCTACAATCTTAAAGGAAAGCTGTTTTAGGCTAAGAAATTGATTAGTTAAAAATACGTGTAGCATTTATTTGTCTAATTTAACATTTAACCTCAAGGAAGCTGAGATTGGCAGGTCCAGCATTATCTATTCAATTGTCTGTCCTGAAATCCTCCTCCTCCTCTTCCTCCTCCATCCTTACAAAGGCTGCCTCAACCAGTCAACATCAATCAGCAACTTAACAAAGGGGGTGTGATAACGTAATGAGGAGGTATAATTGTGTATATCTAGAGGACAGGGGATTGAGATACCTTCCTCTAAGGTATACGAATTAGGTGGGTTTCAATCATAAAGGTTTATTTAGGTTATTGAACTGTAATATATGGGATTTGGGGAGAGAAGTGAGAGATCTGTTAATAATTAAGACTATGTCTCTCATTATATATATATATATAGTTATATGAGTTATATAGAATGCTTGTGAGCATACCTAATGTATCGGTTTGTCTTTGTCCGCTCTAGTTTTGAATGTACGGACTGTAAGAAGCGCTGTGGATATTGTTTGCCCTATATAAATAGAACGTAATAATAATATTCTAGTTACAATTTATGTGTGTAGCAGACAGACACAATGAAATGACAGACAACATAAAAATATAATATTGGATAGCGCAAAATATCATTTAAAGTCATGAAAGACTTCATAAATAACAGACCTGACAGATTCTCAAAAAAAATAAAGCTCCCGAGCTGACAGATCGTATTGTGTGGTCACGGTTTCTTAAAGGTTTAAGGCTTTGGTCTGCTGTTATGAGCAGATGCACTTTGAAGGTCATGTTTGAATTTAAATCTTTACTTATTGTGCGGTTCTCATGCTATCATCATTACTATTGCATATAGCATTTTGAAGCCCAGAGCCTCCTGAAGGTAATATTTTCTGATTCCACTTTCATCTTCCCCTCTGGTGTAGTATTTATCTGCGCGTGTTTACATCTGCAGGTGCTGATAAGGTACAAAGTGCTACCTGACTAACATTATTAAGCCTTTTTTTTTCCCTTCGCTGAGCTAGTTTCAAATGATTATCGCCTCTGGCCATTCAATGGTTATGTACAGTGTTAATTTTCTCCTGCTATTTTGTAGCGGAGGAACGCTCAGCGGCAGCGTACTGTGTCAGTCAACACGGCGGCAGAGAACCCGAAAGCACGCGGAGAAATTGCATTCCTACTCAAAGAATTTCCACGATGTATTTTAAATTAGGCAATTATGTCGTCTCAATAAAAGAATGATCAAAACATATGTTGTAGCAATGGGAGACCTGAAATCTAATATATTACTGCGTAATACACGGACATAACAGTATATCTTCAGTGACACTGCATCCTTTTGACAATGACATAGATGTTTCTATAAACATTTTTCATCTGTGGGTTTTCATTTTTTTAGGCTTTTTTTGTTCATTTCTGATTCAGAAATTGAGATACTTAACCTTGTGTTTTAAAAAAAAAACTTTTCAATATTATATGGTCTGATGAAATGCTAAATGCAAATGAAGGTCAGAATCCATCAGGGAAAGCTTCATGTTCTAAATTATTCTTGTAGGACGTAGGTCCTGTTAAAGCAGAATATGGACCCGTTTGCTATCTAACTCTCTACCGCCATATTGTAATCTGTGAAGCTGTTACAGTAGAAGATCAAGGCCAGAAATTGGTCAAGATCTGGGTCTTGATCAGGGCTAGGTCATCCTTAATGTAGTTAAGCTGGTAGACAGCACCACTGCCAAGTTCTCGCCTATAATATTAAACAAGGGGTCAACGGAGGCGTAGTTCAATTTAGGACTGGCATTAGAACCCAATGTAACATGTATAACCTTAATGAAAACAAGATTTAGGACATACATTAAGGAGCACCAACTGGAGTGCATGGGGAGATTGTGAGATGTTTCTACCCAACCTCTCCCCATGGTTCAGGAGAATCTATACCTCTTGTAGCAGCTGCCCTGGCCAGGTGGCAAGAGGGCTGTCAATGGCTTGCACAGTCAGTATACTCCTACATCATAAGCTCAACCTAAATATTGTAGAAGACAGGATTATAGGCACCAGCCATAATTAAAGTGAATAACTAGACTGCTTTGTAATTCACTTGGCTGCTTATAAAATAGCGCTCATGTTGAAATGACAAGTTGTTGACCATGCTGACCCATTAATTTCCCAAGATAATATAGAATAAAAAATTTACAAATGTTTTACTTGGAAGGAAAATTGAAGTTCCCCAATGTGATTTTGGTTTCCACAACAGGGGATGTGCGGACAAAAAAGAAAAAAAAAACCATCCACCTTGTAGAAGTTACCGTTGAATTTGCCTTCTTAATTTTCTCATGTGTTTTACAAAGATTTAGATTTTGCCTTAATGATTAACAGATGAGAGAAGAAATGGAATTGCATCAGCCCTTGACGTGCTCTTATTTGCAAAAGCCCTGGCACAGAATATAAATTTAACTAGAAAAAGGATTTGAGCTTATAGTGTGCAGCATGCTAAGTAAGCACCCATGAACACGATCCCAAAAGGAGAGTGCCAGTCAATCTGTGAGATCGATAGTCACAATTCTCATTACTTTATGTATGAGAAACATGAGAAGCAATCGTCTGTTCCCAGAGCTCAGAATTAAAGGGGTTCCACAGCCAGGCTAAATTCTAATAAGGAGAAGTAGAACTGGTAGAACGAGACCAAAGTTTAGTGTGGGAAGGTTATACTTGAGTTTTTTTGTTATTTTGTTATAATAATGTTTTATAACACAGAGGCAAGGGTTACAAAATATGGAGATGGAAAAAGTATAACAATACAAATTAATGCATTGATCTTACACACATTTCATTGACATTTATACCCCCAGATTGTGTCCCTTAGTCTCATGTTTTTTTCTACCAATCTTACGTTGAGGTGACGCAGTCTGGAACCGACTCCTTCACATTTTTTTTTCGGATTTATTAATGTCAGAGTGGCCTAATCTGTGCTTATAACCCCTTCACGCATTTATAGACCTACTGGTACGTCCTAAAGCCCATTAGGACATACTGATATCTCCTGAATTTCTTGCATCTCCCTGCCGCTAGACATGAGATCTGATTTGTGGTTTGACAGCCCGGACTCCCCTCAGTCAGCAGAAGCCAGCAGAGGTGAATATTAATTAAACCTACTAAAAGTAAAAATGGGGTACTATGAAACTCAGTAATGAAGGGGTTAATACTGCTATATCTAAGGTGAAAAATGTTATTTCTTTCAGAATTTGTTTACGTTCTCACAAGTCACGGTATTTATAAGTATTTTTATTAGAAACAGTTGGTTGCCTCAGTAGCGAGTCACAGACAACAGAATATATGCCATATATGAACTAATAAAGGTGAGGTAAGTGTCTTAAACCAGCAGGGGAGGGTTGACCCGGGGGGGGGGGGCAAATTGTTCGACTATTCCAAAATTGTTTACGTAGAGCCATTCCACCACAATTTTGAAAAAGCCCGCTGATGCTGGAACTCAGCAGGGCACATAAAGCGATGTTAGTTGACCCATGTTAAAAGCGAGCCTGCTCGTAGATTGTGTGTGACCAGCCAGAGGGCAAGAGTAGAGTGAGAGTGTGTGTTAGCATGAATTTGTAGCATGAAAGTGTGTGTTATCATGAATATGTATGTGTAAGTGTGTGTGAGCATGAATGTGTATGTGTAAGTGTGCGAGAGGGACTATGTGTTAGCATGATTGTGTGAATGTGTGTTAGCATGAGCTTGTAAGTGTGTGTTAGTGTATGTGTAAGCGTGAGTGTGTATGTGTGTTAGTGTGTAAGTTTGTAAACATGTAAGAGTCTGTGTAAATATGTATGCCAGTGCATATGTAAGTTTCCATACCACTTGGCTTTACCTGACCCCGGGGCCTGAAGGTGCCAACCCTCCACTGTAAACAAGATTGAAAATGTATCCGAAATATTCAGTACAACAAAAAGTGTTACCAAACTGGCCACCTTTTTTTACAATATTGGAGGGATTAAATAAAGAGAGAGGCCTACTACAAAAATGTCTGCTCCGGGATCACAAGGACGTTAAACAGGACCTGACAGCAGCTTCTACCAAAATTTACCAAGAGAAACAGCAAACATATTTTTTAACCAGTAAAATCAATAGGTCACACATTTAAAGGCTTTCTAAATTTTAAAGGACTACATAATCTGTTTGAGGATTGTAGATAAATGGCATTAATAGCCCAGAACCTGTCTTAAAAATGTTTCCATAAGGAGGGGGCTTAGCCAAGAAAGAGATGCTGTGTTTGTGTTACTCTGTATGCTAAGAATAAGTAACAAGCACAGAAAGTTAGCGCAGAAGCAGAATGTAAGTATGGGATGTTCTTGATTATCTGAGATAAAATAATCATGAGAAAGGAAGTTAAGAAAGATGTAAAATTCCTGGGACGTGAAAATAAAAGCCAAACACGGATCTAGAACAGATTCTGGCTAAATTAGGTCAAACGTGTTTCAGATGCATGTGACCTGAGAAGAGCATGAGAAAATCAATTCGCTCCAAGGCTACTGTAGGGGGAAAAAAGGTAAATAATTCATTCTTGAAACAGGAACAGTGATTGTAGTAAATAGACAATTTAAATAAACTGTGTCCGCTCACATCCCACGGTCCACGGTGAACAATTCCCACCATAACTAAATAGAACCCTTTGTATGGCTGAGGTGTGAACGCTCCAGGTGTTGATGGCCTTCTTTACCATTATCTTTCTTCTGTTAATCAAATTAATTATGGAGCGGCACATAATCAATAGAATGAAACGCGTTATATATACCCAGGAACTTCCCAGGGTAGGGTTCCCAGGGCCCTCCATCTTCTGTGTGAATGGCTTCATGAAGAGGTGAGATTCTTCACAAATAAGGGGTAGGGCTAGCCTAGGATATCCTGTAGTGGGAGGGAACTGGGTGGAGAGAATGCAGAATATGGGTGGAGAGTGGGAGTGGCCAAACACAAACCCAGAAGCAGGGCTTCAACCGTACTAACTGGGGAACCTGGAGATAAAGAAGCTGTGAACAGTGCACTGCGGGCATTTTGTTAAGTCAAATATAAGATGTTAATGAATAACGTTAGTGCATAATGCAATCAATCTCTTGGATTCTCTAACCTCACCACTTCCAGGTCGCCTTTAATATTTTTACCATAAATACATTTCTTAAAACCAACTGTAGTTTGTGCTTTTGTTTCAGTGTATTTGTTTTGGGGGGGGGGGTTCTTTTAGTTGGGGGGGGTCTGAGATATTAGCAGGGACAGGCAAGCCTGGGGGGGAGCAGGGGGGCAATTGCCAAAATTCTTCACTCAGGGCCGAAGGTTACTTGGCTTTACCTGCCCCCTGTGCAAGAAGGTTCCAATGCCCCCCTGGATGTTAGGTATGAGGTATAAAAAATATAGGTGCCCCATTTTTACTACCCAGACGTTCTCACCTGAAAACATGATTTAATTACGTGCATGTTCATGAATTTATACGTTATTATCTGACGAGAGATGAGTCCTGAACACCATGAGCTAATTACAGCTCGCAGTTTCCTCCTATAATTGCTGTAAATCACAGTTTCAATCACTATTCAATAATAATGCTACTGCGCTTACATTGAATTCAGTATATTGGCTGATATTTTATGTTATCTGAGATCATGTATTCACTTGGTAGGAGAATATAGTCTGGCCTTGGGAGAGATCATTTGTTATCCAGTCACGGAAGGATAAGGAAAAAACATGTGCAATATTTTACTTTCTAAACTCAGACTCAAAAAGTTTTCAGATTTTTTTAAGGGCTCTTGTTTCAAAAATCATTTACATTTCTTTAATCTTTAAGGATTCCAGTGACATATCTGTGAATGATGCCACTCATCCAATCGACTGCACACATATCTAAAAATGGAAGAACGATACGAAATCATTCATTTTTCAACGTTTTCCTCCAAGGCCACACTGAGGGTCTGGCAGCTGATGAGAAGAGGCGAGTTTAGACTGACAGCTTTCCTCTTTATGTATCAGTTTGTCAGGCCCTTTGAATGTTGGGATTGTAAGAGGAGCTGTTGGCGCTATAGAAATAAAATATAATAATTATAATAATCTATATGCAGATTCATGAGATCTGTGTTTCAAGCTAGATTTACTTGTGACTCCAAAGAACTGAATAGATCACATTCTTTCCAATTTTTAACTTCTAGTACATACTTGCTAATTGGCTCCCTTTGAAGTCAGTATTCTACTGGACTTGTGCTAGCAGCATACTCAAGTATGCTGCATGTTTCGGTGAAAGTAGTCAGGGGAGGAGCAAAATGAATTTTTAAAAAAAAAAATTATTTGCATGTACTAAAATACACTTATAACCATACTAAACTGCCTTCAACATGTATGTGTGTGTGTGTGTGTGTGTGCGTGTATATATATATATATATATATATATATATATACACACACACACGCATTTAGGGACTGGAATGCCCATTGTTATATACTTTGTAGTCTAAATTTACAGCATTTTGTTTTGAGACCACATTTTTTATCCAATTTTTGGGAATTACAAGAGTAACCCCTTCTGCCAGTGGTCTCCTTTATAAGGTATCATCAGCCCGGGTGAGTTAAGTAAAAGCTACGAAGGCGTTACACAAATGAGATAAGTGTGTGCCGATTAAGCAATTAATGAGTAATTAGGAAAAGCCTTCCATATCAAGCTGAGACTGATACACAGAGCGCACTGCCAGCATGACATCACAGATGAAATACACATATGCTGATTAAACAATTAGCTATTAATTAGGGAAAGCCTTTCATATCAAGCTGGGATTAATATACTGAGCGCACGACCGGCATTATATAAATAAACAATTTAAAGGCTATTACTGTGATTTAACATATTATATACACAATGTGCGTTTTATAAATGCTGCTTTATACACATTGGGATGGGTGAAAAATGTATAGAAATAAAATACAGATATACTGAAGGATAAACAAGATATAAGAGAGTTGACTTATTTTTTAAAATATGTTTCAACAAAGTTGCTTGTTCTGTGTTTTATTTTTCTAACATATATTTTTTTTATATATTTTCTTATTATTTGTAGCCTGCAAATAATATTTAAAAGCGCCTATCTAAGGATTAAATATAGGGGATTCCGTCACACTATATGGTTATATATATATATATATATATATATATATATATATAAAGTACCCTAAGTTTGGAGAGTTCTATCTAATTTTACAAGGCTGTGTTCAGTAACTTCTCTTAGAACATGGCCGGCCAGCATATTGCCTTATAGCTGCCGGGCGCCACATGTAATGTTAAACCTTTAGCTAGCTGAGCATCATAGGAATTGTAGTTCAACTGCTGGGTGTTGTCTAAACCTAAACTGGAACTTGTTTTATATCTATGATTTGAAAAAAGGAGGTTACATTAAAAAATTACACAAAACAGTTGTGCTGCTGCATTAATTAATGTTTTTTTATCTTTCGCTTTAAGGAAAAGGATAGAAAAACACATTTTCAGTTTCCATTATTCACGAGGAACTAAGAATCGCTGGTGGGAACGGCGCGGGTTACATTCGTACACTCAGAGCGTGTTGAAGTGCAGGTAAGTGATCAGAGACAGATAGTGTATTCATCATGCGGTTCAATTAAAGCCCATTTAGAGTACTCCAGCGCAATTTAGCATTAGATGCTGAGATCTGGATGTTAATGCAATTTCTGGTTTGGCAGCAATCTTCATGCGTCTAACCTACTTCAATAAAATTTCAAAGTACTAGAGGCTAAAGGCATACATAGATGGCCTATTGTAGCTCGCGGTGGTTTTTATGATTTTATGAACGCTTTTCTCATAAGTCAAGTGTCATGCTTACAAAGTTGCGCTTCCCAGAAATATTACTTTATATTCATGTAAGGAAAGTTTAGGCCGCTGCATTACCCAAAATAATGCAATTTTTCTTTCCAAAGACAAGGAGAGTGCTCTTATAGCCGCGTGTCCTCAAAGTGCTTCTTCCGGTATTCCATATTTTTTCTTTGATATATGAGGCTCGTGCTCTTTGAAATGGGCCAGCAAAGACAAGCTATGGATATCGATCCGATGAAAGCTTTTATTTACAAATATGTGATGAATGCAGATGTTAACGAGCAAAACAAGATGTTCCCTGTGCTTATATCGCCCAAACGTTTCCCATCACAAAATGCCCACCTTTCCCATGACCCTTTGTATTAACTTTTTCAAACATAGTATTTGAAATCCTCTCTTAAAAGAGACGTTATCAATAACCCGTTCACTGTTGATGGTGTTTTTCCTACGCAAGTCCACATAGATCAGCCATGGTACCATATGGGCAATTTTAGGGTCCGAGTCCCAGGTAAAAGGATGTATTCTGAGATCTGTATTGGCGGATCCTTTACATACATCATACATGTAATATTTCAGCCAACTTGTTCTCTTGTATCTATTACAATGTTGTTGTAGCGCTTGTTTGAATATAAGTAAAAGAAATATTATCACAATGGTAAGATCACAACAGCAACTCTTCATTATGGTGATTAAACCTTTAATACGCTGAAAAGACTTGGGTTCAGCTCATTCGGAAAGTTCCCAGGTGAGGTCATCTCAGTTTTAGAAGCGAACAAAGAAGTCTTTCTTGGTTATGGGTCACTGGTGCTTTCCAAACACTGAAAAAATGTTTCAGCTTCTTCAAAGTGCTATTTATATTGTAAGATAAAGAAAAACACTGAAAAAAGATTATCGACTTCAACCATCTTATATTCTTAAGGGAAAGAGGAGCCTTGGACATGAGAAGGATCAGCGCTCAGGCTGTGCTCTTAAATTATTGACCTGTGACGACTGCCCACATGGTCCTGAAGATTAAACAGATTACCAGAAATTATGATGTAGGGTCAAGGATTCCGTTTCCTCCTACAAATCCATCCTAATTGCCCCTCTTTGGTTTGCATTTGTAGAAACAGCAATTATTTAGGTCTTGCAAAGTGTTTAAGGCCAACAAAGCGTTATTAACATTTTATTTTTTTCTACATTAATGTTCTGTTTCACAAAGATTAAACGCAAACGTTCTTTTACATTTACCCACCCTAAACCACTTGGAATAAGCAGCGAGCTTTCACTAATGTGCACGGTAAAGTTCATAAAATCAGTTTTAAGCTCTGGAGTATGCTAATGTTAATACTTACCAAAGTCCGCGGTGCTAATAGATTATAAACTGTAGGAAAGCAATTTATTTCAGTTGTAATATAAAGATTATCCCTCCGACTTTAATACAAAACACACAAACGTATTCAGACCTCCCTGTGATGAGTTAAAAAAAAGAATTAGCTAATGCAGACTGCTGGATCTTTTGGTACAGAATGAAAGTCTATTAATAGGAATTATATTTATATATATTATCTTTATATATAGATTGTAAGCTCTTTTGAGCAGAGCCCTCCTCACCTGTTGTCTCTGTAAATCCAATTGTTATGTTACATACTACTTGTTATGTCCTGTCCACCCATTGTACAGCGCTACAGAATTTGATGGCGCTATATAAAACAATAATAATAATATATATATATAACCACTTATAACCTAATGTAATGTGCAGTTTTTTTTTTTCCTATGTATGTAACTTAAAGGGTGAAGCATAGAAAATGAACACAGCCGTATACGTCTACAAGAGGATGGAGTCTTATAAGTAATATATTTTCTTACAATACAGAAAAAGGGTCCTTGACTGTTTTTTTTCAGATGAAAAAAGTGAAGAGACCTCTATATCTTTTCCTTTGGTGGCCCAATAAAGGGCATCACTTTTGACAATCTTTAAGTTTCACATTGTGGAAGAAGAATTCACTAACACATGATAATCCTCCCTTTATTTACTCTAACTCCAGAAATGTACCAACTTAACTTTATCCCATGGAATATAAGCGCAAAGCTTGATCAGGTTGGGGAAGAACTTCAGGGCTGTTTTAAGACAGGAAGGCAAAATGGAGGCTGCACAGGACTCAGAGTCCACAAGGGGTCTACAGGGGCAATTAAAAAGCAGGGAGTCAAAAGACTGCATACCGATGGAAGGGGAGGAACGAGGGGAACCAGTTCGAATACTGATTTCACAATCCTACACATTTTGTGGGCAAGCAAGTGTGGACTTAATGGCAAACATCCGTCTGTGCCCAGCTTGTAAACCATAGACGATGGCAAGCTAGAAGTAAGCAGCTAAAACTCCTTGCACCTGCCTGTACTTTTCCATTCGAGGCAAGCTTGCCAACATACCCTTCGCTAGAACTCTCTGCCATACCGGCAAATTTCTCAAAAGAGAAGGACAGACAGATCACGCGAGAGACAAACTGCCTAATGAATGTATAATGCGATCTCCAACTCCCACAATACCCACTGAGCAAACACACAGCTCCTCAAAATTAGCCATTATTCTCATTTGCCAAATTCTTAGGAAATTCAGCTCAGCCGTCTGCGGACCTCGCCAGCATCTTCCCTAGACAAGAGGCACATTGAAACGCTCCCGACCCCCTGTAGGAATACAGAATAGGTAGATAATTATCTGTCTGATTTGCCCCAAAAAATGAGGACGTGATTAAAAACATAGAACCTGAAAAAACATTCACCATTACAATTCAGACTTTAAATATAAGATAAGAGCCAGGCATGGCGTTTATTGAGAGAAGTGTTCCGAGCTCATCAAATTAGCAATTTCATCTTCTCTGAATAATTTCTGCTTTGAAAGAAAAGCGAATCACAATATGAGTTATAATAAAAATGAGCTTAGAAAAATCCTACTAGCCTCGAATATTCCTTTGCCTGTGTAATTGGCGACAGCCAGCGTTGTGTGAAAGCCCCCTTCGGATTACAGGATTTGTTGTATGCAAATTGAGGACTAAATGCATGGTGGCACCTTTCAGCTCCGCAATGCTGGAAATGAGTTTTTTAATAGGAAATTAGATTAGTAATATTTTAGTCAACAAAAAAAAAGAATCTGCATGAAGATGGGAAAATTATTCAAGCAATCAGATTCTTAAATCCGAAGAACGAACGATTGTAGAAATCCTTGCTCGACTACTCTCCAAAGAATAAGAAGCACTATTTTTTTTTTTTCAAGACTTGAGATAAATGATGGATAAGTCTGTATCTGCGGAGTTACAGATCCTCGGATTGTAGATGCAAAGCTTTTAACCCCTTAAGGACAATGGGCGGTCCCTAAACCCACTGAAAACATTGAGGCCGTACATGTACGGGCTTTGTCGTTAAGGGGTTAACACAAGCAGTGAACTCCTCAAGTGTTTGAATCCTCTCTACTCCTTACGACACCTTAACATCCAAATATATCAGTAGGAGCAGCAACTCCTAAAGCCGAAGGAATGGTCTTCTACCAGTTCTTCTCCTTGTTACAGATTTACGCATCAAAAAAACGTAAATGAATACGTATTACATCACATGTATTTGTATAGCACAGGCAGATTCCGAAGCGCAGTAGGAGACAGTTAATTATTTTACAATGACAATTTTAAATTGATAAACACACATTAAGATGCAAAGACAAAGTTGTCAAATTGGAATTGACATTGTAACATTATATTAAAGTATAACAATATAACACATGCTGGTACATACGGCTCCATCAGAAATACCATTATAATGTAATTTAGTAGTTTTTAATGTGTTTCTATTTATTTTCTTCTGGAGGTTTCACATTATTCATCCCCGTTGATGTATATTCATTCCATATTTTCTGCCAAGATATAATTCATTGTGTTTTTTTAAAGGGTATTTAACAATATGATTTGCCCTAGACTCTAATATGTTATTGTTTGGGATATAATCATATAACAGCCAAAACTCTATTCAAATGTACAATATACGGACAAAAGTATTGGGACACTTGACCATTACACCAACAGGGACTTTTATGACATTGCATTCTAAAAACACAGACTTTAATATGTAGTGCCCCCCCCCCCTTTGCAGCTATAACAGCTTTTGGGGTGTTTGTGGGGATTTTTGCCCATTCATCCAGTAGAGTATTTGTGAGGTCAGGCACTCATGTTGGATGCTCATCCCAAAGGTGTTCGATGGGGTTGAGGTCAGGGCTCTGTGCGGCCGGTCAAGTTCTTCCAAACCAAACTCATCCCACCGTGTCTTTATGGAGCTTGTTTTATGCGCTGGGGCAGTCATGGAATAGAAAAGGGCCTTCCCCAAACTGTCCTCACAAAGTCGCAGAGCGTTGTCCAAAGTGTCTTGGTATGCTGAAGGGGACATATGAAGACATGTTGGACAATGCTATGCAGGGGCCTCTGTTACACCAGTGGGCCCAGCAAAGGAAGATCCTGTGATCTCTCTCACTGGGCCCCCTGTGGAGTTTGGGCCCTGTTGTCTTGCACCGGCTGCACCCTCCTCACCCAATCGAATTATACATTATACAGGGCCAGCTGATCCCTTCTGGGGCCGTTCATAATGAATAGCAAAAAAAGTAGTTGAAACCACAAATCTGCTACAACCTTTCATTCCAGTTGGTCCTTTAGTGAATTCGTCCACAAACCTCTTTTGTAATTTATTTTCCCAGACCAATACAATCCAACATGACAAATGGACAAATGGTTATATTATATACTTACTATATATCTTCTATAAGTTTTCCCAAACTAGCTTTGTCCAGAGGGGAATGACCTTATGTTTATTCGTTTTCAGGCTTATTCACCGATGTGATTGTGCCGTTCCTTCCTAATCAGCTGCCGTTCTAATGATTCAGTAAGCAGCTAACACGGAGGTCACCGACTCAACGCTTCATTCCAGTATCTGTCTTTAAGGACAAGTCGCAAGTCAAAAGAATTCCAAACTGGTTTTAATGCATGAAAAAACAGCTACATATTACATTGAGGCAGGAGGGTTTTTTTTAGCCCCCATTAAATTACTTCCACAATGTAACAGATGAGATTAAAAATTATCGATAACAGAGTTTCTGAATTTTTTTGTTGTTCCCAAATCTTTTTTTGGGGGGGGGGTTGGTTGAATATGCAGCAATTACCTTGGAAATATCACTTTAATTTTTTTTTTTTTTTTTAAAAGCAGCTTTAAATATGTAGACAGGGCTGGACTGGGGGTAACGGGGTGGCCCTTTACACATTATGGCTGGGGGCCACCTAATCCCAATTACACCTTTATGCTCATGTAGGGCGCAGCCGCACACTGCAGCACTCGATCTGCTGCTTTCACGACTGGCTACAGAATATTATGTCTCTATATAAGTTAAGAAATAATAATAATAAAATTGTAGCAGTTTGTTGGAAAAGCTTCAGAGTTTTTATACTTTTTTTTGCTAACCGCAAACTAACCCTTTTCTCTGATCCATTCGCAGAAGGCTCTCTTCCTTTGAATCCATCATACGATACATTCAAGAAGTAGGGTTGTTGTTGTTACAATATATAAATGTTATTTCTTAACAATTAGGAGGAGGCACGTGGCAACATTACTCAAGCACACAGAAACGAATAATGCTAAAATCATCTCACAAACTCACAATTTCCAAATTGCCAAATTCTGATGTCGTAAAAAAAAAAAAAAAAATTAAAATTAAAGAGAACGGACCGGCATAAATTGTAGGGGGAAAATTACTTTTTTTGTTTCTGTAACTTATTATGACCATGCACTACTTGTTATGTCCTGTCTGCCCACTGTACAGCGCCATGGAATATGATGGTGTTATATAAATCAATAAATAATAATAAAAAACAAAATATATTTCCTCTGATTTGTTAATTGAGATAACATTATTGTTTTAGCTTATGTGACAATCTATGTGGAAATTGCTGTTTAATTACTTGTGATAGATTTTTCTCGAGCATGGAATCCACATTAATATCCTCGGTTCTGTCAATGGGTGGAACTTTTTACCAGCTGTTCTTTTGAAACATATTATTCCATTTGGGTGATTTTGTGATTGTCTTTTCCATACAATAAATCTCGATTTAGGTTCACTAGAGCCGTAAAAACAATCTGTGATTGTCAAATGGAGACGTGAAACCCCCCACGCACCTGGAATTAATGCATCATACGATCCTACCTCCAGGATTCCTTTACGGAGTCCCAGTTTGGATATTTAACATAAACAGAGTTAGGCTTCACTGCACGGTACGCTGGTCATAAACCGGGAATGTTCTCCTGGGCGTCCAGGTGGGGGTCAGGTTCAGAGGCTTAGTATTCCTCCGTCCGCCATTATTAGTAGTCTGCGCGGCAGGGTCTGATTTTAATAGTATTATGAGTTAATCCACATCTCCAGATGCTGTGGTGGGCATACAATAAGGACATAACCCTGAGCTTTTACGGGAACGGGAAATGTAGACTGGGTGATGTCTAAGTTTTACTCTTTTCTCACATCCAAGAAATCTCACAACAGCCGAGGTACAGGATAAAGGACAGTAATAGTGTCTACCATACACAAACTTTTATTTTAGCAGATAGAGTGTGCGGGGACATCTGCAGTCTAAATAGAGTGTGCAGGAGAATCTGCAGTCTAAATAGAGTGTGCGGAGGCATCTGCAGTCTAAATAGAGTGTGCGGGGGCATCTGCAGTCTAAATAGAGTGTGTGGGGGCATCTGCAGTCTAAATAGAGTGTGCGGGGGCATCTGCAGTCTGTAGGTACCCGGCATGTAGGATGCAGAAGGTGCAGGTATCCAAATTTTCACACAACACATTCCACAGTAGGATCCCGGTACACTTCATGGTCCCGCACTCTGGATGGTCTGATCAGTGTCTAACCTGACTTCTTTAAGGCTTGTGTTTTCCTTCTCGATGTTCCCTTTTTATTTTTAATCATAAATTTGTAGACTTCACCCGTTGTCCAGAAGCATGAACTAGGTTAGCAAACCCACGTAGAACAGCATAGACCATGGCCTGGGCAGGAGCTAAAACGTCTTTAGAAGACAACCCTCAAAAGTGCCTGGAACTCATTAATAATAATTACTAGCAGTGATTTAACCCATAACAGTTATAATCCCGCATGCCACGTCCCATACAAAGAACCAGGTCACGCCGGGAACGTTAAGTAACGAGGCAGGCAGTCTACGCAGGTCCAGCACGACCATTAAACAAAATGCTATTCAGCTGTTACTGTATCTAAAAACATCATTCACTCGTGACAAATTCTCTCCCATCTGATCTTGGCATCTTTCTACAATGCCACGGCACCCTAGCAACTATTTGTTAAGAATTAAGTCTCGCCCGTGTCCATGAGGTCGTGTTTGTTTTAAAGATTTTGTTGTATGTAAAGTTGCTGCCAATTCCTAGCGAAAGAGAACACATTCTGCTTCCGTCTGCATTATGTTGGGCAGCCTTCCATGTGTGTCAGGGATGTTACCAGGACTCCAAATATTTATTTACTGACAACGGAATTGCAATCCACGTCTCAGTAACTAGAAGGTCTTTACACCAATTTCCTCCCATTTTGTGTAAGCGGATATTTTTTGGTGAATGAACCATGGGAAGCTCTCATCCATTGATATATACCTTGTGCTAGCCAACAGCGTAATAAATGTATAGATCATTAGAAAAAGAATTTAGGATTTGCAACCTACACCACTTGGGTGTCCTGCGATGCACAAGAATTGTCAGGTAAAAGTATAGCTTAGTTTGGAAGAATGTTATTGTCCGTGATGACATCAAGTATAAACTTTCGTGAGATGCTGCTGAAATATGCACAAGAAAAGCATAAATGTATGGACTGTACGAAGCACTGCGGATGCTGTTGAAGCTATATAAAAGATAATAATAATAATAATAATATGCATTTTACAGATCTGAGGCATTTTAAACCAAAATAGTGATCCAAACACTGAAATAAATCACCTTTCCCCCTAAATTAACTCTTCTTAATTCTTTCACAGCAGAGGTGACTAATCGTGAACCCTGCAGTCTTGATCATGTAACTCGGTACTGAAGAAGCTGACAAATACATTAAAATACAAATAGATTCTCCAGCCATTCATGGAGTTGCCTGTCAAGTTGGCACTCAATGGGTTAAACACGCAAGCAAACTGAGATGTAAATAAACAAGCAGGAAAAAAAAACCTGGTTAAGTTAATAATGTGTCCGAGATTACTCCTGTTTCCAATTCTTCCCGTATACTCCAAAGCGGCTCTCAAATGATTTTGTTCAGAGGTATGTAGGTGGTCACACAAGCAAGTGAAATGTGAATTTGATTTAACGTGATTTAAGGCAAAATAACATCGAAACATGCAACAATAATTTAAACATTTCAGAATCCATATCGGATTCCATACACGCGCTCCGACACGTACTCTCCCACACTCTAATATTAGCCGCGCAGCCACCATAACCACTGATTTTCGTGGTGGCCTCCTGCCAGTCGTTGGCCAGTAACAGTACTCTAAATAATATGAATCGCTCTATGGCCCTTTTAAGCATGGGAATACTCATTCTTACTTATTTTATGGTACAATATATATTATCATATAAATCTGTCTGCTCGGTGAATGCCCCTTCAGTTTAATAGACACATAAGTCACGAATGACCAAAATGCTCCAGGCCGATCAGGGTGGGCTCAGCATGCGCTCCATCCCAACCTGGGATAGGTGTCACATTTAGTTTCATGGTCCGAGCTCAGAATTCTCCATCTGCGTTGCCCTTAAGGTGAAAGCTGTCAGCTTCCCGTTTCTTAAACCGAACGAGACACTTTTCACAGAGACCTCATGCTGAGCCGTCCTTATATTCCAGACCTGTTAGGTATAAAATACATGGAGATAATGAACCCAGATCACCGGGAGGCTCTCTCCAACATCAATATATCTCTCAGAAATAATGCACACCGACATAGCCGCAGTTCCTCTGCACCTCGCGACTTTGTCATTGAAAGGTGTGCGTAGATTGTGTATTTGTGCTGAGAATTTTGAAGGAGTTCGCAAATAAAACACGTGTGCTGTGGGTCTAATATTTAAATGTCTGACACACGTTTCTCTTTAACCAAATAAATTCATAACATGAAAATGTTAAACTTCGATAGAACGCAGGACGCGATGTTGGAAACGCAAAATGCCAGACAAGGACCAAATAACCTGGGCATTTCAAGCACCCAACACCCAGGTGTAACGACCGCATGCTTCCTACATCACAGGTTTGCGCTGTTTGCCCTAGGGCCGGCCTAGGCCTGAATTAGGTTGTGCAGCTTCAAAACTCGCGCATTCCAAGACAATATGATTAAAGAACAATAGATACTGTATATGTTATGTTACTCAGAGGGGTCAGTAGATACATATGTATAATATCACTGCTATATTACTCATAGGGGTCAGCAGTACCTGGTGATGATACCTGGGCACTTCTCAGGGTTGGCTCCTCTGGGGAAGTGGCTTTGCGTGGAGGTGGGGCTATCCCTATGAGAGGCGGGATTAGCAACAGAATAGCTGGAAGGAGGAGGGGAAGCGGGTGGAGAATGGGCAGAGAACCTGGCAGAGGAGGAACATAGTATTCCTCCCAGGGAATCTAGGTCAAATCCAGAGGATTCCCAGGTATTCTGATGACGTTGTAGATCCAGTGCCCACCCTGGTATAGTCAGGATAGGTCTTTGAGAGGGCTGCCTCGGGGACACTGAGCTAATGGGGGCACCACTGCCATGTTCTCTCCTATGTCAGAAAGCAGGAGTAGACATGGAGGGTGTCAGGATCATGGTGTGTTGGGGGTGCCAGGAAGCTTAGGGCCGGCCCTGGTTTCCAGTTATACAGATTCCACTTTGACAAGAATACAAGGAATCCTGCATTCCCTCGGGATGTGTGAATACCGACATCTTTTTGGGAAGAAACTAAATGCGAGAGGCAATTTCAACCAAGAACACAAAGGAAAGGGTGTAGGTAGAGGGGCAAATTAGCGAGAATGCTGTTTATGTATATCTGACTACACCATGATCATTTTATCTGATGAAGATGGCACGGTGCCATATGTAGCTTACAATAAGACTTTTTTTTTTTAGAAGAGCATTTAGCGCTTGAGAGGTTAATTAGTGTAACTAGAGTCCTTGTCTGTAGAACACTTGTCATTGTGTACTAGAAGCCTCAAAAATATAGCATAAATGAGGCATAAATGGTTACACTACCGCCCTAAACAAATACACGTTCTACACTTTTACCGGGTACCCTGGCTACAGGCCTCTGCTCACCCGCCGGGGGCTATTTTGTCTCACACACAAGACGTCTCATTTGATGCCCCTGTATAGATGCAGAGCAGCACGTTTGTCTGAGTTTTCCCGGATAAAGGCGCTCCTGGTGCACCCCATGGATGGAACTTAAAACGTCTACTGTAGACAGTGCGCTGCTGGCAGGATAATTGGTCCAGAGTGAAAAAGAAGCCTATAAAATGTGAATACAGGGAGAGAAGTCAACTGGGAGTCCCACAACAAAAAGACCAAAAAAAAAAAAAAAATTCCTCCTGGGTGAGCGATGATTTTCAACACAACACAGGCAGAACCCGCTGCTTACACCGCGGAGCGAAGACACCGGGCAGAGAAACAAAGTATCATCCAATGGGCTGCATTCAGAAACAGATTCATCCCTCAATCCTGTAAAACGCACAGCAACCTATTTTTTTAATCCTTCACATTTCATTGTTGCCAAATTCTGCAAACAGCTTCACAGAATAATTCTATTATAATTAGAATCACCTGCCCCCCCCACCCTGATATCAAAATCTTATTTAACGCGAGTGAAGGGGGCCTGTGCATGCGCGTTCCCCCACCGCATTGTATAAGAATTGCCCGCATCTCTTGCGTCTAACCCCCTGAAGCCGGTTCACGGCCAGGATCAGAACTAAGCTCAATCCAGCATCTAAACCACTTAATAAACCCGTGGAAATAATTCAGAACAAAGAATGAACTGGGAAACGACTAAACCAATTCAGTGTGAATATTCCAGTATATTTTTATTTTAATGCGTTATTGAGCAGCAGGAGAAAAGGAAACTAAATATTCAAATAATATTTTTCTTTTCTTAAACATCTAATTTAAAAAAAAAAAAATCTGTTCAAATGAAATGATTTATAGTAAAAAAAACAACATTTTATTCACAATTTATAAAACTGACTCCCTAGCCCAAGGCTGTGGATCTTTTTTCTCAATCTCCTATTCTCCTCCTGCTGGCCATCGTCTGTCTGTAAAGCTCGGCACGTCCGACCTAACCACGCAGCTCTCTAACCGTCTTCACGTCTTTGTTCTAAACCAACGCTTTTCGGAGAAGTAATTAGTAGCGTCACAGATTGATGTGTTTATTGCATTCTTCTAGTTTTTGAGAATAATACCCGGTATTCTGTTAAATCATACGTTTTGCATGTTCTCAGGGATATGTGGGAGGGATACAGTTTCAGTAATTCCAGCAAAAGTCACACGAATGCTCGTTTCAATTTACATTACCGCGGTTATAATCTCTTCTGTGGTCTTCAATAATCTCACATCAAATATTTGTCAAATTGTACTTGGGTCCTGGAAAATCGAATTGTGTGTACGGTCCAGGAGAGGATGATGTGTGTATATCAAGGCCTGGGTTTGTGAACTTTGCAGGTAACGAGAGAAAAAAAATAGATTGTAGGCTCACAAGAACTGGAGTTCATTCTCTTTCCCAGTATTACTTAATATGTGTTAATGTTATTGTCAGTTTTGTATACTGTAAATTGTATTAACTTTTATTTTCCCTGCTGTAATATCACCATACAGTCCCACAAATGCACAACGTGGCCACACAAACTAGAACAATCCTAGGCACTTGAGAAAAATGTAGTAAAATAAGAATGCTTTCAAAAAGACATGTTAATAGTTTATTTTTATCATTTAACAAAAAGCTAACTTAGTGAACATAAGAAAAATGTAAATCAGGTGAATATTTGGTGCGACTACCCTTTGTCTCCATCACAGCATCAATTCTAGGGACACTTGCACAAAGTTAGGGATTTTATAAAAAAAATAAACTATTAACATGTCTACGTTTGAAAGCATTGTTACATCATAGCATTTTTTCACACCTACCTAAAACGTTTGCACAGTATGGCATATAATTTATATACTGTACATATATTAGATATATATATATATATATATATATATAATAAAAAGCTGTGTCCGGTCTCCCTTCTGCTAAGACTCTGTAGGAAATGGGAATAAATGATCTCCCGTACAATGAATCCTCCCCACCTTTAGATACAAAATTTAGGTTGGTGAATGATTTTGGAGAAAAGACTTGAAATCACTCACAAATTCAGAGCTGAAGTTTATTCTAATGATTTATGTACAAGTATAAGGCGGAATCACTCTTTTTTTCATTTAACTCCTTTAAAAGTAGCTGTTGTCATCAAATATCACTGTGCTTACATTAGTCATGTTTAAACACTGTATAACATTAACAAAAAAAGACATCTTCAAAATACAGATACATGTGCTGGACAGTTTCACATATTATATAAAAAAAAAACAAATTCATGTGAAAAAGTAATATGTGCCAGTAAACCACTTTTGGGGTTTTTTTTGTACATTTTTTAATCATACATGATTTTTTTTTGTTACATTTCCCTCTACTTTTAACACGATATGCTTAATGTAAGTTTTATGATAATAAGAGGACTCGTAGGCACTTTATTGAACTGGCAATGATCTGCATACCATGGAGTGCAGGACCATGCGCGTTTCTAACAGGTTCCATTCTAAAGCTGTATTGACTTTCGCATGAGATCATGTTTGGATCCTCGACAGAAGTCGAGGCCTCCTGCACCATCATCATCATCGTTTACTCCTTCCTAACGTGGATTAAACACCAGGGATCACAAGGTGCGCTTTGTGCTTTGTAGTGGTTTGGAGCAATACCTGGAATCTCGGCTGTCACTTAGTATCCTGAGTATCGTTGGCTCGGAAGGATGATCACCTTTGAGGACACGGTCCAGCTACTGATTGCCTGGCCATTCCATTGATATAGGAATGGATCATTTCAGAAGACCATGGTCAATCACTTCATTTATGGTGGAATGATTGCTGAGGCAAACACTAGGTAACAAAATGTGGCCAATATGTTACAGGATGATGCTTTTGAACAATATTGGTTATTGCTACAGTCACAATGGTTGATGGCCATGGGCAACAATATCATCTCTACAATATAGAATAATGATAGTGGGGGATATGGGGCAATTCCTGAATGACATTTCATGGTATAGGGGGAGAAAGGCACCCCGTCTGTAGAGAACTTAAACAGCATGGCATATTGAGAGGTGAAAGGGGTCATTACTGACATCCACCTGACTTTCCTTTGAACGCCAACAGAAGAGCTTGCTTACGGTAATCGCAAGAGAAGAAATGTCTGCTTCCAAACATGAGCTAATGCTTTAAAGCTTAATTTGGGATGTCTGGCATGATTTCCTAACACTGTAACAGTTTTCCTCCATTTACCTTTCATTCACACTTTGTCAGCTTTTACAACACACGAAACATAACGTGGCAAACGGAAGCACGTGGCAGAATGTCGTACAGAACCCGTCAAACACTTAAGACAGTACAGCTCTTTGTACAATGACGCAAGACCTTTTCCCTTTGTCCTTATTCAAACCTTTCCCTCGTTCCCTCAATAATAACGCAAGTAACAAACGGGATCCGGGGACATAGAAATATGCATGTTATAAAATACATTCTAGAAAAAAAATAAAAAATAAAATAGAATGTTCAGTAGAAATACAAGATTTCCACCCCTATTGTCTTAAAAAGAACACGTATTATTCATAGACATGACAAATTGTAATTTATACATATTTCTCTGAGATGAAAGGCAACCATAAAAAGGCATTAAATGTATCACAATTTTTTCCGTTAAACGTGTAAAAAAAAAAAAAAAAAAGAAAAAAAAGATTAACGTTCTGCATCTTATATATAAATGTGAGACATAAAAAGGTAACTGATAACATAAATGCTTAAATCAATTATGGGGAATTGAATATCGTAGAAATAATACTTAGGTCAACCATTCGGATATGTAAAAAAAACTGGAAAATGGTTATGAAGAAATCTTAATTTTTTTTTCATGATATAACATAAAATATTCATTGCAAAGCAAAACACAACTTAGCCAGCACCGGCAGGGATTTGATTAAACTTGGGCTGAACATTGTAATTTGTGTTGTTATATTTAATTTTATTAAGTGATTGTCTTATTGTGATAAATCCTTCCATGATAAGAAGCCTTCAGACCAAGAGCACAAGGGGCAGGAAAAGGTCCACTGCTGCTTTGCCCCTACCGCTAAAGGCACTGAAACCGGACAAGATACGCACCACAGTACCATCCTGTTAAAAATATTACGTCTTTCATGAAAATCTTTATTGCTTTTTTTTTTTTTTCACCCCTCCCCCACGTAAAGGTTTCTCAGGAGTAAAACTGCCGTCCGGGTTCTTGCTGTGGTATTCTGTTCAGCCGTGCTACCTGAGATGGAGATGGTGGAACGTCCTGCCTGAAGGGACCTTTGGGATGGGCGTAATTGGGATCAGAGATCTTTTTGTAAGAGTCGTAATTGTTGGAGCCGTCCGAGGACACTTTTTTTTTCAGTTGCTGTTCTTTCCGTCTCTGTTCCTGTCGGAGAAGTTCTTGGGTTTCCATCATAACTCTAGCGTTAAAGCCATGTCCGCCCGTGTAGCCGTTCCTCGATCCTTGGTAGCTGGAATACCTGGGGTTCTCTTTAGCACTCTGGAAGCCTTCACCGGGGGGATATGCCTGATCCCAGGAGTCCTGAGACACTGAACTAGGATTTTTCCTGCTTTGCCTAGAAAAAACACAGAATCGGGTCATCAATTTCACATTCAACAAAAGTATTTGATGTGTTGGTCCAAGAGAAGGTGAAGAATCAAACCTTTTACAATCCCCAAGTATTCACTTGGGTGAAACATTCCCAGAGACATCTCCAACATAAAGCATGATGCAAAGAGGTCGGGCTTAGTGCTTGGGCATTAACAAAATATACATATAGTGTTCTTTAATGCATCTTTCTGGGATACATCATTACCATTAAACAGAGCACATCTCGTCAAAGGGGCTTTCAGAGTAAAAGGGTCAAGGCAAAAAGCACGGCCACGGTTTGATGCGTGAGAAATATTCTCTATTAAACAGGAATCTTTTTTTGTTGGTGGCCTCATCTACTTGAGCTTTTCATCACTCATTTCTGACTGACGCATAGAATAGATGGCGTCTTACAGAGTCACCATTAGCATTACTAAGTAAATCTCAGAATAGAGCGGACAGTTCAACGATTCAGGCTAGAAGATCATACTTAACCCTTTAAGTGCTCGTGTGTTGCTTTTCTGGATACCTTTAGGAACAGGAGGGTAACTGCTAGCCACGGGGCACAGAATTGTATTCCTACACTTCTGAGAAAACATTTCTGACCAAATTTTTTCATCTAGAAGACAATCACACCAAAGGTTTACGGCCACAAAGACAACAGACGCCGTACGGAGGTGCCTCTGATGGATTTGGTGGATTTGAGCGGTTTCCCTCAGCCTGGCACACACTTTTTCTTGGTTGTGGCATTGCCCTCGGGAGCGGCATTAACACAGCGGTGTGCTGGGTGTATCTGCCAAGCTACATTACGTTTCAGTACAGCGGGAAGCGTGAAAGGACTCCTGTAGATCGAGGGTTATTGAGGTTCACGGAAGTTATCGCCTAAAGGTATAGAAATCACAGCGTGTGCCAAGAACCTTCCAAGTCTGTGAAGGTCGCTACATAAAGCAAGACTTCTACGGGATCTCCGGCGTTTGGGAAATGCTCAACATCATTGTTAGATGTGGGACTTACTGCACGCCAGGAGAGACTGACCCCTCAATCCCACTAAACCATACTCATACGGCAACTACAGACACCTTATAACGGGGCTTTACAAAGAAAGTAAATACCTGACTTTTAATAAAAATCAGTTTTAAAAAGTGACTTCACTGGATAATTTTCTTTTGTTCTGATTTGCATATTTTTAACACATTCTTAATGTGGCTTTACAGATAAAACTCTTGAATGCAGGGAACCCAAAGCCCCATCTTTTTTGCATTTTTCTACACACCCTGTCAATCAGATTATTAGCAAAATGCATTCAATGACGATTGGCCGGCAGTATTCCAGAGGTCCTGTCCGTTCCCATTGATATCCTATAAGGTCCTTCTGTAATCACATCGGATTATTGCATTTCCATTTTGCTCAGACTCGGCTCATCAATACATTGTGAATTGTAATCGGATCAGCGAACGCGGCTGTAATTCTAATACGGTTTTTGTTTAACGTACGTTAAATGACCCGACAAAACACTTCCAATATTTAATAAGTAGCTGAATCTGTGGGTTTTTAGAGAAGATCATTTCATACTTAATGTTCCCTGCATGCAGATGTAATCTTTTAGTTAAAGAATATAAATTTACCCAGGGAAGGGAAATCTCATAGTCTACGTGGCGAACGCGCTGCCAGAATATCATCGTTAATCAGAAATACTTTCAGCAACACCAGGATTTTGAAATAAATGCTATGGGGTTAAAGCCAAGAATTCACTTCCAATAAGGACAAAACTCTGCAAATACTGCCGAATTTGTGATACAAAATCAATGGACAATATTTTTAACTGGATATTAATTGTAGCTGTGTTTAAAAGAAAATATATATATATACATATTGCAATGTCATTAATAATTTAATTCAATTAAAGTACATAGCAGGTTGAATTAGTGATGATATGGATGAGGAGACTATTTTTACACAGCAAGTAAAAATGGAGACGGAAATATAAAAACATTTAGAAGGCATCAAGTATTCATTATTTAGGGTGGAACGGTGAATATATGTTTCGAAGGTGCATAGAATATATAGAAGATCATATTCTTCATGAGTTGGATGGCGTTGGTGCTAATGGGACGCTGTCTGATGCTATATAGGGAAGGGAGGCTCGTCCGTCTCTGGGATTCAATAGTACATAGTAAATAAGGTTGAAAAAAGACCTAGGTCCATCAAGTTCAACCCTTTTACCTAACCTTCCTATTCTTGAGCCAAAAGAAGGCAAAAACCCCCCAAATAATTTACTTTGGATTCTACTAATACCTTTGTTTCTCAGTGCGAGTGTACAGGTTTGAAGTGTTTCACATCCTCGCTGTTACAGCATGTAGCTAAATTTCTTGTAAGTAACACAAATATGCTACCCTGATTAGTCAGTGTGTGAGATGTTGGTGGAAGGGTATAAAATAAGAGTTTGGGGTAAGTGCAAAATGTTGAGATTGCCTCGGCGTGGAGACTTCCCCACCTATGGGCTGTTTCAATAGAAGTAAAAGAATAAGTTGTTGTGTTGCTATGGTAATACAGTAAACGTTATATGGTGTCACCTGGGTAGGGAACTGTACTGGCGCTGTGCTTGCTGGAAGCTGTCTCGTTCCTCCTGTCTTTGCCTTTGCATCTGAACTTCGACAGACACCGAATGTCGTCCGGTCTGATTATACGTTGAGTTGTTTGGCTGGAAGAAAACAAACAATAGAAAAGTAAATTTCAAGCAGGGAAAGGGTCAATGCGCGTCCGTGGGTCATGTGCTGAATGACTGGGACTTATCTCGTATCATAGTTGACGGGAAACGTCAAACAATTTGAAAAGCACAAGATGGCTTCTCCGACTCGTGAGCGCCTGACTCTGTTATTTACATTGGCTCAGAAAAAAAAATCAGACTTACTTGTAAACATTAAAATTTTACTAGAAGAGCAGAAAGACAGTTCAGGGGTCTTGGAATATTTCAGTAATTACGCTGTCGGAAGAGCTCACGCAGCTGGAATGATTTTAAGAGGTGGCAAAGTTGGAAGTAGTTTGTCTGCCATTGGGTTTAATTTAAACGGAACAGAATTCGGCAACCCAAGGTCTTCAAAATCCACGACCGCACTTACAGAACTAAGACAAAGTCCACTCAATGCCGACGGAACTCGTTTTGGAATAGAGGCACGTCGTGAAAAAGCTATGAAGAGCACCCAGAGGAAAACTCTTGAAGAACCTGTTCTGCGCCTCCACTTGTTACAGAATGTGATGTACTCAATTTATATCCCACGAGGGACAAAATTATGCTAACATGATTATTCAAAGTTTAAAATATCGCGGGGAGGAGCAGAACATTCCGGGCATTTTAAGTGGCATCTGATGTACTTGAGATATTACAAAGGACGTATCCGCACCTGTAATAACACTCTACTGATTTATAATTATACCGACGAACGCATAAACGTGGTAACATATGGCAGCTATACTGCTTTATACCCGGGAGAGCTTTGGTCAGGGACATCGGATAGTTATTCGTCCGAACATGGAACAAAAAGCGGTGAAGAGGGATGTGGAGACAAGACGACAATATACATTTTGGAAAACTGATAGACTCAACTAGCGGTTATAAAAATCAAATTACATTGGAAGCCAAGGACCACACGCTAACTCTGTCACCTACGCGGCTTTTACCATAATTAAATCCACTTATTAAGATCCCCTTTTGGCTTCTGCTTTTTAGTTTTTCACAAAAAATATTTTTGAGGTATTTTATTGAAAATCATTCATGATTAATTAGTAATGACGATAACGTCTCCGCTGCCCCACAAAGGCTTACTGACCTAATCACCTTCTACCATGGAGAATACCAACCTAACGGCGGAAGAACAGTCCTGCGGAAACTGAGAACGGGGATATATCGGCTCTTCTTGGCGGGTTTCTAATAAATTTATATAGCTTCTTGAGATCTATATAGTTCTATATACTATCTATCTATATAGATGAACCTGCTTCTCATGCTATCACCTAGTGGCCTCTTGTAAACTGATCCGGCATTTCACAATGTAAAGTTGATCATGATATAATTAACCACTTCAGAGTCGCTTACTTGGTAATAGCGACAGAACTTTCTATGTAAATAGCGAGCTACATAAATCTTACCAGATCCACGATATTACAGGCGCTTTTACAAAGCCGGGCCAGGACTAATTGGAAATATATAATTATACGATACGTTCGCTAGATGGAATTGAATCCAAGCCATTGTGCATTAGAATTACAACCCTGTAATTCAAAAGCTCAAGAGATGTCCTTGAATATGTTTCCCTCTTATATTTTAAGGTTGCCAAGGGGAACATGCAGCATTTTTTTTTCATATCGAAAGAAAGCAATTGGTAGCAGATGTATTAATTCAGCCAGAATGTAAGGGGCTTTTGTGTACCCCCTGTGCCGTACATAAGCACAAATTGAAAAGCAATTCTCTGAAGGGCATTATGACTCTTGGCTAATGTATTACATGCAGTACAGAAATAAATGATTGTTCAAGTAATGGTTGGCCACGGATTGAGATCTTCAAGGATTTGCTAGCCCGCAAAATGCATTATACGTGTTAAAAGCCAGATATATTCTTGGCATTAAAGTTATCATCTAGCTGCTGTTTAATTTCATAGCACAATACCCCCAAGAAACGCGAGAAACGCATTTCCCCTTCATTCACGGTTTGTTCTTTCGCACATTTTTTAAATAACACGGCACGAGGTGCTCGGTGGGAATAACCTGCAGGGACAATCAGATTTAGAAGAATAGGAACCGTTCTGTACGTTCCATCGAAAAAAAGGCAAAGGAAATGGAATAGAAGGAAAATGGTCCGGGGGGGGAGGGGGGAGTAGAATTCAAGGGAATTATCACCAAAAAGGGACAAAAGGGTACATTTAAGATTTGATATTTCTTGGATTTTAAAAGCATTGCTGATGTTTCTTGGAACTTTCTAAATAAGTTGCACTGAACATTAACCCTTTTTACAGCACGTCACAAAGATTGTACGGTAGTAACTAGATAAGGCCGGCAACCAGTCTTATCAGGAGGTAAAGATACAAAAGTACGTGGACAGCCGCTAGAACAGCTCGGGATTGAGTTTGGTCCCCTCTGCTATAAACAGCCTCTACCCTTTTAGTAAGGCCTTCCATTAGATGTTGGAACATTGTTGCAGGGATTTTCAGTTTAGCCACAAGAACATCTGTGAGATCCGATGCTGATGTTGGGTGAATAGGCCAGGCTTACATCCGTCATGCCAGTTTATCTCAAAGGCGTTTCATGGTGTGGAGGTCACGGATCAGCGAAGGCCGTTAGTTCTTTCAACAAACCTAGTTTTATGTGGGATTCCCTTTGTGTCCTGGGACACAGTCACAACGAAACAAGAAAGAGCCTTCAAACACAAAGTTGGAAGTAGAGAATCATCTAGGCTGTCATCGTAGGTAGCAGCATTTAGCTGTTCCTTCCACAGAAACGTAACCTGAACCATGAAAACCAGTCCCCGGCCACTAGTCCTCTTCCACCCGCACTTTAAGGTTATTACTATGGAGTCAGGCAGGGGGTCTTCTCCTGGAAGCCACTAAACCAAGAGTAATTGGACTGTCAGATGGTGAAGCACCAGAGCTTTACACCATCCCAGCAAAGCATGGAGATCTCAGCTTTACGTATCGTTCATGAAAATCCAGTTCACGAAGCCTAGTTCCCCGGAAGTAACTTGGTATACAACAATCTTATTGTAGAAAAATAAAATAAGACCATCAATAGCAGATACCCAAAGTGGTACAAATGATGCTGGTGAAAAAACGTTTTGTGCATGTTAGCACCGGGAAGGAATAAACTATGCAAAATCATGCATTTACACACATTTTAATTAATCCTCAATGGATACAGGAGAAAAGGGGAGGAAATAATTAGCAAAAGTACATCCTCCTGCAAACTTACATGCGTAAGCAAATGTATAAAACAATAAATGTTAATAACAACGTGTCGAGACTGAACCCATTACAAAGTAACTGCTACAACCAACAGAATAATATATTGTGCAAGAATACGTAAAAATTATTAGAAAATTAATATTTAAATTGGAGTATTTTTAGAATCCCTCTAATCAACAGTTAAATAGTTACACAAAACAAACTACGTCGAATTGTGAATTCCTAGTTTAGAGCAAAATTCCATTGGCTTTCAAATAATTTTACCTGTCCTTTCTCTGAAATGTTAACCCTATATATTCCTTATATGACATTTATTTGCATTAGATTTAAAAAAATGCTGACCAGAGTATCCTCAACCCTTTGTGTCTCATCCGACAGTAAATCGGTATTAGAATAGGCTGAAAGATCTTGTGGTTTGTCCTACATACTGGATCTTACACACATCACGTCAACAAACAAACCACACAAGTAGAGTTACAATTAACCCCTTCAGTACCGGGACGTACCTGGTACTTCCTGGTTAACAGTCACCGGTAGACCGGGACGTACCAGGTACGTCTCCTCCAAAAAACGCCCCCACATCACCACAATCGCGGTGATCGTGGGGGCGCTGCTGCTGCTGTCTGCCCAGGAGTCCTGGGCAGACAGCACAGCCTGTCTAAGCCCGCCCCCAAGCCCACGATCACTCCCACGGAGTGATTCTCTAGGCAGAAACAGCGATTGCAGAAAAATCTGCAATCGCTGTTTCAGCTGCCACAGGCAGCTTCAGGGAAGGGGGGGGGGGGTATTGAATGGGTCCCCACACAAGTGTGGGGACCTGATCCAACACCCCCCTGCTGCCTGGTCGCTCCATGAGAGCGTCAGTGCAGCGTTAACCCCTTCAATGCCGCAATCGCGGCATTCAATGCCGCGATCGCGGCATTGAAGGGGTTAATTCCCGTTTTTTAGGGGGTTCTGCTGCTGGTGGTCTGCCTGGAAGCCCAGGCAGACCAGCAACAGCAAAAACGAGCCCCCAGAAGTCCTCTGATCAGTCCTGTAGGACTGATCAGAGAGACTCCTCCCCTACAATCTCCAGTCTATTGGAGATTGTGTCCCAGCTGCCAGAGGCAGCTTCAGGGACAGGGAGACAGGGTTCTTTGGTCTCCGCATGAGTGTGGAGACCAGACCCCCCCCCACCCCCACCCTTCCTCAGTTAACCCCTACCCCCCTCTTCCTCAATTAACCCCTTCAATGCTGCGATTGTGTATGACCCCCATCGCAGCATTGCAGGGGTTAATATTAGTCCCCACAAGCTTGTGGGGACTAAATATCAATCAATGCTGTGCTTCAATGGAGCATCAGCATTGAAAGAGTTAAAAAAAATAATGTAAAAAATAATAATAATTAAAAAAAAAAAATTAAAAAAAATTAATAAAATAATAATAATAATTAAAAAAAAATAACAGCACTGACCTGAAAGGTCAAATGCTGGGCTGATCAGATCGCTCCTGGCCAATAGGAGTGATCGGATCATTATGGCAGCCCACGGATGACCCTGCTCTACAAAGAGAGAGGGGTCATCTAGGGTAATTATGAAAAAACACAAATTATTAATAAATGAAAAAATCATAATTATTACCTGATCACTTGTCAGTGACATTTTAAGTCGTTGATTATTGATCGGTCTCCCTGATTGATGTCAGCGGCCTAAACCTGTCACTTACAAGTAATCTGATGAAAAAAAATATTTAAAAAAAATGTAAATGCACATGTTCCAGTTTTGCCCTCATAGCTTCCTCAAAAAATACATGAACCATGCATGTGAGACCTTGTTGGAACCGGGGGGTGTTGGTGAACAAAATGTGGTGTTTTTTTTCCAGTGTTACACATATGCTGTGCAAGAAATAAATTGCAACATTGAAATGTATTTGTTAAAAACGCAATAAAATAAATTTTCCGTGAACTTTGGCAGACATCAGTGAAGAAAAGGCTAGCTGAAAACTGTCAAAACTACCCTAGTTGAACACCTTGACTTGTCTACTGTTCATAAATATATACTTTTATGGGGTAAATTACAGCAGGGGGCTTCCAAAATGTCCCAAATGGGATATGGGCCCAGGAAACCAATTTCTGAAAATTCCAAATGTGAAAACGAAAATGCGCATGTTCCAGTTTTGCCCTCATAGCTTCCTCAAAAAATGCATGAACCATGCATGTGAGGCCTTGTTGGAACCGGGGGATGTTGGTGAACACAATTTGGTGTTTTGTTCTGCAGTTGCACATATTCTATACAAAATATAATATAAAATCTAAAGCAACATTGCAACATATGCAAAAAAAACCCCAAAAATATAAAAATACCTCAAAATTTGGCAGCAATTGGCGATAAAATCCCTGTTTGAAAAGTGTCAAAATGACCCTAGTTGTACACCTTGACTTATCTACTGTTCATAAACATATAATTTTGGGGGGGTAATCAGTATCTGTGACAACTATTGCAGTTATTAGACTACCATGCCAAATTTGAAAAAAATGACATTTCAAAAACGTGATGCATGCCTTGCAATATTTGCCCTATACTGGTCAAAATAGATAAAAATCCTGGCCATGTTGGGTGGTTTCCAAATCAGGACAACTTAATGAATATATTTGGGATAATTTTTTCCCATTGGTTCAATGTGTGTACAATTTGTATGTATACAAAATTGTAAAAAATTTACAATGCCACAAACCCAATTAAAAGAACGGACGGCTGGGGTGTGATTTATCAGATTTAATAAGCTTTAAGACCTTTATGACGTTAGAAACCGGCAGCCCTCGTGTCATCGAATTCTCCATGACTATAAAACTAATAATAATAAAAAAGCCCAAATTAAAACGCTACAAATGTACGTGCTTAACATTTCCCATTTCAAACAATATTAGTATATATAGTATTTCTAGCATAGGAATCAAAAATATATTATTTTTAACATGCTGCCTGTCTTATTATATAAAATTACATAAAACATTTATACATTACTTAGGTTTTTATTATTGTTGTTTAATTGATAATTATAAGTCAAACTAACACATTGTGTTACTTTGTATATCTCATACACACACACATATACATATATATATATATATATACACACACACACACACACACACACACACACACACACATATATATATATATAAAAATATATATATATATAAATAAATATATATAATTCTAGCTTTAAGCATAATTTCTCCCCAGTCATCCAGTGAAAGTTTCATACGTAATGATTATTTACGGAATCCAATAATTACATTTAACTGATTTCATGGAACGTATTTAAAGAAATTGCCGTTTCAGACAAAGTGAAAAAGTTTGACGGCACAGGGAGCTGTCGCTCACCCCGAGAAGTTAAACACTAAAAAGCAGGCATTTCAAATAAATTATCAGAACTACGTTAAGAATATTATATAATTATACTTATTTAACCCTTTCAATTTATCATGGTTCAATGAGATATTTGCACTGAAGTTAAGATCAAATAGCCAGAAAAAATGACTTCTGTAGGGGTTTGAGTAGTATTCAGTATTTTTAAGGGGACCTTTACCATAATAATAAAAAAGTACTATATATAATTCAATTTTACTAGTGTCAAGTGTTATTAATCTAACTGATTCGCTTTGATACGCATGCATCATTTTATAAGTGGGTACACAATGGCTGTTAATTAATAAATTACTTATATTTCAGTCTGAATATTCCTTAATTTTATTTAAATTCTTCCTTTCATTCAATAAATGGGAATTTTGTTATTTTAAGTAACAAGGAAATATGATACGCCTGTAACACTGGACAGATGGGTGACCCGGTTATTAAATTAAATTATACATAATGGACAACATGGCGGGATAACAGGAAGGCCACAGGTTGAAAGGTCACCCGTACTTTGTTCTCTGACACGTCGAGGACTAGGAATACCCTCTGGAGTGGTTCTTATTGATAAGCCCCTCTCGTTACGATTACTTAATGGATGCTGTAAGCACTTACCCAAGGTTGTTCGAAGCTATACGTCCGCCTGCGTTCATCTACATCATCTTCGTGCCTCGCTTGCTGGAATTCCTGGCGGAGACGCTGTATCCGGTCATGATTGCTTGGAGTTGATCGATTGCTGAGATAAATAAAAAATAAATACAAAAATTAAGGATTTGTAAAGCATGTAATATGTGAAGTAATTAAAATGGCTAACGTTACGGCCGTTAATATTCATTTCCAAAAGATTCCACTCCAGTCCCAAAAACTTGGTGATGAGGTATACCCGAGAAAAGTTGCAGGCGGCCATATTATTCCTTTCCTTAAAGGAACTCCCGCAACATTTTTACATCCCTTTGTAATTGTCACATTGTTACAGATATCTTTTCTCTCATGAGAGGGTCTCTTTAAATCATGATCTAATATAAACGGAATTAACTAAAAGTTTGAGGGTTTAAAGGAAATCCTCATCTAAGGAAACGTGGCTCCTGACGTCAAGAAGCTCCCAGACACCTCGGACGGATTACCGTCTCGATAAAACCATATAATAATGAAACCATAATTGCCCTTCTTCTTTTGGCAAAGCCTCAGTTACCCTGCGGAGCCCCGAAAAGGCTTCGAATAAGATGGGTTCATCTACTTCATCTATACAGCGCTTTGTGATTCCAACGTTTTGCTCAAAATTTAGAACACAAGCGATATTTCTTTTTATTTAAAATTATTGCCGCTCGTAAGCTTAACTCTCAATTAACGGCCATTACGAATTTAGAAAGGTGTTTTAATTACAGCTTGCAAGGTGAAAGTCGGGTGCCGCCAGTCATAAAGGCAATTTGTCTGTCAGGCCCAGAACGCTGGCTGCGTTATTAGAGGCAATGAAGTAATATGTCAGTGCATTCAATTTACCTACTTTCACTAATCAATGGGATCACGTCACCCATTAGTTTGGGTTCCAAATAATACATTAAACAAATCAGGCCAGACGAGTGCATTGTCTGCAAAAGATCAATACAAATGCACATGGATATCGCTTTAAAAAACCCTCCTACGTCTTTGCGTAATCCACTGGTGTGCGTGCAATTAAAGGGACACTTCGGCGTCCCAGGGACTCCTCTGAACAATTCATTCATATCAAGTACTTTCATACGGATTCCTTTTTACATATAAAAAAGAAAAATGAGAAATAGCCCAAGGAGGGGTTGTCGCTCTCTGCCCCGATCGTTCCCCCCCCCCAGCCAGCACCTTAGCTGCCGCGGTAAGTATATGAAATGAGACGCGTTTGCCCAAGCGGGTGGGAAAAAGGGCAAATACCTATTGGAGCATATTCCAGAATTTTCCCGACGCAAAGGGGGACACCACATAAAAGTCAAAGGGATCTCACAGCGATCATATGCTATAAAGGGCATATCAAGGCTGAAATGTCCCTTTAAGAGTTTACAAAACACTTATTATGGCATTTAAATAAACGAGATGCAACAATGATGAAATCTCACACCTTCAATAACTAAAAACAAAGCCCTCAAAAGGACAGTCTAGTCCTCAAAAATCATTTTAATAAGCATTGTCTCATTTGCGTGAATGCCACTGTAAATCAACACATGCATCGTTACATTTTTGGAGACCGCCCTCTCATGTAACTCCTCCCCTTGGCTCCTCCCACTGAAAGCAGGAAGCATACTTAAGTACACAGAACCGTAAAACGCATGATTTGGGGAAAGTGACGCATCAGATTTAAGTACGCAGACGTTCAGGCATCTCTAAATTCCTAACACCAACTCCATACCCGGGAAAGCACCGACTACGATGTCATTACTCATACAGCGCTACGTACGGTTTATATTAGGTTACAGCGTGTCCCATTTACAATGTATTTGTTGTGATAAGAGGACCCGTTGCCAATTGGAAACCCGAGGCAGCCTAATATTTACTTGAGATAATCTGCAGGAAGATTGATGCTCTGAATATTCCTGTTTTGACATCTTTGGATATGTGAATCAATCAACAGAAACTGGAGACAAAAACAGAAGGTCAGCCCGAACGGCCGGCGTCGCCTTTTATAAAGTCCTGAGAAGCGTAATTAAATTCCTGCGCGTGTGCAGCTTTAATCTTCCTGTCATTGAAAAGACAGCGCCGGAGTCCAAATCAAAGTTATTTAAATGATCTGCTAGAATCATAGAGGGGATAGGTTTCCCGGGAAGGCTTGTAACTTTTTACAGCCAAAAATGAAGTGTGAAAAAGTTGAAGTTCCCATAATGTACTTGATACTTCCGATGGAGTTTATTCTTTAGAACTTTATATTTAATCCTCATTTAACTGTATTTAAAAATATTCCATCCATTAAAGCATCAGTCCTAACCCTCCGCAGAAATAACAATTTCATCGGAAAATGTTGCTTTATTCAAAGTTTTTGTGTGGAACGCTTATCATGTGACACAAACTCAAAAGCGTCTTCAAAAATTGTGTTTTTATGAGATTTGACCATCATAGGAAAGAATAAAATGACAAATCTGCTAATAAGTCACCAGCGAAGAATAAATGACTCCTTAAAGAATATTTAACAGGGCGGGGAACCATCCTGACGACTAGACCCATCTAACAAAGATATTAGAATGAATACAGTCTTGAAACGTGTTTTGATAATAGTTTGCAATAGTATTTATTTTTTTTTTTAAACTATTTTTCAAGTGAAGTAAAATTAAGTTGCATCAAAGTCTTATTTTTTTCCCACAAAAGTTTTATTTTGGTCCAGTAAACACATTAAGAATTTACATTTTAGTTAAATCTCTGATTTTCAATCTTTGGCCATAATTAGAAATGATTAAGGAGACAAAGAATAATTGGGTTTATTTAAGAAAACTGGAAATATGAAAGGGAGTCTTATAGCGGAATTCTGTAGTTATGGATTTATGCTGGGGATTAGATAATTCCTTGAAGTCATAACGTCTAATTAGAAGCTTTGGTTCTGAGAATATAGTCAGGGTTTATTTTTTACCGCCCCCTACCTATTTACCCATTGTACAGCGCTGTGGGTTATGATGGCGCTATATAAATCAATAATCATAATAATACTTCTATTTAGCCACATTTTTACTTATTTGGAAATACAATTATGTATGCAAAACGAACCCTGCAATAAATATTTGTAATTCTGTAAATTTACAAAGATTACTGTGCAGCAAAATAAAATGAGAAAAAAACCCCCTAATATCATGATTGCCTAGACCGGCAATTAATTTAGTAAAATAATAAAATCCCTTTATATTAATTTTATGAAACTAAAATATCACTGACATCTGGAAGTAAGACATGAATACAAATGAGATTATTGATATGATAATAAACCAGGATCTTTAAAAAAAAAAAAAAAAAAAAAAAAAAAAATTTCCTGTGCAGGTTTCTTGAATCTTTAAATTGTGATAATATTTTTTATTTTAATTACCATAAAAGGCAAAGTAAATTGTTGAAATGAAAACATAAAGATGTTTTATAATGCAGCTCAACGGGGAATTAGTCATAATGTAGCAATATTTATACCGATACTTCCGCATAATAATTAACTACAAAGCTTGGCGATATGATACACAATATTATATATAATGATTTTTTTTTTCAAAGTATCTTTTGAGAGTCTGAAATTATGTACAATCATTAAAAAAAAAAAAGTTCCCCATAGCCTAAAATCGCTGAATAGATTCTCTTAAACACGATAATGTCTCCCGACAGGGAGGCAGCCACTTTAAATCTTATATGAGATTATTTCACAGGGAGCTTAAATGGGGGAAAATAGTTTTGAACGTGTAGTATGGCATAGTGTAGTATAGTGTAGTGTAGTGTAGTATAGCGTAGCGTAATATAGTGTAGTGAAGTGTAGCGTAATATAGTGTAGCATTGAATAGTGTAGTATAGTATAGTACAGCCTAGTGTAGTACAGTGTAATGTAGCGTAGTATAGTATAGCGTACTGTAGTGTAACATAGAATAGTGTTGTATACTATTGTGTAGCACAGCGTAGTATAGTATAGCACAGCGTAGCATAGTACAGCATAGTACAGCGTAGTGTAGTGCAGTGTAGTGTAGTGTAGTGCAGTGTAGAGCAGTGTAGTGTAGTGTAGTGTAGTGTAGAGCAGTGTAGTGTAGTGTAGAGCAGTATAGTTGCACTGAACTAAAGTGGATTATTTCATATTGTTCCAATAAACCTTTATCAGCAGACAGATGGTCATGTGATGGTGAGTTATTGATTTAAGAGTTAAGCTTGTGTAACCAAGACTTTTATTTTATTTCTCAAAACAGTCTTTGTGGGTGGTTAAGACTACGCCATTCTATTTTTTAATTTATTATTATTTATTTTTAACTACAAGGTAGTAAATAAGGACTTGATGTCGGTCTAAAACATGTACTTGCAAGTAAATACCACAGATGCAAAATACACTGTAATGTTTTTTGTTTTTTTTTCTTTAAAAGAAGCTGTTCCTTCATTTTACCCATAAAACTATGAACAGCATGCGAGTATCTTAATAGTTTGGGGTGACTTATTTTTAACTCTATACATGAAAGGTAACAGGGACATCTTATAACCTTGAAAAAAAAATGACTAAAAAATGTATTAAAACAGAAAAATATATTTTTATCGTTAACCGGTGAGATACAAAACTGCACAGGAGGGGGAAAAATTGGACAATTTAGACATTTTGAAATTAGGTATAACAAGATGTGTAATTGCTAGGCAAGCCATACTGCATTTTACCCATAGAGCGCTTCCATTGAAGTGGATGCTGAGATTGCCGGCAAAAAGGTATAATTTTCTGTAATCATTTTTGGTGTTCAAAGTAATTACGGCTCAACTGGAAAAGCATGCGGAAGAACAATGACACCCAGTCCAAGAGGCCTGACCTCTGGCGAGGGGCTGTATTTGACCAGGTGGGTGTACGGAGGGGCTGCGGGTTCTAAGTATTCCCAGCAGAGGTCAATAGTAAAAATCTGAAGCGGCTCTGAGTTAAATAGCAAGCAGAAAGATGTTTAAAGCAATTTTAGTATTAGGAAGAATGGAATTTACATTTGTTAAGAAAAAAGTTACTATTTCCTAACTATATTTGCCAAAAAACAGCTAGAAAGTACAAAGATTACAATATTTTGGGACAGGGCAAGACTTAAGCATCTCCGGGGAAAGCGCTACATTTTGGAAAACTTTGAGTACAGCTTAGGGTAAGGAATACATCGCTCCAGCTACTATTGTTGATGACAAACATCATATTAATGTTTTAAGTTGTAATAAAATTAATTATGGAACCCGGTAAGGCATTCGGAAGTACAAACCGTATAATATTTCTCCAACTTCTTATGTACACTTTGTGACTTTTAGGGCTGCGGTACTCGCACACTCAGCATGAATTTGATCTCTTGCCCCCCTCACTCCATAAATGAACAGAATTACTCCGTACAACAATGTAGCAAACGTCCGCTCCAAAGAGCACTCATCACAAGCGAACGGTTACATTGGACTCTCTAGACATCCATCCCTGGCTATCAGGTTTTCCTCCGATGCATATCACCAGGAATTGGCATTAACCCCCGACATGCCGCCCACTTTCAACTCTGACTTAACCCTGAACTTTAACACTGTGGCCATGCTTGGATTTCAACCACATCGAACAGATTTACTCACTCACTAAAACTCAACCTGTAAGCTTGCAAAAAGCAGGGTCCTTTTCTCCACACCAACATGTCTGCGTTATTGTTAATTTTTCGTTTTCCCCCTCCATGTAACGCCACCATATAATCTGCTAGCCCTCTATAAATATATACTGTAATAACTCCCACCCGGCTACAGACATAAAATGAGTTACCAGCAACTATTAACGGAAAGACACCCAGCTTCAAACCATCCCTACAAGCGAACCCCTAATAACTGGGTTCAGGAACGTTTGCGGTTCGTGAAAGGTTGGCGCGGGGGCATTTTATCAGACTTCACACGCAGGCCGAGGAGATCGTTTTACGGGAAACAAAAGGACAACAGAAGTTGTGTGAGACGGGATTCATTCCAGGGCTTCTGTACAAAACGCCAATGTATTACTAAGCACCAATGTCAAAACCTCACCAGGCAGTACATCATTTTGTAAATTATTAACATCCTCCACTAATGAAGACGCTTCCCTTCATGAAATATTTACGTGCCGTACTTCAGGATGTTTGCCAGCAGTGACAGAAGGTGTATATGATGAATATGGCTTTTCGGGTTGGGTTTTTCGCCCTCGATTCCCAGCCGTAAAGGCCTGGTGTTTTGACCGGCTTTATGAAAGAGCTTATAGGGATATCACACTATATGAAGGCCCCTGGGAGGGCTGCGGGTCAAAGGGCTGACCTCTGTTAATGGCAGCAAAGAGACTGCTAGCACTTGATTCAATTACCGTGTTTTTCAATTAGCCGCAAGGATCAATGCATGTACTAAAAGGTCTTTAGCAAAATGATCAGTGTAGACAAGCAAGTGGAAAGGGGTTTATGAAGGCACTAAGGTAGTGATAGTCTGGTGTGAGGGCCACTGACAGCCCCCAGAAGCCCGTTAGATTCGTCACGCTTTCCCAGCACCTGGTCGTAAACACCAGCCACGGATCCATCCACAATGACCTACATCCATATGATCAATGCGTCTGTAAGGGGGTCAGATCAGGTCAAATAGCGAATAGGAAGAAAAGGGACCCAAGCACCCTCTGTTTAACCCCAATACTTGTCATTAGCCTGTGTTGTGAATCGCTATCTTTCTTGGAATGTTCTTCTAGATCTTAAGCTCCTTAACCTTCAGTCTACTAAGTTATATGATGCACTATTTGCCAAGACCGGTTTACCCATTGCGTACCGTGCTCCAGAATATGATGGTGCTATATAAACCTATAAATAACATCACTGTCTGATCAGTAACATTAATGAAGCCCTATTCTCAGCGTGAACATCATGCATTATAATACATCGGGGAAGGGATTAAGAGCAAGATTCCACGTTTACAAAATAAGGACACATAAAAAAAAGGAAAAGGCTTGTTTTGTACAGAGCTCTATTATGATTTTCGCTAACGAAGTCTCCTTGGGGAAGATAGAAGAGAAATGCTGCAGGGTAGGAAGTATATGCTTTGAAGCAACTGGGTCAGCTCTCAGAGAGCGGGGAAGAGTTCTGCGCTTAATTCTGCATTCGGATCTGAAGACATCAAATCACATCTTTATAAGCCTTGGAGCCGCGGGATTCCATTTAACTGAACGCGGCAGACATATTCCACAAGACACCTCAATAATACATTATGTTCTTTTGTACAGAGGATGAGACTGTCAGTTAAAACGGTAACGAGTGCCGGCGCGAAACTGTTTTAACTCATTACTGCAGCGCAAATGGTTGAAATAAAAAGAAAATGGGAAGATTTACCAGATCAGATAAAGAGTTCTGAAGTGGCGCTATCGCCATGGTAACTAAAGGAACATGGCTGCTTCATACACCTTGGACCGGAACTACGTGTTTGAACGTAGCCCTCAATATCACTACCAGCATCAGGACATTTTCCTATCAAGTGTTATGTGGATCAAAAATATCTCACATATGGTCTACTAAAGAATATCATTCAGCTACTACCCGTTAAAACACGCACTGCTGACCGGCCAGGGACTCCTAGACCTATCTCTGACCTTCGCTATTATACACGAGTACTGACCTCTCCTCATATAAACAATGTGCCCGTCGGAAATGGCCTCAGCACGCCTGTTGTGAAACCAAGTGGGATCTCAAACTGTTTTTTATGTCCCCCTTTCCCCGTATACACTATATTATCCTTTAATTCCAAAAACCTCCAAAAAAACACTTACGATACTGCTATATATAAGTGAAGTAATATTGTCAGCCGTTCGATGTTCCTTCAATAATTTGTTCAACACGCAGAACAGTGGTTGGGGTCTCTTTTTTTTTCTTCGTAAAAAAAAAATGACAAAATAGAACCCAGGATCCTGCGTTCTTCGGACCCAACCCGTTTATTTTTTGTACATCGGGTATGATTCCCTCCAGCGCAGGCTGCCACCTTCACATTTTAGAAGTTTGGGCTCTCAGGCCCGTTGCTATATCCTATTATATGGGAATCTATGTATCCTAGAGTCAATTAACCCAAGCGAGGTGACTAGATACGTCTTTAAGTAATCCTGACAAAGGTTTATGAGGTTTACAAGGACCTTCAGCACAAGTCACAACATTCAGCTATTCATAACCCACAAATGTAGTACGCAGGCTTAACTCATGAACCGCTGTATTTAAAGGATTTAAAACAGCAATACTTAGCAGCAAAGCAACCCGGGTGAGCGGCTTTAGTATCGGCTCTAGGTAAAGGTCCCATCTACAAATATTTTAACGACCTGCGCACAGACATGATGAACGGTGACCTGGGTTAGTAGATTAGTGAAATTTATTGGTGTAACAGGAAACCGTTCCCCTGTTCCAAAGTTATGTCATGTCTTTACAATGTGCTTAAAAAAAACATCCAAACATTTTAAGGATAACCATACTTTGAGAATTATGTGCCGGCTGTTCACTAATGGTGGATCGCACGGTGTTTGAGAAGGTCGTATCGGAGTTATCTAAGTCTTCCCAGCCTACAAACATGTATCTGAAAACACGTCCTACCTCAATGGGAAACCATTCTGCAGCTCCACTAGGCAGCGACGTAGACTTTTTGCAGGAATTATTATTATTAGGAAGTTTATTTCGGGGTGATAACACGATAATGTGTTAAAACTACAGAAGTTCAGTCTTTGGGTTTTAAGATACAGAACGGATCAGAGCCGAACTTGGAGGAATTCTAACATCCTACCAACACGCCCTGAGCCGATTACCCGTCGGTGAGGTTATTCAAAGCGGAGCGACGCAGCTCCCCGGCGACTAATACAAACACGGGCAGATGTTACCTTCTGGCGCATTATCTAAAACACGGTAAATGTTTCCCGGAATATAGTAATTTTCCATCAGCCTAGCTGCGCATTATCCTTCCACTTGACCTTTCAGGAGTAATAGCTGCAGAAATAAGCTCTATTTTATAAGAAAAGAAAAAATTCCATGAGTCTGATATCCCCCACTTAACGCAAAACAAATTCACCTGGGATCAATTGTCCTTTAATATGCCCAATTACTTAGGAACAAAAAAATGGATAAAAAAGGTCTTGAGGTCTTTTTTTTTAATTTTTTTATTTAATACCATTTAAAAACAGACACCTGACAGGTTCCCCAAAAATCTCACCAAACATAATAAAATTAAATTATATATATATATATATATATATATATATATATATATATATATATATATATGCATATTCGTTCCCAACTTTCCTCCAGAAACAAAGAGTTAACGGGGTTTTACAATCCCCTGTTTTGCTCAGGTTCCAAATCCAGTGATCCCCCGTGACCATGTATCTAAATCCGGCGAAAGTTAAATATTTCATTCAAATGCTCATTTACGTGACCATAGTTGGCTATAACAATACATTTCATAAAAATACATTTATAAATGCTTGAAAATGAACCAATATATCAGCGTTTTTGGCAAGCCTTCGATATCTCATACATAATTTACTGGTCTAACAAATCACTTCCTTTACACTCTTATTTAATAACAATTCTCCGCTGGAAATTAAATCCCCTTGTCCAACAAGATTTAAGACAATACTAATTTCTAATACCTTTTAAAATGATTTCATCCGCTCTGAAACGGCGCCGAACCTTTTTTTCGGTGACCAGAGACGGAAGCGGTACATCAACGAGCGACGCGCCACTTCGGAATTTTTTGGGTGACTTGGATAATTCCGAAACCCTATTGTCGTGTATAGAAGACTATTTTTTTTTACTTTTGCCCTAGTTTACACGGAAATGTATTTAACGCAATTATTTAAGTAGCGATTTTTCTTATGAAAAATTTTAAACAATAATAATAATTACAATTAATGCTACAATGGAAAGCAAGGAATGTCTGTTTAATTATTGCGGAGAACCAATGTTGGAATAACGAGACCTTTGATAGGTAGGATGTGGACTGAGGTCTGTAATTTGCTTCAAAAGAAACCATTTTGCTCAGAAACAACTGGTTTCGTTGGACTCTTTTTTCAAGAGGTGACCCGAAACGGGAGCATCTGTTCTAAATATGAGCAAATTAACCATCTCCGTGTGCATGACGTGGACACCATTACTAATCACCATCACTGACTTTTTAACCTTCTGGAGGTTCTGGCGATCATCTCAAGCACTCCAGTTACTCCGGACTGCAACTCTTAAAGCCCTCAGGCAGCTAAAAGACTTCTCAAGCATCAACGGGGAGTGCTAGAGGCTCTAAAATAACCAAGTAAACGTCGCTCACTGAGGATACCTATCCCTGCCAAAGTAACTACGTAATAATAATAAAAATTAAAAAAAAAAATAATTGAAAAATAAAAATTGATTAGACTCCTGGCAGGATTTTCACGCATGTCCGAGCGCACCAGATACTTCTTGTTCAAAGTAAAGTCAGTGCGCTGACCAATTTATCGCTTGTTAACCCTAAACCAAACCAAAGAGATGTCACCGAGGGCACACGGTCGCTCAGCAAATGACAGGCATAATAATGGCGAGAACATCTGCAGATGTGGGGAAGTAAGGGGTTTATACGACGTACTGACCCCGATCACCGAGCGGCTCCAAAGTCAACTTTACTCTGTCACTGGGAACCGATAGGGAAAAAAACAATAAACAAAAAACAAAATACTGTCTGCGCTTCTCACCCTAATAAAGTTGGCAACAAATATATAAACATAATATAAATGAGAGGTTTTGGTTATATGAATTGGCCAAAGCATAATTAAGCTCACCCGCCACGTCAAGGCAATAAAAAAACAATAAACGCATAGAACGGGACAGTTTGGCATCAGGGAAAAAGGATATATTTAGAAATAAGCAGGAAAATACACCCAATGCTACATATTATAATGAACTACTGTGCTGCTGACCACTTCAATACCCCCCCCCCAAAATGTATATTTTATATAGAGTGTAAATATATATTACATATCCACTTGTACACCGTAGTATATAGCACCAGTGTTGAATGCAAATAGGTTTTGAGATGCCAAGGCAGTAAGCCCCGTCAAAATGGCAGCTGCCAGTCACAGGAGACCCGACTGCATCTCATTGTTCGTTGCCGTCGGTGCGCTGTCGGTCTCCGTCTGCACGCCTTTGTTTGCGTGTTTGTCTCTTTCCCTGTGATGTGTCATTCTGTATGGCAGTGTGTTTTCGTTTAACATGTTTCCCTGACTGGGTATGTAACCGCGCGTCGCTCTCTGCCTGTCAATCTCTCGCCATAGACAGAAATCTACGTTCGCACACTTGGGAACACTTGGGGTACGACCTCCGAGTCTCAGGCTTTTTACCCCAATCTCAGTACTCCCTCCTAAATGTATATAAAACAGGTCATTTTAAGAGACAGGGTCAGTACCAGCCCCCCCAGGCAAATGGCAAGGGGTGTCGGGAAGGACTGACAATAGGGAGAGCACCAGATCAACTCATTTTCCAGTATATTTCATTGTTACGCGCAATATTCCGGAAGCCACACACTCATTGGGGACCACATTGTATACGAGGACAAGACAAGTGACAAAACACCCCCCAAAAAACCTCTTGTCTGGGTTTCCCCGGCTTAGGACATCTAAACGTAACACTATAAATAGTAAAATGAGAGATTTAACCATTTAACACACCTTGTTTCTCTAACACCAGAAATAAGTGCCATTTGTTACACTGTAATAATCCTGCACGCTGACTGTTCAGGAACTGCACGGACATTCTATCAGACAGTCTTTTCCTTATTACTTATAATTCCTCGTCACCGATTTGCAGTCACTGGGCAACTAAATCGTCTGAGATGGCAGCGCAGTTCTTGGCAGGCTTGAGTGATCAAGGGGGTCTCTTCAGGCTTCAGGAAAGCCGTAACGGAACATCACAGGGGCTTTAATGTGAGAGCGATGAGTAGAGAGACATCATTCCACCCCGGCACCTGACAGACAGCTAGAAAGGAGCAGTCAGAATAACGGGGGGCTGAACATCACCCAACCTGCTTTAAGGGGACTTGCTTCGTAACATTGTTTTCAAGTAGCCATTAAACTTCAAATGTACAAGATCTTAGAGGCAGCCGGAAAAAAATAATTGGCAAGCTGCCATATTTGCATATAATTATAATCTTTTTATGTTAATGTATATCTATAGACGGAGATATAAAGTCGCAGTAGAATTTAGGGGTCGGTAATAGTTCTAAAAGACTATGAATCCTGCATTCCTTTAACATTATGGGCCTTATGTATTAGAAAATCTTCTGATATAAAGTAACTCAATCATATTAACCAACGGAAAGTTCCTACCAGGGTAGGCCGCAATGTTCTTTATGAAGGACATTTGATTAAATGCCCCATAAACGACTTCTACAAGCCTTGCCACGGACACTGGTGTTCCGGTACGGACACTGCCTACCCCTGAATGAAGCATTCCATTGGTTGCTATGGTGATAAGACCACTTTTCAAGATGCCAACAAGCCTCACTTTGTATACCTTCCTTATCTATCTGATCTCAGTTGTCCAGGGCTTTTGTCTCCAAAATGTTAATATTGGTGAAGAGCTTCTAGATTTCTCAGGGATGACTCTTAACCGTGCGCTCATCACGCTGTTTTATGTAAGCCATTACCCGGGCAGGAGGTTCAATATTACGAGCCATGTGGCTACTGCTCAGACGATAATCCTGTTACCTTTTATAAGAACTACCATCATCGAGTCATGAAAAGTAACAGAAGTTACGGCCCAACTTTTTTCTTTTTATCTTACTATATGTGACAGAATGACCTGTCATACAGGGCCCCAAGGTAGTCAGAGATGGCTCCAGCCTGGCTGCCAAACAGGCATGAACTCTATTGTGTAAACTAATCCCATTAACAGGATGGCTACCAGGGGGATATTCAGTAGCTAAAGGGGATTAAAGGTTGGGCTGTATGCATGTATCTGTTAATTTATGTTAATGAAGTTCTGTGGCTATATGAGTCTATGTTTTACATCAATAAACTGTTCATTCCTGCTGTACTTAATTCAAGGTAGTTGTGTCTACTTATTGGGTACACATAGCAGGGTTCCAAGCTGCGCATGCTGGCTGGTGCTGGAAGTGATTCCGGGGACAAGAGGAGGATACATGTGGGTGATCTCTGGGAGTTACTACAGCTCTCTTGGTGAACCCGTTACACTATACATATATACACACACAACAACACAATGTTCGGACTCACTGTGCCGTGGATTACTTGGGCTCTCACCAAACCCTTCTTGTGGGCAGTCAATCAGAAAGAGGTCATATGCACAACCAAATGTATTCTAATTACAAGGCAGCTAATTAAAGTGCAAATTAATTAACAGGAAATCTTAGACCGGCCGAGCTGAAAAAGACAATGACCGGCACATTTAGTTTGTAAACATATAAAGAGGAGAAAGTATGTTTTAGGAGACAGGACCACTCCACAGAACACTCCCTTTAGAACACTACTCATTTCGCTGCACTCTCTCTAATCCAGCAAAGAGACCGACCCATTCACAAAAGAGTTGATGTGTTTGGTGCTTCTTTATATGCGGTTCCATGAATCATGTCAAAATAAATAGACCCTTGTAAAAGGAGTCCGTGGTCTGGAAGATCGAGGACAATAGGACAATACTTCCACATCGCAGAATAAAACAGTTCAGAGGCTTTAACGCCGACCTTTTAAAAGCGCTTAGGATCAAAGTGTCAGGATTCAAGCGATTGAATTGGCGCAGTACCCCTTGCTAACTGCGCATTATGAGGGCCGGGTCGGCCCTATAGGAGGGGGATTTATTAAAAAGCCATAAAGTGCTTTCACATTTCCACGCATGATTTGTTAACGGGTTCATCAAGTGTCCAAAGAAAAACCGAAAACATAAGGATGTGTATGTATCCTAATTATCTATATACAGTAAGTAAATGAGGCTAGAAATGCCTAATAATCACTTTTCTACTATTCTCACACCGAGTATAAATAATGCAAATAATACCAATTCAACGTAGCTTCAAGGAAATCCGAGCAGTGTGTAAAATTCAATCATAGAACAGAAAGAAAAGAAAAAAACATCATAGTGTAGTTCATCAAAAGAATTGTGTGTATATATATATATACTTATATATATATATTTATATACATACATACATACATACATATACACACACAACAGGTAAATTGGACCCTTACTTTTTTTTGATGAACTACACTATGATGTTTTTTTCTTTTCTTTCTGTTCTATGATTGAATTTTACATACTGCTCGGATTTCCTTAAAGCTACATTGAATTGGTATTATTTGTGCACTACTCACTTTTTATTCTACTTTTCTACTATTCTTCTACAACGCGACTTATTTATTGATTTCTATAGAGCCACCACATGCTGCAGCGCTGTACAATGGGTAAACAGGACTTATTTGTAGTGCATCATATAACAGGACTTACAGAAACAAAGAGTGATAAGGGTCCTGCTCAAAAGAGCTTACAATAATAATAAAAACAAGGATAATATA